>JAFEMH010000537.1:0-726058 GCA_022495995.1 Adenophora triphylla var. japonica | reverse complement strand
CTACTCGTTGACCATCCTTATCTGCCTATCGGCTTTCGGCATGGTTCCTTTGTGTATTCCAGCTCGAGCATCATGATCTGCGCTTACAAGGAAGAGTCCGTTTTAGCTGCAGCAAATTCCGTAGCTAAAATGAAGATTCCGTAGCTGAATCGTGTTTAGCTACGCGGATTTGTTCCGTAGCTCTACCGTAGGGTCCAGGCCCGGGCCGGCTGATTAGGGTCGGCTGTTTTGTATTGATATTTTAGAGACGGGCATGTCCATCTCTAATTTCAGGGACGGACACGTCATCTCTAAATTAGATCGGATACGTCCGTCTCTGATTTAGAGAGCGGGTGCGTCCGTCTCTAATTTCAGCTGGGAGCGGCGACGCCCGATTGGCGACGAACAGCGCCCACGGGATAGCTACGGAACAGATCCGTCTCTAAACACAATTTAGCTGCGGAATCTTCATT
The DNA here is from genome assembly GCA_022495995.1 of Adenophora triphylla var. japonica. Lineage (NCBI taxonomy): Eukaryota > Viridiplantae > Streptophyta > Magnoliopsida > Asterales > Campanulaceae > Adenophora > Adenophora triphylla. The sequence continues at coordinate 725,606 of JAFEMH010000537.1, read as the reverse complement.
TTAGCTCCAAAGATTTGCCATCTCTTAAAATCAATTTTCTTTGTATTATATATATATATATGAATTCCAAATGGGGATTCCAACTACAATTTACAAATGGGGATTCAATTATATTCAGTCACGAACACAGTAAAGTATTACAGTGAGGGGGACAACCAATCACCATTTGTGAATTGGAATATGAACCTGGACTCTAATTTGTTACAATGCTGAATGAAGAAACATTTATCTCTGTCCTTATCCCTATACACCTTATACACAAAACCGATGTACCATTCCCCACATAAAACTTGACACACTTTGAAAGCAAAGCCAGACTCCAATTGAAGAATGGATGAAAAGAGGAAACACGACCTCGCCCGATCACAAGAGGAGCAGGTTATCTGCAGTGATTTACCCAAAACAAATTATGTTTATGAAGAGACTAATCACTTCTTGGAAGAAACCGCATCCCTGATCTTGGACAAGATTTATCAAACCCCACAACCCCATACATTTCCTTCACAGCACCAAACAAAACAAACTCCGTCGGCTTTTGCACCAGAGAACATCGAATCTTCGCGGGTAATAGGAATAATAATGATGATTATAATACCTGCTAAAAGCCGTAACCTTGAAAGCTCAGCCACCACCATAGATGATCATCAACTCACACTCACCTCCTCTACTTCCAATCTTTCACTGAAGATAGATTAGGAGACAAAGTTATGACATCAGTTCTAACAATAATATCAAACAACATAACCCAATGCTGCCAAAAAATCAGCAAACTACTACCAAAACCAGAAAACTGAAACATGCTAAACAAGCTCAGCAAATGTGGTGGAACATTTAAGTACAACACCTTCATTGATTGTGCATTTCCTTACAAGACTTGATAGCAAAAAAAATTCTGGCTTAGGAGCATCTAATGGGGGAAGAAAAGAAAGGCAGCTAACTGTTGTTAGAAGTTGATTGAGGAAACATCAATGTTAAATGACAAAGTTCAACAGAAATGTGATAAAGACCAGCAACTGCATTTGAAAGGTTTAAGGAAGAATTCTTCAAAAGTCTTGACTGAAATAAATAAAGTGACTTGTAAACAGTCCTTCAGCAGGTATATTTCATTCAACGACACACATACTTTGCAACATGCCATTCAAACCCAAACATTGAGTAAAGGAGAAAGACTGTATAGGAATGTTTGGATTCCTCCGTAAATCAATCGTCAAACATTCCTATCAGCTGTTCTGCACCAAGTTTTTTTCCACAAAAAGTGACGTATAAGAATCCTACAACCTTTCCCGAACATGATATACTTGCCTGCCATTTCAGTAAGTATATCATGTTCGGGAGGTTGTAAGATTCTTTATACGTCCTTTGCTTACCAATGAGGAGTGAAAGCTTAAAATTAGGATTTCGGCATTTGGATGCTAAATATCACTGAGGTATATTTCATTCAATAACACACACCTCAGACTTAGTTTAAAATATTGAACACATACCAACTGGCCTAAAGGCATCATGAGAATATGGATAATCATATGTAACATCAAAATAAATAATCAAATTGGAAAAATAAAAACACACAAAAAGATAAAAATTTAGAAAATAATAACAAGATACAATCACTGCCGGGTTGAACATAAACATTATATAATACAACAAAAATTGAAATTTCTCAGTTGAAGGGGAAATCGTAACAATCAGATCATTGACTAAGAGCAAAAAATTGAAAAGAAATTTAAGAATTAAGATTGAATTAAACCTGAAAACTGAGTCGGAGGCGATTGAATTGCAGAGAGATGATGATACAGATGATAGTAAAGGGGGTGATTCAAATAACATCAAAATCCAAAAATCAGCAACTGCCTGTGAGGCGCACGCCTCGCCATCATCCAGGCGCTCGCCTGGCCGTTGTTCAAACACAGCCCAACCTCCTGCCTGTGAGGCGCACGCATCACTCATGCCCATGCGGCCGCCCCATTGCTGAGTGCTTGTTTCCTTCTGCTCCTCTGTATTAAAGTCAAAAACCTCATTAGATGTAGTTTTGGCACCAATTGTCGACTTATTTGACCCTTCCTTGTTGTTATGGGCATCAATGGCTTCCAAAATCATCTGAAAACAACAAAAAAATAACATAACCCAATGCCATGAAAATGAGATGAACCCTTCCCAAATAAGGTTTCAAAATGGTAATTTAAGGATTTCGAGTAGTGTTGAAATTGGGGAAATTTCAGCTTGTGGGTAAGGAGGGAGTGATGGGGGTTTGAAGACTTCTTCCCATTTGAGATGGAGATGGCCTGAATAGAGAGAGGGGGAGTGGAGCAGAAACAGAGGGGGAGAAAATGGATGAAGACGTCGTGGTATTGGGAGTCGGACGGATTTGAAGGAGATGGCCGGAGAAGATGGAGTAGCACGGAAGGGACGGGGGTGGGAAGGAAACGGAAGGGAGAAGAGGGAAACGAGAGAGAGAACACGGTGAGTGCAGGCCTGCACTGGAATTTGAAAATGAGAGAAGGAGAGAAATAGGGAGAGAGAGTAAGTTTTTTTGTTTGGATTAATATGGTCCGTTTGATCGAAGGTATTGAACGGTCGAGATTTTACTTTGGCCCAATCCGCGTGAAATTTTGAAATCCAATCAAACAATGCCACGATCATACATATTTATATTTATTTCAATAACTATATTATACTACACTAACTAAAATATTTATGTCTAATATTAAGAATAATAATATTTATTATTAATAACATTTATTAATAAATTATTAATTATATAATTGATTAATTAATTAATATTAATATTAATTATTATAAGCAGTTAATAATATTAATATTAATTATATAAACAGTAATAATATTAATAATAGTATTAATAATAACTAATAATATATATATTTTTTTTATTTTTTTTTTAAAAAAAAAATTATTGACTAGAAAATAATATTTTCAGCCTTTGTTAATTAGTGGTATTTTTAGAAAAAGTTATATTAAAAAAGATAGAAAAAAAACTAAAAACTGAAAGTATATAGAAAAAGAGAGAAAAGCGAGGTAGCCGTATACCATTTTCACAAGATCGGGACACATTCCTTAAAACCCTAAATAATGGCAACATATTTGTAACTTCGTTTATTTTTTTAAATTTTTTTTTCTACACTCTCTAAATGACATTTAAAGTGTTTTTCATCTTTATGACTTTCCTCAAAATCCAAATGTAAATTGAGTTACCAATATGTGCCATTATTTAGGGTTTTAAGGAATGTGTCCCGATCTTGTGAAAATGGTATACGGCTACCTCGTTTATTTTTTTTTTAATTTTTTTCTACATTCTAAATGACATTTAAATTTTTTTTTCATCTTTATGACTTTCCTCAAAATCCAAATGGAAATTGAGTTACAAATATGTACCATTATTTAGGGTTTTAAAGAATGTGTCACGATCTTGTGAAAATGGTATACGGCTACCTCATTTATTTTTTTTAAATTTTTTTTCTACATTCTCAAATGAGCATTTAAAGTATTTTTCTATCAATATGACTTTCCTCAAAATCCAAATGAAAATTGAGTTACAAATATGTGCCATTGTATTTAGGGATTTAAGGAATATGTCCCCGATCTTGTGAAAATGGTATACGGCTACCTCGTTTTTTTTTTAAATTTTTTTCTACATTCTAAAAATGACATTTAAAGTGTTTTTCTTCTCTATGGCTTCCTCAAAATCCCAAATGGAAATTGAGATACGAATATGTGCCACTATTTAGGGTTTTAGGGGTTAAGGTTCAGTGGTTTAGGCATGGGTGTAGGATTTGAGGGGTTAGGGTCATAGGTATAATGTATAAGGGTTAGAGTATAAAGGGTATAGGATTTGGGGCATCAGGTATAGGGTTTAGGGTTTAGGGTATAGGGTTTAGTGGGTATAGGGATTTAGGGTTTGTGGCTTTAGGGTGTCAGATTTGTGGATTTAGTGGTTTAGGGTATAATGTATAAGGTGCTTAGGTATAGGTATAGGATTTAGGGTTTAAGCGGTTAGGTATAGGGTGGCCTAGGGTCAGTGGTATGGGTTTAGGGGTTGAGGATTTCAGGGGTTAGGTGTAGTGGTTTAGGGGCTTTAGGGGTTAGGCTTAGGTTGTGGTTCAGTGGCTTCAGTGGGTTTGTGTGGTTCAGTGTGGGATTTCAGGGGTTTAGGGTTCAGGTGTATAGGGCTTGTAGGGTTTAGGTGGCATTTAGTGGTTTAGGTGTAGGCTTAGGGGCAGGGTAGGGTATAGGGTATAGGATTTAGGGGTTTAGGGGTTAGAGATAGGGTAATGGGCTTAGGGCTTAGGGTATGTGTGGCTTAGTTGTGTGGCTGTGTGGCTTGTAGGGTTTAGGGTTTAGGGTATGTAGGGTGTGGGGTGTAGGGTTTAGGTATAGGGTATAGTGGTATAGGATTTAGTGGTTTAGGGGTTAGGGTGTAGGGTATAGGGTTTCACAGGGTTTGGGGTTTAGGGTATAGGGTTTAGGGTTAGGGTTAGTGGGTTAGGGGTTAGGGGTTAGGGTTTTTTTTTTTTTTTTTTTTGAAAAACCAGACAAACACCTGGAAATTTTATTAATGGAAATTAAAAAAGAATACAAAAATGAGTGGGAATATAAACCCAACTCTATCACCAAAAAAAATAAAACAAAAATAAAGCCCAAAAGAAAAAAAAACCAAAAAAGCTCCCTCTAATGGCCAAGAGCCCAAAAAATCTTAGGCCCAATCCATAACCAAGGGCGGCCGCCTAAGTCCGGCCTGAAAGCAAGGGGCGTCCGCCCAAGAACAAATGCACGGGCAGTGCAAAATGCCCAGATGACATCGCCGTGCACATCGTAGAAAAATCGATCGCCAGCCTTAAAATCTTGCATGCAAGAGCCAAATATCCTTTGAAACTTCAAAGAAACTCATCGCTACTGCTTTGACACTGAGCAAAGAAGGACATCCCAGCCGAGAAACCACCAAAACAGCCCCACATCAACTAAAATAATATCATCCGAATTCATCCAAGATCCATCAAAAACCAGACTGTAAAACCAACCACCAGTGAAAGTTGGCAAAGCGGCGGCCCAAAAATCAAAGACCATCATCCCCAAATTTTCACCATTCAAAGCAGTAGTAAATAACCACCAAGAAACGACCAAAACCCAAGCATAACTTCATTCCCGTATCAACGACAAATAACATAGCAGCCCGAGCACATCGAATTCTCAAGACTCCTAACACTTCCTTCGGGAGGGCTCTAGCAAACAAATAAACCATATGATGATGATGAACATGTAGCCACTCCGCTTAGCCGATCACCACCCCATTTGCTTCCCGTAAAACATGTCTAATGCCAAATTCCCCCAAAGAAACTTCCACATCCTAAGCTCATACTGAAAGTTGCCAGTGGACCCGGAGAAACTCCCTTTGAGATCCCCACAAACCCACCAAAGAATACCGACTTCTACAAGCACCAAACTTAAATGAAGTTCCCTACATAATCTCAACCCATCTCGAAGTGGGCCAAAATCTCCGCCTTCATGTTGGGTGCCCCTCCCATAATAGTTGGAAAAAAGCACATGAATGAAACCACCCCTCCAAATCTCAAATAATACCTCCTCCCGAGCACTCACCATGCACCGCTCATAGTGGATTTCCCGTCCGTGTTTTAAGAGTGTAACTATACTCCCTCGCCCAAAGAGGCCCTCCCATCTCAATACTCTTTCAAAGTCAACTGGACAAGACTGGAAATGTATATGTGCAGTGGGCGCATTTTCGAAGTTGTGGGAATGGATTCCCGAGTTCGTGTATGACACCATTTGGCCATTTGACTCTTTTGGTGAAAAAAGGAGAAAGTCGCATCATATCGATCATGCCTCGGTTCTCGATGTAACGCACGCATTCGGAAGGTTTGAAATAATTTAATCATATAATGTCGGAATAGAAATGGGATATTTCCATTTAGTGACACTCGCTTTAAACTATATTGTAAAATATTAGTTTAATTTTGAGAGTCGCCACGCCAGCTTTGATCTAGCCCAAGAAGGGCCTTTGGAAGAAAGGCTAGGCAGTTAATTGGGTTCGAGGGGGTCAAGTTACAACAAAGAAGAAACGCTATCACTGAGCTACCGACACGGGTCGTCTTTCTGGCATGCTGGGGTGTTGGTTGTGTAGCGGTGTTTGCAGGAATGGATAGAAGAAACGGGATCATGCATGAGGGAGGAGGGGAGAGAAAAGAATTAATTGATGAGTCACACCCTGTAACCTGAAGTTGGGCCCTCTAGAAGGTGCACTCCAATCAGCGTTCATCCCTTAAGGGGATTGTTGATCATGGAACAATTCATTCACTAAGGTGGAAGGAAAGCCAAATAGTTCCTAGATTCATCGTTGGGTTCTTAGGGCTGCAAAAATCTTAGATCATCCTCATACTATTACATATTTAAATATATTAAAACAACCCTAAATCTAGCATTCATATGACATAAGCTAAGAAATAAAGATAATTAAAATATACTAAGCATGCAAACAATAATAATAATAAAGGACAATAATAATAAAGAACAAAAATATTAAAAAGAGTCTCACCAATTGTAGCAAGACTTTGAGGTCGCCCAGAATATCAGGCGGTCGAAGAGAGCAGAATTCAGGAGAGCTCTGGGATAACAGCGGTGTAATCTCGCTTCTCCGAGTAAACTGTGTATTTAGAATGGGAGCCAGGCACACTTATTTATAGTGTTTCAATCTTTCGCACTTGGGCCGGGTCTGAAGAAAAGGGTCGATCGGCACTTTTTGAGAAGGGTCGATCGGCACTTTAAAAAGAAGGGTCGATCAGGCTCATCTTTTAGGAAAAGGGTGATCAAGACACTTTTAAAGGAAGGTCAATCCAAGCACTTTTGAAAAGTGGTCGATCGGCACTTTAAAAAGAGCGAATGTCATCGACCCTTTTTAAAAGTGCCGATCGACCCCTTCTTTAAAGTGCCACCGATCGACCCTTTCAGAAAGATGCGATCGATCCCTTTTTCTAAAGTGCTTCGATCGACCCTTTTCAACTCAGTGCCGATCGACACCCTTCTTTGAGGTGCCGATCGACCCTTTTCAAAAGTGCGGCCGATACGACCCTTCTTTTAAAGTGTCCGATCGATCCCCCTTCTCAAGAAAGTGCCGATCGACCCTTTTCTTCAGCTCCTCCAGCCCCAAGTACCGAAGCACTATAAATAAGGTGCCCGCTCCCATTCTAAACACACACAATTTACTCCTGAGAAGGCGAGATTACACTGCTTTTACCCACGCTTTTTCTTACTCGGCAGTCTTCGAATCGCCTAGATTCGACCTCAAAGTCTTATACAATTGGTAAGACTCTTTTTTAATATTTTTGTTCTTTATTATTATTGTCTTTATTATTATTATTGTTTGCATGCTTAGTATGTTTTAATTACTTTATTTCTTTCTTATGTCATATATGCTAGATTTAGGGTTGTTTTAATATATTTAAATATGTAATAGCCGAGGATGATCTAAGGTTTCGCCTAAGAAACCCAATGGATCTAGGAACTATTTCTTTCCTTCCACCTTAGTAATAATTGTCCCATGATCAACAATCCCCAAGGATGAACGTTGATTAGTGCACCTTCCAGGGCCTAACTCAAAGGTTCTAGGGTGTGATCATCAATTAATTCTTTCTCTCCCCTCCTCCTTATGCATGATCCCGTTTCTTCTATCTATTCCTCGTAAACACCGCACACAACCAACACCCCACATGCTAGAAAGACCGATCCGTCTGCAATAGGAGTGGGATAGCGTTTCTTCTTCCTCGTTGTAACTTGACCCCGAACCCCAATTAACTGCTTAGCCTTTTTTCAAAGCTATTATATCAGAAAGTGGCGACTCTCAAAATTAAACTAATATTTTAATATAGTTTAAAGCGAGTGTCACTAAATGAATATCCCATTTCGATTCGACATTATATGATTAATTATTTCAAACTTCCGAATGCGCGTTGACGGAATGGGTATTCAGCCTGGGATTAAGGGTAGTAGAGGTGAGACATAGAGTGAAAAGAGTATTGAGATGGGAGCCTCTCGAGGAGAGCAGGTATAGGATTTAGGGTTTAAACCCCAAATCCTATACCTTGAACCCTAACCCCTAACCCCTAAACCCTAAACCCTAACCCCTATACCCTAACCCCTAAACCCTAACCCCTAAACCCTAAACCCTAACCCCTAAATCCTAAACCCTAAACCCTAAACCCTATACCCTAAACCCTAACCCCTAAACTCTAACCCCTAAACCCTAAACCCTAAACCCTAAACCCTAAACCCTATACCCTAAACCCTAACCCCTAAACTCTAACCCCTAACCTCTAAACCCTAAACCCTAAACCCTAAACCCTAAACCCTATATCCTAAACCCTATACCCTATACCCTAACCCCTAACCCCTAAACCCTAAACCCTAAACCCTAACCCCTATACCCTAACCCCTAAACCCTAACCCCTAAACCCTAACCCCTAACCCCTAAATCCTAAACCCTAAACCCTAAACCCTATACCCTAAACCCTAACCCCTAAACTCTAACCCCTAACCTCTAAACCCTAAACCCTAAACCCTATATCCTAAACCCTATACCTTATACCCTAAACCCTTTGTTAATTAGTGGTTTTTTTTTAGAAAAAGTTATAGAAAAAAAGATAGAAAAAAACTAAACAAATAAAAGTATATAGAAGAAAAGTCAAAAGAGGGACAGACTACCCTATATTTATTTTTTATTTTTTTTTAAAAAATTATTGACTAGAAAACAATATTTTATCCTTTGTTAATCAGTGGTTTTTTTTAGAAAAAGTTATAGAAAAAAAAGATAGAAAAAAACTAAACAAAATGAATGTATATAGAAGAAAAGTCAAAAGAGGGACGGACTACCCTATATTTATTTTTTATTTTTTTAAAAAATTTTATTGACTAGAAAAATAATATTTTAGCCTTTGTTAATCAGTGTTTTTTTTCTAGAAAAAGTTATAGAAAAAAAGATAGAAAAAAACTAAACAAATGAAAGTATATAGAAGAAAAGTCAAAAGAGGGATGAACTATCCTATATTTATTTTTTATTTTTTTAAAATTTTTTATTGACTAGAAAATAATATTTTAGCCTTTGTTAATCAGTGGTTTTTTTAGAAAAAGTTATAGAAAAAAAGATAGAAAAAAACTAAACAAATGAAAGTATATAGAAGAAAAGTCAAAAGAGGGACGGACTACCCTATATTTATTTTTTCTTTTTTTAAAAAAATTTTATTAACTAGAAAACAATATTTTAGCCTTTGTTAATCAGTGGTTTTTTTTAGAAAAAGTTATAGAAAAAAAGATAGAAAAAAACTAAACAAATGAAAGTATATAGAAGAAAAGTCAAAAGAGGGACGGAGGGAGTATTTATTTTTTATTTTTTTAAAAAATTTTTATTGACTAGAAAACAATATTTTAGCCTTTGTTAATCAGTGGTTTTTTTTAGAAAAAGTTATCGAAAAAAAATAGAAAAAAACTAAACAAATGAAAGTATATAGAAGAAAAGTCAAAAGAGGGACGGACTACCCTATATTTATTTTTAATTTTTTTTAAAAAAATTTATTGACTAGAAAACAATATTTTAGCCTTTGTTAATCAGTGGTTTTTTTTAGAAAAAGTTATAGAGAAAAAGATAGAAAAAAACTAAACAAATGAAAGTATATAGAAGAAAAGTCAAAAGAGGGATGAACTACCCTATATTTATTTTTTATTTTTTTAAAATTTTTTTATTGACTAGAAAACAATATTTTAGCCTTTGTTAATCAGTGGTTTTTTTTAGAAAAAGTTATAGAAAAAAAGATAGAAAAAAACTAAACAAATGAAAGTATATAGAAGAAAAGTCAAAAGAGGGACGGACTACCCTATATTTATTTTTTCTTTTTTTAAATTTTTTTTATTGACTAGAAAACAATATTTTAGCCTTTGTTATTAAGTGTTTTTTTTTAGAAAAAGTTATAGAAAAAAAGATAGAAAAAAACTAAACAAATGAAAGTATATAGAAGAAAAGTCAAAAGAGGGACGGAGTTCCCTATATTTATTTTTTATTTTTTTAAAAAAAAATTTTTGACTAGAAAACAATATTTTAGTCTTTGTTAATCAGTGGTTTTTTTTAGAAAAAGTTATAGAGAAAAAGATAGAAAAAAACTAAACAAATGAAAGTATATAGAAGAAAAGTCAAAAGAGGGACGAACTACCCTATATTTATTTTTTATTTTTTTTAAATTTTTTTATTAACTAGAAAACAATATTTTAGCCTTTGTTAATCAGTGGTTTTTTTTAAAAAAAGTTATAGAAAAAAAGATAGAAAAAAACTAAACAAATGAAAGTATATAGAAGAAAAGTCAAAAGAGGACGGACTACCCTATATTTATTTTTTATTTTTTTAAAAAAAATTTATTGACTAGAAAACAATATTTTAGCCCTAGTTAATCAGTGGTTTTTTTTAGAAAAAGTTATAGAAAAAAAGATAGAAAAAAACTAAACAAATGAAAGTATATAGAAGAAAAGTCAAAAGAGGGACGAACTACCCTATATTTATTTTTTATTTCTTTTTAAAAAAATTATTGACTAAAAAATAATATTTTAGCCTTTGTTAATCAGTGGTTTTTTTTAGAAAAAGCTATAGAAAAAAAGATAGAAAAAAACTAAACAAATGAAAGTATATAGAAGAAAAGTCAAAAGAGGGATGGACTACCCTATATTTATTTTTTATTTTTTAAAATTTTTTTTATTGACTAGAAAACAATATTTTAGCCTTTGTTAATCAGTGATTTTTTTTAGAAAAAGTTATAGAAAAAAAGATAGAAAAAAACTAAACAAATGAAAGTATATAGAAGAAAAGTCAAAAGAGGGACGGACTACCCTATATTTATTTTTTATTTTTTTAAAAATTTTTTATTGACTAGAAAACAATATTTTAGCCTTTGATAATTAGTGATTTTTTTTAGAAAAAGTTAGATAAAAAAAAATAGAAAAAAACTAAACAAATGAAAGTATGTAGAAGAAAAGTCAAAAGAGGGACGGACTACCCTATATTTATTTTTTATTTTTTTAAAAAAAATTTATTGACTAGAAAATAATATTTTAGCCTTTGTTAATTAGTGGTTTTTTTTAGAAAAAGTTATATAAAAAAAGATAGAAAAAAACTAAACAAATGAAAGTATATAGAAGAAAAGTCAAATTTAGAGACGGATACTAAATCTGTCTCTAAATTTTAGAGACAGATGTTGAATCTGTCACTAAATTAGAGACGAATTCAAAAATTTGTCTCTAAATTAGAAACGGGTTAAAATTTGTCTCTAAAGTTTAGAGACGGATTCTGAATCTGTCTCTAATTTAGAGACGGATTCTGAATCTGTCTCTAATTTAGAGACGAATTCTTAATCTGTCTCTAATTTAGAGACAGATGCAAAACCCGTCTCTAAAATTTAGAGACGGAATCAGAATCCGTTTCTAAATTAGAGACGGAATCAGATTTCGTCTCTAAATTAGAGACGGATTCGGATTCCGTCTCTATATTAGAGACGGATTCAGATTTCGTCTCTGAATTTGAGACGGATTCATATTCCGTCTCTGAATTAGAGACGGAATCTGAATCCGTCTCTAATTTAGAGACGGAATCCGAATCCGTCTCTGATTTTTGGTTCTGTCTCTAATCTGTCGTCAAATTAGCTACGGATTCCGTCTCTGATTTTTGGTTCTGTCTCTAATCTGTCGTCAAATTAGCTACAGATTTCGTCCGTCTCTAAATTTCCGTCTCTAAATCCGGTTTTCCTTGTAGTGATGGTCATTGAAAACAACTTTGCCAAATATCTTCCCATGCAGTTTAGGTTGCGAACAAACACTCTTACGGTATGCTTCTTTCCTTTATTTCCAGTTGCCTGTCATTGGAGTTATTCCTTAAGGCATGTATTTTTTTTTCTCTTTTTTGTGGTTTCTTATTATGTGAAATCATTGTCTTTCAGGTATGTTACGAGGCATAGACATGTATTTATTTCTGGGTCTCGAGGGGGAAGAAACATCTTTATTTTCAATATTTTGGTGTCGCGGATCACGAATATGCAGTCCTTTAGTTTATTTATTTATTAGATGTGGTCGTTTGAGACCAAGACCATTTTTATTCTCTCTTTAGCATTTTGAATTAATTTTTTTCCCGTTTAATATATAGATGTATGCCTTTCTGAGAACCTTCTACTTTATGACTTCTATTTCATATAGGTAATTAGTTTTGGTGATGTAGGACGGATCCACAGATAAAGAAAACGCAGCGGAATTATTAAAAATCTTGAATCAAGAACTAATCCTCACACGAAGATTAGATGATTCAAGCGATTATTATTAAACCCTCGCAAAAGAATTTAATACAATCGAACAACGAATAAAAGGGATATGAATTACTCCTCGCAAAAGGACATAATCCTAGTAATCAAACGAATAAGATTACTTTTCAAGCCAAGGAATGACTTAGTCTTCTTAGAAAAAGAAGAAAGAACCCTTGAAGAAAATAAATTGTTTATTCTTCAAAAATTGACTAAATAATAATTCTACAAAAGCTTTTATAGTTCCAACCATAATTAAAGTCCTAATCTAAAAAGGAAAACTAATCCTATTTCAAAACAAATAACAAAGGAAAAGAAAAGGAAAGTAAATCAAAAAGGAAAAACTAATCCTAAACCTTCTAGAATTACTCATAACCTATATGGTAACTAAATAGGACTCAAAAACTAGTAAATCTCCTCAAAATCTATTCTAAAATCACCTCTAATCATCCTATTAAAATAAATGACGAAAATAATAAATAAAATATAAACTAAAACAAATTAAATCCTAAAATACTAATTAAAATACAAAATAATTAATATATTTGACTTTGTCAAATATTTCTTGAACCGGATTACATCATTCACCCCTTCTTGAAAAAGGATTCGTCCCGAATCCTCGTCCGATCTTTGAAACGAGCCCTTCCATCGAAACAAATATTTGGAATAAATCTTCATCTTTAACGTAGAAGGAATTGAAAGAACTTGAATTGATCCATTCCAATGAAATAAATATTTGAAATAAATATTATCTTGAAGCACAAATATGGGCACACAAATATCTTCCGGAAATAAAATTATACCATCAATCCCATCCGTTCCATCCTTCTGATGATCGTCCTCCTCAACCACCCCATGATCAACCATAAGAAAATCATCAACAAAAATATTATCCCACACAAAATTTGATTTTGCAATAAACCAATTAATACTAACAACCTCCTCCACCTTGGGCTCAACTAGGTCATGAACAGGGTTTATAATATTGGTATGAATATTATTATCACAAACCTGTATGACCTCGTCCTTTGCACACAGATCTTCAACAATAATCTCCTCTTCAACAGGATCTTCTTGGGCAGAAAAGTTTTCAATAACAAGGCGATTTTCTTCCTCGAGACGCTTCAATTCAATAGCTCGCTTTGCTTCGAAACGCCGAATTGATTTTGTATAAATATCTATTTGATCATAACAACGAACGGCTTCTGCCCAAACAACATCCCTCTCCTCTCGATACTTATCTATCAAATACTGACGACATGCCTGAAGTGCGTCGGTCTGAATTTCGGATTCATAATAAAGCATCAAGTCATTCTTATCTTCGGCCTCCTTATCAAGTTCATTAAATTTTATAGAAAATTTTCTTACCTGACAACGATCATGCTTCAGACGCATATCGATCTTCTCAAGAAGTGATTTTTCTTTTCCACCATTGTTGGACATCCTTTCCATGGATCGAACCCGCTTTGATACCAACTGATGTAGGACGGATCCACAGATAGAGAAAACGCAGCGGAATTATTAAAAACCTTGAATCAAGAACTAATCCTCACACGAAGATTAGATGATTCAAGCGATTATTATTAAACCCTCGCAAAAGAATTTAATATAATCGAACAACGAATAAAAGGGATATGAATTACTCCTCGCAAAAGGACATAATCCTAGTAATCAAACGAATAAGATTACTTTTCAAGCCAAGGAATGACTTAGTCTTCTTAGAAAAAGAAGAAAGAACCCTTGAAGAAAATAAATTGTTTATTCTTCAAAAATTGACTAAATAATAATCCTACAAAAGCTTTTATAGTTCCAACCATAATTAAAGTCCTAATCTAAAAAGGAAAACTAATCCTATTCCGAAACAAATAACAAAGGAAAAGAAAAGGAAAGTAAATCAAAAAGGAAAAACTAATCCTAAACCTTCTAGAATTACTCCTAACCTATATGGTAACTAAATAGGACTCAAAAACTAGTAAATCTCCTCAAAATCTATTCTAAAATCACCTCTAATCATCCTATTAAAATAAATGACGAAAATAATAAATAAAATATAAACTAAAACAAATTAAATCCTAAAATACTAATTAAAATACAAAATAATTAATATATTTGACTTTGTCAAATATTTTTTGAACCGGATTACATCATTTGGTGCGGGCCCGACAACTTAATAATCAAAATTTAGTGCTTAATAGCTTGTTTGAGCTTCTTTGAGGGTCAATTTGGGTCAAAAATGGCCCAATATTAGTCAGAATTGGTCAAACAAAGAACAAAAATGGGAAATGGGTGAGGGGCGAGGTTGCTAGTTGGCTAGCCAAGAAGCCGTCCGGTTGGCCAGGCAGCCGATCGACTAGGAGCTGGTCCTCTTTCTTTATGGATCTCCTTATCGATTTACATAAATCCCCTAAAACATTATCAGAGAGGAGTAAATCGCAAATTACTTTCTGCTAGCTATTGATACCCCGAAAAAACAGTTATAGGCTTCATGGGATGTCTAATTGATTTTATGAGTCGCCAGCTATGTTTTGGAAGGAAACATAAGAAAATCTAAAAGTCAATTGATTTTTATACGAAACTAAAGATTTAAAGAGGGGTCATGGGTTAGATTACAGAATGGGAAGGTGTTAAACACCCGCCCCGCCAGGCCTTAAAGCGGGTCTTGCTACTTTAAGTTTTCTATGTCTACATGTCCTCTAAATTATGCGTCTTCAAAATTTATTGTCAAAGAAAGGGGGTTTTAAGGTATATTTCGAATGTCAGGGATATAATCGTGACTAACTTCAATAAATGATGTAGTAATTGATTATTTCCCTTTTAATGGGAATTGCATATATAAGGGAATAAAAACAAACAAGTAAATGAGAGATGGACGAAATACCGAAATATCTTTTAAGTTAAGGCTTGTTTTTCCGAAAGGCTTGCTTGAAGAAAGAACTTTTTGTATGTGTGTGTGTTTTTTTAGAGTTTCAGAGAGAGAGAAAGAGAGTAAAATATATAGTTTTAGTGCATTTTTTAGGCCAAAGATTGTTAATGGAGTGAACTAGTAGTTAATGGGGAGGAGTTACAAATCACAAAAGAGAGATTATTGAAGGAAAATAAATCACTGATGGCGAAACTCGCGTGAGTCACGTTTAGTGAGTCAAACTCACTCGAGTTCCACATTCGTCACGTGATTCCCCCGATTTTCAGAAATGAAAATGACAGAAAGATACTAAAAGTTAACTCCTTTATTCAATCTATTCCAAAACTAACAGAATCAATTAGGAACTTAACAAAATTAGACATAAATTAACGTAAAGAAATAAATAATAATAAAAAGGAAGAGTATGTATGAAATTGGGTGTGAGCGGTCCAAGGAGGGGTATCTATAGTGCCCCTCAGCAACATGGATTGTGGAGCAAATCGCGTTAACAATAGAACAAATATCCACCTTGGACGTCAAGACAGAATGAATAAGAGAAGAGGAAAGTTTGGAGATAAAAGGGAAAAGAGTAAGGAGAAACGCTCCTTGTGTAGATGATATAAGAAGTAGAGAGAACGCCCCATGTGTAGGTGACTTTGATTTATTGGTCGATGGATGCCTGGAGGACTCATTCCATTTTGTTGTGTTGATGCGGCTGTTTTAATGAAAAAGAGTGTTGTGCGGTTTTCCTATATGGAATGTCCGTCATAGAGGGGTGCGGAGTACCGAGGTACGTCACGAGAGATGCAGTTGCATTTTCTCTATGGAATAATGTTTGTCATAGCGGGTTATGGGGCATTAAAGCATGCCACGAGAAATATAGTGTCGTTTCCCCTACAGAATAAAGTTCGTCATAGCGGATTGTGGAGTACTAAGGAATACCACGAGAAATGGGGTTGCCTTTTTGCTAAAAAATATTATATGTCATACCGGGTTGTGGGGCACTAAAGCATGCCACGAGAAATGTGGTTGGGTTTTCGCTACGGAAAAATCTCCATCAGAGCAGGTTATGGGGCACTAAAGCATGTCATGAGAAATGTGATTGCGTTTTCGATATGAATAATGTCCCTCACAGATGGTTGTAGGGCACGTAGGCATGCCACGAGAAATGTGGTTACATTTTCACTACTGAATAATGTCTGTCATAGCGGGTTATAGGGCATTAAGGCATGCCACGGGAAATGCAGCTGTGTTTTTTCTACGGAATAATATATGTCATAGCTGCTTATTGAGTCGTATGTATATAAATCTAATATTGGTTTTATCTTTTAAATGTGTGTTGTTGGCTCCGAGCTAAAGGCTTGTTGAGGTGTTGGGTAGTATCAGTATAGTATGTTCCGGTGTTTGTGTAGCCGAGGTGGGGTTATTAGTTTACATGTTGTTATTGCATACAGGTTGCATGTACAGTTGTATGTTAGTATTGTTGTGTCACATGCGTCGAACGAGGCACCATATCAGACCTCGGGTCGGGGCGTGATATACAGTTGTATGTTAGTATTGTTGTGCCACTAAGGCATGTCACGAGAAATGCAATTGCATTTTCGCGATGGAATAATGTCAATCATAGATAGAAAGTGTATATAATCACTACAGATGCCCGAGGACTCACACTGAAGTTGTTATAGGAGAAGGGTGTCATTGATGCTTTAGGACTCACGTAAATTTTGTTGTAGATGGGTGTCGCAGATGCTCTAGGACTCACACTATTGTTTTTGTAATAGGGAATGGTGTTGCAGATGCTCTAGTACTCATACTATTGTTTTAATAGTAGAAAAGGGTGTCACAGATGCTCTAGCACTCACACCGTTGTTCTTTGTGGTAGAGAAGAGTATCGTAGATGCTCTAGGACTCACACTGCTGTTACTGTAGTAGAGAAGAGTATCGCAGATGCTCTAGCACTCACACTATTGTCTTGTAGTAGAGAATAGTACCCTAGATGTTCTAGGACTCACACTATTGTTGTTTGTAGAAAGGAATGTTGCAGATGCCCGAGGACTCGCACTACGATTCTTTGGAATGTGAGAATGCGGAATCTTTGCAGAAGCCCATAGGACTCACATTGTTGTTTCTGAAGAAGAAGATGTTGTAGAGCCAAGAGGACTCACGCTGCTATTGGTGTAAGAGAGAGTTGATGCTGCCTGGAGGGCTCACATTGCAACTTGCTATAGGATAAAATGGTTTGCAGCCGCTCGAAGGACTCACACTGTCGCCGCTATAAGAGGGAGTTGCAGCTGCCAGGAGGACTCGCATTGCTGCTTGTCGTAGGAGAATATGGTTTGCAACCGCCCGAAGGACTCACACTGTCGATATGGTATTTGAGAAAGAGTTGCAGTTTCCCAGAGGACTCATACTGTCGTTTTATTACTGTTGCAAATTTCAGGAGAACTCGCACTGATATATCTTTGCCAAATAATAGAGAGAGAGAGAAAGAGAGAGAGAGCAAGAGAGAGAGAAAGAGGGAGAGAGAGAGAGAGAGATAACAAATTATGCAAATTTGATTTTGTTTTATTATCCCCTAGCGTTTTAATCTATATTTAGACGATCTATGTTAGATGCATGCCAAAGGTGTTTGCATTTGCGGATATTATTTTTTATGTGCCAACATTGGAGGCAAACGTGCCCGGACATTGTTTGAACTGAGAGGGAGTTTGTTATGGCCTCTAGGTCGTGTTTTCCTTGCAGTGCGAAAGATGGGATGCCAAGCCTCAAGAGATTTTTCTTGTGTGAAGTTGCAGTGTTAAAGATGCGATGCAAAGCCCCGGAGATCCTTGCTTATGTCTAGCCCTTGGGAGAACATAACATTGAAGATGGGTTGTCAATCTCATAGATGTTTGCTTATGTGAATCCCTTGAAAGACCCTGATGGTGAAGATGTTATGCCCTAACTAAGGAACCATTTTTGCCGAAGTGAGGTAAAGCTAGATCTTGAAACACGGAAGCTTTGCGGTGCCTCAAGCCTCTATGCATGTTGATATTGACTATATGGGATCCTTGTAATTTAGTACGGCTGCTTTTCTTGTAAAAGATAGAAGTTCTTCCTCTATCCCATTTTTTAATGACACACCCTTGGTTTTGCCTATACCGCCATCTCAGGTTTTCAATTTAGTAGGCATCTGTTTTGTGCCAATATTTGGTTTTTTTGCACACCCTACTTTTTTCCCTAGGGTTCCCTTTTGCGGGGTTTTGACTTAGGAGGCATCTCTTTTGCGCTTTTATTATGATATCCTTGGAAAAAGCCCCTTGCTTTGATCGGGGAGGAATTGTACATTGACTCTATAGAAGAGGATGGTGAGATTAGGATTTTTTTCTGAGAGAGAGAGACTTTTGTATTGGGGAAAGCCCATGAATCTAGAGAGGAAGAAGTATACCAACTTGATTTATGGAGATGGAAAAAGTTGTTAAGTTGTGGGGCGGACTTCTGACTTCTTGAATGATATACTTTGTAGTAGCCCCGCGTGTAAGTGTCCCAATCTGGGTCGTTAATTTTCCGTCAGCCCAAATTAATGATTTATAATCATTTAGGGGCATTTTTGACATTATTTTGACAATTTGAATGAGGAAGGACCTCTTAGGAATAAAAAAGTGGCTTGGGACCTCGCTGGAAACCTGTCATTTCCAAGAAAAAAAGAATATTGATCATTTGCAAACAGCCAAAACTACTTTCTGCAAAAACCAGGCACGCTGCTGATCCCATCCGCGCGGATGAGATTGTGCATACAATCTCATCCACGCGGATAAGATTGTACCTCAGCCAACCTATAAATACAGCCCTTCTCCCTCAGTTTAACAAGGCCAAAAAATACGAAAACCTACTTTTATGCTGTCAAAATCCATTCTCAAACCGCCATTTACACCTTCATAACTCAAATTCCACACCAAATCCAACCTAAAATCCACTCCAAAAATACTTCTAAGCCTTGAAATCCTTCAAACCCTAAACACAAACCCAAGAAAATTGGTAAACCCTCACTCCCTCTACTCATATCTCTCTCATTCATACACTTATTCCATATTTAAATTATGTAGTCTTACTTACCACTTGTTGTTTGACTCCCCTTTACCTCTTGTCCCAAGCCAAGAATCCAAGAGGATCTCCATGGAGTTCATATCCATAGATGATTCTCTACAAGGGTCCATACTTTCAATCATGCAAATCCCCTTGTCCCTTTGTTTACATTCCTTGGTAATTGCTTCTTTGACCTAAAGTATGGTCATCTTGGAGTCCATCTCCATAGATGACCACTTTAAAAGGTCCATATTATTTACTTTCTTGCAAATCCCCCTCCCCATGTCTAAAATGCTCACCTTGGAACACTTTCCTTGGATGAAAATCATCTAGACTCACAAAATAGGTCACACAAGATGTATAAGATACACTTGAGAATAGGTCTCAAGGATGGTCTTCTTATGACCACCTTAGAGATCCTCCTCTAATGTTGATACATCTTGACCTAACTCTCTTGTCAACTTACTTTTCATGTCAAAATCCCCCTTGTCCCTAGCAAATGATATGTTTTCAAAGTCCTAATGTACCCCCGGGATGGCTTGGTTAAGTTGATTCATAAATTATGACCACTAATCAAAGTCTAGGGAAAGAGTGGACAAAACATGGATGCCAAAAATCCAAGCAATTCTTTCATTTTCTGTTTATATTTACATTTCTAGTTAAGTCCTGTAAATCCAGTTAAGTTTCTGGAAATTACAGTGACTAAACTGGAAACTGTAAAAAATATTGAAATTGCAGGCCCATCCGTGCGGACAAGACTGCACTACAGTCTCATCCACGTGGATGACTTTGTCTCCTACAAACAGTTTTCAGTTTTTTGTTATTTTCAGTTTAATCACTTTTTTCCAACTGTTTTTCAGTTCAGTCCCTAGGATTTCAGTAATTTCCAGAAAACTCCTTTTTTAAGAAAGTCCTTTCTAAATCACACACACACACACACAAGTTTCAAGTGAGGAAGACTCGAAATACGAGGCATTTCGGGTGCACGTCAAAACGTTCATCCCAGAGTGTAACGTGACCTCCGAACCCATTTTCTCTAATTTTAGGCTTTTTTCAAAGTTTTGGCCCTTAAACTAAAAATGGCGTGGTGACTCCAAATTATTTTTTTACAAAAAAAAATCGGGTGACATCACAGTGGCGACTCTGTTGGGGATTTATAACCTTTTTTTAAGAAAAAAAAACTCGTTTTTCAAACAAATAATAAAAATTGTTTTAAAACAAAAATAATAATAAAAAAAAGCTTTTGCGGGTCAAACTTTCGTCTTAACACTTGAAATTTTTGTTTCTAGTGTGTGTATGTGTTTTTCTCATTTTGTGTTGTTATAGATTTGACCATCCCGGGAAAGTCAATTTTGACTGTCGAATTCATTTCCTTAACTGTTTGAACTCTATGTGTTTATGTGCGTATGTGCTTGTGCATTTATGTGTTTACATGTTTTCCGAAAAAAATAATGATAATATGTAAATAGGCTGGAAACCATTAAATTTCCTCTTAAAACGCCTCCTTATAGGAGCCGGGGATAAGTTATGGGGGAACAACGCCACGTACTGGTCTCATTTCAAAAAAAATGTTTTCAAAAAAATTTTTTTTTTTGCATGAATCACGCTTTTAAGACACATTTGAAAATTTCAGTTTTACTCAAAAAAATAATGTAGACTGCCGCACACTACGCGCACGTTGACCGTACACTGCACACTACGTCCTTAACCCGGGAAATCTCAGTAGCAGCCTGGGAGGCCTTACTATGCCTCTCGGTGCGATCACGGGACGACCCAAACAGCCATTGGTTTAGCCTCGTGTCGACCCTGCACTTGTCCGTGACACACTTTGGTCCGAGACTCGGTTGGTTTTTGTTCCGGTCCATGTCAGACTGTGTCAGTGTATACCCCGCATAGGTCAAACCCTAGTCAGCATGCCAAGTCAGGATCCCCCGTGGACCTAACTCAGTCGAAGTCATGCCGGTTTTCCGGCATGAACTTTGACTCGATCTTGACTGGGGTTTGGACTTTGACTTTAACCCACACGGTTTATGCATCGGCTCCCGGTGTGACACTGAGTCATCAAGCATTGTTGCCCAGTCCATGTTTAATTATTGCTTAACCAACGACGAGTCAAGATCCCTTGTGGACTATTATCAGTCAAGGTCATGCCGACTTTTCGTCAGGCAGCCTCGACCCGATCTTGACTATCGACGTTGGCTTTGCCGGTAATTTACATCGAGTGCGCGTTAAGACTTCATGATCCGCCAGACCTTAGGTTCGTTTTCCTTTTCGGTCGGTGGGACCCGCTTGCCCTACGGAACCCTTGTTCGAGGTTACAGGTTAAGGGTCCGCATGTGTAGTGATGGGTCCCACTTATCCAGGACTGAGAATATCAAAAAGAAAAAAAAGAAGAGCAATCTTTTCTAATCGTTTAGGTTTTAAGTAAACTCAAACAAATAACCGCATGTTGCATGAGCCCTGAGCCCAAATACCTACCCTTTTTCTTCAAATCCCAAAGTCTGAACCTCCCTTATATCTTCCTCCTGCAGCACTTCGCAAAGCTTGGGTACGGACACCGGGTCATTGTCTGGCTAGTTTGGAAGAATCAAGCGCATCGTCAGCCTTACCATTCGGTTCAACTCTGGTTTTCAGAATGTCTGGATCAGCTGGTAACAATGGGGACAATACCTCTCCGCCTCCCGGGACTCCCCACACAGAACAATAGTGGAATCAGTTGGCCGAACAAATGAGACTGCGATAGGAAGCTCAGATGAACAGCCTTCTGGAGGCTTTTAGGAGCCATGGTTTGGCCGCCAGTCTCAATCCCGACGGCACTTTCACCGTGAAAGAGGAAGAGGACCCTAACCCCACTCTTGGTCACCCTGACTACACCAAAATGCCACTACCAGCCTCCTATGGTACCACTACAGGAGCCCACGCTTCTCGACCTATGGGTCAGCTAGCTCTCCAACCACAACCTAGTGACCCCATGCAGTCTAGAGGGACAAGCCAGTTTGCAGTTCCTCAGTGGGGACATAATCAGTATGGAATGTCTTCCCATGGCTGGGGGTACCTCGAAATGCCACAAAAAGTTGGGATCCCACCGCAGTTTGGAACTGATCAGCCCGGACCTTCACAACAACAATTCAAAGTACCACAGCAACAATCTGGAATGCCGCCACCACAGTTTGGTTCAGGACAATAGTCAAGTATTTCACCGTTAGTCGAGTTATCCTCGGCAACGCCTTCGTTAGTCGAGACCGCCTTTGGCAATGCCTCCGTTAGTCGAGTCCTTCTTCGGTAACGCCTCCGTTAGTCGAGTTTTCTTCGGCAACACCTCTGTTAGTCGAGTCTACCTTCGACAACGAAAGTGCGGCAGGAGGTCCATTCATTTGACCACTCCTTTCCCCCACAAAATCTGAACTACGACCGGCTTGATTCCCACTTGGGATACCTAGGAATCCTTTCGTAAAGGGTCCAGCCATCCGACCGCCTCGGTCACCTCCTCGCCCATCTAGGTAAAAGTTTGCCATATTGGGATCCTCACTTTGTCGAGGACCCCACTTCCCCTGGAAGTACCATCGTCGAGGGGCTACTGTAAGTGCCCCAATCTGGGTCGTTAATGTTCTATCAGCCCAAATTAATGATTTATAATCATTTCAGGGCATTTTGGACATTATTTTGACAATTTGAATGAGGAAGGACCTCTTAGGAATAAAAAAGTGGCATAGGACCTCGCTGGAAACCTGTCATTTCCAAGAAAAAAAGAATATTGACCATTTGCAAACAGCCAAAACTGCTTTCTGCAAAAACCAGGCACGCTGCTGATCCCATCCGCGCGGATGAGATTGTGCCTACAATCTCATCCACGCGGATAAGATTGTACCCCAGCCAACCTATAAATACAGCCCTTCTCCCTCAGTTTAACAAGGCCAAAAAATACGAAAACCTACTGTTATGCTATCAAAATCCATTCTCAAACAGCCATTTACACCTTCATAACTCAAATTCCACACCAAATCCAACCTAAAATCCACTCCAAAACTACTTCTAAGCCTTGAAATCCTTCAAACCCCAAACACAAACCCAAGAAAATTGGTAAACCCTCACTCCCTCTACTCATATCTCTCTCATTCATACACTTATTCCATATTTAAATTATATAGTCTTATTTACCACTTGTTGTTTGACTCCCCTTTCCCTCTTATCCCAAAGATCCAAGAGGATCTCCATGGTGGTCATCTCCATGGACGATTCTCTACAAGGGTCCATACTTTTAATCATGCAAATCCCCTTGTCCCTTTATTTACATTCCTTGGTACTTGCTTCTTTGACCTAAAGTATGGTCATCTTGGAGTCCATCTCCATAGATGACCACTTTAAAAGGTCCATATTATTTACTTTCTTACAAATCTCCCTCTCCATGTCTAAGATGCTCACCTTGGAACACTTTCCTTGGATGAAAATCATCTAGACTCACAAAATAGGTCACACAAGATGTATAAGATACACTTGAATATAGGTCTAAAGTTGATACATCTTGACCTAACTCTCTAGTCAACTTACTTTTCATGTCAAAATCCCCCTTGTCCCTAGCAAATGATATGTTTTCAAAGTCCTAATGTACCCCCGGGATGGCTTGGTTAAGTTGATTCATCAATTATGACCACTAATCAAATCTAGGGAAAGAGAGAACAAATTATGGATGCCAAAAATCCAAGCAATTCTTTCATTTTCTGTTTACAGTTACATTTCCAGTTAAGTCCTGTAAATCCAGTTAACTTTCTGGAAATTACAGTGACTAAACTGGAAACTGTAAAAAATATTGAAATTGCAGGCCCATCCGCGCGAACAAGACTACACTACAGTCTCATCCACTCGGATGACTTTGTCTCCTGCAAACAGTTTCCAGTTTTCTGTTATTTTCAGTTTAATCACTTTTTTCCAACTGTTTTTCAGTTCAGTCCCTAGAATTTCAGTAATTTCCAAAAAACTCCTTTTTTAAGAAAGTCCTTTTTAAAACACACACACAAACACACACAAAAATGTTTCAAGTGAGGAAGACTCGTCATATGAGGCATTCCGGGTGCATGTCAAAACGTCCATCCCGGAGTGTAACGTGACCTCCGAACCCATTTTCTCTAATTTTAGGCTTTTTTCAAAGTTTCGGCCCTTAAACTAAAAATGGCGTGGCGACTCCGAATGATTTTTTTACAAAAAAAAATCGGGCGACATCACACTGCGTTGACTCTTTTTAGATATGACTCAAGGAAGAGAGAATGAGTCATTTAGAGTGAAAATAAGGAAAGAAAAGCCCTGTTTTATTGTGGGAAGCTGGGAGTATAGCTAAATGATAAGAAGCCCCTAGACTCGACAAGGAATACGAATAACTTCAACACTAAGAATATCATTCTATCTTCAGTAACGTTAATACTGATTTTGATTGCATTACAAGTGAGTCATACAAAGATGTCCTAACGAAATTTGAGAAGAAGGCTAATTACCTTAACCATTAAGGGCTAAACACCCCTTCTTTCTTGCATGAGACCTGACCCAGAGGTTGCATGCGTTCTTTTCATGGTGAGAAGCTCTGGTCGTCGTAGTTCGTGTTGATGCTTCATTTCTTGCTTTGCTTCTCGAAATTTCTGATGAATGAATTTTATTTTTCCTTTGTCCTTCTTGTCAAGGGAGGATTTGTGAAGTATACATTTCAGTCTTATGGGATGAATTCACTATCGATGACTCGTGTTCTCAAAAGAAATCAATAAACCATATTTCTAATCTTGCTCAGCCTCTAGAATTCCCCCACACATTTTTTATTGTGGGAATTATTTGGTGGTAGCTTTCACTCTTATTTGATCCCAATGATAGCCCTTTTTCTCAAATGGTCTTTTAAAATTCGAGCCAAACTATTATATTGTAAATAGTTCGATCCCACCGGACTGGCTTCATACAATGGGTGGAGATGTTGTATCCCCTTTGATTTGTTGCCCCATGAGAGATATCCATTAGGATTAAAGTAAGTCAACATCATGTTAATATAGAAAGGAAGAGTTCAAATCAGATGATTAAACAAGTTGGTGGAAGTGGCATCATATGACCTCTCTAAGATGTATACTTATCCCCTACTTAGTTTGAGTACTTGCAACAAATTCTTTGTGTTTGCATTCCCTTTTGTCGAGATGTTTAGCCACTAGATGCTCCAGTTATAGCCTTCATTTTTAAGTTCGTGTAGATATTTTTTCATCTTTCGCTAAGTATTATTAAAAGTTGAATTATGTCGAAGATAGAATACCTTGGAAGAATATATATATAGGACAAGAACCAATTTTATGCATTTGACAATTGACACAGACTTATTGCACACTTTACAAGGAAAGGAAATCCCACTTTTCTAGAGAGAGAGGGAGACCGTTGTTGTAGCCTTTCCAATGTTCCCTTCTCGGAGCCCATTTCATCCCCATGTTGTTCCTTTCTTCATAATATCCCCTTTGTTGATTATTTCTTGAATCTTGTCCTTCAAAGCGTAGCAAACTTCGGTGTGGTGTCCAATGGCAAGGTGGTAGTTGCAGAATTTGGATGAGTCCACGTGCTTCCTTTATGGGTCTTTAATATTGAAGCCCTTTAAGGGTTGCATCTTTACCATCTTCACAAGGGAGTCAAAGATTCCATCCAATGATCTTCAATGTTAAACTCACACTTGTCAACCAAATCTTGAATTATGTTCTTGATGTTGAAACTTATTTTGGTGGTATGAACGCTATTGTTGTGGTAATTGCACCATTCATTAGACTTGTGATTTGTTCGGAACTTCTTCAACTAGTGTCCTTCCAAAAGTTTGACATTTCCCTTTTTTATTAAGGCTTTAAATGCTTCGTTTCAAGTCATTCCTAAGAGAGGAGTAAAGACTCGATGATCGACGGGCCTTTTGTTGGTGCTAGTAGACGGGACGCTTGAGTACTTGTCATTATCAACCCTTCTTTGCCCTTTGTGGACTATTTCAATTGGGATTTGAGTTTTCCAATCTCATGTTCATGGGCTTTGTGTTCGTGATCCATACGGGCTTTCCAATCATAGTCCTTGCAGTGGGCATCTTCATGGGCCTTGTGTTCGCGGTCCCATAAACACTTTGGATTACACCATTTTTATTTCCAAACCTAAGCATGTAGGGATTTTATTGAATCAACATTATGAAGCACACACGTATAGAAGGAAATTCGTCCATAATAAACACGAGCTTCGTTTAAGTGATACATCGTGCGTGTTTTGTGACGATGGCTCAAAGAAATTCCTACATAATAAACCGATAGAGTCACAAACTGTATAACTTAGTCTAAGAGTATGTGGCTTGTGCAATGTTTGTAGAGGATAATAGCCTACCTGCTGGGGTAGTCTTTGGAGCATGTAGAGGGCTGAGGGTCACCACTTCCCAAGAGACCAAGGTCGTTGGAGCTTAGAATCCCCTAGGTGGGCCTCGATAGGTTCGGGGTTATACTTGTGTGACTCGATAGTAGTTATGTAGGAGTTGTGCAAGTGGTGTGATGTCATAACTATATGAACAAATATTTAACCCAGCAAAAGGGAAAGGGAAATAATCAAGCACATAGAAAAGATAAAATTAAAACTTTCGAGTCACCCGTGTGGCCGGTAAATAAATGAAAAAAGTAAAAAAAAAACATTAGTAAAATAAGTACAACGCTTTTAGGGCTACTATTCACATCTTGTCCGTCGTTGTTCTTGTTCAGCCCCAAATTAGCACACTTTAGGGCAAAGCTCGCCCAGATTACGCAGGGAATTTAAACTAGCCCGAGTTAGGCATCACTGCCCTAATTCGCCCGAATTGGACTAACTTCCAGAAACACTAGGGCTTAAGGAAAAATCCCCATTCTCAGAACTGTTAACTACCCCTTGAAATTACCCGGATCGCGCGCGGAACGCGGCTAGCGGCTTTCGCAACTTGGACCTCGCTGAAAAAGAGAGAGTCGCCATGTCGTTTTGTATTATGAACCTAAACTTTGAAAAAGGCTGGTTTGAAAAAGGAGGTCATTTTGATTAGTAGCCAAAACTTAGGAAAAGGCTTTGAAAAAGGGTCATTTTGTTTGGTAGCCAAAATATGGATAAAGGCTTTGAAAATAAAGTCGTTTTGATTGGTAGCCAAAACTTGGAAAAGGCTTTTTTGTTACCAGAGATTGTTATGTTCGGAGGTCACGTTACGTTTCGGGAAGAGTATATTGAGATCATCAGAAATGCCACGTATGACGAGTCTTTCCACTTTTCTCGAAAAGTGTGCGTGTGTGTGTGTTCGTGCTACATTTGAAACTGAGCTTGAATGACAAGCTTTAATCTTGGTTTGAATGACAAACGTTGATTTTGGTAGAGGATCGTTTGAATGACAAACGTCGGTTTTGAGTTTGAAATGAGCGTTTGGATGATAAACGTCGATTTTGAGTTTGAAATGAGCATTTGAATGACAAACGTCGATTTTGAGTTTTAAATGAGCGTTTGAATGACAAACGTTGATTTTGAGTTTGAAATGAGCGTTTGAATGACAAACGTCGATTTTGAGTTTTGAAATGAGCGTTTGAATGACAAACGTCGATTTTGAGGTGTTTTGAAAAGGAGTTCGAATGACGAACTTTCGGTTTTGAACCGGCCATTACGATGTTACCAATTTTATGAAAATGGTAGTAAATGAGATGCGATCAACGAGTCATTTTGTGACTCAGACATTTGTGAGTAAATACTATCAACAAACCAAACGGTTTGGACTTGTAAATGGCAGTATTGAAATGCGGTATCAACGCATCGAACGATCCAGACTTGTAAATGACAATCACAGATCAAACGATCCGGACGGTAAAAGTGCGATCGACTAGCCAAACGACTCGGATTTGTAAAGATGCAAATCAACGAACCTAACGGTTCGGACTTGTAAAGAGCGTAAAGTAAATAGCAATATCAACGGATCAAACGATCCGGACATGTATTTGACAGTCACGGATCAAACGATCCGGATGGTAAAAGTGCGATCGACGAACCGAATGGTTCGGATGGTAAATGACATAAAGTAAAAACGGGACTCGATCTCCGTTTTAACCCAAAATCACTTCTCTCGAAGGAGAAAACATGATAGAGGGAGGATTATCTCGAGACCCGTAGACGCGTTTCATCTACATTTTGGAAACTTTGATCGGATCGAAAGTAGAGTTTGGTTGAGAGGACGTATACGGGATACGAAAGGGTGTTTGAGGGGTGTTTCGGAAGTGTTTGGCTAGTGTTTGGTTGAAAAGGAGTTCGAATGACGAATTCGAGTTTTGCCGGGCAAACCTTGATTTTTAATCGGGCAGAGTTTCACCTTTTTTTGGTTCTTAGAAGCCTAAGAATTTGGGTAGCGTTTCGACTTGGGTCCGTTTAGCCTGCGTTTTTGAGGATTAGAATCCACTGACGAGTAGCACGAGGGCCCCCAAAGAGCAGAGAATTTCACCGATGAGTAGCACGAGGGCCTCCGAAGAGTAGAGAAAGACTAGCCTTTGTTGCTAAGGGTGAAGAAGAGAGTAAATTGGTTAAATTTTATGAAGGAGGAGGGGGAGTATTTATAGGAGGAGAAGGAGTGGAGAAGGAGGAAGGATTACTTATCCTGGTGAGTTACCAGGTAAAACAGGGCGGATGGCCTATCCCTCCATTTCGGGGCATTTTGGTCTTTTGGCCTTGAATTTGGTTGATATTGACAAGCTTTGGATTATTTTGTCAAACCAGTAAAACAGGCCGGAAGGCCAGTTCTGGAAATTGGCTATTTTCCCAGATTCAATTTTTTATATGTGTATATCTTGTTCTCGCGTTCGATTTGATATGCGGTGGGACCAAAACGGAGTTCGTATGAGGAAGTTATGACCTCTGGAAGGTCGAGACTCTCAAAAACAGCAAATCAAAGCCCGAAAGACCTCAAAAATTGTGTATTTCGAGGACAGTGGTACTTTTACGTGTGAGAACGTGTGTTGAGTATACTTTGGAATTGGGATGCACGGGGCAGTCCTGGGAAGTCTCGTTGACTCGAAAAGGGGGAGTTAACGGATTCCAGTTAACTTGGAAAGGGCCACTTAACAGATTGTAACGATCAGGATTTGGGTACTTACAGTAGCCCCTCGGTGACGTCACTTTCGAAGGAAGCGTGGCCATTGAAAAAGATAAGGATCCCAAATCGGGGAGATGCTTTATGGAGAGACCTGAACGGTCAAATGGTTGGACCCTATAGCAAGGATTCCTACGTATCCCGAGCGGGAATCAAGCCAATCGTAGTTCACGGGTGTGAGGGCAATTCGTAGGGGCCTCGACCTGTGGGGAATGATTAGGAGGAGTTCGTCCTGATTGAGACTATTTTGAAGGCGTCTATACCTGAGTGTGACTATTTGGAGGCATCTTAACCTAAGTGTGAATATTTTAAGGCGCTTGTACCTGAGTGAGACTGTTCTGAGGCATCTTAACCTAAGGGAGACTGTTCAAAGGCGTCTTAGCCTAAGTAATACTGTTTGGAGGCGTCTTAACCTAGGGGAGACATGTTTGTAGGCGTCTTAACCTAGGAGAGATTGTTCGGAGGCGTCTTGACCTAAGTGAGACTGTTCAGAGGTGTCTTAACCTAAGGGAGACTGTTCGGAGGCATCTTGACCTATGTGAGACTGTTCGGAGGCGTCTTAACCTAAGGGAGACATGTTCGAAGGCGTCTATACCTAAGGGAGACTGTTCGGAGGCATCTTAACATAATTTTCTGAAAGGGTATGAGAAATATCCGTCCTCGATGGCATTTTCTGAAAGGATATAAGAAATGTCTGTCAATGATGGCGTATTCTGAAAAGATGTGAGAAATGTTCATCCCCGACAGCGTATTCTGAAAGGATATGAGAAATATCCGTCCCCGACGACGTATTCTGAAAGGATGTGAGAAATGTTTGTCCTCGACGGCGTATTCTAAAAGAATGACGGAAATGTCCGTCCCCGACGGTGTATTCTGAAAGGATACGAGAAATGTCCGTCCCCGACGGCGTATTCTGAAAGGAAATGAGAAATGTTCGTCCCCGACGGCGTATTCTGAAAGGATATGAGAAATCACCATTCCTGATGGCATTTTTTGATACACGGAGGAAGTGGGATTTCATGTTGGAGATTCGACGAAAATGACGGTCGTAGAAGGATTGTTGCGCGGGCTTACATTGATTCCCGTTTAACTTTTGCCTGATGGGGATATGGCGTTCGGGCTTACGATGATGG
Source organism: Adenophora triphylla var. japonica (assembly GCA_022495995.1). NCBI lineage: Eukaryota > Viridiplantae > Streptophyta > Magnoliopsida > Asterales > Campanulaceae > Adenophora > Adenophora triphylla. The sequence continues at coordinate 695,048 of JAFEMH010000537.1, read as the reverse complement.
CCGAAGAGGGATTGAGGTTCTAAAGACGGGGTTAGGAAAGGAATGACAGGAACGGTTGTGTTAAACTTGTATTTTTTTAACAACACGGTCTGATTTCGAAGGAAGGATTGACATTCTAATGACAGGGTTAGGAACAGAATTTAATCTCGAGAGAGGATGGCACATTGCTGGGAAAAGCGCCCAAAGTTCTAACGAAGTCGTTAGGAACTGAGGAGATTGATTGACGCTCCTTTAGAAGGAGTGTCTTAGGATCTTGTTGTGGAGGAATGTTTGGGCTTACGATGATGGCCGAAGAGAGATTGTTCTGCGGGCTTACAGTGATTGCCGTTGAAAGAGATGGTCGGGCTTACGATGACCGCCAGGGAGAAGATTGTTTACCTGCTGGGGAAATAGATACTCGGACTTACTATGATGGCCGAAGAGGGATTGTTGTGTACGGGCTTACATTGATTGTCGTTCAGGTGGGAAGGTCAGGCTTACAATTGACGACCGGGATTTAACCTCTGGAGAGGGGCGTTAGAAATGTCTAACTGGAATTTAACCTCTAGAGAGGGGCGTTAGAAATGTCTAACTAAAATATAACCTCTGGAGAGGGGCGTTAGAAATGTCTAACTGAAATTTAACCTCTAGAGAGGGGCGTTAGAAATGTCTAACTAGAATTTAACCTCTAGAGAGGGGCGTTAGAAATGTTTAACTGGAATTTAACCTCTGGAGAGGGGCATTAGAGATGTCTAACGGGGACATTTGACCTCGGGAGAGGGGCGTTAGAGATGTCAAACGGGGAAATTTGACCTCGGGAGAGGGGTTGTTTTATGGACTTACGATGACTGTCGGGGAAAAAGTATTCAAAGGTATTTACCTGAGGGAGACTGTTTGGAGGCATCTGGTCCTAAGTTTGAGAACAATTCATAGGGTTCTCGACCCGAGTGAGATATTTTGGAGGTATCTTCCTTAATTAAAAGATGGCTAATCTTACGAAAAGATGGGTAATCTCACTAAAGACACGTAATCTGACGAAAAGATGGGTAATCTCATGAAAAGATGGGTAATCTTACAAAAAGATTGCTAATCTCACTAAAAGATGGATAATCTTTCAAAAAGATTGCTAATCTCACTAAAAGATTGGTAATGTCACTAAAACATGGGTGATCTCACGAAAAGATGGGTAATCTTACAAAAAGATTGCTAATCTCACTAAAAGATGGGTAATCTTACAAAAATATTGCTAATCTCACTAAAAGATGGGTAATCTTACAAAAAGATTGCTAATCTCAATAAAAGAAGGGTAATCTTACAAAAAGATTGCTAATCTCACTAAAAGATGGGTAATCATACAAAAAGATTGCTAATCTCACTAAAATATGGGTAATCTCATTAAAAGATAGGTAATCTCACAAAAAGATTTCTAATCTCACTAAAAGATGTTGTGGTATAAACTTAAGAAAGATCTCACAAATCATGATATATCTTACGAGGAAACGCAAAAGGTTTTACGAAGGAATAATGGTAAGGGTCTCACGAAGAGGATCTCACAAAGAGGGATGGAAAAGGTTTTATGAGGAAATAGTGGGAATGGTTTCACTAAGAAATAATGGGAGAAAGTCTCACGAGGAGGTATCGAGGAGGGTCTCACAAGGAGATAACGAGAGGCAAAGTCTCGGGAAGGAATCTTGCGGGGAGATGACGAGATGTTAAATCTCGCGAGAGGATCTCACGTAGAGATAACGGAAATATCTCATGAGGAGATAACGAGAAAGGATCTCACGAGGAGATAATCGGAAAGATCTCACGAGGAGATAACAAGAAAGGATCTCACGAGGAGATAACAGGAAAGGATCTCACAAAGAGATAACAAGATGCAAAGTCTTGGGGATGGATCTCGCAGGGAGATGACGGGGACCTAATGAGGTCGGGTATCCTTTTGAACGGGTATTTATGCTGAACGGTGGTGGTGACGGGTTCAGGTGTTGCAGTGACATCAAGGAATGCCCCCCTTATTGGGTTGGGCTCAAGTCCTCTGAAACATTTGAGGTTCTGTGCCATCTTTTCCAACTTTTATGCAGTCTCTGTGCAGACTTTTCTGTTCCTTCATCAGTTCCACTATCGGTTCCCCCAGTTCCTTTCTCATCTTCATTAGTTCCGCTGTCGGTTCCTTTGAAGAAGTAGCGAGCGAGGTCGAAGTTGTAAGGTTGGAGGTTGGGTGTGCCGTAGGAGGTTACCTTTTTTCGGGCTGCTGCTTTGGTGCTAGCGAGCCTTTTGTTTTCCCTGATGTCAGGTGTTGGCACATAACCAAGCCCCTGGACTGTATTGTGGTCCTTGACTTTGATGACTTGGTGTTGGCCTTGTAACCTTTTGCCGAGCCCCAGTCCTGGGATGAAGTTCATGAGTTTCATCATTTTCATGGCAGGAGGGATCTTATCCCAGAATAGTGGAAGGTCTACACTGCATATTTGGATTTTGGAAGTTTCCATTGTGAATCCAGTTAATGCCATATCGTCATCATGCTTGATCTCTAACACTGGAATGTCGTTGGTGCAGGTCCCTTCGAAGGTGACGCTATCGCCGTAGACAGTTGTCAGCTCATTACCTTGCATGAATTTGATACATTGGTGAAGGGTAGATGCCACGCCCTTTATTTGATGCAGCCTTGGTCGTCCCAGAATAGCTGTGAAAGTGATGGGAATTTCAAACACTTGAAATTCGGTAGGGATCATCCGCTTGCCGAACCAGATGTTTAATGTAGCAACCCCAAGAACTGTGCGGGAAGTAGAATCATAGGCCTTGATAGTGTGGACTGAAGGCTTTAAATCTGTGGGCTTGATGTCAAGCAGGTCCATCATCTTGGCGGGCAAGACAATCATTCCGGAGTCTGAACAGTGATGCAAAGCGGCTCATTGTGGTCAGCCCCAAATTTTGGCAGGTCCAAATCTAAGAAGGTGGGTATGTTTTCATGGTGGATGTTGCCGATCATCTGAACTACTTCTTCGGGAGTTGCGTCCACGGGGACCATGGTGCGGGCCAAACTTTCCTCTAGCCTAAGCTTGTGAGGGTATGAAGAGGTGAGCAGAGACCAAAGGGAAATGTTCGCCTGGGTCTGCTTGAGCTAAGGGAGGATCGGGTCCTCCAACATTTGAGAGGTAGAGGTTTTGGTGGTGCCTCCAGATTGCATTGAGGTTGTTTGTGGCAGTGGCCTCACTTTATCAGCACGTTGATTGAGTGCGAGTGCCCGGTTGGCTTTGACTTTCCTTTGCTGGCCCATGCTCTGAAGTTTGATCATCCTTCTGGGGATTACGCTTCTTGCTGGCACTAAGGTTGCCGGGATTTGAGACTTTCTTGTGTCCTGATGCCTAAACTGTGGTGTCAGCAGGATATTTCGGCTTTCCCACCCCTGTCTGTTCTGAATTTGTGTTGCTTGAAGGAAGGGAAGACTTGCTGGAGTGGAGTACTGGCCGACCGGGTTTTGGCTCTGGATTTGCTGGCCTTTTGTGGGGATGCGTTGTGAGAGGGACTGTATATATGGAAATGTATTGGGGATGTATCCAAAAGTGTTTTGGTAGCTATTTTGAGTAGGTGGGATGATATCACTTGGTTGTGGGAAACCTGCCCTTGCTGCTACTGTTGCCCAGAGGTGTCATGAGGATTCAAACCCTGATCTTTCGAAGTTGCATCTGAGAAGCCCCAATTCTGATTAAAACCATAATGCTGGAAGATGCTTCTAACAAGCCCTAGAAATCGAAACTCAAAGTAGACCCTCAAGATGACAAACTCTCTTTGCGTGGCAAAGCCCCAGTCTGAAGAAATGACTTGGTTAAGCCCCAATTTGGAGGAAGCGCTGGTCTTCTGAGGAGGTCCTGGAGTGAATCCGATGCAGCCCCAATCTGAGTTGATCCTTATGTGGCCCGACGAGGCGACCGTCCTTGATTTTTTTTGATTAGTCAACCAAAGTGTATAAGATGTGGCTTGTAATGTATACGCGCAAGGACATATTTTTAGAGAAGTGGGAACGAATCCCGATTTTATGTGGATGCCTAGTTTAATGCATGTACCAAAACTCGCTTTGGGTTTGGCTCTTTTGAGAGAGTATGAGCGTAGAGAGGTTTGGAGAAGTGTATGGAAGTCCTTGCTGACAGAAAGACAGTGTTTAGCTCTATTTTTCCTATTATCGTAGAAAAAGAAGACTTGTCAAGACATCTGAAAACATGTTTTATTCACAATGATCACAAGATTACTTTAAACCCTTTGTTAATGTTCAGGTTGCTCAACCATTAATCTCGATATGAACAAACGTCTTGATTAATTACGAGGAGAAAATCAACCGATGTCGCGGATCAAAGTTGGCTGTGTGTGAAAGAAAGGTTTGTGTAAAGGAGAGGTCATTGATGAGACCAGGTGTATGGGATATGTATGTGTTTAGCTCTGGACCGTTTCTGGTTGCCTAGGTTCTACTCAATGAAAGGAGCTCAGGTCGCCGTAGTTCTGGCAGAACGGTGCTTGGCTCTGGGAAAAGGGTATGAACATTTGTGGTCCTTTTGTTGAAAAGGCTCGGATGGGATGTTTGGATGATGAGGTACGGGCCTCGAGGTGATTCCTTGACAAGTCGTTGTTGACGGCTTCTTCTGTGATTCCATTGCTTCTTGATCGGCGTCTTTCATCGGGGGAGAGAGAATTCGAATATAGCATAAAGGCTTATGATGTATTTTCGCCTTTGCTTTGACCGCTCCATTTTTATCGACAACCTCCATTCTTCGAGCTTTAATTTTGTTTGCCCATCTGTCAAGCTTTTGCTTGGCGGTGCTGGATCCTTGGCCTCATCATTTTTTTTGATGTTCTTGCCTGAACTTTTCTCTCTCTTTTTTTTCTATTTTTTTTTTGAAGTTCTTGCTTGAACTTTTCTCTCTCTTTTTTTTTTTTTGAAGTTCTTGCTTGAAATTTTCTCTCTTTTTTTCTTCTTTTTTTTTTTGAAGTTCTTGCTTGAACTTTTCTCACTCTTTTTTTGTTTTGAAGTTCTTGCTTGAACTTTTTTTCTCTTTTTTTTTGAAGTACTTGAGGACGAAGGCAAGCTCCTGCTTGAACTTTCTCGATGCACACGAGGGCAAAGGCGAGCTCCGAGGTTATTGTCGACATGGGGTCAATCTTTCGATGCTGAGTGACATTTTATTGTTCCTTGATGTTGCCGCCGTCGTTGACTTGGTCAAGGTGACAGTGGGGACATGTTTTGGGAAGTGTATGGCTTGATGCAGGCCTTCGTGAGGTAAGGAAAGTGTATGGGGAGGGCACCAATTGACTTTCTCACACCGAATAATCAGAACATTAGTTATTTCCAGAGTTTATTCGTTGAGAATTGCAAGTGATCATATAGGATATAACCATTTCATTAGATGTAATGTATGTGTGTGTAGGTGTTAGTGCCCTAGGCCTATAGAGATAGACCTTTATGTAATGTCATTGTTCATTTATATATGAGATTGTTTATTTGATTATTATATGTGTTTGCATGTTTAGTTATAATAATCGTGTCCCTAGTACTTATGAAGCACTAGTATGAAGTCTAATGGATAATCATGTGATGATTATATGCATGGAGATGCACATTAGATTCATGGGTACTTGTTAGAGAACAAGGTACTGGACTTGACCCATTATGAGATCTATGTCATGGTCAAATGTCATAATTAGATCTCATATAGTCATATCATTGATATCCTTTGACCTGAGATTATCATCGTCTTCCACTCGATGAATATCATGTTTGATATAGTTTAACGTTGTCTTTAACCGGATGGCAATAAGGGCTATCATTGGCATGGTATGATTCTTGTTGAGAGGAATGATAAGTCAAGATGGAAATTGTCCCTCGTAAAGAGAGATGTTTGCTTGGCCACTCGTGAGTAAGATTGATGTAGTGCATGGCCATGCCCGAATGAATTAATATGATTAATGTCATTCGATTAATCAATTTACTTAGTAACGAGAAAGCATTGAACAATATGAGTTGACGTGGACCATGACTCATGTTCAATATAACATCGTGTGACAATGGGATTGTGATATGTTCTATGTAGGAAAAACCGAACTTAATATTATACTATTTGGGTAGGCATGATGGCTTGCTAGAGTCCGCTCATGTCTTATGAGGATCGATGTGATCGGACTCATTGCCAACATAGTATATTCCTATGGGGTCACACGCATCGAACGAATTGTCAAAAATGGAATTATGGATTCTGGTGTGATGGGCGACCGCCCAAGGTGCTATGGGCGACCGCCCATGTTATATGGCCCAGGCATTGGAGGCTGTCCACATGGGCGACCGCCCTTGCCCTTATGGGCGACCGCCCATGATGGTTTTCGTATAAGGAGGTTAGGCTCTGGACACGTAGGCGACCGCCCATGTCTGATGGGCGACCGCCCATGTACGCTGAAAGCGGCGAAACCGTTTTTGCCAAGGGTTTTTAATAGGGTATAATATTTATAGAGTATAAATAGTATCCTTGAACAACCCTAGCGGCCAGTTCGATTTTGAGCTTTGAGAAAGACAAAATAGAGAGATTTTTCAATTGTGAATTGAAAAACATCACACCAATTCCATAATTCATCATAGATTGAAAAGGTTTCAATCAAGGGGTCTAGCAATCCTCCTAGAAAGAGTTCTAGGGTTCTTTCATCGCGTGGATACTCGTAGAGGATCTTCGCCTCTCAAGATCTTTTGTTCGTGATTAAAGGATCGTATATTGAAGACTTGCTAATTCTTCAATGCGGAGTTAGACTACGTATATCAACGACAAAGGCATTCAAGGTTGGTAACCCTAATTCATACTTCTTAATTATTCATCTAGAACGGATTCTAGGGCTTTGGGTATTCGAGTTATTTGCATTATTCCGCTGCGCATGGACCCTCGAAACCCAACAGTGGTATCAGAGCCCTGTTCATGATGTTTAGTTAGATAATCATGATTATTGTGTAATGTGATTATATGAATTTTCATGATAAATATGATTTGGAATGTGAAATTGTATGAGTATTGCTTTTGAAGTAATTGTATATAGTGATATACCATGATTATGAAATTGAAATATGTGATTAATATGATTAATCTAGGTTATAGGATGTCGATTTCATTAATATGATTAATGCGATTAACCTAGGATGTTTGTGAAGTGTTACTTGGTATATGGGCTGGACACCAAAACCTTCCCCACAGGCACTTCGATGGAAGTGTGGGATAACCTTGGAGCACGTGGCCGCGTACTAGTAATTGCTGACCAAATGTGATTTGTGTTGTATCATTCCATGTTCATAATTATGCTCATTTAGTTTTTCATGAATCAACCTTGCCATGTTAATTGATAAACATGAAAAATTGAACCTTCTTTGAAATTTTGAGTTTGTTTATGCTACCCACTTTAAACACTTGTGAGTACACGGGTAGTTTTATGTAGGCTCGCCATAGCGAGGTACATTAATTCTATCTTTGTATGATCAAGATGAGCAAATAGTGATTGCTATACGTTTAAAATGGTTGAACTCAATAAGGCTATCAAAACAGTTTTGGGCCTAAGGCATAAGATGAGATTGAAACATGTGACATATGATGTCTATAATCTCATAAAAGATCTAAGAGTCATATGTTGATATGATTGATAAATGTTATCTACCTTTTTAGTTTAATTTTGAGCAGTCGTGCCATAGCCGACTTGAAATTAAATTAAAGTTGGGTCTTAGCCTATTAAATTATATTATGCATGTTTGTATATGAAGGTTATATAATTTAGTGGGAGTATTTGTGAAATACATTATTTAATCTCTTAAATGAAATTGGTGCTTATATATGTTTATATCTTGTTGCATATCTTTGTAGATCAATGGCTGCTAACACTAATTAGAATTTGTCACTGCGATCAGTCCTTGAGAAGGACAAGTTAGAAGAGAATGGCAACAACTATGTGGATTGGATCCGCTGTTTGAGAATTGTTCTCAAACAGGAAAGGAAGTTGTACATTCTCGATGGACCCATTCCACCCGAACTGCTTTGCTAATGCACCTAAAGTGAAAGGGACCAACATAAGAAACATGTTGATGATTCAATAGATGTTGGTTGCACGATCTTGGCTACTATGTGTAAGGCCCTTGAGAAGGACCTTGTACACATGGAAGCTTATGATTTGGGAAATCATTTAAAGGAAATGTTCCGATTGCAAGCACGTCGGGAAAGGTTTGACACTATGAAGGCTCTTCATTCATGCAAGATGATTGAAGGACAACCTGTTGGGCCTCATGTGTTGAAAATGAAGGGTCACCTCGAGCACCTTGAGAGGCTTGGATATCCTATCCAGTTGGAGCTGGCTACGGATATGATATTGCATTCACTCCCTAAAAGTTATAATCAGTTCGTTCTGAATTATAACATGAATGGGATGAATAAATCTCTGTCTGAATTGCATGGGATGCTAAAGAATGCGGAGAACAATATTACCAAGAAAACCAATCAAGTGTTGATGGTGAACAAAGGAAAAGGGTTCAAGAAAAACAAGGTTAAAGCAAAAGTTGCTAAGCGGAGGCAAAGGTTGCCGTTGTTGAGAAGCCTCAACCCAAATCCCAAAAGGATGAGGTATGCTACCATTGCAATGGCTGGGCATTGGAAGCGTAAGCTGCAAAGCTTATCGGGAAGGGTTTGAAGAAGAAGGGCAATGTGATTGCCACGACTTGAGTATCTATATGATAGATGTTCTACTTTCTACTTCTAGTTCTTGGGTATTAGATACCGGATGTGGATCTCACATTTGTCTAAATGTGCGGGGACTTAAGAATAGAAGGTCGCTCAAAGAGGGTGAAGTAGATCTGCGGGTTGGAAATGGAGCAAGAGTTCTTTGCATTGGCCGTAGGGACTTACGAAGTCACTTTACCTAGCGGATTAATTTTAGTTTTAAATAAGCTGTTATTATGTTCGGATTTGAGCGAAACATTATTTCTATTTCATGTTTAGACAATGAGGGTTATAATTTTCTTATTGCGAATAAGAAATTTTCAATTTATTTGAATGACATGCTTTATTGTGTTGCTCATTCTTTTAATGGCCTTTATGTCTTGGATGTTGAAAGTAATGTTGAGAATGTTTATCATGTTAGTAAGAAATCTAAACCAAATGATGTGAACAACACATACAAATGGCATTGCCGTCTTGGTCACATAAACGAGAAACGCGTATCTAAACTCCATAAAGATGGATATTTAGACTCATATGATTATGAATCATATGATGTTTGCGAGTCTTGTTTATTGGGCAAGATGACTAAAGCTCCTTTTACTAAGAGTAGTGAAAGGGCTAGTGATTTATTGGCTCTCATACATGCGATGTGTGTGGACCAATGAATAGCATTGCTAGGGGAGGATTTCGGTACTTCATAACGTTCATGATGACTTCTCCGAGATATGGCTATGTCTATCGATGAAGTACAAAAGTGAAGCATTTGAGATATTGAGAATATTTCAAAATTAGGTACAAAATCAACTTGGCAAAACTATTAAAACCATTCGATCCGATCGAGGTGGTGAATACTTAAGCCAAGAATTTGACGATCATACGAAAGGTTGTGGAATTGTTTGAGAACTTACTCCACAGGAACACCACAATGGAATGGTGTATCAGAGAGGAGAAATCGAACTCTATTAGATATGGTTCGATCGATGATGAGTCAAGTTAACCTTCCTATTTCTTTTTGGGGACATGCGTGGAAGCATTTGCTTTCACGCTTAATAAGGTCCCTACTAAATCGGCTCCTAAAACTCCACATGAGATGTGGTATGGAAGAAAGCCTAGCTTATCTTTCATGAAGATTTGGGGTTGTGAGGCTTATGTAAAGAAATTAGTTTACGAACATAAACTTGCACCTAAATCGATAAATGCATTTTCGTTGGTTATCCTAAGGAAACGAAAGGATATCTATTTTACAACCAATCAGAGAACAAAGTGTTTGTTGCTCGAAATGGTGTCTTTCTAGAGAAAGAGTTTCTCTCTAAAGAAACTAGTGGGAGTAAAATTGATCTTGAAGAAATTCAAGAACCCGAAAATGACAAGGAACCGATAGTAGAGACGGAACCAAGTTCACAATTTGTTGTGGAACCGGTTCAAGATACACAAGTTCTTCGCAGATCGGATAGGATACGATCCGAACACGAGAAGATATGGATTTCTCATGACGGAAAGTAATGAAGTAGAAATCATTGAGAATGATGAACCTACTTCCTATCAAGGCGATGTCCACTCTGATTCGGACAAGTGGCTAGGAGCCATGGAATCCGAGATCAAATCCATGTACGATAATCAAGTTTGGAACTTGATTGATCCACCCGAAGGTGTAAAAACCATAGGGTGCAAGTGGGTTTTCAAAAGAAAGCTGACATGGATGGGAAGGTACATACTTATAAGGCTAGGCTAGTTGCTATGGGGTATAGGCGATTCATGGCGTTGACTATGATGAAACCTTTTCGCCCGTAGCAATGCTTAAGTCTATTAGAATCTTAATTGCCATAGCCGCATATTACGACTATGAGATATGGCAAATGGACGTCAAAACGGCGTTTCTTAACGGAAACCTACTTGAGGATGTATACATGATACGGCTGAAGGATTTGTCGATCCAAAGAATTCTAACAAAGTGTGTAAGTTGCGAGAGATCCATTTATGGATTTAAGCAAGCTTCCGGAGCTGGAATCTACGTTTTGATGAATCGAGTCAAAGAGTTTGGCTTCATCAAAACGAAGATGAGCCTTGTGTATACAAGAAAATAAGTGGGAGCATAGTCCTATTTACGGTGCTATATGTCGATGACATCTTGCTCATTGGAAACAATGTTCCTGCACTTGAGGCTGTTAAGTCTTGGTTAGGAAAATGTTTTTCAATGAAAGATATGGGTGAAGCGGCTTATATCCTTGGTATCAAGATCTATAGAGATAGATCAAGAAGGATGATTGGTTTGAGTCGAGTACATATATTGACAAGGTCCTTAGAAGATTCCGCATGGAAAATTCTAAGAGAGGGAACTTGCCAATGGGACATGGCATTACTCTTAGCAAGACTCATTGTCCTAAGACAAATGATGAGCGAAAGAGGATGAGTGATATTCCATATGCTTCGGCAATTGGATCTATCATGTATGCCATGTTGTGTACTAGACCCGATGTCTCGTATGCTCTAAGCGCAGCAGTAGATACCGATCGATCTGGTGAGAACCATTGGATAGGCTGTCAAGAATATCCTTAAGTACTTGAGAAGGACTAAGGATGTATTCTTGGTATTTGGAGGAATGGAAGATGATCTGGTTGTAAAGGGTTACACGAGATGCAAGCTTCCAAACCGACAAAGATGACTTTAGATCGTGATCTGGTTTTGTTTTTATGCTAAATGGAGGTGCTTTGTTTGTTGGAAGAGTTCCAAGCGAGCACCGTTGCCGATTCTACAACGAAGCCGAATACATAGCGGCATCGGATGCGGCTAAGGAGGCGGTTTGGATCAAGAAGTTCGTTAGTGACTTAGAAGTCGTTGAGTATCACTAACCCGATAGAGCTGTTACAGTGACAATAATGGTGCTATTGCCCAAGCAAAAGAACCAAGGTCACATCAGCGATCCAAACACATTTTGAGACGTTTTCACCTCATACGAGAAATGCGTGAAAGGGAGGACGTCAAGATATGCAAGGTACCAACGGATGACAATATTTCGGACCCTCTCACCAAGCCTTTGCCACAAGCTAAACATGATGGTCATGTGAGGGCCATGGGTATAAGATACATGAGTGACTGGGCCTAGTGCAAGTGGGAGGCTTGTAGGTGTTAGTGCCCTAGGCCTATAGAGATAGACCTTTATGTAATGTCATTGTTCATTTATATATGAGATTTTTTATTTGATTATTATATGTGTTTGCATGTTTAGTTATAATAATCGTGTCCCTAGTACTTATGAAGCACTAGTATGAAGTCTAATGGATAATCATGTGATGATTATATGCATGGAGATGCACATTAGATTCATGGGTACTTGTTAGAGAACAAGGTCTTGGACTTGACCCATTATGAGATCTATGTCATGGTCAAATGTCAAAATTAGATCTCATATAGTCATATCATTGATATCCTTTGACCTGAGATTATCATCGTCTTCCACTCGATGAATATCATGTTTGATATAGTTTAACGTTGTCTTTAACCAGATGACAATAAGGGCTATCATTGGCATGGTATGATTCTTGTTGGGAAGAATGATAAGTCAAAATGGAAATTGTCCCTCGTAAAGAGAGATGTTTGCTTGGCCACTCGTGAGTAAGATTGATGTAGTGCATGGCCATGCCCGAATGAATTAATATGATTAATGTCATTCGATTAATCAATTTACTTAGTAACGAGAAAGCATTGAACAATATGAGTTGACGTGGACCATGACTCATGTTCAATATAACATCGTGTGACAATGGGATTGTGATATGTTCTATGTAGGAAAAACCGAACTTAATATTATACTATTTGGGTAGGCATGATGGCTTGCTAGAGTCCGCTCATGTCTTATGAGGATCGATGTGATCGGACTCATTGCCAACATAGTATAGTCCTATGGGGTCACACGCATCGAACGGATTTTCAAAAATGGAATTATGGATTCTGGTGTGATGGGCGACCGCCCAAGGTGCTATGGGCGACCGCCCATGTTATATGGCCCAGGCATTGAGGCTGTCCACATGGGCGACCGCCCTTTCCCTTATGGGCGACCGCCCATGATGGTTTTCGTATAAGGAGGTTAGGCTCTGGACACATGGGCGACCGCCCATGTCCTGATGGGCGACCGCCCATGTACGCTGAAACGCTGAAACCGTTTTTGCCAAGGGTTTTTAATAGGGTATAATATTTATAGAGTATAAATAGTATCCTTGAACAACCCTAGCAGCCAGTTCCGATTTTGAGCTTTTGAGAAAGACAAAATAGAGAGATTTTTCAATTGTGAATTGAAAAACATCACACCAATTCCATAATTCATCATAGATTGAAAAGGTTTCAATCAAGGGGTCTAGCAATCCTCCTAGAAAGAGTTCTAGGGTTCGTTCATCGCGTGGATACTCGTAGAGGATCTTCGCCTCTCAAGATCTTTTGTTCGTGATTAAAGGATCGTATATTGAAGACTTGCTAATTCTTCAATCTGGAGTTAGACTACGTATATCAACGACAAAGGCATTCAAGGTTGGTAACCCTAATTCATACTTCTTAATTATTCATCTAGAACGGATTCTAGGGCTTTGGGTATTCGAGTTATTTGCATTATTCCGCTGCGCATGGACCCTCGAAACCCAACAGTGTGCAAATAATGTCTCAAGTCTAGCAAGAAGAGAAAAAAACTCTTATTTATAGAAACTTTAAGATTAACTACAATGTCCGAGGCGGACTTGATTGAACGAGGAAAGTACTAGAACCTACGAAGGTTGACCAAAAGACAGTTGACAGATGTCGAGGATAGGTAGCCCCTACTCTAGCTGCTTCTTTGTTGCTGAAATGCCAGGACGCTCAAGCTTTCCGTCTTCTATTAGATCTTAAATTTCTCTCCTCAAGACTGTGCATTTATCGGTTATATTACCGTGATACTAGTGGAAAGCACAATGCTTGGTTACATCCCAGTTAGCATCGGGGAATTTGGGCTGGTAATTTTTCATAGGTTCGAGGAGACCTTGCTTCTTTACACGATCAAATACCTCGCTCAAAGGCATTCCAAAATTATCATAGTGTCGTCGTTTTCTCGGGGGACCACCACTTCTTTGTAATGCTCCATTTTGAATGTAATGGACTTTTCTGGCAATCTCCCTCCCTTTGTCTGGGGCAGATATTGGATTGGGCAGGGCAGCCTCGTAGTGACGAGAAGAGGCTGGACTCGAGGCCGGCTTTTCTTTCAATTCTTTCTCGTATTGGGAAGTTGCGTTGACCATGGCTTGCATATCTGGGAAGGAGTGGTGGCTGATGAGCGTTCTGATGGATGGCCTTAAGCAGGACTTGAAGATCCGCATCAGTTCGTCTTTGGAAATAGGCTCCATGATTTCGGAAAGTTTCCAGCTCCATCTTTTGTAGAACTCCCCAACACTTTCGTCTGCCTTCTGTTCGGTGGTGATTAAGTCTTCACGACTTGTTTCCCATTCCAGGTTGGATCGGTACCGTTCAGGAAGATGTTGCTGATCTGATCCCAAGTATGGCGATATTCGGGCTTGACCCTTAGGAACCACCGTAACGCTGAACTCTTGAGAGTGTGCTCGAAATGGTCGGCCATTTGCTGGAGGGTTGCTCCTTTTGCTCTCATGCTGAGAACATAAGTGTCAACATGTGTCAGAGAGTATTCAGTCCCGTCGAATTTGTCCATTTCTGGCATTCTGAACATGGCTGGGAGAGGTGTGACCATTCCCGGATCCGTAGATCTGATTGTTTCTTTCTTCGAACTGCCCATGCTGGCTTTCAGATCCTTCAATTACTCGACCATCCAGGTCAGGGTTGGGTCCAATGGTGGACTTTGAGGCTCGGGGCGGGGTGCTGCTATATGAGAGGTAGTAATTGAAGGTAGAAGGCTTGATATATGTGGATATATTGTGGCCTTTTCTAGGTTGTATCAGGGTTTTGCCCCGTTGTTTTGATGTTTGTATATAGTCAATAGGTTGAACCCGGGAGGATACTGGAGGATATTTAGATTTGTTTGAGATGGTCCAGCGCTGTGCTGGTTGTATTGAGTGAAAGGGGTAGTACTGGCTTGGCCGTATATGACAGGGGTGCTTTGAGAGGTGGCAATATGAAGCCCCGATCGGCAATTTACTTGGGTTGAAGGATTCCCGTAGTTCAAAGGCGGAGGAACCTGGTTGAAGGTTTGAGGAGCTGATCGTGAAGGATCATCATCCTAGTTTAGGACGAAAGTACCATCTGACTGGGGGATAGCTGCTATGCCTCGCTCATTCAGAAGCTGTACCACAAAATTCTGTTGATCCTCTTTCTGTTTCTTGTGAACCTCACAGGTTCGGATGGCTTCTTCCAGTGTCATATCTGTTACCGGTGGCGGGGTTCCATTCTCGTCACGATTTCTCGGTGAGTCTGACATATCGGAGAGTGCATTTGTAGGAACCGAGGAAGCGAGGAACTTGTACGTGCTTTGCCGTAACTGTAATTCTGGCGAGGCGCTAACCCGGAATTCTGAACCACTCTCTGCTTGCTGCAGGGAACGAAAGGTAGGGTTTAGGCTTCGGAAGGGGTATTTGGCTCAAGGGTTTTAGGTTTGTGCAACGTGCATTTACTACTTAAGTTTACTTTAAAACACGTTTTCTCCTAATCCTAACTGATTGGAAGAGATTTGGACCTTGAAAGGTCGAGATTATAATTGGACCGTGAGGGTCGTGATTAGATTTGACCATGCAAGGTCGGGATTAAATATTTGACCATGAAAGGCCGATATCAAAAATTGGGGATCGGACCGTGAGGGTCTCGATAGGAGATTTGAGATCGGACCGTGAAAGATCTAGATAGGAGATTTGAAATAGGACCGTGAAAGGTCTGGATTGGAGGTTTGAAATCGGACCGTGAAAGGTCTCGATTGGAGAGTCGAGATCGGACCGCGAAGATCGGGATTGACTAATTAAGATCGGACTGCAAAGGTCTCGATTGGAAATCGTAGATCAGACCGCGAAGGTCGTGATTGACTATTTGAGATCGGACCGCGAAGGTCTCGATTGGGGATCGGAGATCGGACCGCGAGGGTCTCGATTGGATATTTGATATCGTACCGTGAGAGGTCTCGATTGACTACTTGAGATTGGACCGTGAGGGTCTCGATTGGATATTTTAGATCGGACCGTGAGGGTCTCGATAGGAGTTTTGAGATCGGACCGCGAAGGTCAGGTGTGAGCACCCCAACCCGGGACCTAACACGTGTCCCGAGCTAAGGGATCTCAAACTAAGAAAATCCATCTTCACTTTTAAACATTTATTTGCCTTTAAAAGAAAACCACTTTTCAAACTTCCAAATAAAAATCAATTGATAATATTCCTACTTAAAGGAAATCCAACTACAACTTTAATAAACCGAAATCTAACCAATTACATTGGAAACCTTAATTAACCTTGTTTAACAAAAGAGTTTTCCATACAAATTACAAAAGAAGAATACTTAATAAATACTCCTAACAACCGACTCCTATACTTAACTTGTCAAGCCCCAAAAGCAAAAGTCCACAATGAAATCCCCGGCCTCACGGGTTCGGGTCACCTGTCTCGGAATCTAAAACAGTAAAGGGAGAGGGGTGAGAATAAATCTCAATGAGCTATTATGATATGCAGCAAGATGCCAAACAAAGTGCAACACATAGCATGGTAGCACATAACACATTATGAAAGTGGTAAACACCTTTCGTTACCTCATTTTACCTTTCCCGTCTGAACAATAAGTCGTACAACGTGGGAGTAAAACTCCACTCTTTGGTGAATTGCCTCCAGCACATTCACCTCTTATAGGACTCATACCCCAGAGATCCATATAAGAAAGGATACCTATATTAGAGTATCCAACAATAATATCGTCCCTCCTTACAACGATCGCAACAGGTCTGTAAAGCTTTTTGGGTCAATACAGTCGTTAGCACAGCCCCACTCCGTGGCCACAGAGTGGGGAAGGGTCACCGGTATGACGAACCTTCAATCACTTATTGAACAAATCAATAATTGATTGAAATCCATCATACCCACCCGAACATAAACACGCTCAAGCACATAATAGATACTTGAGATAATCCACAAAACGGGATAACAATATAATAACATGGTAATGTATACTCATGCTAAACAGAACCATAGTACAACAATTCATGTAATACACAATGCATAATATCATCAATGCATATGAACTCAATTAAGGTAACAATATAACCACATAATCCACACCGGGATACAATACAATCATGTACCAATTAATCCACACCGGGATACAACACAACAACTTGCCAAATAATCCATACTTAGGATATTAAGGTAACCATATAATCAATAATTCCACAACTTGGAATAACAATGCCACAAGGTGATACATACCCATTACCAATTAGTTCAATAGTGAAACCTATGGCTTCTATACCATTGCAACTATTCACTAAAGATAAGGAGTGAGGCTACTATATATCATAAACCACTCTTACATAGTCATTATACAACCTCGAATAACATTAACTAAAGTTCAAGTTCTATTTCCCAAATTGGGACTATTTTGGTGAGGTCACAAATCAAACCTATCAACCATTTTCGGGGCAATATTTAAACTACTTCCACAATTCCATTTTGATCACTTAAGATGTCATTGTGTAACCAAAGTATTCTACTTTAATCTAGGTTAAAGAGATTTCATTTTGGTTCTAGTTCGATTAGGTTTAAACAGCTCCAAAGTTGACCCAATGTCACCAGGCCAGGGCACGACTCGTGCCCCAGGGCACGACTCGTGCCCCTTTGGCCTTCCCCAGAATCAGGCGTCCCCACTAGGCACGACTTACCTTTAATCCTTGTCACGACTCGTCCCCATCCAAGGCACGACTCGTGCCACAGGGCACGACTCGTGCCCTGAACCCAATCTGTAATGTACTAAAATTCCTTCAGCAACCTAAATCAAATTATTCCAAATTAAATTTCCTTTATTTTGTGAACTTAGAAAGGCTTACTAAACTTCCTACTTTTCATATTAAATCATTTAAACCCCCAAGATAACATAAACCTAAGTCATTTACAACTTGATTTTCCACCCAATTTATTACTACATCTCAAGCTAACTCTTTCTAATCTAATCTCCACCCATTTTCTTATACTCTTTAACACTTCCATGTACAATAACATTTTTCTATAACATTAACCCATTTTTCTTGTACTCTTAAGCACTTCTCATGAACAACAACAACATCCCATAACATTATCTAATTCCTCAACTCCAAGAATGTGTCCTAACATTTCAAACAACATTTATAATAACATCAATAATATCAAATATTCCATGAACATTTACTTGAAGGGAAGTCATAATAACTCACTTTAGGGTTTCAATATGGAAGGTTGATCTTTCTCACTTGATGGACTCTCCTAGATGATCCATCTTCAAAACTACCCTTGGACTTGAAAATGGTGGAAGAATAGCTTGGCTTCAAAGCTTGGGTTGAGAGCTTCCACTAGGGTTCTCCCATGGAGAATGATAAGAAAGAAAGATGAAGAAGAGTGAGGGAGGAGGTAAGAGGGAGTAGGGGAAAAGTGAGGAGAATGATTGAGGGGGGGGGCGGATGGAGGGAGTATGGGGGAGAGGAGAGGGGACACTTGGGGAAATTGGAATGAAGAGGGAATTGGCCCCCCTCTTCTAAAGGCTTCCAACAATTAAATTAACCTTTACCCAAATAATTCATCCTACTCAATTAACCTCCTTGCACTATTTATCTTATTTCCATTTTTATTATTTCTTCAAGGTCCTTAATTAATGTCTAATAAATTCATAAAAGATTCTAAATTTATTTCTCACCCAAGTTATCTTAAATTAAGAATTTAAAGACATAATTGAACACATAAAATAAATATAAATATTAAAAGCATTTAATATAATATTAAAAATTGATGCCTAGGGTTGGGGTCGTTACACTCACTCCCCCTTAAAGAGAATTCGCCCCGAATTCGATTGTCACTTACCCTAAGGTTCAAACTAGCAAAGGTTACCTTTCACAAATTCTAACTTAATATTCCCAATTAGATTTCTCATCAATGCTAAGACTCTTTCCAAGATTTTAATTTCATTAATAATGCGATATTACAACTTAATATTCCGAGAATACCATACAGTCATCACTAACCCGAACTTTCACGACCTCAAAGAAAATATAGATAAATAAAATACTACAACTTATGTCACCCAATACCTTACGATATTACATTTAAAACTTCCAACGCTCAATAAGCTACTCTAAGTCGGTCTATAAGTCAAATCACCAATCTTTTCTAAAACTTCAATGAATTAACAAACTTTGGCGCTGAATTACCTTAGGCCTAGCTTCACTAACCTCATCCCGACAAATTGGAGATCGATAATATCTCCCTGAACCACGCCTCATACGATTTTATCTCAAAGCTAGAATGATACCTGCTATTTACGCAAACTCGCTAAGGTTAATTAAACTTCTCAAGTTGAAGGAAATCCGTCACACAATATAACCTATTCCTCAAGAATTTGGGTAGTCTTCTAATTTCTTCCTTTCGACTAACTTAATTCTCCAACTCTTAGGATCGGTAACAACTCTCAAAGGAAGCTTCAAAAAGATAAGGTACCTGCTTAAATACGCAACACAAGTGTAGCTACTCCCGAGTAGAAGATAAGAAAATCTCACTTATCTAAGTCAAACTCCTCAAAGCCTACGTTATCACTTTCCCATTCCGTATCATATTATAATCTAATCTTCCTTTAATGCACCTTAAAATTTCACAAAGTCCTCACATCCGTTAAGTAAGGTAAGGATCGAATCTATAGCCAATCTATTTTCCATCTCTGTCAATATAATTCATACTTATTACATCCTACGCCATTTATACATCCTTTAAATTTAATTAAAGCAACGATCTTTCATTTCTTAAGAATTCTTTAAATCTCTTCGATAGCATTTGCCAACTCAAAGATCACGGACTCAACCCTCACAAGATCCATGGTAACATCCGGGTTTAAGACTATAGAACCCAAAAATTTGAAATCCTCTCGGGCCAACTCATACTAGCCGAACTTTGCATACAGGGACTCCTCACAAGGAAATCATTAACCCGACTCTCAAATTATTTTCACGATCTTCCCGGAACTTTAATTAACAAGGAGATCATCAATTATAATCACCCTAAAGCCATCAAAATAAGGATTACAATTCTGCTTATCCTACTCAGAACCAACACATGAAACATACCGAAGGGAGCACATTTACCATTTACTCACAACTGGCACCTAAAATTTTTGAAAAGACTTCTTATGTAAGTCTAACATATACCAATTACTCTTCACACCTTAATTCAAAAGTTTCACCTTAAATGCACGTAAATAACAAGAATTTCCCATTACAGTCTACCTATATCAAATACCAATATAAGCAAATTAGGCATAGAAAAGGAGACTCACTTATTATGACAACTACTAATACACAACCACTACTTAACCCTCCAGGTCAAGTATATCTCAAAATCATAATTTAATAATTATACTAATTCAACCGGCAATACATGCTCACCATAACCACATCATCGTCGTGGTAAACCAAAGAAGGTTCGAGGTATTCTCTCATAAGAGCGTAATCCTCCAACAATAAAACAATTTCTCAACAATGTATGTCACATATAAGCAAAATGTGATGCCAAGCATAAATGATATGCAACAGGATCCATAAAATATGACCCCTAATTCTGAGACAGGGAATATACCTTTAGTAACCTCTGAGGAAACTATCTCTCCTAGGTTCGAAACATGTACTCGACCATAGACCTTCTCTTTCGGTTCTCCTTCGCTATCTCTTTTGGTACCACCTCTTTGACGTCCACCCGGCTGACCGCTGCTTGAAACTCGTCCCCTCGCCATCCTTGGGCAATTCCTCTTAAAGTGTCCCAATGCTCCACAATTTAAACACTTGCCTTGCTTACTCCAACACCGATCTTCGGTATGTCCAACCTTCTTGCAAAAGTTACAAATCATCCCATACTGTTTGGATTTTGGCCTAGATGAAGAAGCTACAACAAACTCTCCTCTCACACTTCCTGAAGTTAAGGTCCTTGGCTGTCCTCTAATGATTTTGGATCCTTGTCCTATACACTTTGGCTTGTTTCCAATCTTACTTCCGGATCTTCCACTATTTTCCTCAATGTCCTTCTCGACCTTATATGCCCTATCTATGACTGTCTGATAATCAATGAAACTATCAATCCATAATTTCTTCCTAAACTCACTCCTCAAACCTGTTACAAACTTCTGAACCCTTTTCACTTTATGTGATACCAAATGAGGGCAACACTTAGCTAATTCCTCAAACCTGACCGAATACTGATTCACCGTCATGTTCCCTTGTTTTAGTCTTAAGAATTCAATCTCCTTCTTATCCCTTGTAACCATGGAAATGAAATAGTCCTCGAACTGTTGAGTGAAATTATCCCAAGTCTGGGGCGTATGATCCCGCTCCCAACTTCCCTTCACAATCTGCCACCACTGATCAGCTGGACCTTCAAGTTTGAAAACGGCATACCTAACTCTCTCTTTGTTGGGACTTTCTATAACCTCGAAAATCCTATTCATTCCTGCTAACCAATTTTCTGCCTTTAACGGATTCGGATATCCATTAAAACTCGGCGGATTCATCTTCACAAACCTTTCCCATCCATCACTTCGACATCCCTCAGGTTGATTCGGAACCGATCTTCTAGTCTCCATATCCTGTACAAACATCCTGAATAATTTCATCATCTCTTCATTCTGAATTCCACCTATACCCATATCTCCTTCATTTTCTAGAACCTTCCGTTGATCATCCTTGCTTCCGGCCATTAGAACGAACTCCTGCATTAAACACTCGGCGTCAATTTCCACACATTCCCCCTTAGTTTAGACATCTACCCTTGACCTCTAAACTAAGCTCTGATACCAACTGTGAGCACCCCAACCCGGGACCTAACACGTGTCCCGAGCTAAGGGATCTCAAACTAAGAAAATCCATCTTCACTTTTAAACATTTATTTGACTTTAAAAGAAAACCACTTTTCAAACTTCCAAATAAAAATCAATTGATAATATTCCTACTTAAAGGAAATCCAACTACAACTTTAATAAACCGAAATCTAACCAATTACATTGGAAACCTTAATTAACCTTGTTTAACAAAAGAGTTTTCCATACAAATTACAAAAGAAGAATACTTAATAAATACTCCTAACAACCGACTCCTATACTTAACTTGTCAAGCCCCAAAAGCAAAAGTCCACAATGAAATCCCCGGCCTCACGGGTTCGGGTCACCTGTCTCGGAATCTAAAACAATAAAGGGAGAGGGGTGAGAATAAATCTCAATGAGCTATTATGATATGCAGCAAGATGCCAAACAAAGTGCAACACATAGCATGGTAGCACATAACACATTATGAAAGCGGTAAACACCTTTCGTTACCTCATTTTACCTTTCCCGTCTGAACAATAAGTCGTACAACGTGGGAGTAAAACTCCACTCTTTGGTGAATTGCCTCCAAAGACATTCACCTCTTATAGGACTCATACCCCAGTAGATCCATATAAGAAAGGATACCTATATTAGAGTATCCAACAATAATATCGTCCCTCCTTACAACGATCGCAACAGTGTCCGTAAAGCTTTTTGGGTCAATACGTCGTTAGCACAGCCCACTCCGTGGCCACAGAGTGGGAAGGGTCACCGGTATGACGAACCTTCAATCACTTATTGAACAAATCAATAATTGATTGAAATCCATCATACCCATCCGAACATAAACACGCTCAAGCACATAATAGATACTTGAGATAATCCACAAAACGGGATAACAATATAATAACATGGTAATGTATACTCATGCTAAAATGTAACCATAGTACAACAATTCATGTAATACACAATGCATAATATCATCAATGCATATGAACTCAATTAAGGTAACAATATAACCACATAATCCACACCGGATACAATACAATCATGTACCAATTAATCCACACCGATACAACACAACAACTTGCCAAATAATCCATACTTAGGATATTAAGGTAACCATATAATCAATAATTCCACAACTTGGAATAACAATGCCACAAGGTGATACATACCCATTACCAATTAGTTCAATAGTGAAACCTATGGCTTCTATACCATTGCAACTATTCACTAAAGATAAGGAGTGAGGCTACTATATATCATAAACCACTCTTACATAGTCATTATACAACCTCGAATAACATTAACTAAAGTTCAAGTTCTATTTCCCAAATTGGGACTATTTTGGTGAGGTCACAAATCAAACCTATCAACCATTTTCGGGCAATATTTAAACTACTTCCACAATTCCATTTTGATCACTTAAGATGTCATTGTGTAACCAAAGTATTCTACTTTAATCTAGGTTAAAGAGATTTCATTTTGGTTCTAGTTCGATTAGGTTTAAACAGCCTCCAAAGTTGACCCAATGTCACAAAGCCGTGGCACGACTCGTGCCCCAGGGCACGACTCGTGCCCCTTTCGGCCTTCCCCTAATCAGCGTCCCCACTAGGCACGACTTACCTTTAATCCTTGTCACGACTGCCCCCATCCAAGGCACGACTCGTGCCACAGGCACGACTCGTGCCCCGAACCCGTAATCTGCAATGTACTAAAATTTCTTCAAAGAACCTAAATCAAATTATTCCAAATTAAATTTCCTTTATTTTGTGAACTTAGAAAGGCTTACTAAACTTCCTACTTTTCATATTAAATCATTTAAACCCCCAAGATAACATAAACCTAAGTCATTTACAACTTGATTTTCCACCCAATTTATTACTACATCTCAAGCTAACTCTTTTCTAATCTAATCTCCACCCATTTTCTTATACTCTTTAACACTTCCATGTACAATAACATTTTTCTATAACATTAACCCATTTTTCTTGTACTCTTAAGCACTTCTCATGAACAACAACAACATCCCATAACATTATCTAATTCCTCAACTCCAAGAATGTGTCCTAACATTTCAAACAACATTTATAATAACATCAATAATATCAAATATTCCATGAACATTTACTTGAAGGGAAGTCATAATAACTCACTTTAGGGTTTCAATATGGAAGGTTGATCTTTCTCACTTGATGGACTCTCCTAGATGATCCATCTTCAAAACTACCCTTGGACTTGAAAATGGTGGAAGAATAGCTTGGCTTCAAAGCTTGGGTTGAGAGCTTCCACTAGGGTTCTCCCATGGAGAATGATAAGAAAGAAAGATGAAGAAGAGTGAGGGAGGAGGTAAGAGGGAGTAGGGGAAAAGTGAGGAGAATGATTGAGGGGGGGGGGCCGGATGGAGGGAGTATGGGGGAGAGGAGAGGGGACACTTGGGGGAAATTGGAATGAAGAGGGAATTGGCCCCCCTCTTCTAAAGGCTTCCAACAATTAAATTAACTTTTACCCAAATAATTCATCCTACTCAATTAACCTCCTTGCACTATTTATCTTATTTCCATTTTTATTATTTCTTCAAGGTCCTTAATTAATGTCTAATAAATTCATAAAAGATTCTAAATTTATTTCCCACCCAAGTTATCTTAAATTAAGAATTTAAAGACATAATTGAACACATAAAATAAATATAAATATTAAAAGCATTTAATATAATATTAAAAATTGATGCCTAGGGTTGGGGTCGTTACATCAGGATTGACTATTTGAGATCTGATCGCGAGGGTCTGGATTGGATATTTGAGATCGGATCGTGAGAGGTCTCGATTAACTATTTGAAATCGGACCGTGAAGGTCTCGATTGTAGATTGAAGATCGGGCCGTGAGGGTCTCGATTTAGGATTGGACCGCGAAGGTCGGGATTGAGGATTGGACCGCTAAGGTCACAATTCGAGATTTGAAATCGGACCATGGGGGTCTCGATTGAGGATTGGACCGCGAAGGTCACGATTCGAGATTTGAAATCGAACCGTGAGGGTCTCGATTGAGGATAGGACCGCGAAGGGTCGAGATTAGAGATCGGACCGAGAAAGATCGCGATTGAGGATTGGACTGCTAAGGACACGATTTGAGATTTGAAATCGGACCGTGAGGATCTCGATTGAGGATTGGACCGCGAAGGTCACGATTCGAGATCGGACCGAGAAAGGTCGCGATTTGAGGATTGGACCACGAAGGTCACGATTTGAGATTTGAAATCGGACCGTGGGGGTCTCGATCGAGGATTGGACCATGAAGGTCACGATTTGAGATTTGAAATCGGACCGTGTGGGTCTCGATTGAGGATTGGACCGCGAAGGTCACAATTCAAGATTTGAAATCGGACCATGGGGGTCTCGATTGAGGATTGGACCGCGAAGGTCACGATTCGAGATCGAACCGAGAAAGGTCACGATTTGAGGATTGGACCGCGAAGGTCACGATTTGAGATTTGAAATAGGACCGTGGGGGTCTCGATTGAGGATTGGACCACGACGGTCACAATTTGAGATTTGAAATCGGACCGTGATGGTCTCGATTGAGGATTGGCTCGCGAAGGTTAGGATTCGAGATCTGATCGAGAAAGGTCGCGATTTGAGGATTGGACCGCGAAGGTCACTGTTGTGGGTAAAAATTCAGGATTGCAATGTCTTGAAAAGCATTCAGCATGTCATCATCTCCGAACCAGCATTCAAGGTAAAATTACTTAGATAATTAAAATCATTATTTAATTATTTTTTATATCTCTCATACAGGAAAATAAGAAACATGGGAAATATCTCTCATGGACTCACTTCAACGGTTAGAAGACCAAGTCAAGAATCAAGAGGATCATGCCGAGATTTTAGGATAGTTTGTTAGGTCTTCAGTTATCTTGTTTTTTAATTATTTATTTAAGGAGTTCATGGCTGGAACACCACACACACAGTTCACACATACATTCTTGTACTCCGCCATAGCTCCAACATTTGTAACTCACTAAAACATCAATACTACCATTTGGGACGAAGGTGACCATAAACACCTTCCGAGGTTTTGTGTCAGCGAGATAGTTGTCTCAAGGGCTTTCCTCGTTACATGATTGTTTCATCTTATTTTCATAGTTACACCGATTTTACTCCATTGTGCCCTCCTAATCTCGCATTTTGATCTTTAATTTTATCCATTGTTTTTTTCACCAAAATGTGCCCACCGAGGGGCCATTGGTTTTATAATCAGTTTAATATCCTCACATTTCCACCATGTCTGCCCAACCTATGACTTTCGCCGCCAACAAGTCCATTGCTATCCATAGCAGCGTGAATCCCCAAGCCAGTAGCAGGTCAGCAACCGGAGGCCAAGAATCATTGCCACCACCTCCGCCTTTGAATTCTGGCAAGAAGCAGATGCCTCCGTCTCCTGATTACGAGGTCAAGAGTATGCTCGTTCACATGAAGAATCAGCTGGATCGCCAACAGAATAGCACCTCCTTGATAGTCGAAAGCTTGATCAAAGTGCAAAAGGAACAAGAGTTGCTCTCCAAAAGAATGGATGCTGTCTCCCCTATACGTCCTAGAGTCCTCGACTTCAACATTGGGGACAGCTCTCATACCTTCAATGAATTCCTTCATATGGCCTCATCTATAAGGATGTTGTCATCACCAACCTTGACGTCTTCTCCTTTGCTGACGACTTCTGTGGCGATGTCGACACCCTTTGCAACCAGTGCCTACAGGATGACTTTTCTAGAAGCACCCATCTTCACTAATAGCACCATCATGACGTCTTCTGCAGATAATACTAATCCTTTTGCTAATTTCAATTCTAGTGTTGCTTTGGATAATACTGCTCGTACTACTAACCCTTTTACAGGTACTTACATTGTGAACCAGCTTCAGGAGTTAAGGGACATGATCATGAATGTGCCAAGTGTCACCCCGCCTATCCAGCAGGTCTCCCCAACATGTTAAAATTAGTCTCGCTTTACTCTAGAAATTGCGCATGTCGACATCCCTAAAGGATTTAGCGTGCCAGCCATGAATTTGTATGATGGAAGCTCGGATCCTGAGGAGCATGTCGCCCATTACCAAGAAAAAATGGAGATCGTTCGCATCCCGCTCCAGTTTCGTGAGGCTTGTTTGTGTCGAGGGTTCGGTTCGACGTTGGTGGGACCAACATTGAAGTGGATGATTCATCAACCTCCTGGTTCTATTGGGTCGTTTGCTCAGCTAGTCAACCTGTTCAACAATCAATTCTATTGCAGCCGACAGTTTGAGAAGCTCACCAGTGATCTTTACCGCATCACCCAGCAGCCCGCCGAAGCCTTGGAGGACTATGTTAATAGATTTAACAAAGAAGTCCTGGAGATCCCACTACAACAAATATGCCTTTTCCCGGCACTTTTAAACCGGCACTTTACTTTGTGCCGCTAATTTCCGGCATTTCAATGAAAGTGCCGCTAAATTTCCGACGTTTATTGGAAAATGTCGCAAATTCCCGGCACTTTATTAAAAGTGCCACTAAATTTCCAGCGCTTTCTGGAAAATGCCGCAAATTTCCGGCACTTTATTAAAAGTGCCGCTAATTTTCGGCATTTAAATGAAAGTGCCGCAAAATTTCCGGCGCTTTTTGGAAAATGCTGCGAATTCCCGGCACTTTATTAAAAGTGCCGGGAAATTTTTGACACTTCAGGAAAAGTGCAGGAAATTTTCGACAGTTTGATATAAGTGCCGCTAAATTTTCGGCAATTACTGAAAAGTGTCGCTAAATTCCGGCATTTATTGAAAAATGTCGCTAATATCTGGCACTTTAATTTTCTGTGATTGTCGTATATTTTCCTGCATTTTTTGAAAAGTGTTGCCTAATTTTCGATACTTTTATGAAATTTTCGCAAAATATTCAACACTTTTTTGTAATTCACTACTAGAATAAATTAAAGTAGAGATGTACAACTTGGGGCAAATTAGAATAGCCAAGGTTGGTGGCTAAATAGGTACAAACATATTAAAATTAGGGACTACCAGAATGTCCCCATGATACACAATATTATTTGCTATCAAAATGAAGACCAACAACAAAATAGAGACCAATTGACCATCCCAAAATGCTTAGCGACATTTTTTTTGAAAAAATAAAATTTTGCGAAAATTTGATAAACTTGATTAATTAGGGAACTTGTTATATTTTGTTAATTACCTTACTTAGTCAGATTTTCTCAACTGAAGCATATATACCAATAATCGTTGCCTAAGTCGAAAGACAATAGATGAATGATTTGTCCCCATGCCCATTAGCCATTTTATTTTTTTAACCCAAAATAATATTTTGCTCATCCCTTACCATAATCATAATGTAGTTCACTAATTTATTTTGAGACGAAGGAACTATTTTTTTTATTCTCGCACATTTAATTTTATCAGTTATTATTTATTATGGGACGGAGGAAATAGATTCCAACCAAAAGATGATATAATAAACTAAACGACAATGATAACTTTTCCTTTTAGAAATAAGTTTTCTTTTAATTTTGTTGTCCTTTTTAAAAAACAAATTTCCTTTTCCTTTTAGAAATAAGTTTTCTTTTAATTTTTTTTATAAATTCCTTTCAATTTGTTTTTAACTTTTCCCTATTCCCTCCACATATTTCCCCCAAAAATTAATTCCCTCCCAGTTAACTTCCCAAAACCATGTCGCAATAACAATTCTCTGCGTAATCTTCTCTCTGCGTAATCTCCTCTGCGTATTCTCTGCGTGTAGGGTTCCTTGGCGGCGTATTCTCATCGTATAGGGTTCCTTGGCTGCGTATTTTTCTCTGAGTATAGGGTTCCTTGGCGATTTCCATTCATCAATCGCTGCAAGAGCTAGCACAATCACAAAATCAGGTATATTAATAATCCCCCTATCATCTCAAATCACATACTTGTAAAACCTAGACATATTATTGAAAGATTTCTTACGGCAATATGGTTTTCTAGTAACTTATCTTAATGTGATTTGTGTGCAGGCCGGACGCATCATAACCAATCACTTGAAACAACACAAAATTGGTGATCCTCTTAACCCGGTAATTGTTCCGTTGACGATTTTCTCTGTTCAACCACTTTTGATTGTTCAATTGGTCTTATGTTTATGTGTGTTAAGTTAAGATTGGGTATATATGTGAGAATTCTTTCAAAAGATATTGATGAGCCCGGATCTACTGGACCGGGCCCGCGCTCGGTCTAGTCCAAGGAACCAGTGACGTGGCAGTTCCAAGACCGCTGGAGGGAAGACCGCGGACAAATAGGCCCTTGTGGTCAAGACCACGTCCCTCCTCGCATCATCCCCATCGAGGACCATTGGGACCCTGCTCGCTGGATCCGTGCCCGCATGAGTCATGACCGCATCAACCGTGCTCGCGTCATATATCTTTGACCGCGGGCACAACGTTGACCGCGGGCACATGTCTGCTTCCCGGTTAATGTCAAGCCTTACTGAGCAAGTTAGCTCACCGGCTCGACAGTGCCACTTGCCGGCTCCCCATAACGCATTCAATACGGCTCGGTCAGCGCCTACTATTCCATTTAATGCACTAAGCCGGCTACACGGCTCATGTCACTTTCAGCCATGTCCCCTGGACAGTCAATGTTCCCTCCCTGACAGGACCAATTAGCTGCGGACACGTGTAGCTGGTCAAATACCAAAGTGCCCCCTAGGGCTGATCTCATTGCTTACATCAACTAAGCACCGCCTCATTGCCTATAAATAGAAGGCCTTTACCCCCTTGGGCAAGGTATGTTCCATGGACAATCAAGTAAGCTCTATTACTCTCTAAACCTAAACACACACACACTCCAAAGGTATTCAAAGCCTTATTACTCAGTATTCTTACTCTCGCACCCGAGGGCCTGAGTTGGAGTAACATCCAACTTTGACCTTAACGGTGCTTGTTTGTGTTGTGATTTAGGTACATCAAACCACCAAATATATCCTAGCCAGATATCCTGAACCGCTCCTGACCCCAAAAGATGTGGCGTCATCAGTGGTTCCATTGCCGGGAAGCGACTTTCTTTCGTTTTCTCGTTAAAAATCTTTTGTTTTCAAGGCACCTCACGTGTCCTAAACAAATTCAGTGCCGAAAGGCTCTTCTTTTTTCCATCATCTTCTTTCCAGAATATGGCTAGAATATTGGAAAATGCTGGTCACTTGACCCTAGAGGAGGATGATCAAGCCTCACCCTCCGTCATTAATAAAGGCAAGGCTCCAAACTCAGTTTTCAATAGAATGGGGGCACGTTCCCAGCCACCAAACACCCTCTCTCCTGGTCAAAGGGCCATACACCAACTCACAGACCAAATACGTGCTGAAAAAGCACAGGCCCTCCTAAACAAGAGCCCAAAAACTCCTCAACCTCCCCCAAGAAACACCACCATGAACACTCCTCTCTCCCCAGAGCAAATAGCAAGGAGACAAGAAATTCTGGATTCCAAATCCAAGCTGGTCGCTGAGGCCATGGCAATTGCTGACCAACAACTGGAGATGTTCGAAATAGAGGCCAATGGAGGGCTACAGCTCCCACAAGGGTCCATAAGGTTCTCCCAACGAGCTCCCGCTCACTCACTTGCTAGTCAAGCTGCGGGGGCAAAAAGGGCTGAACCAACCCTTGAACGCGGACAGCCGGCTAAGCGCAGCGTGGTGCATGTCGAGGACAGCGAGGAGATTGGAGAGGAGGCACAGTCAAACCAACGTGCGAGGCCCCAAGCATTACCCTTGGCTCCGGCCAAAGGGAAGGCCGTGGCTCCACGAGCTAAGAAGCAGAAGGTTGACAGCCAGAACCCTGAGTTCGTTGATTTCATGCAGAAGATGTGGGAAACCCATCAGAAGGCCGCTCAGAAATGTGGTCGCACTATGGATGCCTTCAGCGACAAGATCGCCCGGGCACCTATTCAGAAGGGGAAGCCCCCCCAGATGGATACATACGATGGATCCAAGAATGCGAGGAGCCACATGGGTAGATTTGAGGGCCAGATGGCATTGTTCTCCGAGGACGAGTCCGTGATGTGCAAGGCTCTAGCTGCCACATTCACGGGCAAGGCCCTATCCTGGATGCTGGCACTTAAACCCCGCTCCATCAACTCTTTCAATCACTTCAGGAACATTTTTCTCAATGCCTTTGCTGGAGCAGGTGTGCCCGCTAGACCAAAGACAGATCTTGTCCGTGTCAAGCAGGCCGCCACTGAATCCACAAAAGATTACATTGCTCGCTTCAGAAAGGTCAGCGAGGAGATAGTAGATCTGGAAGAGGGGGATATTAGACTTTGCTTTGAGGGAGGCCTCACTTCCTCCTTCCTGAAATTAAACTTTGCCTCCAGCCAACCTAAAACGGTGGAGGAGATGTATGAAAGGGCTTCCGCCATTGCTTCCGCCGAAGAGAGCAGTACGCCCGGTCCCAGAGCTTCAGCCAAGGATAGAATAAGCCAAGTCCAGGAGACCACCCCAGAGCCTGCCCGCGTTAACAATCAGGGCAAAAACAAAGGCCGTGGGTCGGATAAGCTCCGAAAGAAAATGGAAGAAATAGCCTACACTGAACTCACCGAGCCAAGAGCGGTGATCATGCGGGCATCAGACTTTCCTGCTCCTCCTCCTATGCTCAGAAAACCAAATGAAAGGAGTAGGGCAAAGTTCTGTGAGTACCACAATGATCACGGCACGGAATCGAGGACTGTTTTCACCGAGAAAATAATCCAGCAGAGAATCAATAATGGGGAGCTCACCCGATGGGTCAAGGGAAACAACCAAGCCCCCAATAATAACCAGCAGCGGGCACGAAACCCTCGTGGTCCCGAGAGGGTGGAAAGAGACAATTTTGAGGATGACGATGGAGACTACAACATAAACTTCATTGGAGAAGAACCTCCCTCCAACAAACAGCTCTCCCTCCAAATCCGGACATTGGAAAAGGTTTTCTCCATCCCCGCAATGGCTCCGGAAGAAGAGCAGGAAATTGGGTTCAAAAGGAGTGAACTTGCCTCCACCCTTTTTCATTCCACTCAGCCTCTTACCCTCAGAATGAGAATCAACCGGGCAAACATAGGCCGAGTGTTAATAGATACAGGAGCTGCCCGCGATATACTCTACTACCATACGTTGGTAGGAATGAGAATGACTGAAGCACATCTTTTTCCATACGCGGGCATGCTTGAGGGCTTCACAAATCACGCCGTAAGGGTAAAGGGGACGATTGTGTTTGACGTAACTATTGGGGAAAAACCATGCGTAAGACGGCCAAGATAACTTTCATGGTGGTCGATCTTCCTTCCCAAGCACAATGCAATTCTCAGAATCGCCAGCCGAATTGGGAATAGTTGCGTCCGTCCCCACCAAAGGGTGAAATTTAACACCCCGAGCGGGGTTGCTACTATCAAGAACCAGCTCGGGAGATTCCTCCGAGCACCGGAGGAAAAAGGAAAGAACAGAAAGGCCAGCATCCCGCCCGCCAACACAGGGCGAGGACAAATTGATAGAGGGAAAAGGCGAGGACAAATCAAAAAAGGGAAAAACTCTTGCACTCCCGCCGCCACCCGTATCAATTGGCATGCTTTCTTTCCATTCCACGAAGGTGGAGCTCAAGATGAGCAGTAAAATCGAAGCGCTTGGCCGCCCTCGTTGAGGGAGGGTATATTGATCGAGGAATAGAGGGGGAAAGTGATCGTGATATCATATACTCTATGGCAACATTGATCGGAGCTCAAGTCAACCCCTACCATTGTTATTGACTCCTTGCACAACCGAGAAATCGTTGACCTAAAACCTAACGACGAGCTCGATGAGGTGGTAATCAACCCCACTTCCCGAGCAAACCGTTAAGGTAGGCCCGGAAATTCACAATGAGGAGAGAAGGATACTCATCGAGTTCCTTAGAGCAAATTACGATGTGTTCGCTGAGGGTGGAGGATATGCCGGGAATCGCCGAGGACGTGATCCTCCATAAAATCAATGATGACCCATCCTTCAAGAACATCCACCGTAAATCCGTACACTTCTCCCTGAGAAAGAGATTGCCATCAAGGAAGAGGTGGAAAAATTGCTAAAAGCGGGATAATCAAGGAAATTGCCTACCCCAAATGGCTAGCCAATGTCGTGATGGGCAAGAAATCCAATGATAAATGGAGAATGTGTGTTGACTTCACGGACCTCAACAAGGCATGCCCCAAGGACTGTTTCCTCTTCCTCGCATAGATAAATTGGTGGACTCTATAGCCGGCACAGAGTGTTAAGCTTCATCGATGCATACTCCGGCTACCATCGATCCAAATGGCTCCCGAGGATGTCCGCCCGTAGCTTTCATCGCCGCGGCAAAACCTATCGCTACACAATGATGCCCTTCGGGCCGAAAAATGCAGGAGCCACATATCAAAGGATGGTCAACTGGTCTTCAAAAACCACCGGGCGTAAATCTCGAGGCCTATATAGATGATATGGTGATAAAAACCAAGGAAAACTCCCACGAGCTCGACGTGGAGGAAACCTTCCTGAACTTGCGCTGTAACAATATGAAGCTAAATCCCCTCAAATGTGCCTTTGGGGTAAAAGCGGGCAAGTTCCTGATTCATGGTCAATCAAAGGGGGATAGAGGCTAACCCAGAGAAAATCCAAGCCCTATTGGACATGAAACCTCCCGCTTGCGTTAAAGATGTTCAAAAGCTCAATGGCCGCATCACAAAGACTGCCGCTTCATCTCGCGGCCAGAGAGATGCCTCCTTCTTCAAAACTCTCAAAGGGGGAAGAGAGCCGATGAATTTACATGGAGCACCGAGTGCCATCAGCTTTTGAAGAAGTCAAAACATACCTCGGGAAGCCCTCATTTCAAAGAGTGCCCGGGGAAGAGCTTTTTCTCGTTTCTAGCAAGCATCGATCCGGCAAAAGAGCCGCCGTTCTTGTAAGGGAGGAGAATAACTCCCAAAACCAGCTTTATTATGTAAGTAAGGCACCGTCCGCCGTAGAAGGGCGTTATCTTAATATAGAGAAGTTAGCTTACGCCTTGCTTCAGTATCCGCTCGAAAAATTAAGAGCCTACTTTTCGCACATCCTATAACCGTATCAACCGAGGCTCCGCTTAGAAAGGTTTTACACAAACCGTAGTCTTCTGGGAGAATGCTAGCTTGGTCTATAGAGCTCACCGAGTTCCGCATCACCTACTCCCCAAGAAAGACAATCAAAGCGCAAGCCTTAGTTGATTTTGTAGTAGAATCATCATTCAAATTGGACAACGACCTCGGAAAAAGAAAGCGAGCGTAATCGAAGATGACCCGTAAAGCTCGAGCACCGAAACTATGCAACCAAAGGAGCGCCCTGAAGAAATATGGACTTTATTCGTGGACGGATCAGCCGAGCAAGTTAATAAGTGGAGCGGGCATACTTCGATCGCACCCGCGGGGAGACATTTAAGAGGGCCTCGAGGTTCAAATTCGAAGCATCAAACAATCAGCCGAGTATGAAGCGATCATAGCAGTGCATGGAATTAGCAAGAGACTTGGGAGTGCAAAACATAGAGATCAACAAAGTGATTCTCACCTCATAGTTAATCAAATTAAGGGGGAGTATGATACTATCAACCCAAAGGCTAACTCAAGCATCGCGGGCTTGCAAAACCCTCATCAAAAAGTTTACCTACTATGAGCCGAACCAAGTCATGAGAGAGGACAATGTGGAAGGCACCTCCTCTCCGTAATAAATGTATCAAGAAATTGATGAATTAGAGGCAGATCGCGATTGAATTCACAGAGAGACCTCGCTATAGATCGGATTCGTATAAACAATATTGAGGATCAAGTAAGGGACTCGGGTAGATGAAATGAAGGATTACATCGAGAAGCTGCACCCTCCCCGAGGATCCAAGAAAGGCTAGAGCCATCGTGAGCGGTGTCCGCGAAATACCTCGTCCTCGATGGGGTACTCTTTCGGCGATCATTCACCAAGCCTTTACTCGTATGCGTCAAAACTCACATGGTCACCAACTTACTCTACGAGGTCCATGAAGGAGTTTGTGGCAGACATCCAGGTGCTCGCACCCTCTCAGACAAGATCAAGTTTCAAGGATTCTTTTGTCCCACGATGAGAAGGGATGCACAGGAGTATGTGAGAAAGTGTGATAATTGCCAGAGATTTGCAAACATCCCTGCACTACCATCAACAGAGCGTACTTTGGTTGTACCATCGCGGCCATTTGATACGTGGGGGATTGATCTCATTGGACCATTTCCAACCGCTCGAGGGAACATTAAGTATGTCGTGGTGGCCGTGGATTATTTTACCAAGTGGACGGAAGCAAAGGGCTTAGCCACTATTTCCGAGGATAACACCATCGCTTTGTCCACGATCACATCTACTGCCGATTTGGGGTTCCCGAGCAATTATTTCTGCATAATGGCACCCAATTCTCTGCAAAATTCACCGCCGAATGTGTGAGAATGAAGGTGCAACACCGTAAGTCCGCAGCTGCCTATCCTCGTGGAAATGGCCAGCCGAGGCCGCGAACAAGCTAGTTCTCGACCGCCCTAAAGAAAAATTTGGAGGGGCGAGGAGGACGATGGTTGGACGAGCCTGCATCGCATTATGGGTTGTCCGCACAACTACAAGGAATTCTACAGAGAAACTCCTTTCTCGCTCACGTATGGGTCGAGGCAATGGCTCCAGCTTGAGGTTGCCCTACCCTCGTACAGAGTCACATACTTCGACGAGTCTCAAAACGAGGCAAACAGAAGGTGTGACCTGGACGATCTCGAAGGAAAGAGAATGTGGGCATATGAAAAATGGTGAACTACAAGCGTAAAGCGAAGAAGCACCATGACAAGAGAGTAAATAAGAGGAGTTTTTCGCTGGAGACTGGGTACTCGTAAGCGTAGAGGTCCAAGGGACCCAACCCGGTTTCAACAAGCCGTCCCCGAAATGGGAAGGTCCATATGAGGTCACAAAGATAGTCAAAGAGGGCACCTACATATTGCGACCAAAAGAGGGAGAAGAGCTTAAGCACGCTTGGAACAAATGACCACCTTAAGAGATACTTCTTTTAAAAGTCTTTGTAATTTTTTGGAAGGAGTATAGATTGTGTATATAAAGGAAGTTATCATCATGTTTCATCATATTTTGATGCAAAAACCTATTCCCACCAAATTTCAAAAGCTAAAGTGGATGCCCGCAAGCGGATGCCGCATGCGTACAAAGATCCATTACGATCCGTACCTACCGATGCGCAACGATCTTTAGGGTCCGCACGCCTATATGAGTACAAAGATCCGTTACGATCCGTGCTCAGATCGCGGGGAGGATGCACTGTCCTGCCCGCGTGATGCCACCAGGAATAAGTGAATATAGATGCAAGCGAGGACAAAGGCCAAGGCCCTTGTCCCCGACTAAAGGCGCGAAGGCCTTAGGTGGCCGTTACTCGTATGCCCTTATGTAACAAAGGCCTACATATAAGCCCGTTACTGTATCGCAAGGAGACCCTCACACAAAACTCCAAGTGATTTTGAATAAAGGGTCAAAAAGCGTGAACCACCGTTAGTGGATACAGATGCCGCAGGTTAAAGGGCCGCTATGCTAAATATGCTCCTACCTACCGTTGCGCGGACTATAGCTTCACGGCCACACTCGCATGCCCTCTCGAAGGTAGCTTGCCTTGGTTGCCTTTGACTTACACCACGGCTCGCAAGGCCGGGAATAAGTGTAAATGGATGACAAAGTGATCAAACGCGTTTTAACAAAGCCAAATAGACAACCGGGGTCAAGACCCCTAGCTTTGCCACACGGTTAAAACAAATACGGTCGCAGATGAATAAGGCTGACTCTCACAAAAAATCCAAGTGATTTTGAATAAAGAGTTAGGAAAACTCAAAAAATGCGGGCAAAGGGCCTATTAAGCTTTTGACCGCAGAAGGAGAGTATAAAGTTTAATTGCAAGTCAAAAGCTAGAGAAAGAGCAAGAAGACAAGTATTAAGGTACTTCAAAATTGCGAGCACTCAAAGCAAATTCTACAAGACAAGTAATTAAAAAGAATAGTTACAGTTTGAAAAATGGTTCTATTACTGAGAAATAATTACAAGGATCCTACAAGCTATTACAGAAAGGAAAAAGTAAAAAATCCTAAACTATAGGAGCTTGGTCCTCGCCGCATCTCGCAGCTTCTCTCTCGGCCGCACCTTCGTGCCCGCTTCTAAATTGGAGTTGGGGAAGGAAGATCGGTCATCCGAGTCTCGTTATAGGATCGAGATGGGCTCGCAGAGGCCGGAGCAGAGCCGCCCACGAGGGAAAAAGATCTCCTATAGCAGCCCATTTGGAAGAACTCCGAGCCAGGCATCCCCCAATGATATAGGGTTCTCCCCGAATCGCAGCTCATCCAAATCGGCGATCGTGCTAAGGGCCGTCACTTCGCCACAGAGGCAAAGAGGTCGCAATGACAGCCTCCAAACCTTTGACCTCGTCCTCGGACAAGGGAACTAACACATGCCCAGGCAAGCATTCATCATCCGTAGCAACAAGCGAGCCAATCAAGGCCAACTCCTGCACGGTGAACTTGCCCGTGGCCGTAAAATTCCGAATTTGTGTCCGGACCCTGCCTCATACTCGAGCCAGTGTTTTCAAAGAACGAGCCAGCCCTTAAAAGCTTGGGAGTTCTTATATTCCTCCACAGCTTCCTTGGACATCGTCGAGGGCGGACTTCCCTCTCGCTCCATCCTTTGTAGGGAGCACTCATCGGACAAACTCGTCCACCTTCTTCCCCAAAGCCTCCAGATCGCCTTGGCAAAGATCCACCCGGCCGTAAGCTCTCTATTCCCGGGCTCCCACTGCTCTTGTTCCCGCGGAGCTCATCCCGCTGACCCCTTATCCTCTCAAGGTCCTTCTCCAGCTGGGTCATCCTCTCCTGGAAGCCCTTCAAATCGGTCTCCTTCTGAGTGAAGGCCTTTTCCTTGTCCTCCAGCAGGGAGTTCAAGGTCCCAATTCTTGTTTGAGCCTCGTCCAGCTCCCGAAGTTTGGCCGCCAAAATGGAAGTTTTGTTCTCCACCTCAGCGGTCAGAGTGTCACAGCCTTTCCCGCACTCGCAAAGACCTTATTACTCACCTGCGGGCAGAGAGATCAAAAGTTATACAGTGAAAGAAATTGTGAGGTCAAAAGATTAGATCAAGCGAGCATCAACCTCGGTCAGAGCGAGGCCTATATCCCCCACCAGGGCAGAGGCATTCTCCTCGACAACTATGCTTTTATAGAAGTCTGGAGAGTATAGACGGTTCGCCAGCCCGATCCCCACGGAGGCATCGCGCAGTTCCGGCATAGATATCCACCCCTGATGGGAGTCACCTCGGATAACCTCTTTCCTAACCGCCAGAGTCTCCTCGCGAGTAGTCAAGGAGGCCACTGGATAAGCAACCGAGCAGAGTGTGCCCCCAACAGGGGGAGAAGAAGCTGAGGCCACAATAGTGGCAGTCATAGTCCGAGGAGGAACATCCCCGACCTTCGCAGCCTTCCTTTGTCCCTCGTCCCAGCCTCTCCATCCCTCTCATTTCTCTTCCGAGAATCCATTTGATGGCCGGAAGGAATGGTGCGACCAGGGGGAGAGCGGGAGCCTCTAGTGCTAGATGGAGGAGGACCCCTGGGGGGTGGAGGCAGATTCCCTGTAGTAGGGATAGTCTTGGGAAGGCTCAGAGGATCCCCTGTCTTTCTGCTGACAATGGGAACCGTCTTATCCTTGGTGGGGACCCCACCCATCTCGCCCGCTCTTCGCAAAGAAAGATCCCCGATAGCTTGTTTGTTCTTGGCCTTCAATCGAGCAAAGATTCGTAGGGGCCATCGAAATTGTATTCTTCCTGGACCTACTCGAGGGAAAGAGAAATGGTTAGAATGCGCTTCAAAAATCAAAAGACAAAAATAAATTGGCAAATAGTTATATGAAAAAAGTTAGAGACCGATAAGTTCGGGAAGATCGCACTCGCCGCCAAAGATGTGTCTTACAATCCGCCTCAAATTGGTAGTGCTCGTGCACCCTCCAATCAGGGTCACGGGGCAACAACTCTATTTCTACTCTGGGGGCATGTAAGGCACCCTCCCTGCGAGGAGCCACCCCTGAGTAGATCAAAAGAGGCTCATCTACAACTATTGTGCCCACGTCATAAACGGGCTCCTCCCCGCTATCCAAATAAAGGGCCAGATGCCTCTCTATGGCACAGCGCATAGCCTCGGCAGAGGATGGGTCCGGATAACTGCTAGAGGACACCTTCATCGGGACTGGACTTTCAGGCTTGGAAAAGGGCCAACCAAACCTAGACTCAATGACCAAGATATCCTTCTGGTTCCATTGGTCAAACTTGTTCGTGGGGGGAGAGAAGGTCTTGGTAGATAAATTCCTAGCCTTCAAACCCAGAATACTCCGGCTGATTTGGTTTTGGTAGTAAGCATAAAGCCCGGCCAGGGTGGGTTCATAGCCCAAGAATCTGCAAACAGCTATGAAAGAAACAATAGCCCTGATGGCATTGGGAGTCAGGTTCATGGGGAGGCAGCTGTTGAACTCCAGGAATTCATAGTAGAAAGGATCCAGGGGCAACCTCAGGCCATTCTCAAATTGAGCGCCATAAAAAACCAAGGCCCTATTATCCTTGCGGACTTCAGCTACTGTCTCCTGCCTCAGCTTATCCTTCCCCTTTATCGGAACTTGCCCAAGGGTGCGGACACGATAGGCCTTGCGGTCAACATTGTACACTTCATAAATATCCTCCTCCCAGTTGAGGATAGCCACTTCCTTGGCTTTCTTACTGCGGCCATGACCAGGGTTCGCCTCAACAGCGGGCCGTTTGCCTTTATTGCGGGCAGGGGCCTCAGTTACCTCCTCCTCCTCGGAGTCAGGGTCAGAAAAGGCATCCACAATGTTCGTGGTCTCAAAGAAGAAATTCTTAGAGGTCCCCGCAGCCCTCCTGTCCTCAGCCTCGCGGTCATCCTCCTCGGTCTCCGAGCTCGTCGAGCCAAAGAGACCGGTGTCATCAACCCGGACAGAGGTTACCTCAGGTTCATTCCCCCCACCTCCGGTCACTTGGAAATTCAGAGGCTCTAACTCCTCGCTACTGCTTAGATCAATTGGGTTAGCAGCCCCAGGGGCCGCGGGCACAACATTGGGAAAAACCGTCCTTAAGGGCAGAACATCTAGAGGGTTATTCAGGTCCCCGGTGCTCAGGTCCTCGGTGCTCGGTGCTCGCACCTCATTAGTTTGATCGAGGTCCATTAGTTCACACTTCTCCTGCCGCTTATTTGTTCGGGGACACCGATCGCTCTCCTCACAAGTTCTACGGCATTCAAAGCCCGATCTCTCTCGCGGGAAAACCCGCACAAAACCCCCATCACAAAGTTTCTTAACCTACGAGAATCCCCAACACTAATACATCACGATTATATATATACTTCCTCTTGGCCTCCCACAACCGGGGTGGGACGAACGGCCCCCCCGCTTTCTTACAAAAGTACAAAAACTATGGAGGGATAGCCTTATCCACCCCAATCCAACCTTCCTAAAGATCCCCACCGTTTACGCACGGCAAAGATATCGTGGGTGGATCCATCTCCTAATTCTATGGGACGGCGGGGTCCAAACTCTCGAGTGGTCATTATTCGAAACCGTAAAAGAAAAACAGAAAGAGATGAAGAAGAAAACACCCAACGTTACTTACGAAAAGAAAGCTTGAGGGTAGATTCAAGAACGGTTGCACGTAATTCGCAAAGAAAGAAATTTCTCTCTCTAAAGCTTTTCGAATGTTTGGAAACGGTAAAAGTGTTTCGAGGTTTAAGTGGTTTGGTATTTATAAGGCCTACCTATACGGGTTAACCCGTTAACCCGTATTAATTAGCCCACAAATCCAACCTCGGACTCCCGAACCGTCTCCAACGTTTGAAAATTCGAAAATAAAATACATTTTGCATTTATTACCCTCAAATGGCCGACACGTACCCCGTACGTACCCTTAACCTCGTCTTTTCATCTCGCCAAGGGGCCCACCTGTTAACCGAGAGGGACGCCATGCAAGGGGCCACGTGTCTCTCACTAGTGCTTCCCGAACGGTGCAATAAGCCCATGAGGCCCAACAAAAACACCAACACTGGTGCTCGCTCGAGGAACAATTGGAGCAAGCCGAGCTTCTAGTAGCTCCTCACTCAGACCATAAATAATCACACTTGGAGCTAGGGGCCATTGATGAGCCCGGATCTACTGGAC
The DNA here is from genome assembly GCA_022495995.1 of Adenophora triphylla var. japonica. Lineage (NCBI taxonomy): Eukaryota > Viridiplantae > Streptophyta > Magnoliopsida > Asterales > Campanulaceae > Adenophora > Adenophora triphylla. The sequence goes on along the minus strand of JAFEMH010000537.1, from coordinate 654,111 downwards.
CGGGCCCGCGCTCGGTCTAGTCCAAGGAACCAGTGACGTGGCAGTTCCTAGACCGCTGGAGGGAAGACCGCGGACAAATAGGCCCTTGTGGTCAAGACCGCGTCCCTCCTCGCATCATCCCCATCGAGGACCATTGGGACCCTGCTCGCTGGATCCGTGCCCGCATGAGTCATGACCGCATCAACCGTGCTCGCGTCATATATCTTTGACCGCGGGCACAACGTTGACCGCGGGCACATGTCTGCTTCCCGGTTAATGTCAAGCCTTACTGAGCAAGTTAGCTCACTGGCTCTGACAGGCCACTTGCCGGCTCCCCCATAACGCATTCAATACGGCTCAGTCAGGCGCCTACTATTCCATTTAATGCACTAAGCCGGCTACACGGCTCATGTCACTTTCAGCCATGTCCCCTGGATACCAATGTTCCCTCCCCGACAGACCAATTAGCTGCGGACACGTGTAGCTGGTCAAATACCAAAGTGCCCCCTAGGGCTGATCTCATTGCTTACATCAACTAAGCACCGCCTCATTGCCTATAAATAGAAGGCCTTTACCCCCTTGGGCAAGGTAAGTTCCATGGACAATCGAGTAAGCTCTATTACTCTCTAAACCTAAACACACACACACTCCAAAGGTATTCAAAGCCTTATTACTCAGTATTCTTACTCTCGCACCCGAGGGCCTGAGTTGGAGTAACATCCAACTTTGACCTTAACGGTGCTTGTTTGTGTTGTGATCTAGGTACATCAAACCACCAAATATATCCTAGCCAGATATCCTGAACCGCTCCTGACCCCAAAAGCTGTGGCGTCATCAGATATTGTATTGCCCACGTCTGATATTGCAGAAATAGTAATATAAGCTCGTATGTCGTTTGTCCAATAGTATATACACTAGCTCTGAGCCTCTGGCTTTGTTAGTATTTGCGTTTTGATATTTGTTCTTGGAGTTTTCGCATCCGTGTTGGTTACTGATGTGGTAGAAGGTAAACCTATGAATTGATTTAGATCCATATTCCAATCATATATTTATAAATATTTTAACCGAAAAAAAGAAGAATATCTTTATGATTTGGGCATACGCCTCAGCTTGATACATTTGCAAGGACTATAGTAGAGCAGGACAATAAAATCATCATCGATCATCACCTAAACAAGGACTAGTAGACCAGACATTTTCTTCTCTGTTTTTCCATTTATTTATTTTTTTCAAAATTTCTCGTTGATACTCACCAACAATTATCTCTTTTTGTTGGTCCGGTTCTGGTTCCACTAAAAATGAATTTGAATTAAGGATTAAAGCAAACAACCAATCATTAACATTTTGATAATCGTATTAAGAACCTAAAAATGTAAACATTCAATTTGGGATGGAGAGAGTAATACTTATGTACATGTGTTTTTGTGAGAAAAGACACTCAAATATACATTCTCATTATATGTTTCCTTTTGTCAAAAACACAAACATATGCATGCAAGAGATCTTTCATAATTTCAAATCTTCTTCTCTTTCACTTATACATTAATATTTCCCAGCTCTTCACCAATCATTAACATTCTAAATCAAATAATCATATGGCAATGGGGCGGCTAAACTGACCTAGTATTATGATTTATGAATATTTGCTTTAAAATATAGTAAGATATACACACAAAAGTGACTCGGCTGCATGTCTTTATGGCTGTGGCTAGGTGAGCTCTGACTCTTCTAATAAAATCTTCTTTTCCTATAGGAAAAGGAAGTGAGGGTGAGGGGTGGAATTGATTCAGGAGTGAGTAAGGGAGGAGGGGATGGGGAATGAACACTTGCAAGATCTTTCAATCTAGAGTCCAAGAGTGTTTACTCTACACGTACTAACATTTACATTTATATGTAGCTAGTAGCAAGTGGTGGAGCTCATTCTCACTTTAATGTATGTTATTCATTTAGGGTGGGGGACCTTACTATCTTATTGGTCGTGCCTTGGGTCCAGAAGTTGGAGTCAGCGTAGGGCTTTGTTTCTTCCTTGGAAATGCAGTTGCTGGATCTCTGTGAGTTTATATTTCTGTTCTGTTGGCAGTGTAGTATGACGAGATGCAAATGTGGCTAGTTATTGTTGTTCAGTCGTTGTCTGTGTCCTATATCTTTAAAGTTCAAATAAATTCTGCATTGACAAGATTCTTTCTTCTAGTTATGTGTTGGGAGCAATTGAGACTTTTCTAAACGCCGTGCTCGGTGCGGGGCTATTTTGAGGTAACGGTAATGCTCGGAAATCTTTTCAGCTGCCATGATAGTGAATTATTCCTTGGTTGTTTTATGTATTATTAGAAAAACATGGTTCATGAACTCTCGCCATGATTTTACAAGAACTTTAGATCTAAGATATCCCTTTCAGATAATATATTTATTATTTAGATATGTACGTATATATTGACTGTCAGATACTATTGGCATGAGTTCTGTATGTTCTTGCATCTTGTCACGTCTTCCATAGAGTTGAAGGCCTAGGCAAGCTTTTATGAGCCCTTTAAAAGATGTTTTGCCTTCTTATTCATATTTCCATATGGCTGGTCTGATATTATTTTCATTTTAAAGAGTGATCATTAAACCATTTCAGTTTCCTACTAGGTTGAAGATTAGCGTGAAATATTACATTTACAGCTTTCATCTGACCAAATCCACCAGTGTTTGTTCTTTAGAGTTTTGCTACTGAATACATCTTATATGAGGTCAAGTTTTGAGTCCGTGCTAGTTCTTTCTTATCCCTGTTATGATTTTTTTTTTTAGTCTTGGTCATATATGATGATGCATGGTTTGTTTCAATAGTAACTAGTCATGGCGATTTTGGATACTATAAATCCTGGTTTCTTGTTTGAAAGAAGATTCATATAGATGCTGATTAGGGAGTACATGTTAAGTTGTATATCCTCTCTTTAGTTTTCTGTACTATGGTCTGTCTCAATTTGCACTAGATGCAATAATTGCTGATCTGGTTTGATACTTCACTGTCCAATTCTACTGTTAGATGCATGTATTTGTGGAAGATGCTATTACTGAAAAACGCAACTCTCAAAGGAGTAGCTTCATATTGCTAGCTGCCCATTCTGTGAACATTGTAATAATGATTGCCAAAGGAACTATGGTATAAGCTGCTTATCGCAGTTACTTTGCACCGAGAGTCTGAAGCTTATTTTGGTTTACATACTACTCCCTCCATTCCATGTTTGACACTCAGGTAATGATATTCTGTGAACATTGTAATAGTGATCAATCACGTACTATTCCTTCCATTAACACTCAGGTAATGATATTGTATTTAAGTTGGACTAGTTAACTTTTTTGGAACTACTCATAATTGGATTCATATAGCTTTTAATTGCTTAATATTTTTTTAGAATATTTTATTTATGGACTTTTCTATTGTGTGCCCATGGGTACGTGATAAGGATTAAAGATTCTCTTATAATGCGTGTCAAATTAATAGAAATATTAATTTGACACACATTACAAGAGAATCTTTTAATAAATTTTTTAAAGATTCTCTTGTAATGTGTGTTAAATTAATAGAAGTAATAATTTGACACACATTACAAGAGAATCTTTAAAAGATTTATTAAAAGATTCTCTTGTAATGTGTGTCAAGTATTAATTTGACACACATTACAAGAGAATCATTAATCCTTATCATGTGCCTAAAACATTTTAGCTGAGCTTTTTTAGGCTTTCATTTGAGAAAGCTCTAAAAGTTCCACCAATGGTAACAGAATCATGAATAACATTGAATGCAGCACCTCCTTGGAATTTTGCAACAGTAACAACCTGCAGGTGACCGTTTTGTGTCAAACAAGATCCCCGGGACTCCTTTGTGTGTGTGTGTGTGAGAGAGAGAGAGAGAGAGAGAGAGACCTGAGACTCTAGAGGATCAGCTTCTCGTGATATAAGATGCTGTAAGCTGACAATAACATTTGAAGCAGCTAATATTGGGTCAATTGAATGCTGAGGAATGGCTGCATGACCTCCTTGACCACTTTTTACAGCTTCAAAAAAGCCACTTCCAGCCAACATAGGACCCCCTCTAGATGCCACATTACCGATAGGTAGCCCAGGATCAACATGTAGACCAAAGATGGCTTTGACATTCTCTAACACGCCTGACTCAATTATCTGTTTTGCCCCTGCACCTCCTTCTTCTGCTGGTTGGAAAACAAGAACCACTGTTCCCTGTCAATACAACAAAAATAGGCAATACGTGTAAGAGAGCAACAAAAACATTTACTCAATAGTACTCCCTCAGTCCCGAAATAAGTATCCAGTTTTGTTGACGATAAGAAACAAAAAATGGATACTCAATTTGGATGGGGAAAGTACTACACCCTCCGTCCCAAATGATCAAGAGCAAATTTGAAAATATTTTGGACATTCATTTTGGGACGGAGGGAGTATGTTTTATGTGAACCCTTTTTTACATTCTTCCATGTGAAAAGGATCTGCTGAATCCTGCACACACACACCCCCCACCACCACCCCAACCCAACAAAAGATGAAGAAAATGGAAGAACACTTCTACTCATTCCAAAACCTTGAATCCATGCCCAACTGTAAATTCTGCAGGTAGTGTAATTTCTGCAAAAGCTGCAGATAATATAAGGATCTCCAGTGCAGTAGCATGCTTCAGAAGCTGTTGTTATACTGGGAATGGACAAGGCAAGTTTGTTCTGAGGCTCACTCTCCAAACATGTCGAATGAGAAGCGTCCAATGCCTCCAACTTCTTATTGTGGTTCATGGTTCTAGGGAAACAGCATGGCTCCCATTATGAACATAGTTTGTGTCTTGTTAAAATTCATGATTACTAGTATTGGAATGCCTTTTTAGGTTTTATGAGTAGAATTTGGCCATGCCTATTTTAGTCACATAATGTGGGGTAGTACTATATACAAGGCATGATTTTACAAGGCATGTACAAAATGACCAAAATACCCTCATATATATATTAAAAAAAAAAAATCCTTCCCTCCCCCCATTTCAAACGACGGACAATTCTCTCTCTCTCATTGCGCTGTTCTATCTCTCTCTCTCTCTCAAAACCTAACGTCGCTCTCTCTTCTCTCAATCATTCAACGAACGCCGCCATCACCACCGCCGGAAAACATGAAGACAAACCTCCCTAAAACCGGTGGAAAGTCCGTCTCCTCTCCCGCCGCTCCAAAAGTAATTATTTTTAACCTAAAATTTCAATTTGAAAACCCAACATTAATTTTATGCCTAAAATGGATTATATAATGCTTAATGTTGTTTAAACGTATCCTAAATGATTCTAATTGCGATTTCGTAACATTAATTTGGGTTTTTTGTTTGAATCGGATACGAATTCGTGTGCCTAAAATTTGAAATTGTCGGCGTGCGTTTCGTATGAACACATACGAAATGTCACCAACATTTCGGGTATTGGAACACGAAATGTCAACTGGTTATTGAATATTAACTGTCTCTTATTTAATTTTTTGTAGGGACGTAACCCTGCGACGGCCTCTAATAGAAAGAGGAAGGCCGAGGAGGCAGCTGCAGCTAAGGCAGATAAACGGAGCAAAAAGATTCACGACAAGAATGTCGTGATTGAGGAGCCTGTGGTTGAGGAGAGTGATAGTGAGGGTAGTTATTCTAGTGAGGATTCATCTTCACGTACTCGGTCCCGGGGTGCATCTGTGCAGGAGGCACATTTATCTAGTGACGATGATGAGGAGGAGGAGGAGGCGGAGGAGGCGGAGGAGAGTGTATCTGTGAGGCCTCGCAAGAGGCGGGAGGCACGGGGCAGAAAGGGGAAAGGGTCTAAGGATGACCAGTGGCAGCTGAAGAGTAACCCCGGTGGCGGCCCGGAGGAGGTTCAGTTGTTGTACGGGTTTGGTCATCATCGAGCCCGTAAGATATGGGAGAACGCCACTTGTGAGCCGGTGTTGAAGCGCCAAACGAGGCAGCAGATTCTAGATAAGTAAGTTTATATATGATTTGTTTATTAAATAGCCATTTGCAAAACATTATCAACAATCAGATGACATTTCGTATGCCAACATACGAAATGTTGGTGACATTTCGTATGTGTCCATACGAATGGTCACCAACATGTCGGGTATTGATATACGAAATGTAACCGATTCATCGGCTTTACATTTCGTATGCCAATACACGAAATGTTATCACCATTCGTATGAACACATACGAAATGTCACCAACATTTCGTATTGGCATACGAAATGTCATCTGAATCTTGAAACAGAGGGAGTATTAATTATAATTTTTTGTTTGGAATCAACAGGTTCTCCCATGCTTCTTTACCGGAGGATGATAGAGCTTGGTGGGCTCGTGTTGAGGGTACCGGCCTCCATTTCCTACATGATGCTACCATTCGCCGGCCTAGCATGGTGCTCCTAACGGCGTTTGTGGAACGGTGGTCTCCAGAGACCAATACCTTCCACATGCCGTGGGGTGAGATGACGATCACTATGCATGACGTCACTCATATCCTAGGTATATTCTTGTTTGTTGTCTATTTTTTATAAATTACATAAATTTTATCAATTTCATAAATTTTATCAATTTTATTAATTATTTCATTTTCAATTTGTAGGCATCACTGCTCAGGTGGCCCCTGTTGGGAAGGCGGATCCAGCAGCCCGACGTAGCCTGTATCGTGGCACGCCTTGAGACATGTCGGAAGGGGACGACCTACTCTTTAGATGGCCTCCGCCGTTCCTTTGAGTCCCCTTCCGACATGATCGACGATGAGCGCGCCGCTACGTACATCATGTTCCTCCCGGGCTCCACGCCTGTTCGTGGACAAGACTCGTGATAAGATGCCCTCTCGACTACCTTTCATTTTGCGTGGATATTGACAGAGTGGGGGCTCTATCCTGGGGGACACTGGGTTGGCATATCTATACCGGGAGTTGGGAAGGCATCTAGATACGGATGCAAGCATTGGCGGTTGTTTGAGTCTGGAGGTAATATTTAACAATCATTTAATAATTACAACATGCATTTATGGTTATAGCATTGTTAACTTATTTATTTCATACATTTGCAGGCTGAATATACGAGCACTTTCCGGTTTTCCTGAGAGAGATTGACCCGTTATGGACGGAGGGCCACCGAGGGCTCGTAGATGGGTACGTACCGATACTACGGGTAGGGATTTGCCCCATCTATTGAAGTTTCGGTATACCCCGGACACGATGACGGTTGATAGGGTGAGTTAGTTATATTTAAAGTTTTACAAATTATTATTTATGTTGCCGGTGTCTAACAAATTCATTTTTAGGTTTGTTGGACTCCCTACGGCACCACCCCAGAGGCGCTTTTACCGGTCTCATACTTCCGTGGGGGTATACGCTTCCAGGATATCACGGAGGCGTATTTGCTCGACCGTGTTACACGCCGGTTTGGGATCCACAGAAAATCCCCAGAGACCCCATATCTTGCTCCCCCCAAAATTGTTCATTGATAGCAGGTCAAAAGGGGTACAAGAAGTCCTATGGAGGGCGTGATGATGTATGGGAGGATTGGTTAGAGGACGGCTTGGGGGGTTTCGATCCATTGCGTAGATGGGGCCCGTCCGTGAGCACATCTCGAGCCTCGTTACTTCCACGTATATGCGGTGGTTCCTGGCTAGGACTCATGTTCGGATTACTAATCCGAATCATGATGCCCTAGTTAACGTTCCACCACCGCCTAGGGTTATAGAGCCACGAGGCATACTACCGTCACCAAGCTCACTGATGACGGTTTATCTCATGGATGTGAAAGATAAGATTAGACGGGCCATTGATCTATTGTAAATTTTGGATAATGTTTGTTTTGGAATATGTTTGAGATATGTAAATTTTGGATAAAATGTTTGTTTTTGGAATATGTTTGAGATATGTAAATTTTGGATACAATGTTTGTTTATGGAATATGTTTGGAATATGTTTGGGATATGTTCATTTTGGTTGTTTATGTTTTGGAATATGTTTGGGATATGTTCATTTTGGTTTGTAAATATTGTTGGTATTTGTTTCGGTTTGTGTTTCAGAGATGTTGCTTCGGACTACCATCTCGTGTGCTTATACACGAGATGGTTTTACTCATCTCGTATATATACACACGACATGTTTTCTTTTATCTCGTATAAACACACACGAGATACATTACTAGGTAGTTAGTGTATTTCGTGTAATGTTCATACGACAAAAATGAAATAAGTCGTGTATATATATACGAGTTATATATTGCATATCGTGTATAAGCACACGAGATGGTAGTCCGAGGGCAACATCTCCCGAAACACAAACCGAAACAAATACCAACAATATTTACAAACCAAAATGAACATATCCCAAACATATTCCAAAACATAAACAACCAAAATGAACATATCCCAAACATATTCCAAACATATTCCAAAACTTCATACAAAAATAATCAATACGCTATACACATAAACTATGGCCTATTTTCTCGCAATTCGTGCTTCGTTCGCCATAATTGAGAGTCGGTTGAATGTTTCTATCCGAGTTATGTATGGCATGATCAGGTTACTTGCGCTTGGATCACGTTGCTCCCCCCAATATAGTGCTACTGATGGTATCGGGTAATCACTATCCGACATGTGCAATGCAAAAGTAATAAAATAGTCAAATATAACAAATTTAGAAAATATAGTTAAATATAACAAATTTAAATAAGATAGTTAAATATAACGAATTAAAGTATCATATCAATATAAAATGGTTTCCCACATGTCCCAACACAAGTGTGTTCGTGGGTGGTCCTGTTCCTTGTGGTACAGTCACTGGTAGGCATGTGAAGCCAGCGGTTTGCGAGTACGAGACAAACACCACATTATACACCGTGGCTATGATGTGCCCTATCTCTGGGAGTATCAACCAATAATATTCCGAACAAGGGGAGGCATAGTGAGTAATGCGACTATAGAGCTCGTCCATATCTCTCCAAGGCATAACTCTCTCATAAAGCTCGCGGCGATGAAGCAGCTCCTTGGCACAATCTGAGCGCACTCTTTGCCACATCTCCTCTGTTCCGTATATTTGCGCCTGCTACGCTCTATATCCACAATTTCCATCACCCATCACATCTGTGAAGCCATCAATAAATGGGACAATGAGAGGGGTAAGCAACATCCTATGGACAGAAGTATGTATATCATTGACTTGTCCATTTCCACGACCCCGTCCCCGTCCCCGTCCCCGTCCCCGTCCCCGACCTCGACCTCGACCTCTCCCACGACCTGAAGCAGCTAGTGGTGGAAGAGATGTAGGAGTGGTAGGGTTAGATGGTGTAGTGTTTGAAGCTGATCTCGACATCAAACCTGATTGTGTTGATGCAATAAATGAAGATCTAGACCTGCTGCTAGTGGAGGGTGGTGTAGTGGGGACTCCAAAATGTCTGTCGGTACGCTCCCAATCTGACAGTACTCTACAACTGGTGGTCCGGGGTTTATTTGCCTTTGAAATATGATCCGGCTCAGAAGCATCTCCGGTTTGTGGATGTAGCCCTTCATTTATCGTTTGAAATAACCTTCTCTTTACAGGTCCAGGTGCGTTCTGCAGTTCATTCAACACAACTTCAAAATCAGGTCCAGTGGGACAGTATTCTACTTCAATGTCCAACTTCTTCCAAAAATCATGAATCGAGGACAACTCAATCCGGCCCCCAGAGTTTTGTATGCATGCAATCTCGTGACTACATGGAAGTCCATGTGTTCGCCTCAGGTAACACCCACAGCCTGAAGGATCCATGACATTATCCCCACAATGACTCTGCTCTTCTTTGATGATGTCCAAAGCTGCCTTTGACACTCGCCCCAATATGTCTTGGATACGCATCACATGTCTTCATATCATTTGGAATTCTACTCTTTGATTGCTCCATAGTAGCTTTGATTATTGTTATTTGGATTTCCATAATCTCATGAGCCTTTTTGAATAATGTGTCAAAAGTAGAAGAAGCACTCCCCAAGGCCTTCTTCAACCTGTTATGCTCACTCTCACTCGTTCGTGGTGTGGGTTCCGAAGTGCAGTAACTGATCTGTGTGCATCGACAAAATATTCGTAGAGTATGGAGCAATCCAAGTCTCGCGGAGGTAGGTCAATAAATCAGGATAAGATCTGTAATGATCGCAAAACGATTGCCAACGGGTGTCCCACTCTTTGCGAGTAGCGGCTGATATTGCTTTATTAAATCTCCTCATGAATGATAGTGCAAACTCATTGCTACCAGTTTTAGCCAACGCTCTCTTTTTAACATTGACTTCGATATGCCTTCGACACAAATGGTGTGCGGTCTCGGGAAATACCATTTGGACAGCATTAATGAAAGCCAAGTCACGATCAGTTAAGAAAACAGTTGGCATGTGGGGAGTATGAAAAAGACTTTGCAAATTCTTGAGTGCCCACGTGTAATTATCGCCTTCTCATTTTGGAGGAACGCATAGGCAATTGTGAAATTCTTCCCGTTGAAGTAAATCCTATAATCTCAAGTAATGCCATTCCATAGCAGGTTGGTGTTGTAAGTGCAGTCACCTTGTATCAATAAAAAAAATAACGTTAGAAATGAATAAAATTGCAATTCAAAAAAATGCATACGACTTGTGGAAAACGAGAGTCAAAAAACAGATTCAAAAATCAAAAATTTACCTTGTACTACATATGGAAAATGGTTAAGCATATCCGATGCTCGTGGGTGAGAGAAGAATATGTCACCGATCATGTCACTCTCGTTAGCTTTCCTCATGAAGAAGGTATATTTCTTATCTTCGAGTGCTTTTATGAACTGTTGAAGTGAGGATCTCCCTTGTCGTTCTTGTGACTTGCATTTTGTGAGGGCATTGTGGACGTGTTTCGGAGTACTCACGTTCTTCTCATCCTTCCTCTTTAACATTGTTAGAATGTTATTTGGACGCACCGAAGACTGACTTGCGCTACACACCTCCTCATATTCAGAACTAGTCAATTTACCCAACGGATGACCTTCGGGATACGTTGGAAAGTCGTGATTATGAGAACCATGCTTCACAACGTAACCCCATACCCCATCACCCCTATCTTTGGCCCGGATTTCAAAATTGCACCCAATCTTCTTCGTGCTAGTCAACCTCACATCTTTAGTTTTTCCGGACCTGTACTTGCCACCAAAATGGCATACAATCTTCGCGTAGCCTAGGATCTTGCCACTTGTCTTCCTCGAATCCCCTATAGAAAGGGTTATATTTTGACGGGCCGCGATATCCCGTACGTGTTTAACAAGATCATCCCTATTTGAAAATAATAGGGATGTATCGAATTGATCACTGACATCCGGTCCCTACAACATCAATTAGAAAATTGCACAATAAGCAACAGGCTGTATGACATTTCGTGTAGCATTATACGAGATGTTCCTGGAACATCTCGTGTAAATGTACCCGACTTAAACCCATTTATCTCGTGTTATACAATACGAGATAATACACCATAACTCGTGTATAAAAACACGACAAATAGCATAAAACTCGTATAATCTAACACGAAATAGAGTAATATCAGAATTTAAAAATCCAATCTTGAAAAACAATTTCGTTTCAAGATTGGATTTTTATTGCGACTTTGATCAAAACACCAAATATAACTTTAAAAACTTACTTCATTGCTGCTTGGATTTTGATTTTGATGTGGAGAATTTGGTGGCAAACCTTCTTCTTCAAAAATATATTCCACAAGCTCAAGATCAATATGATCATAAAAACTTGGAGAATGTTGTGGAGAATCCATACTATGGTGTTAGATGATATGAGAATTAATGAAAATAATGGGCATAAATTTATGGGTGTTAAGACTAGGACAATGGTGTCACAGCTGCATGGGTGTACAAAGAAGAACGGTGTTTCTCTCTGTTGGGCCGTTGTCTGCGTGAATATCGTGTTTGATGTAGGGCTTCAGGGTGTATCTCGTGTGTATATACCCGAGATACTATGGTACATATCGTGTATACAAACATGATATAGTATTTGTTTCTGGTAATTATATCGTATGAACAATACACGAGATGCACCCTGATTACTTTCGTGTATTGTTCATACGAAATGCCTTAGTAAATATCGTGTATTTAGACACGACACACCATATAATAAAATAAAAAATGGTATACGGCTACATCGTTTTTTTTTTATTTATACATTCTAGATGACATTTAAAGTGTTTTTCATCTACATGAGTTTCCTCAAAATCCAAATGGAGATTGAGTTACAAATATGTGCCATTATTTAGGGTTTTTAGGTTTTATGTGTCCCGATCTTGCCAAAAATGGTTTACGGCTACCTCGTTTATTTTTTTTTAATTTTTTTCTACATTCTAAATGACATTTAAAGTGTTTTTCATCTACATGAGTTTCCTCAAAATCCAAATGGAGATTGAGTTACAAATATGTGCCATTATTTAGGGTTTTATGTGTCCCGATCTTGCCAAAAATGGTATACGGATACCTCATTTATTTTTTTTTAATTTTTTTCTACATTCTAAATGACATTTAAAGTGTTTTTCATTTACATGAGTTTCCTCAAAATCCAAATGGATATTGAGTTACAAATATGTGCCATTATTTAGGGTTTTTAGGGTTTTATGTGTCCCGATCTTGCCAAAAATGGTATACGGCTACCTCATTTATTTTTTTTTAATTTTTTTCTACATTCTACCTGACATTTAAAGTGTTTTTCATCTAAATGAGTTTCCTCAAAATCCAAATGGAGATTGAGTTACAAATATGTGCCATTACTTAGGGTTTTTAGGGTTTTATGTGTCCCGATCTTGCCAAAAATGGTATACGGCTACCTCGTTTATTTTTTTTTAATTTTTTTCTACATTCTAAATGACATTTCAAGTGTTTTTCATCTACATGACTTTCCTCAAAATCCAAATGGAGATTGAGTTACAAATATGTGCCATTACTTAGGGTTTTAGGGTTTTATGTGTCCCGATCTTGCCAAAAATGGTATACGGCTACCTCGTTTATTTTTTTTTAATTTTTTTCTACATTCTAAATGACATTTAAAGTGTTTTTCATCTACATGAGTTTCCTCAAAATCCAAATGGGGATTGAGTTACAAATATGTGCCATTACTTAGGGTTTTTAGGGTTTTATGTGTCCCGATCTTGCCAAAAATGGTATACGGCTACCTCGTTTATTTTTTTTTAATTTTTTTCTATATTCTAAATGACATTTCAAGTGTTTTTAATCTACATGAGTTTCCTCAAAATCCAAATGGAGATTGAGTTACAAATATGTGCCATTACTTAGGGTTTTTAGGGTTTTATGTGTCCCGATCTTGCCAAAAATGGTATACGGCTACCTCGTTTATTTTTTTTTTAATTTTTTTCTACATTATAAATGACATTTCAAGTGTTTTTCATCTACATGAGTTTCCTCCAAATAAATAAAGTGGTATCACTTAAATGTGATAGGTTATATGATATTGTATGATCCAATATGACGTTTGTTCCTTGTCATGTATAAGTGTATAAATTTTGCTCAATTAACAACACAATTCAATAATATAACATAGCATATGCGTATCATTAACATCGTGTCGCAAATCATCGAAGAACACCTTCATTATGATATGTCGTATGGATATACACGATATTAGGACATGATATCGTGTTGTTTTGTACAAAATTAATGACAGAGTAAATTTAAATTTCGTATAATTTCATACGACCAAATATTTAACCCAATTAGTTTATGTCGTGTAAAAGTACACGAAATGAAGGCTTCGTGTCGTCCTTTCGAGCACGACACACGAAGGGTAGTTTCGGAATTATTGGTGCCTTGTATGTAAGGTGCCTTGTATATAGAATTTACCCATAATGTGATTTGAACCATGTAATTGAAGATGAACATTCGGCCCGGCCCGTTTGAAAGCAGCCCGCGGGCCAAGCCCGCTCCTGCCTGCCTATCTGGGTAGGATCCGGCCCGCACCGTTTGCCCGTCTGGCTGGTTTGGCGGGTTTGGGCGGGCTTTACCCATTTTTTTTTTCAAAATATTAATAGGGGAAGGAGGGATTCGAACCTGGGTTGTTTGAGTGATAATAGGAGGCTTACCACTGGACTAATGATAACTTCAGTTGAAGAATCCAAATTTTAATATTAATTCAAGGAAATAAATCTGTCATGCTTATATTTATTGAATAAAGTAATTAAAATTTAAAAATTAAAAATTACTTTCTTCAATAAATTATTGTCAAAAACATTTAAATATTTATCTAACTATACTATATCTAATAATATTGTGAAATGAAAATTTAATATTATTCAATACTCAATAAGTATATACTTTCGTTTAATAATATATTTTAAAATAATTATTTTTAAAAAAGAGTTATTTCTAAGCTATTTTAAATTATAATAGAAAAGCAAGTTATTTTTTATAATTATTTAAAGTAATAAATTTCGAATTTAATTTATATTAATAGAAAGTATTTTTAAACTTGACACAAACAAGGTGTTAGACTAGTGGTTTAGTTCAAGCTTTCATATGCAAAGGTCCCAAGTTCGAATCCCATAACTCTCATTTTGGCTAAAATTACAAATTAAACATGTTAAACTTAAACTGGGTTGGGCAAAGAGGCGGGCTGGCGGGATGGGCTATACGGGCCTAAAAGCCCGGCAGGCTTGGCCCGCCTTTTGGCCGAAATCAAGGATCCGACCCGTGCAAGGAGGCAGGCTGGGCGCGGGCTAGGCAGGCCAGCGGGCTGGCAGGTCACGGGCTGGTGGCAAGCGGGCTGTCTATGGGCTTGGGCCCATAATGTTCATCATCACATGTAATAATCTGAGTTTTCCCTAATCTTCTTCTACAGCCCCATCAACATAAGATGAAGAAGATGCAAACAATTGATGGCACTCAAGACAAGGCGAAAAAGAAACCGCGGATTAATGAAAAAACTTGAGAAAAGGTACACATGTTGTTTTGATTTTTATGCACATAAAGTAACTTGATTGATGCATTTCTTTTAATGATATCATTATGGTTTTATTATTTATTCATTCATTTCAGATTTATAATGCAAAGAATAAGAAGAAATAAAATGATGATATCAACAATCATGTATTCAGTTTTGGGTGCTTTTCATTATTCAATTATTTCAGTTTTGGGTCCTTTTCATTATTCAATTTTGAATAATAGCATAAGGTAGAGGTGCTATTGTGCAATTTTCTTTACACCAATCTTTTCGATCAAGTAACTCTAAGAAAAAAACAATGTTTTATGCAGGGGGAAGTTTTTGTTGATCTTCTTGACTATAAAGGTCCAAACAAAGTTGTGGCTCGAGGAGTCTTGGTATGCGAGGATGCTACTAAAATAGTTGATGGAGATAAATTGGGAAAAGAATTTTCGGAAGTTCTTATCAAAGACGCGATAAAGCCAACTGAAAGCTTGATTAGGCCTTACGAAGGAGTTACTAATTTGGGAGAAGTTATTGGAAAATCAATTGCATGGAGATCCATAGATGTAATCCCAAGGTTGTTCTAAATTATATCTCTTATTTTCTTATTTTCTTATTCTCTTATTTAATATAATTTAAAATTAAATAATGCTTATTTTTTCAGGTGATGATTTAAATGAGGACCTTATAACCCAATCTATATGGGAGAAGTTGCATTCATTTGTGTTTTGTTTGCTACTTGAACTTAGTTTGTAGATGTCAATGCTTGTTCCGTACCTTCCTTTTGAACTAGTACTTTTTGGGTTGTGCAATGCATACTAAATGTTCAATTTATGGCAATGGACCAAGCTTTATATTTTATAAGTTATTCTTATTCATCGCTAATTGTTGAAATTTGTGTATGTTATTAATTTCAATAGCACAATAAATTATAGAAGCCAAAATTTTCTAGGGCCTGAAATATATATATTTTTTAAAAAGGAAAAAATTCCCAGCAATTTTAAATCCACCGCTAATTTTGGAGAATACTAAAAGTGTCACTAATTTCCGGTACTTTACAAAAAGTGTCGCTAATTTTTTGACATTTTAGACGTGCCGGTATATTTTGGCACTTCATGAAAGTGCCGGAAAATTAGCGGCACTTTTAAAAGTGCCGAAAAATTAGCGGCGCTTTTAAAAGTGCCGGAAAATTAGCGGCGCTTTTATAAGTGTCGGAAAATAGCGACACTTACAAAAATGCCGGAAATTAGCGGCACTTTTAAAAGTGCCGGAAAATTAGAGACACTTTAAAAGTGCCGGAAAGTATTGCCGACACCACTTTTCCGGCACTTTAAGAAGTGCTAAAAAAAGTGCCGGGAAATGCTTTTTCGGCACTTTTTTAACATTTCCGGCATTTTTAAAGTGTCGAAAAAAGGCATATTTGTTGTAGTGTCCCCAACCTGGACATGGAGACATCTTCTGAAGCCTTCAAAATGGGCTTGAAGAAAGATTCCCCTTACTATGAAGATTTGGTGATGATCTGTGCAAGAAGATGGAAGATATCCGAAATCAAGCATTAAGGTTCATGAGGCTAGAAGAGGACAATGTGCAGCAGTCCAAGCATCCTGACAAGGCCTCATCATATGACCATCCTGACAGAAAGATAGAGTCGTCTCACCAAAAGTAGAGCAGATCCAGACCTTACCACATGATGTGGCGGATTTCAGTATATGTAATTCCCTAATTTTCTAGACATTTTATCTTTATTTTAATGTAATATAGATTAGTTTTGATGTAATTTTGAGTAGACTATGAATTGGTAAGTTCGTGGGAAATCTTTGTAATTTTGAGACATATTTTGAGTGATTTTGAGATGTTCCTGCGAAATTTATTAATGCTGAGGATAAAGTTGCAATTATCGGAACCGCAGGGACCAAACTGCAAAGCAGCAGAGTTCGGGGGCCAAAAAGACTTTAGAAGAACTTGGAGGACCAAAGTATAAATCCGGAAATTGTAATTCAAATTTCTGTGCGTATGAGTGAATACCAAGTGGGGCGCTGTGAGCAAGGAATTGATGGATTGACTGGCGTGGACTTTGGGACCGCAGGAAGAAGTAATTGGAATTAATGTGTTGCTATTTTCTTTTCCCTTTTTCTTTTATTTTCTATTTTTTTAATTTTTAGGTTTATTTGAGAAGAAGGAGTATATAAACTCCTTTAACATTATTTTTAGGTATCATCGAGAGTTTTACTTTTTCCTAGAGAGCTTGAGTTTTTCTATGGAGGCTTAAACTCACTGCTTTGGATTTGATTTCTTGAACCCCTAATTATCAATTTGAGGTATTTTTCTTTTCAATCTGTTTATCCCTATTCATAATTTTACTTGTATTTATTTTAGATTTATAACTAGGGTTTGTGAACCTGATCAATTCACTAGTTCTTTTTATAAATCTTAGCTAGAGTTTTCTATGACTGTGTCAGTGTAGGAAATTCATGAGTAGCATCTTTATGATTTATGCATGTGCCATGGTAAATTGTGAAGTGGGTAAAATTAGATGATTATCTGTGTGAAATAATCATAGAAAACATTCTTGATCTTAGTTTCTTAAACCGTTCATCAATTAATTATGCGATCTAGGCTGTGCCAGTTAGATTAATTTATTAATTAGGGTTTCTAGTGAGTGTGCCACTGCTAGTAACTATTCTGAAAGAAGAAACAGAGATTGAAACAGATCTTATGATCAGGTGAATAGGGTGACAGTGAAAAGAGAGGTATCAATGATAATTGGCTAATTAGGCGGGGACGGAATCAAACCTAAAGTGTTTCTAAATTACTGTTTTTGCTCTTAATTAGTTTAATTTATGTTTTTAGGATTTAATAAATAATCTTTACCCCCAATCTGGTTAAGTGACTGTTCGTGAACAAATAACCGTTCCTGTGGATTTGATCCCTAACTTACCATAACTACATTATTATTACCTAAGTTAGGTAAATTTGTAGGTGTGCGATTTAGCCTATCAACTTTTGGCGCCGTTGCCGGGAAACGGTGTTTATTTGTTTACGTTCTTATTCTAATTCTTGTTCTTTTTCTTTTTATTTTCTTAGTATTTAATTTTCTTTTGTTGGTTTAGTTTAGTTAATTTTATTTTCTGTTTAGTTATTTTTAATTTTGTTAATTGTTTTTAATGTGGAACCGTGTAAGGTCCACACCTGTTCTACTGACAATCTGCTTGGAAGTCTTGAATTAGTAAACTGATGGCAAATCAGACATTGAGGCAGAAAACTGCCCCGAATTGGAGCGAGCAACCCCATGCAGTTCAGTTCCCCACTCCGCCTACTGGGGTTACATTTGAGTTGAAGCTGGGTTTGTTGAGCCAGTTACCGCACTTTACTGGGATGCCCGGTGAGAACCCGAATCAACATATATCCCAGTTTGTGCAGATTTGTCAGAGCATGAAACCAGCAGCATTTCCGATTGAGCATCTCCTCCTTAAAGCATTTTCTTTCACTCTGAAAGATGATGCTAGTGTATGGTATTACCATCTGCCGCCTAACAACATTACCACATGGCAGCAGATGAAGGAGGTGTTTCTTGATGAGTTCTTTCCTCCAGATCAGATCAATGTGATGAAGCGGGACATTAGCAACATGGAGCAGAAGGTAGAGGAGACGCTATATGATATTATAACAGGTTCCATAAGTTGTGCAGAAGTTGCCTGTATCATGGATTTGATGATGATCAGTTGATAGTATATTTCTATAGAGGGTTGACAGTCATGGATAAGCGGTTGGTGGATTCTTGTTGTGGGGGCAGTATACTCAACAAGACGACTGAGGAGGCTAATGAGATTATAGATGAGTTGGCTAAGAGCACTCGGACACATGGCAGGAGGTCAAGTTTCAGACAGGTTAGTGTTGTGAATTCTTGTAGTGGTGTGAACAATAAGCTTGAGATGGATGTTGAGGACCTTAAGGGGATGATGAGACAAATATTGATGGGTCCACTACAGAATCAGCAGTATCCCACTAATCAGTATCAGTACAGACCACCTTATGGTCAGCAGCAGCAGTACCAAGGTAATCAGTACAACGCTTATAGACCACCATATGGACAGCAGCAGTAGCCACTGCAGCAGCCGCAGCAGCCGCAACAGCAGGGACAGTCTACAGAAGATATGTTCCGTACACTGGCTCAGAGTATGACCACCTTATCCAGCAGTCTTCAGCAGTATCAGCAGAGGACTGATACGAGTATCAGTGGTCTTGAGAGACAGATGGGGCAGATTGCAGATGCTGTGGGTAGGTTGGAGGCTCAGAATTCGAGAAAGTTGCCATCACAGACTGAACCAAATCCCAAGCAGAATGTTTGTGCGATCACTCTTCGAAGTGGTAAGGAGTTGTAGGATAAGGTTGTAGCTGAGGAACCGGAGGTTGAGGTTGAAATTTCAGAGCTAGTACATAAGGCACCAGATCAGCCAGAAGTTACACCAGAGGTTAAGGCTCCTGTATATGAGCCTGAGGTCCCATTTCCTGAGGCCTTGAGAGAGCATCGCAAACCGGAGCCTGACAAGGCTATATATGATACTTTCAAGAGGCTTGAGGTAAACATCCCATTTTTAGACCTATTGCAGACTGTCCCGAGATATGATAAATTCTTGAAGGAGTTGTGTAAATTGAAGAGGGATCAGAAGGCGAGAAGTCAGAAAAAGGTGAAGATGAAAGAGCATGTGTCTGCGGTCTATCATAAGAAGATGCCCAAAAAGTGCAAAGATCCGGGTATGTTTGTTATTCCTGTGTCTTTGGGTGATGATTTTGAGCATATGGCCATGCTTGATATGGGTGCTTCAATCAATGTCATGCCTTATGCATTGTTTGAAAATCTTAAGTTGGGACCTCTACAGGATACGAGGGTAGTAATTCAGTTGGCGGATAGATCCAATGCCTACCCTAAGGGGAAGGTTGAGGATGTGCTTGTTCGGGTTGGTAAATTTATTTTTCCCGTAGATTTTTATGTACTAGATATGGATAAGGATCCTAAGGCTCCCATTCTGTTGGGGAGGCCATTTATGTCTACGGCTCATACTAAGTTGGATGTTTCCAACAGATCTTTGACTATGGAATTCGATGGAGATTTGATGGAGTTCAACATTTTTGACTCCGATAAAGACCCTAAGTTTGTTCATGGTTTATGTTTCATGGGTGTAGTTGAGCCGGAGGTAGAGGATGTGTCCAAGGTTTGTAGTGGGATTGATGATGAAAAAAATGGGTTGAAAATACCAGCGGTAAAACATGGACCAAGAAAGGTGAAGAATCTTCCTGAGCACCGAAAGCATGCATTTGGAGGTGAGGAAGAAGTGATGATGTTTAGTGGTCCGATGGAGACAGAGAAGCATGGAGGTTTGAGCACGATGAACAAAAAGACTAAGGGATTTATGCAGATAATTCGAGCTCAAACGGGATGGAGTGTGCACTAATGAGGTACCATTTTTATTCTAGATAGTAGTTTTTCTTAAAAAAAAAAAAAAAAGAAGAAGAGCTGTTGAAAAAAAAAGGCCTAAGAAAAAAAAATGTAATTTCGAGACGAAAGACTTATCCTTGAGGCGCAGGCCTCACAAAAGCCCAGGCGGCCGCATCAATGAGGGTTTGGCCGGCCAAGCTACGGGCCTTGAGGCGCCCGCCCCAGCCTTGGCCAGGCGTCCGCCCCAGCTGCCTCGGCCACCCACGCCTGCCTCGGCCAGCCTTGCCTTTGTTTCTCGGCCACCTGCATAGGCCGTGCCCCAAACCTCGGCCACCCTCACCCAACCACCTTGGCCGGCCACTCCCTCGGCCAGGCCCCTGCATTCCTCGGCCAATGCCCTTGCCCACCACCTGTTTGATCCAATGCCCCAATGAACCAACTTCCCTTTTCAGCTGCAGCCCCTCCCACTTTCACATTGTTACACTTTAGCCCCTAAACATTGAAATTTCAGTTACTCCCTCCTGTCCCCAAATTTTCAATTTAGCCCCTAAACTTTCTAAAACCATTTTTTCCCTTTATTTTCCCATTTTTCCACTTTGGCACCTAAATTTTCGATTCGAGCTTAATTCCCCCATTTTCTATCTATTTTCATTTTTAGCCCCCGTACTTTCAAACCCTTGAAAATGGGTCATTATTCACCCATAATCAGCAGCAATTTGGGAGTAGCTCTAGCCAAGAATCATTTTGGGGGCCAGATTTGCTTCCACCACCTCAGTAGTCCCGAAAGGTATTCCTATCCCTTTCTTTTTTGTTTTGTACTTGTAATGATGCATAAGGGACTATGCATTATTTAGTGAGGGGGTGGGGGTTTGTATAGTTGTTTTTGATTTGTATAGTTATGTTTTTTTATTATTATTTTTTCTTTATTTTTCTTTTCAAAAAAAAATTGAAAAAAATGAAAAAAAAAATGAGAGGCTAAGTGAAAACCCAAAAGGGCGCTTAGGCAAAATGTGAGGTTTTGAGATGGATTATCATTTATTCACCGGTGTTGGCGTTATAAGGGGGGGGGGTTGGAGTTTTGGGTAGGATATACACTATTGGAGTAGGAGGTTCAGATAGTGGAGTTTAGGCTAGAAAATCCTCGTTCTTTTCTGGAGATATAAGGGGGTGTAGGTGTTTTGTTACGAGGTAAAGTTTTGTGCTTAATTATAAATCATACATAAAACTTTAGTTTATGAGGGGGATTGTAGTGTGAGATAAGCGTGGGGGAAAATTAGGACAATTTTAGTTCCCCTTGGCTTTTGAGTGGGCATTTAGTTTGGATACCATTTATTATGGTGTTGGTATCAACCTAATGTCATTTTTTTTATCATTTCTTTGAAGTGTTATAAGGAGACGGAAGCATTTATATTCCGTATTGTTTTTGACTGACATGGATTGGAGGCTTAGAGGAGATTAGGGGTCATTTTCCTCCCATGCTATCTGTTTGGACCGGTGCATAGAGTGGGGTTAGGTTATTACTCAGGGACGAGTAATGGTCTAAGCATGGGGGAATTTGATGTGGCGGATTTCAGTATATGTAATTCCCTAATTTTCTAGACATTTTATCTTTATTTTAATGTAATATAGATTAGTTTTGATGTAATTTTGAGTAGACTATGAATTGGTAAGTTCGTGGGAAATCTTTGTAATTTTGAGACATATTTTGAGTGATTTTGAGATGTTCCTGCGAAATTTATTAATGCTGAGGATAAAGCTGCAATTATCGGAACCGCAGGGACCAAACTGCAAAGCAGCAGAGTTCGGGGGCCAGAAAGACTTTAGAAGAACTTGGAGGACCAAAGTATAAATCCGGAAATTGTAATTCAAATTGCTGTGCGTATGAGTGAATACCAAGTGGGGCGCTGTGACCAAGGAATTGATGGATTGACTGGCGTGGACTTTGGGAGAGCAGGAAGAAGTAATTGGAATTAATGTGTTGCTATTTTCTTTTCCCTTTTTCTTTTATTTTCTATTTTTTTAGTTTTTAGGTTTATTTGAGAAGAAGGAGTATATAAAATCCTTTAACATTATTTTTGGGTATCATCGAGAGTGTTACTTTTTCCTAGAGAGCTTGAGTTTTTCTATGGAGGCTTAAACTCACTGCTTTGGATTTGATTTCTTGAACCCCTAATTATCAATTTGAGGTATTTTTCTTTTCAATCTGTTTATCCCTATTCATAATTTTACTTGTGTTTATTTTAGATTTATAACTAGGATTTGTGAACCTGATCAATTCAGTAGTTCTTTTTATAAATCTTAGCTAGAGTTTTCTATGACTGTGCTAGTGTAGGAAATTCATGAGTAGCATCTTTACGATTTATGCATGTGCCATGGTAAATTGTGAAGTGGGTAAAATTAGATGATTATCTGTGTGAAATAATCATAGAAAGCATTCTTGATCTTAGTTTCTTAAACCGTTCATCAATTAATTATGCGATCTAGGCTGTGCCAGTTAGATTAATTTATTAATTAGGGTTTCTAGTGAGTGTGCCACTGCTAGTAACTATTCTGAAAGAAAAAACAGAGATTGAAACAGATCTTGTGATCAGGTGAATAGGGTGACAGTGAAAAGAGAGATATCAATGATAATTGGCTAATTAGGCGGGAACGGAATCAAATCTAAAGTGTTTCTAAATTACTGTTTTTGCTCTTAATTAGTTTAATTTCTGTTTTTAGGATTTAATAAATAATCTTTACCCCCAATCTGGTTAAGTGACTGTTCGTGAACAAATAACCGTTCCTGTGGATTCGATCCCTGACTTACCATAACTGCATTATTATTACATAAGTTAGGTAAATTTGTAGGCGTGCAATTTAGCCTATCACCACAGAAATGACCATAACAAAATCAATTGTGTGGAAGATGATGGAGACGATGATGATTTTGAATCCCCTAAAATATCTGATTATTTGTTCTCTGTTGATGTTTCAGGTATCTTGTGTGCAATGAAAAATCTTGGAGATAAGGTAAGGTGGCCTCGAAAGGGTGACAAGCCATTTGGTTGGAAGGATAAATCCAAGTGGTGTGCCTACCACAAGGATTTTGGATATCTTACCGAAGATTGCATCGCCTTGAGGATGGAGATTAGTTACTTGTTATCTAAGGGACATCTTAAAGAGCTCCTTGGCAACCGCAAGAACAAGACGGAGAACAAAGAGCCCGTTGCAACCAGACCGCCATCTCCTCCACCGGTAACAAAGGTAGTTAATGTTATTAGTGGTGGTTCTGATATTTGTGGTACTTCTTATTCTGCAGCTAAAAGATTTTCCAAGCAAGCTAAGGATGAGAAGCCCGAGAGACATTCAAAGATGTCGCAGCTCACATCCCAAGATGTCATCTCCTTCGAAGAAAGTGACAGGGACAATGTTATGGATCCTCACCATGATGCCTTGGTCATTGCACTCCAGATCGCCAATTGAAAAGTCAGACGTATCCTAGTAGATGGAGGCAGTTCAGTGAATCTCATTATGCTATATGCCCTGAAAGAAATGAAGATCCCTGAAGAAAGCATCGTCAAGAGGACCTCAGTTCTCGTAGGTTTCAGTGGAGAAACCAAAAGCACAGTGGGAGAGATTACATTTCCAGTTTATGTTGAAGGTATCAACTCCATGGAGAGATTCTACATGATTGATAGTGCTACATGTTACAATGTAATCTTGGGAAGACCCTGGATCCATGGAATGAAGGCAGTGCCATCCACCTATCACCAATGTGTCAAGATGCCGATACCCTAGGGAGTTGTTAAGGTTTACAGTGATCAACAATCAGCAAAAGAATGCTATATGACATCCATGAAGGCGTCGAAATCTCCCAAGATGGCCTAGCAATTACAGAGAAAGGCCTATGAGGTTCTGGATGCGAAGGAGCATGACGCGAATGATTTATTATTAGACCCCTCAAACCCAGATCTCAAGGTGCTAATTGGTCAAGACGTTCCAGCTGAGATCGAGGAAGATCTTGTTAACCTATTGAAGAGCATAATTAAAAGCTTCACCTAGAAGCATGAAGACATGACAGGCATCAGCAAAGATGTCATCACCCACAAACTCAACATTGACCCATCATTAAAACCAATCAACCAAAAGAGACGGAAGTTCGCACAAGAAAGGAATCTAATAATTCAAGAAGAAGTAGACAGATTGCTCAAAGCTAAGATGATCAGAGAAGTCGAATACCCAAGATGGTTAGCAAATGTGGTGGTGGAAGAGAAGAAGAACGACAAATGGAGAGTTTGTGTCGATTTCACAGACTTAAACAAAGCCTGTCCCAAGGATCCTTTCCCCTTGCCGCACATTGATACTTTGGTCGATGCCACTTCTGGGCATGAAGTGTTGTCTTTCTTGGACACATCTTCAGGATTTCAGCAGATCCAGATGGAGCCATCCGACCAAGAGGACACCGCTTTCATTACTCCCACATGTATTTATTGTTATATTGCAATGCCTTTTGGACTAAGAAATGCAGGTGCCACATACCAGAGGCTGGTCAATATGATGTTCAAAGAGTAGATTGGGGACACCATGGAAGTGTACATCAAAGATATGGTGATAAAGTCAAAGAAAGTTGAAGATCATGAACGAGATCTTACTCAAGCCTTTGACATCCAGGACAAATTCAACATGAAGTTAAACCTAGGGAAGTGCAACTTTGGCATGAAGTCCGGTAAATTCTTTGGCTACATGGTGACGCAAAGAGGAATAGAGGCAATCCCGGAGCAAATAAGAGCCATCATCAACCTGGCGTTGCCTAAGTCCGTCAAAGATGTTCAAAGTTTAACAAGGAAAGTGGCAGCATTGAATCGATTCATCTCAAAATCCTCAAACAGATGCAAGCCATTCTACGACATCCTAAAGAAAAATTCTAGATTTGAGTGGACTGAAAAGCATGAACAAGCCTTTCAAGATTTAAAGATGTACCTGTCAACACCTCCCCTACTCTCAAAGCCTCAAGAAGGTGAGCCATTATGTGTTTACTTAGCCGTCTCTAAAACTGCGGTCAGTGCCGTCTTGGTCCATGAGCAAGATGGCGTCCAACAACCGATATATTATGTAAGTAAAACACTGCTCGATGCAGAGACCAGGTATTCACACCTTGAAAAATTAATCTTAGCTTTAATTACTGATTCAATCAAGTTAAGACATTATTTTGAAACTCATATCATTGTTATTCGTACTAATTATCCGATAAAAAGTGTAATGAGAAAACCAGAAATGTCAGGAAGGATGGCCAAGTGGTCCATTCAACTAAGCACCTATGACATCAAATATGAGCTTAGAACAGCAAAAATCCCAAGCACTTGCAGACTTTGTGGCAGACTTTAGTCCAAGCTTGCAACCAGAAGTAGAACTAAAAGTCCAACAGCTCCAAGATGGGGACATCCTGCGCAAGTGGACTCTATTCACAGATGGTGCCTCAATTATCAGGGGCACAGGGCTAGGTGTTGTCCTAAGTAGCCACAAGGGGACATCATACCTCAGGCCATTAGTTGTGATTTTAAAGCTACAAATAATGAAGCAGAATACGAAGCCTTAATCGTGGGCCTAACCGTGTCTCTAGACATGAACATTAAAACAATTCAGGTATATAGTGATTCATTGTTACTTTTCAATCATTTTAATGGTTCCTAAGCAGCAAAGAACGCCAAGATGACAGCTTATTTGGGCATTGTGAAAATCTTGGCAAGCAAATTTCAAACCATTTCCTTTGAACAAATACCTCGAGAGGAAAACTCTCAAGCAGATGTATTGGCCAATCTTGGATCAGCTTTACAAAGCTTATCTCAGACCAATATACCAATTATCCATGTCAACATCCCTGCCGTGGAAAGGCTAGAACTTTTTTGTACAGATGACGACATCTCAGATAGTCAGATAGAGACATCTTGGACTGCCCCAATAATTAAATATCTTCAAGATGGCACCATCCCTGATGATGAAAAGAATGCTAGAGCATTCAGGGTAAGAATTTCAAGATTTTTGTTAATAGATAATGTGTTGTTTAAGAAATCTTTTGCAGGTCCATATATAAGATGTCTCGAAGCTGACAAAGCAATGGAAGTTCTAAAAGAATTTCATGAAGGATCATGTGATAATCATTCTAGGGGCAGAAGCTTACATACGAAAGCTCTAAGAATGGGTTACTACTAGCCATCAATGCGTCAAGATGCTGCCATCTTTGCCAAGAAATGTGATTCCTGCCAGAGGCATAGTGACATCTTGCACCAACCTGTCGAATCGCTTCATCCTATCCTCTCCCCTTGGCCATTTATGAGGTGGGGAATGGGTATAGTAGGAAAATTGCCTAAAGCACCCGGAGGAAAAGTATTTTTGCTAGCAATGACTGATTATTTCTCGAAGTGGGTCAAAGCTGAATCCTACATGCAAGTTCGTGATAAAGAAGTTATATCCTTCATTAAGAAGAATATATTCAGCAGATTTGGCATCCCGTCTGAGATAATATGTGACAACGGTTCTCAGTTTATCAGCAAGAAGACGCATGATTTTTTCACTAGATGGGGAGTCAAGATGGTGACATCATCACTAGTACATCCTCAAGCTAATGAGCAGGCAGAATCAAGTAACAAGATTATCATTAACAACTTAAAAAAGAGGCTAGATCAAAAGAAAGGAAGATGGACAGAAGAGATTCCATTTGTCCTTTGGGTAGATAGAACGACACCAAATAATGCAACAGGTCAGACCCCTTATTCCTTAGTATTTGGTGCAGAAGCGGTCATCCCGACAGAAGTCATCGTCCCTACTTGCAGATATAAGATTTTGACACCTGAGCGGAACGATGCCAACCTGAGTCATGATCTAGATACCATTGATGAACTAAGAGATTTAGCAAAGATCAGGATAGCGGCGTATCAACAAAAGATCGCTAAGTCCTATAACAAAAATGTCAGATTACGGAAGTTCCAAGTTGGTGATCTAGTCCTATGCAAAGTGTTTCAATATACAAGAGAGCCCAATGCTGGAAAGATGGCCCCCAAATGGGAAGGACCATACTTGGTTGATGCTGAAGCAGGTAAAGGTTCGTATTGGCTATCAACCTTAGATGGAACAAGGATCCCCCGAAGCTGGAAGGCCATTCACCTTAAGTCCTATTTTATGTAAGTTTCAATGATTACATTCCAATGCAAATAAAACCAAGGTATGAATTTTACAGTTTTATTTCCAATAAAAGTACTTTTCAATTTTGTTTATCTTTTGAACATTTACTGACTTAAGCATCGGAGGGGTGTTAGCTAAGCTAACACCCACCCCTAATGTGTTTCTGTTTTGTAAGGAAACAAGAAACATTCGAATAAACCATGCAACAAGTGAAGATGTTAACATCATTCCAAGAAGCTAACATCTTATCAGGTACGGTCATTACTTATTTAATTATTTCCTTACTTCTTGTTTAAAATAAAAGTTTGGTGAAATTCTAGTACTTTTCTGTTTTCTTTTATCAAATAAAAATGACATCAGATAGATGTCGAAATCTTTCACTATCTTATTATTTGGCAAGAGGTCGCCAATTCAAACAAATCCTCATGAAGATAACCGTTTGAGACTGGCCATCTCACCTCCATTAAAGGTACTTAATCCCTTCAAAGGTTTAAATAAATTACTTTTTTTCATCTCAATAAGGGTTAAACACCTCGCCTGGAGCGCACGATGTCAACCTTGATTGAGGTGTGTGATGGGCCCGTATGTTTAATATATACGAATTACCCATCTCCACTCAGTCAATGTGTTTTGACCCTAAGAATTTATCAATGTGGTTGTGGCATATTCATGCCACCTAAGAACAAAAGGTTATTGACATTTACATGTCAATCAAAGCAATTGCAAGGATTTATACATCCATTCGCAAGTTGACAACATCTCCGAAAAGGTTAGCATATCAACCTTCTATTTTAATTTTTCAAAAAAGGTGATTCCTACCAAACAAAATTTTTTCAAACCCAAGCAAAGCAAAGTTTTTACCCTAGAAAACCTAAGAAGTGTTGAACCAACCCAACAATTGAAAAAAGCAAATTGTCTTTGGCCCTTATGGACCGATTACAAACCCAAAATATTTAAAAGCATTGTCTTCGGGACGCAGCCCGTCATCAAATCAAAGTTTTTTCTAAAACCAAAGAACCATTTTTACCTCTCACGGGGTGGCTACTGCCGCAGGTGTTATAGTATCTTCCTCCAAGATGTCATCATCCTTCACTCCATATGACACTTCTCCTACTTCATCTCCTTCACCATTCAGCGCCTTCAAGAGTGAGCGTTGCTGCTCAATATCCCATCATGTATGCCTTCCTTCCTGGAACTCTTCCATCATTTGGATCTTGATCGCTATCATGCTCTTGGCGGCTGAAGCCATCATGTTCTTCTTCACCTCCTCGATTTCCTACAATTAGGTATCTTGAATCGAGGACATCCCCTTCATCAAACTTTCAACCTCATTCTGTAAGTCTTCTACCCTCTTGGTCAGAACATCCTTTTGCTTCCTCGCTAGTAACGCTTCTAGAACCAACTTCCTATTCCTTTCTTCGAGGCTGTTCATTTTCATCTATGCTGCATCAACACCCTGCAAAAAACAAGTTTAATGGTCAATCTAGGAAATATATTCAAAAATTCCTTTGAACTCTATTCTCGAAAATCAGAAACTTACCACTGACACCCTAGTGAGTGCTTCCTTAATGTCTGCTAGACTCATTTCATCAACATTTATTATCTCCTTAGAACTGCCCTTCCTCTTCTTCACTCTCGCTCCAACAAATGGTGCCTCCATCTCCTTCTTAGGCATCACCAGTTGTTGGCTAGCATGAGTCTGTCCCACAAAATCTTGCAGGTCCTTCAAAGAAAATGCAGCTGTGGATTTGGAGACTGTCGAAAACAGAGTATAAGTTATGGGCTAGAGACAGAGTCAAAATGCAAAAAGAATTTTTGAATGATCAAGTAGAATCTTACCAGCAGACATCTCAGTGGATGGTGGTATCTCGTGGTCTTCTGTAAGAACTCTTGCTTCGAATGGCCTGAAGGATCGCTCCTCTTCTGAAAATTCCAACAATCTTCTCACCTTATCCTCAGTCTCGGTAGAAGGAGGGAATAGCTTTGCCCAGTCAATGGCTGCAAAGGAAAACAAAGAAATTACAAATTCAAGTAAGTGCGGGAAAAAGAAAAAACAGAAGTTTAAAAGAGGATACCTTCCCTATTCCACACCGTTGCCATAAAATCTCCTTCCTCCAAAGAATCATTCTCAACAAAGAAGTATCTTGATTTCCAACCCCTATCATTTACCGTCACTTTCGAAAACAGCGGTTTCACCCAGACCTAGTTTTAAAAAGATACCTTGTCGAGCCAAAGGTTTGAAGCTCATACACAAAAGCTACTTCTCTCAAACCTATCTCTAACCCGAACTCTCGATTTACCCTTAGAACGCAAGAAAAAATTCTCCAAATCATAGGCATTATTTGGACGAAAGCTAAATTTGTTTTTCGAAAGAACTCAGTTATCAACAAGGGAAAGGGATAAGAGAAACCTAGGGCAAAATGATACTCGTAAACACAAATCCAGTGAGGAGACACGAAATCGGCCTTGATAAAGACATCAAAAGGCCTAAAGACAGCGGAATCTGGAAAGCATCTACGATCCTTGACGGATTCAATTTGCTCATTGTTAAAGACGCAAACCTCCTCGTCAGGTTTGGCTAATAGGCCTTCACAAGAAAAATCCCCGACCTTGCTCAAGCTCAAGGGATTTCTTGGCGCCGTGTTTTTTCTTGACTTGACCATGTTTTGAAAAGGAAAGAAAAATAGAAGAAATTTACCTTGGGATGATTTCACCGCCGTGAAGCAGGGTAGAAGATGGAGAAAGTGTTGAGAAATTGTGATGAAGAAAGCGAAAAAGCCTCAGTTAAAACCCTAGATCCTCATAAATTACGCTAATTAAGGAGGATTAAAACTCTACAACTGCCACGTCTCATCAGATTAATTAACCGCCGAGCTTCTGGAAGGTTATGGAAAAACCGTCTGTTAAAATTCATTTAAAAAACAATTTTTGGGGACAATTGTTGTGGGTAAAAATTCAGGATTGCAACGTCTTGAAAAGCATTCAGCATGTCATCATCTTCGAACCAGCATTCAAGGTAAAATTACTTAGATAATTAAATCATTATTTAATTATTTTGTATATCTCTCATACAGGAAAATAAGAAACGTGGGAAATATCTCTCATGGACTCACTTTAACGGTTAGAAGACCAAGTCAAGAATCAAGAGGATCATGCCGAGATTTTAGGATAGTTTGTTAGGTCTTCCGTTATCTTGTTTATTAATTATTTATTTGAGGAGTTCATGGCTGGAACACCACACACACAGTTCACACATACATTCTTGTACTCCACCATAGCTCCAACATTTGTAAATCACTAAAACATCAATACTACCATTTAGGACGAAGGTGACCATAAACACCTTTCGAGGTTTTGTGTCGGTGAGATAGTTGTCTCAAGGCTTTCCTCGTTACATGATCGTGTCATCTTATTTTCATAGTTACACCGATTTTACTCCATTGTGCCCTCCTAATCTCGTATTTTGATCTTTAATTTGATCCATTATTTTTTCACCAAAACAGTCACGATTTGAGATTTGAAATCGGACCGTGGGGGTCTCGATTGAGGACTAGACCGCAAAAGGGTGAGGTTTGAGATCGGACCGAGAAAGGTCGCGTTTGAGGATTGGACCGCGAAGGTCACGATTGGAGATCGGACCGAGAAAGGTCGCAATTTGAGAACAAGATGGCATCCAACAACCGATTTACTATGTAAGTAAAACACTCCTTGACGCTGAAACTAGGTATTCACACCTTGAGAAATTAAATTTAGCTTTAATTACTGCTTCAATTAAGTTAAGACATTATTTTGAAACGCATATTATTTATATTCGTACTAACTATCCAATCAAGAATGTTATGAGAAAGCCAGAAATGTCAGGAAGGATGGCTAAATGGTCCGTTCAACTCAGCACCTATGACATCAGGTATGAGCCTAGTACATCAATAAAATCACAAGCACTTGCGGAATTTGTGGCAGACTTCACTCCAAGTATGCAACCAGAAGTAGAGTTAGAGGTCCAACAGCTCCAAGATGGTGACATCTTACACAAGTGGACACTGTATACGGATGGTGCATCAAACATGAGGGGCACACGACTAGGTATTGTCCTAAAGTCACCACAAGGGGATATCATACCCCAGACCATCAATTGTGAGTTTAAAGCTATAAATAACGAAGCACAATATGAGGCCTTGATCGTGGGTCTTACCATGGCTCTAGATCTTAACATCAAAGTGATTCAGGTATATATTGATTCATAGTTGTTGGTTAATCATTTCAATGGTTCCTATGCAGCAAAAAATGCCAAGATGACAGCATATTTGGGCATCGTGAGAATTTTGGCAAGCAAATTCCAAATCTTTTCCTTAGAACAAATACCTCAAGAGGAGAACTCTCAAGCAGATGCCTTGGCTAATCTTGGATCAGATTTCAAAAGCTTATCTCAAACCAACATACCAATCATTCATGTCAACATCCCAGCTGTGGAAAGATTTGAACTCTTTAGCATAGACGATGACATCTCGAAAAGCCAAACAGAGACATCTTAGACTTCTCCAATAATTAAATATCTTCAAGATGGTACCATTCCCGATGAATTAAAGAATGCTAAAGCATTCAGGGTAAGAATTTCGAGATATTTGTTAATAGATAATGTGATGTTTAAGAAGTCTTTTGCAGGACTGTATCTAAGATGTTTAGAAGCTAACAAAGCTAATGAAGTTCTTAAGGAGTTGCATGAAGGATTGTGTTGTAATCATTCTGGGGCAGAATCTTGTACACGAAAGCTCTGAGAATGGGTTACTACTGGCCAACAATGCATCATAATGATGCCAACTACGCCAAGAAATGTGATTCCTGCCAGAGGCATGGCGACATCCTGCATCAGCCCGTAGAGTTACTTCATCCTATCCTCTACGCTAGCCATTCATGACGTGGGGAATGGATATAGTAGGCAAACTACCAAAGGCTTATGGAGGAAGAGTCTTCTTAGTTGCAATGACGGACTACTTCTCGAAGTGGGTCCATGCCGAAGCCCACGTTCAAGTCCGTGACAAAGAAGTCATCTCTTTCATCAAAAAGAACATTTTCTACAGATTTGGTATTCCATCCGAGATAATATGTGATAATGGTTCCCAGTTTATCAGCAAGAAGACATAAGATTTTCTCACTAGATGGGGAGTTTATATGGTTACGTCATCAGCGGTGCATCCTCAAGCTAATGGACATGCATAATCAATTTACAAAATCATCATCAACAACTTAAAGAAGAGACTAGATCAAAAGAAGGGAAGATGGGCAAAAGAGCTACCACTTGTCCTCTGGGTAGACAGAACGACGCCAAAGAATGCAACATGCCAGACTCCATATTCCTTAGTCTTTTGTGCAGAAGCCGTCATCCCTGCAGAGGTCGTCGTCCCTACTGCCAGATATGGGTTGTTGACGCCTGAACAAAACGATACCAACCTTACTTATGATTTGGATACCATTGACGAATTAAGGGATCTAGCCAAAATCAAAATGGCAGCATATCAAGTAAAAATTGCTAAGTCCTATTACAAGAATGTCAGGTTGAGGAAGTTCCAAGTTGGTGATTTGGTCCTACGTAAGGTATTTCAGAATACTAGAGAACTCAATGCTGGAAAATTGGCCGCTAAGTGGGAAGGACCATATTTGATAGATGCTGAGGCAGGAAATGGATCATATTAGTTATCAACCTTAGATGGAGCAATGGTCCCACGAATCTGGAATGCCATCCACCTTAAACCATACTTTGTGTAAGTTTCCAAACGTCATTTCAATACAAATAAAACAAAGGTAAAAATTTACTCGCTTTATTTCAATAAAAGTATTTTCAATTCAGTTTATTGTTTAGAGATTTACTGACTTAGGCATCGGAGGGGTGTTAGCTAAGCTAACACCCTACCCTAACGTGTTTCTGTTTTGCAAGAAAACATGAAGCATTCAAATAAATAACGATGCTTTGAGATATATACATCATTTCAGAAAGACGACATCTTAAGCTGATAAGTCAGGTATGAATTAACTTTTGTTTCTAAATAAATATTTTCCACAAAGTTTATCACTTTTCTATTTCTTATTTACTTTCTTCAATAAAGGTGGCATCAGTTAAGATGTCGAAAGTTCTTACCTTATTATTTTGCAAGATACCGTTATCTTCGAATCACAAATATCCTGTGAATACAGCTGCCTGAGACTGGCCATCTCATCTAAGTTAAAGGTACTTAATCCCTTCGAAAGTTTAAAGAAATTACTTTCTTTCGTTTCAGTAATGTTTAAACACCTCACTTGGAGCGCACGATGTCATCCTTGATTGAGGTGTAGGATGGGCCCGTATGTTTTATGTATACGTATTACCTATTTCCACTCAGCCAAAGTGTTTGATCATAAGAATTTTTACAAATTGGTTATGACATAAACATGTCATATAAGGAAAAAGGTTTTTGACATTAACATGTCAAATGAAGAGCAAATGATTCCTACATCCAGCATAAGATAGATAGACCTTTAAACATTCTGAGCATTTTCTAAAACTCCATACCATTCATAGTCTAAATTTTTAACATTAATTTCTAGCCAAAATACCTTTTTCCTTCTCTAGAAAATTACTACAGAAAACCTAAGTGCTGAACCAACCCAACACTTAAAAAAGAAAATTGTTTTCGGCCCTTATGGACCTTTACAACCCAAAAACCACAAATTATTTTACAACTTTTCCCGAGACGCAGCCCGTCACAATTCAAAGTTTATCAAAAACAACAATAAAAATCCTTTACTGGGTGGCTACTGCCGCTGGTGTTGCTCCTTCTTCCTACACGTTACCATCCTTCAAACTAGATGATACCTCCCCAACCTCTGCTGTTCTCCAGAAAGATCCTTAAGAACCGCACGTTGCTGCTCGATATCCCAATCGACGTGTTTCCAATCTTGAAACTCCTCCTTCATTTGGATATTTATTTCCACCATACTCATTGCAGCCGACGCCAACAAATTGTTCTTCAAATCTTCAAGTTCCTGCACCTGAGTATCTAGAATGGATAACATTCCTTTCATCAGGCTCTCAACTTCATTAGTCAGACTCTCCACCTTTTTTGTGAGTTCCTCATTTTCCTTTTTCGATTTTTCTTTCTCTTCTCTATACTGCCTCTTCGAATGCAGCATATCCAGCACTAGCTTCCTGTTCTTATCTTACAAAGTATTCAACTTAGCCACTTCCGCTCCAAATCCTTGTGAAAACAGTTAATCATTAGTGAATCAATATCAGTCAAAATTTCCAAAGATACTATTTCAAGAAACTAAACTTACCACCGATGTCATGGTCATAATCTCCCTCTTGATATCAGCCAACTCCATCTCCTCATAATCTCCAACAATCACAACCTCCATAGGATCGCTCTTCGTTTTCTTCAGCCTAGCATCAACAGATGGCGCTTCAACCTCCTTTTTTGGCACAATTTGTAGTTTGCTAGTTTGGGACTTCCCAACAAAATTTTGCAGGTCTTTGAAAGAGAATCCTGCAGTTGATTTAGACACTAAACATCAAAGTATATTTTAGAACAGAGTAATCAAGACAAACGATCCTAAAAGAAAAAAAGAAGAATTGGTATTACCAGTAGACATCTGTGCAGAAGATGGTGTCTTGATTTCTTCCTCCTCTTCCTCAACAAGTGTTGCTCTTCCTCAACAAGTGTTCCAGTTTCTAAAGGACTAAATGACCTTTCCTCCTCTGTAAGTTCTAACAAACTTCTCACCTTTGCTTCTGTATCAGCCAAAATAGGACACAATTCCATCCACTTGATAACTGCAAAAAAAAACCACAGAGGAGAATTACAACTTCAGTAAAGACGAAAGAAAGCCAAAATTGAAGATTCAAGATAGATACCTTCTCTATTCCATCGTGTTGCTAAACCTTCCCCATCAGCCAAAAATCTTTTTTCTACGAAAAAATACCTCGCCTTCCAACCTCTATCATTCACAGTAACCTTCGAAAAAAGAGGTTTTTTCCCAGATTTCGTCTTCAACAAATATCGTTTTGAGCCAAAAGTTTGCAAGTCATAAACTGACGCTAGCTCATTTAAACCTATTCCTAGACCATGTTCTTGGTTTACCCTCTAAACACATGTAAAAATTCGCCAAACCATAGGCCTTACTTGAACAAAAGCCAAATGTGTTTTTTGAAAAAATTCTGTTACCATCACTGGGAAATGGTATGAAAAACCAAGAGCAAAAGGGTAATCATAGAAATAGACCCAGTTTGAGGCAACAAAATCCGCCTTAACAGAAACATCAAAGGGGCAAAAGAAAGTAGATTCAGGAAAGCATTTACGAATTTTCAAAGATTCGATATGTACATTATGAAAAATACATACCTCCTCGTCAGGGCTAACTATTAACCCTTCACATTCAAAAACACTAGAGTTTGTGCCATCTCTAGAACTCAAAGGACTCCTAGAGGAAACTCTCCCCTTTGATTTCGGTAACTTAGCTTTACCCATTGAGAGAAGTTGCAAACAGAGAAAGACAGAAATTACAGAAAAGTGAAGAAAGTTACCTCAGGGTTTTCACCGCCGTTGAAACAAGAAAGAATATGGAGAAGTTTGAAGAAGGAAAAGGCTCAGTTATAAACCCTAACCGTCCATTATCCTCGAGAAAAGCACACATTTATTTGCCTAGGACTCTACCACGTCTTGTCAAGTAATTAACCATCGGAAGTAGAAGTGTGTAGAAATTTATCCTTTTATCTTCCATAAAAGGACATGTTTGGGGACAATTGTTGTGGGTAAGATTTCAGATGACGACGTCTTGAAGATAGTCAGTATGTCAACAACATAGGTCCTGCAATTAAGGTATTATAAATTACTATATTATTTATTCATAATTATTATCTATTATACAGGGTAAAAACAAAAGCGTGGAAACGTGCCTTACCTGGATTTTTCTCAACGAATAAAAGGCCAAGTCAAGTATTGAGGAAAAAAACTCGAGATTTGAGGAAGATTTGTTACGTTTATTATCTTATTTTTTTTATTTAAAAGGACTATTGGCTGGAACACAAACACACACTATTCACACACTCTCTTGTACTCCGCCATAGCTCCACCATCACTTGTAATTCAATTATCAATACTATCATTCAAGAAGGTAGGTTCTCATTAACACCTCCCGAGGTTTTGTGCCGGCGAGATATTTGTGTTGGCAAGATATTTGTCTCAAGAGCTTTCCTCATTACATTGCCGTGTCAATCTTGTCCTACATTTACACCAGTTATATTCCATTGTGCCTTCCTTACTTACTTTTTGATCCTACTTTTGATCCATTATTATTTCACCAAAACATGTAGTACTAGCACGCTTGAATTATCCACTTGGCAAGAAGCTTGTTATCACTACAGGTAACCTGACCAACTGATCATGGATTGAAGTAGCCAACTGTAAGACAACAATATGGTCTTCATTAGCAACTGATCTACCATCTTTAGCTAGGTAGGTGAGAGCAATAAATGATAGGTCAGACTTGATTTGAGAAGCTTATTAAAGAAGCTTAACTGACTTGCACTATAACTGATTGAACCTTTAACATTAGCAATCATCTTGACATGTTGACCAGTCAATAGGTTGAGTAGTTTACCGGTTGAGAGAGACAAATGGTTAATCAACCTATTGAGCAGGTCAATTGGTGAAGGCTCTTAATCAATTGAGAGACCAACTTCATTGGATAGGTCAAGATCTTCAAGTCTTCATTCATCGAAAGAGGAATACAGAGATAAAACATTGGCACTAGCACTAAGGGGATCCTAAATGTACATATAAAATTCTAATTAGTTTAGCTAAAATTAGGGGTCCTCAATAATGCTTATATGATTGGGATTAAGCAATTCTAAAGCTATACATATATTTGTTTAACAATCTCCTCCTAATTGCTTAAGTCTAATCAACCTAAGGTGTACATCTATCTTAACTTAGTAAAAGAATGATCAAGAGTTTTATATTTTATTTGTCATTCCCTAAGTCAAGTGACAAGTTGATGTAACCTTTGTAGAGCTTCACAATTTAGAGGTTAAAAGAAAATGAAGAAGGGAAGATAAATGATATTACCTATAAGTGAAAGAGTTAGTAGCAGCGTAATCATTTAAAATATGAAAGGATGTCAAGTAAACACAAATAAAATTTTAAATGAAAGAGAGTGAGGGTAAGAAATTTTCATTTATAGATAGAGCAACGACTGATAAGCAAAAGAAATATACTTCATCGGTTACATTCTATTTAGCAGCATCAGAATCGGTTGAGGAGTCTTTCTTGGATAGATCTTTCTCTGATGTTAGTTTATGCCTCATTTGGTTTTCATTTTCAGCTCTTATTCAGATCTGAATGGGTGGATGCATCAGAAATAATGCAATTCAGACTGTTTGTTTTTTTCTCCATTTAGATCTGAATGACTCTTATTTTCTACTTAATTTTCTGATTTAAAACTATCACTTATTTACCTCTTAATTGATTTTTTCATTTATATCTCTTCCATAAACTCGTAATTTAAAATATACTCAACCCAAACACTAGATCAATAACCATTCATCTCATCTTTCTACTCCATTAAATATCATAACATTAATTTCAGATGTGAATTCAGATGAATATTCAAACAGCTTGAGTAATTCAGAAATCACTATTCAGATGCTACCTCTTATCAATTCAGCCAAATTCAGACGTGAAATCAGATTTCAGCACTTACCAATTAAAAAATAAAATGCCACCGTAGTTGATGAGTCAAAAGCTGGAGCATGTTCAAACTTAGATCTCTTAGCTGATGCTTCCTTTTCTTTCTTCTCTCTCTTCTTCTTCTTCTTTTCTGACTTACTTGACTGATCTTCAGATAGCTTCATCAGAATCTCCTTTTGGGCTTTGACTTTGATCAGTTCAAGTTGACTTTCTTTAAGTTGTCATGATATGTGACCGATTTTCCGATTGGCATTCTTCAACTCATATGTAGCTTCAACAAGGCTTTCCTGAACGGCTAAGGCTTCATCACACTCTTATTTGTTGGTGTGGGTAGACTCGGTTAATTCTTTCACAAGGTCAATGATTGTAGTATCCTTCTGGTTCTAATTCTCCACAAATCTTTCTAAGGCTTCGACAAAACCTATTTAAACTCTTTACACTTTGCCTTTCCTCCTCTTGATTGGACTAAGCCACGTCACTCACAAGGGCTTCATGTAATTCCATCAGGTTATTACAATTATTGGCCGATGGAAATCTGCTTCAATTTTTTCAACAGGTGGAACGGTAACTCATGGAGCAGTTGGTGAGGGAATAGCCGATGGGGCATGACTAATTGGAGGAATAAAGACGGTCGAGGGAGGTAGATCGGTTGAAGGTAGTTGATCAGCAGGAGGGACTTGACCAATTGATGGTTGATAGTTTAAGAGTGGTTGATTGGCCACAGATGGTTGACCGATTGAGGGAATGTCAGCAAATATAGTCTCCTCCTCAGAATTGAATCAGTTGAGACTGATACCACCGATACTATAAAATCGTTATTTTCCAAGCTCATTTCCAGAGCACAATTATTTTCCTTGTCTTCTTCAAAATCAAGTGCTATTATCTCAGCATCATGATTTTCTAAAGGAAGTGCACTTTGCCTCAACCTACCCGAAGCAGCTAGCCTTAACAAAGTAATCGGTTGGAAGGCATAGTGAATGTTACTTTGAGGATGAACTGCTCCATTGCTCCTCCTTATAGCTTCAAGTCTTACAACGGGGGTAAAAGTTTCATCGTAGTTTTTTCCTTCTTCTTGTCTATATCCTTGTGCAACCAACCTTTCTTTGTTTCTTTTGACGCTTCTATTATCATCCATCTTGTTTCTAAACAACCATTTCGTACAAATGACTCCTTGATCCTTTGTTATTGAAACTAAGGTCCAAACTTTACATCTTTTAAATTGGTTGAGCTCTTATTGCATAATAACAACCCAACTTGAATCTTGGAGTGCTTTATCAACTTTCTTTGGTTCAATTTGAGATGTATATGAAGTGTTCTAATCATAGTTTGAGATTCTAGTTTGAACAGTAACATGTAAATCACCAATGATGTTATAAATTGGGTGATCCCTAACCTCATTAATTACAAGAGGTATATCTGGTTGAGTTAAAGGTTGTTGAAGGTCTTCTAGTGGTACATCATTAGAACCATTCCATTCAATGTAAGTAAGTTAGGGCATGTTTTGGTAAAAAACAATCAATTAGTAACTTAGATAAAGAGAATAAGGAAGGCACAATGGAGTATAATCGATGTAGGGCTAGAGCAAGTTTGACACGATAATATAATGAGGAAAGCCCTTGAGACAACTATCTCTCCGGCATAAAACCTCGGGAGGTGTTTATGAGCACTTACCTTCCCAAACGGTAATAGTGATATTTAGTGAGTTACAAGTGGTGGAGATATGGCGGAGTACAAGAAGTGGTGTGTGTATTGTGTGTTTGTTGCAGCCACTAGCCCTTTAAATAGAAAAAGGATAACAAATATTGTAACTATCTTCCTATTTTTTAGGCTTTATTATCTTCAACATTATCCATGCCTCTTGACCAGGTCTTCTTACGTTGAAGGGAGTCTTTTGTGCTTAAAATATCCCAAAATTATCTCCAAGGAGTTGCTGCAAAAAATAGCTAAGTAAATAAAAAGTTATGCATTACATATAGTGGTTCAAGATGTCGTCACGCAGGAATACTCAAGATGTTGACATGCTGGCTAGGTTCGAGATGTCGTCGTCTGAGATTTTGCCCACAACAATTGCCACCAAACTTATCCTTTATGGAATATAAAAAGAGTAAGTTTTCTACCAACTTCGAATCTGACAGTTAATTAACTTGATAAGACGTGTGAGAGTAGTAGAATCTGATGAAGGGGATGTCTTCAATCCAGGATGTTCACGTGCAAGAGACCGAGGATCTTAAGATTGATCTCATGGCATCTGCGGCTAAAAGCATGATTGAAATCAAGATACAAATGATTGAAGATTTTCTGAATGACAAACATCTTGAGTGGGATATTGAGCAACAATGTTCCATCATCAAGGATCTTTCTGGAGAAGCAGCAGAGGCTGGGGAAGTGTCATCAGGTTAAAGGATGAAGATATAAAGGAAGGATAAGCACCACCAGCGGCGATAGCCGACAAGTGAAGAAGCTTGATGTTTGTTTTTGAACTTGGTTTTTACGGGCCGAAGACAATTTGCTTTAAGTGTTGGGTTAGTTCAACACTTTAGGTTTTTCTGTGGCTTCTGCTAGGGTAAGTAACAGTTTTTGGCTTGGGTACTTTTGAAAGCTTTTTCTGGTAGGCGTAGATTTTATGAAATGGTAGCGAATGATTGACATGTTTGAAGATATTGTCACCTTGCGTTGGATGTAGAAATCCTTGCTTATGCTTTATTGACATGTTAATGTCAAAAACCTTTTGTTCTTAGATGACACGTATGTGTCCTAACCAATTGTAAAAATCGTTTGGTCACACACTTTGATTGAGTGGAAATGGGTAATTCGTATATAGAAAACATACGAGCCCATCCCACACCTTAATCAAGGATGACATCGTGCGCTCCAGACGAGGTTTATAAACCTTAATCGGATGAAAAAAGTAATTTCTTTAAACCATTAAGGGGATTAAGTACCCTAAACTTATGATGAGATGGCCAGTCTCAGACGGTTGATCTCATGATATCTTCAAAGTTCCAAAAATGGTAACATCTTGGAAAACAATGACATAGTAAGAGTATTTGACATCTTGACTGATGTCACTTTAATGAAAGAAAATAAATAAACTTTGTGGAAATCTCTTTATTAAAAAGGAAATAAAGAAATGTTTATTGATAATAAAGGATGATTCATACCTGACCTATTACCTTAAGATGTCGTCTACGTGGAGTGATGTTGACACCTTGAGTATTTTTGTAATCAACATTTGAAGCATCTTGACCTATTTGAATGTTTCGGGTTTTCTTGTTTTCTGAATTGAGTTGATATTCTACGACTTACATGAAATATGTCGACATCTTATATTCCTCTAGCCTGATGAATCTTAACGCCCTGTTCCGGATGTCCTCCATCCTCTTGCACGGGTTCATCACCACTCCTCATAGTAT
The DNA here is from genome assembly GCA_022495995.1 of Adenophora triphylla var. japonica. Classification (NCBI taxonomy): domain Eukaryota; kingdom Viridiplantae; phylum Streptophyta; class Magnoliopsida; order Asterales; family Campanulaceae; genus Adenophora; species Adenophora triphylla. The sequence continues at coordinate 612,440 of JAFEMH010000537.1, read as the reverse complement.
GGAGAATCCTTTTTCAAACCCATTTTGAAGGCTTCAGCGGCTGTTGCCATATCTAGGTTGGGGATTTCTAAGACTTCTTTGTTGAACCTGATAACGTAGTCTTTCAATGCTTCGGTAGGCTGCTGAGTGATATAATAAAGGTCACTGGTGAGTTTCTCGAATTGTTTACTGCAAGAGAACTGGTTGCTGAACATGTTGACAAGCTGGGCAAATGACCCGATGGATCCAGGTTGTTGACGAATCAGCCACTTCAAAGCTGGTCCTACCAATGTTGAACCAAATCCTTGGCACAAGCATGCTTCTCAGAATTGGAGAGGTATGCGGACAATTTCCATCTTTTCTAGATAAAGAGCGACATGCTCCTCAGGATTGGTGCTTCCATCATACAGCTTCATGGTTGGAGCGCTAAATCCTTTCGGGATGTCGACATGTGGAATTTCAGTTACAAAGCGTGATTGATTGTAGCATGTTGGTGAAACTTATTGGATGGGGGGGAGTGACACTAGTTATGTTCATGACCATACCCCTTAATTCTTGAAGCTTACTTGCTATGTAGCTACATGCAAAAGGGTTAGTAGTACGAGCAATATTATCAAAAACATAATTTGTATTGACATTAGGAAAGGGATTTGTGTTATCTGCGGAGGATGTCACGACGGTACTATTGGTGAAGGTTGCCCCCTCTGAAGATGTCCCAAAGATGTTATGCGTAGAAGGTGGGACATAGGCATTTCCTTGAGAAGATAATTCGAAGATGCTGGATGTAAATGGTATCGTCATCATCGGAGATGTCGTCATCTGTGGTGATGTCTTTATCTGTGGTGTCCACCTATGAGTTGCTGGAGCCATTGGAAGGAATTCATCGAGGGTCTGGGAGCTTCCCCCAGCATCAAAGTTAAGGACTCCAGAGCGAATAGGGGAGACAACATCCATTCTTTCAGTCAGCAACTTATGATCCTTTTACATCTTCACCAAGGTGTCAGCAATCAACGAGGCATTACATTGTTGTCTGTCCAGCTGGTTCTTCATCTGCATGAGCATTCTCTTGATCTCAGAATCGGGCGTTGGAGATGACTTCTTCTTGCCAGATCCCGCAGGCGGTGGTGGCGGAAACGACCCTAAGTTTCCAGTCGTCAACACGCAGGGATTGAAACCTCCAGTGGAAATATTAATAACAATAGTTTTGCCGGCGATAGAGGTCATGGGTAGACTAGACATGATGGGCGAATGAGAATTGAACCGATTAAAAAACCAAAGGCCCTCGATGGGTGCCAAATTGTTTTGGTAAAAAACAATTAATTAGTAACTTAGATAAAGAGAATAAGGAAGGAACAATGGAGTATAATCGGTGTAGGGGTAGAGCATGTTTGACACAATAATATAATGAGGAAAGCCCTTGAGACAACTATCTCGCCGGCATAAAACCTCGAGAGGTGTTTATGAGCACCTACCTTCCCAAACGGTAATATTGATATTTAGTGAGTTACAAGTGGTGGAGCTATGGCGGAGTACAAGAAGTGGTGTGTGTATTGTGTGTGTTGATTGTGTGTTTGTTCCAGTCATTAGCCCTTTAAATAGAAAAAGGATAACAAATATCGTAACAATCTTCCTATTTTTTAGGCTTTATTATCTTCAACATTATCCATGCCTCTTGACCAGGCCTCCTTACGTTGAAGGGAGTCTTTTGTGCTTAAAATATCCCGAAATTATCTTCAAGGAGTTGCTGCAAAAAATAGTTAAGTAAATAAAAAGTTATGCATTACATACAGTGGTTCAGGATGTCATCACGCATGAATACTCAAGATGTTGAGATGCTGGCTAGGTTCGAGATGTCGTTGTCTGAGATTTTTCTCACAACAATTGCCCCCAAACTTATCTTTTATGGAAGATAAAAAGGGTAAGTTTTCTACCAACTTCGAATTTGACTGTTTATTAACTTGATAAGACGCGTGAGAGTAGTAGAGTCTGATGAAGGGGATGTCTTCAATCCAGGATGTTCTTGTGCAAGAGACTGAGGATCTTAAGAATGATCTCATGGAATCTGCGGCTAAAAGCATGATTGAAATCAAGATACAAATGATTGAAGATTTTCTGAATGGCAAACATCTTGAGTGGGATATTGAGCAACAATGTGCCATCTTCAAGGATCTTTCTGGAGAAGCAGTAGAGGCTGGGGAAGTGTCATCAGGTTTAAATGATGAAGATATAAAGGAAGGAGAAGCACCAGCATCGGCGATAGCCGACAAGTGAAGAAGTTTGATGTTTGTTTTTGAACTTCGTTTTTACGGGCCGAAGACAATTTGTTTTAAGTGTTTGGTTGGTTCAACACTTTAGGTTTTTCTGTGGCTTCTGCTAGGGTAAGTAACAGTTTTTAGCTTGGGTACTTTTGAAAGCTTTTTCTGGTAGGCATAGATTTTATGAAAGGGTAGCGAATGATTAACATGTTTGAAGATGTTGTCACCTTGCGTTGGATGTAGAAATCCTTTCTTATGCTTTGTTGACATGTTAATGTCAAAAACCTTTTGTTCTTAGATGACACGTATGTGTCCTAACCAATTGTAAAAATCATTTGGTCACACACTTTGATTGAGTGGAAATGGGTAATTCGTATATAGAAAACATACGGGCCCATCCCACACCTCAATCAAGGATGACATCGTGCGCTCTAGGCGAGGTGTATAAACCTTAATCGGATGAAAGAAAGTAATTTCTTTAAACCTTTGAGGGGATTAAGTACCCTAAACTTAAGATGAGATGGCCAGTCTCAGACGGTTGATCTCATGAGATCTTCGATGTTCCAAAAATGGTAATATCTTGCAAAACAATGACATAGTAAGAGTATTTGACATCTTGACTGATGTCACTTTAATGAAAGAAAAGAAATAAACTTTGTGGAAATCACTTTATTAAAAAGGAAATAAAGAAATGTTTATTTATAATAAAGGATGATTCATACCTGACCTATTACCTTAAGATGTCGTCTACGTGGAGTGATGTCGACACCTTGAGTATTTTTGTAATCAACATTTGAAGCATCTTGACCTATTTGAATGTTTCGGGTTTTCTTGTTTTCTGAATTGAGTTGATATGCTACGACTTACATGAAATATGTCGACATCTTATCTTCCTCTAGCCTGATGAATCTTAACGCCCTATTCCGGATGTCCTCCATCCTCCTGCACGGGTTCATCACCAACTCCACATAGTATGGAGAATCCTTTTTCAAACCCATTTTGAAGGCTACAGCGGCTGTTTCCATATCTAGGTTGGGCATTTCTAAGACTTCTTTGTTGAACCCGATAACGTAGTCTTATAATGCTTCGGCAGGCTGCTGAGTGATATAATAAAGGTCACTGGTGAGTTTCTCGAACTGTCTGCTGCAAGAGAACTGGTTGTTGAACATGTTGACAAGCTGGGCAAATGACCCAATGGATCCAGGTTGTTGACGAATCAGCCACTTCAAAGTTGGTCTTACCAATGTTGAACCAAATCCTCGGCACAAGCATGCTTCTCGGAATTGGAGAGGTATGCGGACAATTTCCATCTTTTCTAGATAATGAGCAACATGCTCCTTAGGATCGGTGCTTCCATCATACAGCTTCATGGTTGGAACGCTAAATCCTTTTGGGATGTCGACATGTGGAATAGCAGGTACAAAGCATGATTGATTGTAGCATGTCGTTGAAACTTGCTGGATGGGGGGAGTGACACTAGGTATGCTCATGACCATACCCCTTAATTCTTGAAGCTGTCTTGCTATGTAGCTACCTGCAAAAGGGTTAGTAGTACGAGCATTATTATCAAAAACATAATTTGTATTGACATTAGCAAAGGGATTAGTGTTATCTGCGTAGGATGTCACGACGGTACTATTGGTGAAGGTTGCCCCCTCTGAAGATTTCCCAAAGATGTTATGCATAGAAGGTGGGACATAGGCATTTTCTTGAGAAGATAATTCGAAGATGCTGGATGCAAATGGTGTCGTCATCATCGGAGATGTCTTCATCTTGGGAGATGTCGTCATCTTAGGAGATGTCATCATCTTTGGAGATGTCATCATCTGTGGTGTCCACCCATGAGTTGCTGGAGCCATCGGAAGCAATTCATCGAGGGTTTGGGAGCTTCCCCAGCATCAAAGTTAAGTACTCCAGGGCGAATAAGGGAGACAACATCCATTCTTTCAGTCAGCAACTTATGATCCTTTTGCATCTTCACCAAGGTATCAGCAATCAGAGAGGCGTTACTTTGTTGTCTGTCCAGCTAGTTTTTCATCTGCATGAGCATGCTCTTGATCTCAGAATCGAGTGTTGGAGATGACTGCTTCTTGTCAGATCCCGCAGGTGGCGGTGACGGAAACGACCCCAAGATTCCAGTCGTCGACACGCTGGGATTGAAACCTCCGGTGGAAATATTAGTAATAATAGTTTTGCCGGCGGTAGAGGTCATGGGTTGACTAGACATGATGGGTGGATGAGAATTGAACAGATTAAAAAACCAAAGGCCCCTCGGTGGGTGCCAAATTGTTTTGATAAAAAACAATAAATTAGTAACTTAGATAAAGAGAAAATGAAGGCACAATAGAGTATAATTGGTGTAGGGGTAGAGCATGTTCGACACGATAATATAACGAGGAAAGCCCTTGAGACAACTATCTCGCCGGCATAAAACTTCAGGAGGTGTTTATGAGCACCTACCTTCCCAAATGGTAATATTGATTTTTAGTGAGTTACAAGTGGTGGAGCTATGGCAGAGTACAAGAAGTGGTGTGTGTATTGTGTGTGTTGATTGTGTGTTTGTTCCAGCCATTAGCCCTTTAAATAGAAAAAGGATAACAAATATCGTAACTATCTTCCTATTTTTTAGGCTTTATTATCTTCAACATTATCCATGCCTCTTGACCAGGTCTTCTTATGTTGAAGGGAGTCTTTTGTGCTTAAAATATCCCGAAATTATCTCCAAGGAGTTGCAGCAAAAAATAGTTAAGTAAATAAAAAGTTATGCATTACATACAGTAGTTCAAGATGTCGTCACGCAAGAATACTCAAGATGTTGACATGCTGGCTAGGTTTGAGATGTCGTCTTCTGAGATTTTGCCAACAACAATTGCCCCCAAACTTATCCTTTATGGAAGATAAAAAGGGTAAGTTTTCTACCAACTTCGAATCTGACTGTTTATTAACTTGATAAGACACGTGAGAGTAGTAGAGTCTGATGATGGGGATGTATTCAATCCAGAATGTTCACGTGCAAGATACCAAGGATCTTAAGAATGATCTCATGGCATCTGCGGCTAAAAGCATGATTGAAATCAAGATACAAATGCTTGAAGATTTTCTGAACGGCAAACATCTTGAGTGGGATATTGAGCAACAACGTGCCATCTTCAAGGATCTTTCTGGAGAAGCAACAGAGGCTAGGGAAGTGTCATCAGGTTTAAAGGATGAAGATATAAAGGAAGAAAAAGCACCACCAGCAGCGATAGCCGACAAGTGAAGAAGTTTGATGTTTGTTTTTGAACTTGGTTTTTACAGGCCAAAGACAATTTGTTTTAAGTGTTGGGTTTGTTCAACACCTTAGGTTTTTCTGTGGCTTCTGCTAGGGTAAGTAACAGTTTTTGGCTTGGGTACTTTTGAATGCTTTTTCTGGTAGGCGTAGATTTTATGAAATGGTAGCGAATGATTGACATGTTTGAAGATGTTGTCACCTTGCGTTGGATGTAGAAATCCTTGCTTATGCTTTGTTGACATGTTAATGTCAAAATCCTTTTGTTCTTAGATGACACGTATTTGTCATAACCAATTGTAAAAATTGTTTGGTCACACACTTTGATTGAGTGGAAATGGGTAATTCGTATATAGAAAACGTACGGGCCCATCCCACACCTCAATCAAGGATGACATTGTGCGCTCCAGGCGAGGTGTATAAACCTTAATCGGATGAAAGAAAGTAATTTCTTTAAACCTTTGAGTGTATTAAGTACCCTAAACTTAAGATGAGATGGCCAGTCTCAGACGGTTGATCTCATGAGATCTTCAATGTTCCAAAAATGGTAACATCTTGCAAAACAATGACATAGTAAGAGTATTTGACATCTTGTCTGATGTCACTTTAATGAAAGAAAAGAAATAAACTTTGTGGAAATCTCTTTATTAAAAAGGAAATAAAGAAATGTTTATTGATAATAAAGGATGATTCATACCTGACCTATTACCTTAAGATGTCGTCTACGTGGAGTGATGTCGACACCTTGAGTATTTTTGTAATCAACATTTGAAGCATCTTGACATATTTGAATGTTTCGGGTTTTCTTGTTTTCTGAATTGAGTTGATATGCTACGACTTACATGAAATATGCCGACATCTTATCTTCCTCTAGCCTGATGAATCTTAACGCTCTGTTCCGAATGTCCTCCATCCTCCTGCACGGGTTCATCACTAACTCTTCATAGTATGGAGAATCCTTTTTCAAACCCATTTTGAAGGCTTTAGCAGCTGTTGCCATATCTAGGTTGGGGATTTCTAAGACTTCTTTGTTGAACCTAATAAAGTAGTCTTTCAATGCTTCGGTAGGCTGCTGAGTCTTATAATAAAGGTCACTGGTGAGTTTCTCGAACTGTCTACTGCAAGAGAACTGGTTGTTGAACATGTTACCAAGCTGGGCAAATGACCCAATGGATCCAGGTTGTTGACGAATCAGCCACTTCAAATCTGGTCCTACAAATGTTGAACAAAATCCTCGGCACAAGCATGCTTCTCGGAATTGGAGAGGTATGCGGACAATTTCCATCTTTTCTAGATAATGAGCGACATGCTCCTCAAGATCGGTGCTTCCATCATACAGCTTCATGGTTGGAACGCTAAATCCTTTTGGGATGTCGACATGTGGATGTAGGTGAAACTTGCTGGATGGGGGGAGTGACAGCAGGTATGTTCATGACCATACCCCTTAATTCTTGAAGCTGACTTGCTATGTAGCTACCTGCAAAAGGGTTAGTAGTACGAGCAATATTATCTAAAACATAATTTGTATTGACATTAGCAAAGGGATTAGTGTTATCTACGGAGGATGTCACGATGGTACTATTGGTGAAGGTTACCCCCTCTGAAGATGTCCCAAAGATGTTATGCGTAGAAGGTGGGACATAGGCATTTCCTTGAGAAGATAATTCGAAGATGCTGGATACAAATGGTGTCGTCATCACCGGAGATGTCATCATCGTTGGAGATGTCGTCATCTTGGGAGATGTCGTCATCTGTGGAGATGTCATCATCTGTGGTGTCCACCCATGAGTTGCTGGATCCATCGGAAGGAATTCATCGAGGGTCTGGGAGCTTCCACCAGCATCAAAGTTAAGGACTCCAGGGCGAATAGGGGAGACAACATCCATTCTTTCAGTCAGCAACTTATGATCCTTTTCAATCTTCACCAAGGTGTCAGCAATCAGCGAGGCGTTACTTTGTTGTCTGTCCAGTTGGTTCTTCATCTGCATTAGCATGCTCTTGATCTCAGAATCGGGCTTTGGAGATGACTGCTTCTTGCCAGATCTCGCAGGCGGCGGTGGCGGAAAAGACCCCAAGATTCCAGCCATCGACACGCTGGGATTGAAATCTCCGGTGGAAATATTAGTAACAATAGTTTTGCCAGCGGTAGAGGTCATGGGTTGACTAGACATGATGGGCGGATGAGAATTGAACCGATTAAAAAACCAAAGGCCCCTCGGTGGGCCCCAAATTGTTTTTGTAAAAAACAATCAATTAGTTACTTAGATAAAGAGAATAAGGAATGCACAATGGAGTATAATTGGTGTAGGGGTAGAGCAAGTTTGACACGATAATATAACGAGGAAAGCCCTTGAGACAACTATCTCGTGGCATAAAACCTCGGGAGTTGTTTATGAGCACCTACCTTCCCAAACGGTAATATTGATATTTAGTGAGTTACAAGTGGTGGAGCTATGGCGGAGTACAAGAAGTGGTGTGTGTATTGTGTGTGATGATTGTGTGTTTGTTCCAGCCATTAGCCTTTTAAATAGAAAAAGGATAACAAATATCGTAACTATCTTCCTATTTTTTAGGATTTATTTTCTTCAACATTATCCATGCCTCTTGACCAGGTCTTCTTACGTTGAAGGGAGTATTTTGTGCTTAAAATATCCTGAAATTATCTCCAAGGAGTTGCTGCGAAAAATAGTTAAGTAAATAAAAAGTTATGCATTACATACAGTGGTTCAAGATGTCGTCACGCAGGAATACTCAAGATGTTGACATGTTGCCTAGGTTCGAGATGTCGTCGTCTGAGATTTTGCCCACAACAATTGCCCCCAAACTTATCCTTTATGGAAGATAAAAAGGTAAGTTTTCTACCAACTTCGAATCTGACAGTTTATTAACTTGATAAGATGCGTGAGAGTAGTAGAGTCTGATGAAGGGGATGTCTTCGATCCAGGATGTTCACGTGCAAGAGACCGAGGATCTTAAGAATGATCTCATGGCATCTGCGACTAAAAGCATGATTGAAATCAAGATACAAATGATTGAAGGTTTTCTGAACGGCAAACATCTTGAGTGGGATATTGAGCAACAATGTGCCATCTTCAAGGATCTTTCTGGAGAAGCAGCAGAGGCTGGGGAAGTGTCATCTGTTGAGAAAATTGTCTATATAACAATAAATAAGGCTTTCTTGAATTTAACGAAATGACAAATAAATAATGAACCATAAAGTAACTAACTGGGCAGGAAATAAAGATAAACTAGAATGCGGAAATTATAGCAAAACGAGTAATTATAGAAGTCGAGTCTTGTGTTGGACACAATCTCCGCAAGAAGATATTGCCCCGCGATGGTGCTTACGGATTAGCGGCAATCTTCTCTCAAGATGAAACGACTTTACAGTCATTAATAGGAGCACTCCAAATTAATGACTTCGGCAAACAAAATTCGTGTTTGACACTTTCAGACTTTGAAGAAGACTTATGCAACGAGATGCTTTATCTTCTAACAGATGATGTTAAGAATTCCGTTGAATTCTGTGACTGAATTCCAAATTCAGTTAGATATCTAACCGAGTTCATTAACTCAGTTAAATATGTGATTCTCTACTTCTAGTGGGAAGAGAGAGTGAATTTAAGAAAGAGAGAGGTGATTTTAATGAATGAGTGAATAGATTTGTCAAACCAGGGGGTTTATTTATAGTATATGAATAGTCAAGGTGTCTATTGGTAATAACCAAAAATGGTGTCTGGTGGAATCTGGACCCTTGGATCTGATCTGAATGGAGGGAGGAGATCTGCTGGGTCGGCCCAACATCCTTGACCCGCCTATTTGAAAAGCATGGGTCACACCCACCTTTTCAAGAACCATCACAACCCAAATGCTCCAAATTGGATCTGCCGGCCCACCTTGCTGAACCCATCTAGACCGAACCACCATTGCCAAGCCGAACCATGAACCGAGGCAACTTTTGTCAAAAGTTTAAGGCTCCTTAGCTCCTAACGACGATGCGAAGTGCAAAGTGCGCCCTAAACCACCCATTCCGCCCTTCGCGGGTTGTGGGTCCATTTTGAACTAGAACAAAACTAGCTCAATAGCCCACTTGGATGCATGGTTGGTCCAATGGTCCAACTAGGTTGGCCCAAGGAGATCAACTTGCTGACTACTCCTTTGGATGGATCCACTTATAAACTCTCATTACTTTACATATTTAAGCAATGTGGGATAACTATTCCATATCCCGTAAACACTTCATATACCCATTTCTATTTGCATACTTTGAACATTAATTTCTCATTCACCACTAATTGGTTTTGAGAAAGTAAATATATCAAATTAATCTACTCCAAATGTAGATTATTAATATGCAATCAAATTTCATTTTCCTAAAATGAAACCTTATGGAATTCTTGGTCAAAAGTCGGTCAAACCTTACTTTTACAAAACCAAATTCCAAAAATCCCCCACATGAATGACAAATTAATGCATGCATGAATGCAGACTCGTCTGGAAGTTCCGGCGAACTATTATTACATCGGGATAGGTAGCTTATGGCCTTGAACCTTCCTTAGTGAAATACTATCGGATATACTAGCCATTTGGTAGCGAGACGCTTTGAACCAGTGACTGTATAGAGTATACCAAGACAATAGTACTCACACAATAATAGTTCTAACACGTTTTGTTCTCACGTTTTGTCCATTTTGGCCCTGGACCGTTCTTGATTCATAAGTGTTTCAATTTAGAAGCGGCCTTATTACTTCTCACTTATATAGGTGATCTCCCATAAAGAGTATCCTGCTATACTCCACCACTTAGATGGCTTCTGAGAATGTGTTATAATTAGTTCTAAGCGCACATACTAGAATTTCCATAATTTAGTTGTCTCATTGAACCAAGGGCATGGGATCTCCAATTCTCAAGGTTGAGTGTCCACTATGGATTTCTTTGTTTGTGTTGGTTTTGAACCTCATTCCCCTTACCAAACAATTTGATCTCCTATTCATACTTTTTGATATACAGATCCGTTTTTGACTTCACATGGCCAGTTGTGACAGTCCCATTTGAGATCAATTGTCTTATGGTAATATGTCAATGACCATTGTGTCTTTGACTTACCAAGATGTTCTACACCTTTTCCTATTTCTCATTGTCGTCTCAATGCTTTAGGTCATGTAGACAGAAACTTATTCCACAAAGGAATATCTACCAAGACCATTTAGCTTTTATCTTTATCTAACTCTATCGACTCAGATTCCTTACTGAATCGAGTTGTACATGTTGTCTTGGAAGTTTGACACCGCTGCTCCATTTATTGTGAAGACATTTTTCACCTTGGAATTTATTTGTGTCTGATATCCAATCAGTATATCCTTTTCATACTATTGAATATCTTATTTATTGTAATTTGTAATCACAAGAATATCTTTAAGTACTCCAAGTACGTTGACTATACTTAGTGATTTATTACAATTTTTTAATTAGACTTTTAGTCTCTCTAGAATGGTCAATCCTTTCGAGTGATCAAATTCTTCTATAGGTCAGTTTCTTCGAGTGGTTATTATCTCTGTACCGGTCCGACTTCCCAAGTGTTGTGGGCATTTTTCAACATGGCGACATCTTCAATTGATCCTGCATATCGAGATGTCATTACACTGTAAGTATTGTTTTAATATTTACTTGTTCAATATTTCCTAATATTTTTATTCTTATCTTTCAGTAATTAAGAGAGGAATGCGGAACAATCTCCAAGCACGTTCAACAGACCTTCAAACGGCTAGGGCGACTTGGTCTCACGGAGGTTGAAGTGATAAACCAAAATGCCGAGATTATAGGAACCATATTGACTCTTTCATATCTACTTGTATTTAAGGGGAAATGGAGACGGAAAAACATATTCATGCTCATACGCACACACTCTACACACAAGCTCTTGTAATCCTCTCCATTATCTTCCAAAGTTGTAATCGTGATTATTATAGTGAAACCTTTAAGGTTGGAGACCTAACTCCCGGGGTTTTTTCCAAAGAGGTTATCACCTCCAAGGTTTTCCTCGTTAACAAATCGTGTTGTCATTTTCTCTTTTTCATTCTTTTGTTCCATATAATCGAATTCCATAGTTCCCTCCTTATTATTCAATCCACACACTAAACCTAGTTAAGATTCTACTTTATTGTTTTTTCTACCAAAACAATTTGGCGCCCACCATGGGGCCTCGTGGTTTATCGGTTATTTGAAACATTTCCTAACCAAATTCACTATGTCTGCACCCTCCAATGTTTCCACCGCCGAGAAAGGTCCTGCCGTTGTTCCCACATCAGGAGGTAGAACCAGCTTGTTACCACCACCTCCTCAGATCGGGTCTCAGCCAACTCAACCTACGAAGACTCCACAAAAGGGGGCAACCTCTTCCAATGCTGATGCTGACATCCGGAGTATCCTAACCAGGTTGAATCAAAGGTTGGACCAGCAAGACAACAATTCGAAGGTGTTGACCAATTCCATGATTAAGATGCAGAAAGACCCCGACGGCTCATCGCATCTCGGCTTGAGAACATATCACCACTGCGTGCAAGGGTCCTCAACTTTGACAACACCGGAGGATCTACATTTCGTAGTGAATTCATTCCAATGGGCGGTCCTCCTCAAACTCATCCGCATTGACATCTTTAATGATGTCGACATCTTTACAGGGACACCCCATTGACGCCATCTTCCGCAGGATTCACCCCATTCATTCCATTTATAGACAACACTTCTTTGTCCACGACTACTACGGACGATTACGGTTTGCTAAATAATCTTTTCAATAATAATAATTTCAATCGTATTCCTATGGCCGACCCTTTGGCAGAAACCCACTAGCTAAACAGATGCAGGGATCTCGTAGAGCCGATAATGAACGTGTCAGTGTGTAACTCCTCCAATTCAACCAAGTGACCCAAAATTGTTACAATCAATACCGGTTTGTCCCAAGAATTGCAAATGTCGACATCCCGAAGCGTTTCACCGTACCATCTATGAAGTTGTACGATGGCACCACGGACCCGCAGGAGCATGTTGCACACTATCAAGAAAAGATGGACATAATCCATATCCCGCTTCAGGAGGCTCGCTTATGCAGGGATTTGGATCCACCTTGTCCGGACCCGGCTCTCGGAAATGGTGATTAGGCAACCCCTAGGTTCAATTGGTTCATACGCCCACTCATCAACATGTTCTATAACCAATTCTCATGCGATCGACAATTTGAAAAGTTGACAAGTGATCTCTACAATGTGACCCAGCGGCCTAATGAGACTACGAAGGATTATGTCCATCGGTTCAATAAGGAGGTGTTAGAAATTCCCAATCTTGACATGTCGACAGCCACGAAGCATTCAAAATGGGGTTGAAGAAAGACTCACGGTATTATCAAGATTTGGTAATGACTCCTTGTAAGCGGCTAGAAGAAGTCGGGAAGCGGGGCATTAAGGTTCATAAGAGGCGGAGGAAGATGAGCTGCGAAGATCGAAGTCGTCATCCAAGACGTCGACATATGACCATCCCGACGTAAAGAGCGAATCGTCCCATCGCGGGAACAACCGTCCCAATCCTTATCCGAGAATTGACACTAGCAAAATTAATTCGGTAGACGGTGAGGATGAAGATAGTGATAATGTGCCTAACATTTCGATTATTGTTTTACGGTTGACATTTCGGGTGTACTTTGTGCAATGGGCAACCTAGGAGACAAAGCCGGATGGCCAAAGAAAACGGACAAAACCACAGGATGGCGTGACAAATCAAAATGGTGCGCTTACCATGAAGACTTTGGACACGTTGCGAAGACTGCATCGCGTTAAGAAAGGAGATCGGTTACTTACTCTCGGAAGGACATCTTAAGGAGTTGTTGGGATCCGAGAAGAAGAAGAATTTGAAAATGCGAAGTTCCTCATGAAGGTGAAAGGCCGGTTACTCCCCGGCATCAACAAAGGTGATCAACTTCATCGGTGGAGGCTCGGAAATATGTGGAACATCCTATTCGCCGCAAAACGACACGCTAAGGAGTCAAAAGAGGAAAAGCGGAGAGACGGCCCAAGATGTCGACACCTTGCCCGAATCCAATTACCTTTGATGAAAGTGATCGTGATAACTTGCCGGAACCCCATCATGACGGTCTGGTTATTTCCTTGCGGATAGCCAACTGCAATACGACGTATTCGGTAGATGGGGGCAGGCTCCGTCAATCTTATTATGTTAGGTACCCTTAAGGAAATGAACATCCCAGAGAATCCGAGATTGTCAAAAAGTCTTGATCTTTGGTAGGCTTCGGTGGTGAAGTCAAAGAAACGGTGGGGAGATAAAGCTTCCAATATACTCAAAGGGCCTCAACACCATGGAGCGGTTACTGCGTAATTGATTGCGCAACATCTTACAATGTCATTCTTGGAAGACCGTGGATTCACGGAATGAAGGCCGTACCCTCCACTTACCATCGGTGTGTGAAGTTTCCAACACCTTGGGGTGTCGCTAAGATTCTGATGATCAACGGTGGCCAAGGAATGTTACAAAACTTCAATGAAAGGCGTCTACATCTCCAAAACAAGCATAGCAATTACCGAGGAAAGTACGTGAAGTCTGGAAGCTAGGGAGGATGATGTGAAAGAAGTATTGTTAGATCCTTCCAACCCGGACATCAAAGTACTTATTGGCACCGACATCCCGTCGAGATATAGAAGAGAAGCTTGTGAACCTATTAAGAAGCGTAATAAAGAGTTTCGCTTGGAAACATGATGACATGACGGGCATTAGCAAAGATGTCATCACTCACAAACTTAACATAGATCCTAGCTTTAAACCGGTGCACCGAAACGTAGAAAGTTTGCGTAAACCAGAAATCGGATCATCAAGGAGGAGGTAGAGCGCTTACTCAAAGCCAACATGATACGGGAGGTCGATTATCCAAGATGGTTGGCGAATGTGGTTTTGGTAGAGAAGAGAAACGGGAAATGGCGAGTTTGCGTCGACTTCACCGACTTAAATAAAGCCTGCCCAAAAGATCCTTTCCCTTTGCCGCACATAGATTCATTAGTTGATGCCACTTCAGGTCACGAACTCCTCACTTTCATGGACGCGTCCTCGGGATTTCAACAAATTCGGATGGAACCATCGACCAAGAGGACCTTGCCTTCATAACCCCCACAGGTATTTATTGTTATATTGCCATGCCTTTTGGACTAAAAAATGCAGGTGCAACGTATCAAAGGCTCGTCAACAAGATGTTTAAGGATCAGATTGGGGACACAATGGAGGTATACATCGACGACATGGTAGTAAAATCCAAGAAGGCCGAGGATCACATAAGCAACCTCTCTCAAGCTTTCGACATCTTGGATTGTTTCAATATGAAACTTAATCCAGCTAAATGCAACTTTGGAATGAAGGCCGGCAAGTTTCTGGGTTATATGGTTACTAAAAGAGGCATTGAAGCCGCCCCAGAACAAATACGCGCTATTCTCAACCTGTCATCACCTCAATCTGTCAAGGACGTCCAAAGATTGACAGGAAAAATTACCGCACTCACTAGATTCATTTCCAAATCCTCAGATCGATGCAAACCTTTCTACGACATCTTAAGAAAGAACAAGAATTTCCAATGGGAGGAACAACATGAAGAAGCTTTTCAGGAGCTCAAAACTTACATGTCGACACCTCCCTTATTGGCCAAACCTCAGATGGAAGAACATCTTTACATCTACCTAGCGAGTGTCCGAAGGCGCCGTAAGCGCGATCTTGGTGACGAACGAGATGGTAATCGGCAACCCATCTACTATATAAGTAAGACACTCTTAGATGCTTTGAGACCGGGTATTCTCATTTACAAAAATTAATTTTAGCTTTGATAACTGCTTCTATTAAGTTAAGGCACTATTTTGAAACACATACTATTATTGTACGCACTAACTATCCTATTAAGAATGTCATGAGAAAACCGAGAGATGTCGGGTCGAATGGCGAAATGGTCTGTACGATTAAGCACATAGGACATCAAGTACGAGCCCTAGAGCGCAATAAAATCCCAAGCCCCGGCGATTTTGTGGGCGATTTCGATCCAACCCTACAACAAGAGGTGGAATTGGAAGTACAACAACTTCAAGATGATGACATCCTAAAAATTTGGACTCTCTACACGAACGGTGCTTCTAACATGAGAGGTACGAGGTCTTGGAGTTGTACTAAAATCGCCACAAGGGGACATAATACCACAATCTATCGGTTGCGGTTTCAAAGCTACCAACAATGAAGCGAGTATGAGGCTCTAATTGCGGGTTTAAGCTGCAGCCCAAGACTTAGATGTCAAGCATATCCGGGTGTTCATGGATTCATTACTAATTGTTAATCAGTACAACGGGTCCTACGTCGCGAAAAACGCTAAGATGACAACATATTTGGAAATCGTAAAAATTATTGGGCCAAATTCAAAACATTTTCCTTGGAACAAATCCCACGGGAAGAAAATTCTCAAGCGAGATGCTCTGGCAAACTTGGGTTCGGCCTTCAAAAGCTTCTCACAAACCGGTATCCCAATCATACATGTTGACATCCCGGCAATTGACCATCTTGAGATGTTCGCCCTGGATGCGCGACATACTTGCCTCTCTGCGGCAACCTCTTGGACAGCTCCTATTATCAAATATCTCTTAGATGATACGATCCCGATCGAGGAGAAAAATGCAAGAGCCTTCGGGGTAAGAGTATCTAAATATGTACTTATTGATAATCTCTTGTTTAGAAAATCTGCTTTGCGAGTCACTACTTAAGATGTCTAGAGGCGAGATAGAGTCCATCGGGTTCTCAAGGAGGCGCACGAAGGAGATTGTGGAAATCATACCGGGCAGAAGTTTACATACTAAAGCTCTTAGAATGGGCTATTTACTGGCCTACAATGAGAAAAGATGCCGTTGACTACGCAAAGAAATGTGATTCTGTCAACGACATGGGGACATCTGCACCCGGCCGGTGAAGCTGCTACATCCTATCTGTCACCATGCCCTTTTATGGTTTGGGAATGGACATAGTAGGAAAACTTCCCATAGCACCGGGGGGACGAGTATTTCTTTTGGCCATGACAGACTACTTTTCTAAATGGGTAGAGGGTGAGGCATATGTGCAAGTTCGTGACAAAGAAGTGATATCTTTTATCAAAAGGAACATATTCAAATTTATTCTCGAATTCCATCGAGATAATTTGTGACAACGGCTCTCAATTCATCAGGCAAGAGGACCCAAGATTTCTTGACATCTTGGGGTGTTAAGATGGTGACATCTTCGCTGTTCACCCTCAAGCCAATGGACGGGCGAGTCTAGCAACAAAATAATAATCGGCAACTTAAAAAAGAGACTAAACCGAAGAAAGGACGTTGGGCGGAAGAGTTACCAATGGTCCTATGGGGTGACAGGACGACATCTAAGAATGCTACGGTCAAACCCCCTATTCACTTGTATTTGGAACCCGAATCTGTTATTCCGGCGAAGTCCTTGTACCAACGGCAAGATACGGCTTGCGACATCCGAACATAATAAAGACATCTTGATACATGACACGGATACGTGTGGACGAGCTAAGGGACATGGCCAAAGTTCGCATGGCAGCGTATCAGCAAAGGGTAGCCCGATCTTACAATAAAAACGTAAGGGTTAGAAGGTTTCAAGTAGGAGACTTAGTCCTACGAAAGGCATTCCAAAATACCAAGGTGCCCAATGCAGGCAAGCTCGCCCCAAAATGGGAGGGACCCTACTTAATAGATGCACAAGTCGGAAAAGGAGCATATCGCCTTGCAACCTTGGATGGCCAAATGATACCGCAAAGTTGGAACGCCATTCATCTCAAAAGGTATTACATTTAAATATGATTTCCCATGAACTCATCTTTCCAGGTATGAATCGTCTTTTAATTCTTTACAACCTTTCTTTTCTCCTATGCATCTTTTTTTTATTATTTACAAGTTAAGATGTCGCTAATACACTTTGTGGAGAGACGTCAACTTTAGTTGGCGTCCGTTTTTAACGTGTTTCGATATTATGAGGTATTGACACATTTACATGGGGACATATCGAATGCACGCAAGGAACAACGATTTCTCCTCCGTTAGAGACTGGCCATCTCTTCTCAAGTAAAGGTACACAATCCCTTCTAAGGTTTAAAGAATTAATTACCTCTTTCTTAAGAAGTTAGGTTACCACACCTTCGCCTGGAGCGCAAGTTATCTCACTAATTGAGGTGTGGGGTGGGCCTATATGGGTAAACTCATATAGCTTACCCATTCCCACTCAGTTAGATGATTGATCTTAAGTATTATTCTTATGGTTATGGCATATTCGTGTCATCTAAGTATCTACGGTTTATGGCATATACGTGTCATCTAAGTATCTACGGTTTATGACGTATAAATGTCATCCTAAGTATCTATCATTTCGACATACTATCATGTCGCCATACAAAAATTATCCAAAAGAAACAAGCCTTGACGTGCTTGAAAACTATTAAACCATAATTAAACTAAAGAAACCATAAAGTATCCGAACTACCAACAAGAACGTGCACAAGTGTTGGACCAACCCAACACATAAAAAAGATTGTCTTTAGTCCTTATGGACCCATTACAAACCAAACGAAAATAAAAATTGTCTTAAGGGATTCCACCCCAGTAAACATTAACAAAATACCAAGAACCAAGTTTATTTTACCTTTTTCGGTGGCATGCCGTCGGAGGTATTGCTCTGGACTAACTTCACCGGGTTTCTAAAAATCACCCGGTCGGTGTCCTCACGGCTGTTCCGGATCCTTGAAATCATCGATTGCTTTTTCCTCGTGAATTCGCTGCAAAGCCATTTTCTCTTCATTCGGGTTCCAACTCACATGCTCTCTGCTGATATTCCTCAATCATTTGGATTCTAGTTTCAAAGACTGCTTTTGCGATCTCATGCACCAAGTCGTCCCGAAATGCTTCCATCTCCCTTTCCTGAATGATGTCCACGCTTGCGAGCCTGGCCCGCCATTTTAATCTCTCTTCATTCTTGTCCACTGATCTCCAATCCCCTTTCCCTTATTATGTTTGCAGCTTCCTTCAAGTCCTTCTCATATTCAACCTTACTCATGTCGTAGGTATCGCATTTTTCCCTCAATGTCCTAATTTCTTTGGACATTAATTTAGCCATCGAGACAATCTATCATCAACAAGAAGAGGTATTTTACTAAAAAATAAAAGAGGATCAAGGTGTCCACGATTCAAAAGCAACTCTTACCTGATTTTCCAACACTTCTTCGTTCCAAATTTGTTTCTCTACACCGGAGATTTGTTCCACCCTTTTTCTCTTCGGAGTAATCTTATCTATCTCTGGTATGTTCCCTTCCGCTTTCATCTTACCCTTATATTTGGCCACAATATCACTTGTTGTCAAGCCGGAGAAAGTCACTGCATATAAGAATAGATGTTAGCAGGATTCAATAAAATAGCCAAGTGATACGTTGATTCTGACTTACTTAAGAGCGTCGTAATTATAGAGGAAAGATAAAAACTGTATGCTTGGGAAGATTACTCTCCCGTAATATAGTAGGAGACGTCTGATTTGGATAAAGGATTTGGAGAAGATTGGATAATCACAATAGTTATCCAGAATTGCGGTTATCAAAACTCTTCCTTTTTAATCGCCTCGTATCCCTAACCGTCGCATTGAAGCCAGTTAGAAGATGAACGGTAAATCAAGAGAAAAACATTTTGCCTCTTCAGTTGCCAACATAGTCAAATGTTTTTGGGGACAAATTGTTGTGGGCATTTTTCAACATGGCGACATCTTCAATTGATCCTGCATATCGAGATGTCATTACACTGTAAGTATTGTTTTAATATTTACTTGTTCAATATTTCCTAATATTTTTATTCTTATCTTTCAGTAATTAAGAGAGGAATGCGGAACAATCTCCAAGCACGTTCAACAGACCTTCAAACGGCTAGGGCGACTTGGTCTCACGGAGGTTGAAGTGATAAACCAAAATGCCGAGATTATAGGAACCATATTGACTCTTTCATATCTACTTGTATTTAAGGGGAAATGGAGACGGAAAAACATATTCATGCTCATACGCACACACTCTACACACAAGCTCTTGTAATCCTATCCATTATCTTCCAAAGTTGTAATCCTGATTATTATAGTGAAACCTTTAAGGTTGGAGACCTAACTCCCGGGGTTTTTTCCAAAGAGGTTATCACCTCCAAGGTTTTCCTCGTTAACAAATCGTGTTGTCATTTTCTCTTTTTCATTCTTTTGTTCCATATAATCGAATTCCATAGTTCCCTCTTTATTATTCAATCCACACACTAAACCTAGTTAAGATTCTACTTTATTGTTTTTTCTACCAAAACACCAAGTATTCAGTATCTCTAAGTGCTTTGACCTCCTTAGAGTCTACCTCTCAGGAATCTACCTTACAGAGATTACCTCTCAAGATTCTACCATATAAATTTCATCTCTCAAGAATCTATCTGTTACTTCTCAAGAATTTAGCTTATTTGAGAGTCTATCTTGAAGAATTTATATAACTCTTATGATTCTACCATTAATGAGTCTATTACTTTAAGAATTTTTTTTCTTCAGATTCTATATCTCAAGAGTCTCACTTTCGAGATCAATAATCTGCCTATCCATCTCAATAGAGTTTATTTCTCAAGATTATTTTCCCTTTAGAAATCTATCTTTTGAAATTCTAACTCTCTTGACTACACTTCTTGAAAGTCTGCCTTAGGACTTTATCTTTCAAGAGTTTTCCGTTTATAGATTCATCTTTAAAATACTTCATTTTAAGAACCAATTTGCAACCCAACGGTTCGAATTATGGAAGAAGATCAACCAACTTCCAAATGTATGATGAACTATTCATTTAAATGCTAACAACATTATTTAACAGTTTTCGTTTAATTTTCTACCATAGAAAATTAGGACCAAAAGACTAGCTTCTTTTGTCCACAAACTGTGTCTTAGTTCATCTTACTATTAAGATAAATCTTTTATAATTTTATAAGTTCTCTTCTTAAACTTATATTATTTCTTTTTTACTTCAAGGAAATATGATTTCAAGGAATACCAAATTCCTTGTCTTTGGCTTAAGTACTTTTACTTTAGCTTGTACCCCCACACTTGAGGTGTACCCCCACACTTAAGGTGTATCCCCACAATTGAGGTGTACCCCCACACTTAAAGTATTTATAAAACGTCTTACGATTATGTCATAATCTGTAACAGTTTTCGTTTAATTTTCTACCATAGAAAATTAGGACCAAAAGACTAGCTTCTTTAGGGGTATGATTCTTGCGTTTAGCTCCTGCATTTGTCTGAGTTGAATATGTTGCGATCGTTTGATGAATATTGCCGGAAACCTCACAAATATCCTCAAACGGCGCATCATATTCCCCTCCTTTTAGCGTTTCGAATCTTCTTAATCTTTACATTAAGCTGATTTTCAACATCATTCTTATAAGTTTGGAAAGCCACCAATGCTTCATCCTTACTTATCAAAAAGTAACAAAATACTTTTTCTAACCTTGAGTTTGTTTTAGCTCAAGAAGTGTCGTGTTTTCTTATGATAACTTAGTCATTTCCACTTCCATGCATATTTCACACTCGTCAGTCGAATCAAATTAATTCATGAGAATTAATTCTAGATTCACTGACATCTCAATTGTGTTGAAATTCACATAACCTAATTTATCATGCCATAAATTAGAACCTTCCAAAGGTAAACATAAGAAACACCGATGCTCTTTGCTTCTAGGCAAGGTACCCTTTATCTTGGTCAACACAGTTTTATCTGACTCAAAACACTTGTCTAAATCCAGCCTTGCTCAACATTGATCTGGAAACTAGGTTCTTACGAATGTCTGGGACATGCAGCATATTCACGAGAGTCAGTTCTCTGTCTGAAGTCATCTTCGGCACAACCCTTTCAAGTCCCATGACATTGGAAGTAGTAGAGTTTCTCATTTACACCTTCCTTCCATTGAAAGGAGTGTATGATGAGAAGCTCTCTTTATCAGCATATATATGGTGGGTAGTTTCAGCTCCAATGTCTATCCACCATTCGCATGGGTTGACCTTCAACTTGCTAAGTTGGCTTCAAACCCCATTAATTCTCAATCAAGCCTATTCAACCTTTCGTTGACGTTGGCTTTGATTTATGTTGTCCATTTCCCTTCTTGGAATACGACAAATTTTTTTACGTGATTGGTCTTACCACATCTTGTAACAAATCTTGGAGTTGGTTCCTTGAACCTTATAGTCCGTTCCAAAGTGTTCTATAACTCTTTGGTTGTCCCCACGAGACAGTGCTCTTTGTAGGAGCATCATTTGGTCCACCCAGTATGTACGTACAACATATGATATTTTCCATGATCCCATTCTTCTGCGGCTATTTGTCTTCGCGGATTGGCTATCTGTCTTTTTGGATCTGGATCATCATCATCCTCCTTTTTGGTTATCTGCCTTGGCAAATCTGGATCATCATCCTCTTTCTCTTCGGTTTATTTGCCTTGGCGAATTTGGATCATCATCCTCTTCCTCTTCGGTTATAAGCCTTGGGGAATTTGGATCATTATCCTCTTCCTCTTCGGTTATATGCCTAGGAGAATCTTGGTTATTCGATTATAAGTCCGCTCCATGTTGTCGACAATTCTTTGAATCACTTCTGGGATTATTGTTGACCTTCTCGTTATCTTCTAGTTAACTTCCAATGCTCTTCTAGTTATCCTTCCTTGGAAACCATCATTTTTCTCGTTAAGTTTCTAACAATAATGTCCTTCGGTTGTTCATCATCATTGGCTCATATTTGTCATAAAAACAAGAAAACGTTAATATCTTCTTGCGATTGTTAGGAAAATTGTCTATATAACAATAAATAAGGCTTTCTTGAATTTAACGAAATGACAAATAAATAATGAACCATAAAGTAATTAATGGGGCAGGAAATAAACATAAACTAGAATGCGGAAATTATAGCAAACCGAGCAATTAAAGAAGTCGAGTCTTGTGTTGGACACAATCTCGGCAAGAAGATATTGCCCCGCGCTGGTGCTTACGGATTAGCAGCAATCTTCTCTCAAGATGAAATGACTTTACAGTCATTAATAGGAGCACTCCAAATTAATGAATTCGGCGAACAAAATTCGTGTTTGACACTTCAAGACTTTGAAGAAGACTTATGCAACGAGATGCTTTATCTTCTAACAGATGATGTTAAGAATTTCGTTGAATTCTGTGACTGAATTCCAAATTCAGTTAGATATCTAACCGAGTTCATTAACTCAGTTAAATATGTGATTCTCTACTTCTAGTGGGAAGAGAGAGTGAATTTATGAAAGAGAGAGGTGATTTTAATGAATGAGTGAATAGATTTGTCAAACCAGGGGGTCTATTTATAGTGTATGAAGAGTCAAGGTGTCTATTGGTAATAACCAAAAATGGTGTCTGGTGGAATCTGGACCCTTGGATCTAATCTGAATGGAGGGAGGAGATCTGCTGGGTCGGCCCAACAGCCTTGACCCGCCTATTTGAAAAGCCATGGGTTACACCCACCTTTTCAAGAACCATCACAACCCAAATGCTCCAAATTGGATCTGCCGGCCCACCTTGCTGAACCCATCTGGACCGAACCACCATTGCCAAGCCGAACCATGAACCGAGCCAACTTTTGTCAAAAGTTTAAGGCTCCTTAGCTCCTAGCGACGATGCGAAGTGCAAAGTGCGCCCTAAACCGCCCATTTCGCCCTTCGCGGGTTGTGGGTCCATTTTGAGCTAGAACAAAACTAGCTCAATAGCCCACTTGGATGCATGGTTGGTCCAATGGTCCAACTAGGTTGGCCCAAGGAGATCAACTTGTTGACTACTCCTTTGGATGGATCCACTTATAAACTCTCATTACTTTACATCTTTAAGCAATGTGGGATAACTATTCCATATCCTATAAACACTACATATACCCATTTCTATTTGCATACTTTGAACATTAATTTCTCATTCACCACTAATTGGTTTTGAGAAAGTAAATATATCAAATTAATCTACTCCAAATGTAGATTATTAATATGCAATCTAATTTCATTTTCCTAAAATGAAACCTTATGGAATTCTTGGTCAAAAGTTGGTCAAACCTTACTTTTACAAAACCAAATTCCAACAATCCCCCACATGAATGACTAATTAATGCATGCATGAATGCAGACTCGTCTGGAAGTTCCGGCGAACTATTATTACATCGGGATAGGTAGCTTATGGCCTTGAACCTTCTTTAGTGAAATACTATCGGATATACTAGCCATTTGGTAGCGAGACGCTTTGAACCAGTGACTGTATAGTGTATACCAAGACAATAGTACTCACACAATAACAGTTCTAACACGTTTTGTTCTCACGTTTTGTCCATTTTGGCCCTGTACCGTTCTTGATTCATAAGTGTTTCAATTTAGAAGCGGCCTTATTACTTCTCACTTATATAGGTGATCTCCTTAATTCTTGAAGCTGACTTGCTATGTAGCTACCTGCAAAAGGGTTAGTAGTACGAGCAATATTATCAAAAACATAATTTGTATTGACATTAGCAAAGGGATTAGTGTTATCTGCAGAGGATGTCACGACGGTACTATTGGTGAAGGTTGCCCCCTCTGAAGATGTCCCAAAGATGTTATACGTAGAAGGTGGGTCATAGGTATTTCCTTGAGAAGATAATTCGAAGATGCTGGATGCAAATTGTGTCATCATCATTAGAGATGTCATCATCGTTGGAGATGTCGTCATCTTGGGAGATGTCGTCATCTTGGGAGATATCGTCATCTGTGGAGATGTCATCATCTGTGGTGTCCACCCATATGTTGCTGGAGCCATCAGAAGGAATTCATCGAGGGTTTGGGAGCTTCCACCAGCATCAAAGTTAAGCACTTCAGGGCAAATAGGGGAGACAACATCCATTCTTTCAGTCAGCAACTTATGATCCTTTTGCATCTTCACCAAGGTGTCAGCAATCAGCGAGGCATTACTTTGTTGTCTGTCCAGCTGGTTCTTCATCTGCATGAGCATGCGCTTGATCTCAGAATCGGGCTTTGGAGATGACTGCTTCTTGCCAGATCCCGCAGGCGGCGGTGGCGGAAACGACCCCAAGATTCCAGCCGGCGACACGCTGGGATTGAAACCTCCGGTGGAAATATTAGTAACAATAGTTTTGCCGGCAGTAGAGGTCATTGGTTGACTAGACATGGTGGGCGGATGAGAATTGAACCTATTAAAAAACCAAAGGCCCCTAGGTGGGTGCCAAATTATTTTTGTAAAAAAGAATCAATTAGTTACTTAGATAAAGAGAATAAGGAATGCACAATGGAGTATAATTGGTGTAGGGGTAGAGCAAGTTTGACATGATAATATAACAAGGAAAGCCCTTGAGACAACTATCTCGCCGGCATAAAACCTCGGGAGGTGTTTAATTGCACCTACCTTCCCAAACGGTAATATTGATATTTAGTGAGTTACAAGTGGTGGAGCTATGGCGGAGTACAAGAAGTGGTGTGTGTATTGTGTGTGTTTGTTCCAGCCATTAGCCCTTTAAATAGAAAAAGGATAACAAATATCGTAACTATCTTCCTAATTTTTAGGCTTTATTATCTTCAAAAATATCCATGCCTCTTGACCAGGTCTTCTTACGTTGAAGGAAGTCTTTTGTGCTTAAAATATCCCGAAATTATCTCCATGGAGTTGCTGCGAAAAATAGTTAAGTAAATAAAGAGTTATGCATTACATACAGTGGTTCAAGATGTCATCACGCATGAATACTCAAGATGTTGACATTCTGGCTTGGTTCGAGATGTCGTTGTCTGAGATTTTACCCACAACAATTGCCCCCAAACTTATCCTTTATGGAAGATAAAAAGGTTAAGTTTTCTACCAACTTCGAATCTGACAGTTTATTAACTTGATAAGACGCGTGAGAGTAGTAGGGTCTGATGAAGGGGATGTCTTCGATCCAGGATGTTCACGTGCAAGAGACCGAGGATCTTAAGAATGATCTCATGGCGTTGTTGTGAATATGGCCCTCCACTACCCAAGCAAACCACAAGAATAATTATCGCACACAAACAAAGCACAAGAAATCAAAAGCACAGAAAAGACACAAGAAATTGTTAACCCAGTTCACCAATATGATTGGCTACATCTGGGGGCACTACCAAGCCAGGATCTTGCACTATGATATGTAAATTTTGTGTTACAATGAGAAAGGGGGTGGAACATTGCTTATATATGACCTAGGGAAACAAACCAAACCCTAGACAAACAAGGATTCCTGACTGCTGAAAACGGGCTGAGCGCGGCCGCCCTCTGAAGAAGCGCAGTCGCGCTACCATCCAGAAACTCCAACGCCTTTGTAAAATCCTCCAGCGCGGTCGTCCTCATGCCAAGCGCGGTCGCCCTCAAAGAATTCCCACCGAGCCACAAGTCTCTGTCCAAGAGCGCGGTCGCGCACACTACCTGCGCGGCCGCTCTTGTCTCCAGCAACCACTGACGAATTTCTTCCCCCTTGCTTCGATGTCTAACCCGGTTGGTCCTCTATCCCAACAATCTCCCACCTAGAGATCAACCACACATATAAGCCCCATATCCGTTCTTCAACTCATCCTTGGTGTCCTCCTAGTGCTCACCTCGATCATGGTAGTGCCATCCTCCTCTCCTATTCTCCAAGCCCAATTGAAGCTTTGCACAGCTTCAATTTCTCAAGGTTCACAACCTTTGTCAACATGTCAGCCGGGTTCTCCGATCCCAATATCTTCTCTAGCCTTAAGATCTTCTCCTCCAAGAGATGTCTGATGTAGTGAAACCTTAGTTCAATGTGCTTCGTTCTTGAATGAAACGCCGAATTTCTAGCCAAGTGAATTGCACTCTGACTGTCGCTGCAGAGAACGTTACCACTTCGCGTCTTCCCAAGTTCACCCAAGAAGTTCTGCAACCATACCATATCTTTACTCGCCTCATCACGCCACATATTGCATACGCAATTGACTGCGCCACGATCTTCTGCAATTTAGAAGCCCAGGAGATTGTTGTACCACCCAATGTGAACACATAACCCGTAGTACTTCTCCTCTTATCAAGATCACTTGATGCCAAGTCCGCATCAACATAACCCACTAACACCACCTCCTTGCTTGAGAAACATAGAGCCTTACCAGCAGTACCCTTCAAGTAACGCAGGATCCATTTAACCGCTTCCCAATGTCGCTTTCCTGGATTGCCCATAAACCGGCTGACTACTCCCACCGCATGTGCAATGTTCGGCCTTGTACACACCATTGCATACATGAGACTCCCCACTGCTGAAGCACATGGAGTTCTCTCCATCTTGTCACGCTCCTCCTTGCCCATAGGTGAGTCCTTCTTGGATAGCTTGAAATGCAAACCCAATGGCATCCCCGTTGGCTTCGCCTCTTCCATACAAAACCTTGCCAAGACTTTCTCAACGTATTCTGCTTGTGAAAGAACCAACTTGCCCGACTCCCTATCCCGGTCAATCCGCATGCCCAAGATTTTCCTGGCCTCTCCCAAATCCTTCATCTCGAACCGTTCGACAGCGAGTCTTCAACTTTGTTTATCTTTCTCTTTGCTAGATCCCGCTATTAGCATGTCGTCCACATATAATAGCAAGATTATATACCCATTGTCCGTGTTCTTGAAGTAGCAACAATGATCCGCCTCACATCTGATAAAATCAATGTCGTGCATGAACCCATCAAACTTTATGTACCACTGCCTAGGAGCTTGTTTAAGGCCATACAAGCTCTTAGTCAATCTGCAAACTAGCTCCTCGCTACCCTTAGACAAGTAACCCTCTGGCTGTACCATGTAAATTTCTTCCTCCAAGTCCCCATGAAGAAAAGCTATCTTCACATCCATCTGTTCAAGCAGCAAGTTGTCCGCTACTACTATCCCCAGAACAATTCTGATAGTGGTCATCTTCACAACCGGAGTGAATACCTCGGTGTAGTCAATACCGTACTTCTGCTGAAACCCTTTTACAACCAATCTTGCCTTGTAACGCTTGCTACCGTCTGCTTCCTCCTTGATCCTGTAAACCCACTTGTTATGCAGTGCCTTCTTCCCCTTAGGTAGTTCAGTCAACTCCCAAGTTTTGTTGGCCTTCAATGAGTCCATCTCATCATCCATCGCAGCTTTCCACTTGTTACAAAGTGCACTACGAACAACCTTCGCATAACATTCCGGTTCCCCATTATCTGTCAATAGCAAATAATAATTGGATGGAGTATACCTGTCAGGCGATCCACGCAACCTGCTGGATCTATGCAGCGGAATATCCGGTTCTGGAGTATGTGGTTCATCTTCAGTGACATCCTGACCATGGTCAACATGAACTGTTCTGCTCCCACCCGAGTCTAGAATATCCACCTCTACAACCTCCGGTTCCGAACTAATGCCATCAGATGCCCCCTTTCTGTCCTTGTACAATACCTGTTCATTGAATACAACATCTCGACTATGAATAACTTTATGGTTTTGGTCATCCCAAAACTTGTACCCGAAGTCATCCCCGCCATACCCAATAAATGTACACTTAACAGATTTTGCATCTAATTTAGTTCTCTTAGCAGAATCAACATGAACATGAGAAATGCAGCCAAATATGCGAAGAAAGGACAGATTTACCTGCTTGCCACTCCAAGCTTCCTCTGGAATTCCATTCCCCAATGGTACCGATGGTCCTCGATTGATCAAGAAAGCCGCCGTGTCAACTGCATATGCCCAAAACATCTTCGGAAGTCCACACTTCAATCTTATGCTTCTAGCCCGCTCGTTCAATGTTCTGTTCATCCTCTCTTCTACCCCGTTGAGTTGTGGTGTCCGCTTTGGAGTCTTCTCCATACGAATACCATTCGCAGCACAATATTCCCTAAACTCCCCGAGCTCATACTCCCCACCATTGTCTGATCTCAAGCACTTAAGCTTAAGTCCTGTCTGATTCTCCACCAAGGCCCTCCACTTCTTGAACACCTCGAAAGCCTCATCTTTCCCCTCCAAGAAATAGACCCAAACCTTCCTTGTAGAATCATCAATAAAGGTCATGTAATATGACGCACCACCCAGAGACGTTACCGGAGATGGCCCCCACAAGTCCGTGTGAACCAATTCTAGCTTTGCTTCCCTTAAACCCCTACCTGTCCTCGAGAAATTATTTCTCCCCTGTTTGCCAAACATACAATCTTCGCAGATCCCCACATTGACTGTCTTCAAGCCCGGTAGTAGTCCCTTTGAACAAAGCACCTTCATCCCCGTCTCACTCATGTGACCCAATCAACAGTGCCACAAATCCATATCACCCTTGGCTGCTGCCACCGCGATACTATCCTTGGTGTTATTCGCCAAATACAAAGTCCCCTCCTTATTACCTCGAGCGATCTCACAATCCTCCTTGGTAATAACCCAGTTCCTGCAGCCGAATGTCACCTTGTAACCTTCTTCGTCCAACCGCCCAGCGAAAGTAGGTTCTTTTTCAAACTGGAATGTGTCGGCCCGTTCGGATGTAAGAACTTCCGTCCGATGCTCCTATTCGACATCCCCCTTCCCCTTGATTTCCAAAGGCTCGCCATCCGCCCGGATAGACCTTACCGAAAATCACCGAAAGTGTAATTCTCCATCTCTTCCTTATGCCCGCAAAGAGTGGAATGATGCCCCCGAATCCGGCACCCATGATTCTAGTGCACTACTAACACTCGTAACCAGTGCAGCATCGTCACCTTCGACCGTCACATTCACCGAATTGCCCTTGCGATTTGGACAATCCCTCTTGTAGTGTCCCAATTCCTTACAATAAATAGCACCGACAGGATCCCTTTGTAACCTTTGGTTTGTCTTTGGTCTCCCCGATCTTGCCCTTACCACTCACCACGTTCTTCCTAGATTCGGTTCTCCCTTGTTTGCTAGTACCCGGCTTCCCCTTGCTAGTAGTAGCTAAAGCCGATCCCGAAGCACTCGATGTCCCCAACTTCTTCATACGATTTTCTTCGGCCTAAAGAAAGTCTTTAACATCATCATACTTCAATTTCTTCTTACTTGCTGAAGCATTGATCGCTGTCACCGTTCCGCTCCAACTTGCTGGTAAAGAAGCTAGCAACAAGCACGCATGAACCTCATCATCGAACTTGATCTCCTGCCGTCAATGAGTCTATAACATCCATAAACTCATCGATGTGCTTAGCCAAGGATCCTCCCTCTTGCATCTTGAGACTACCCATCTTGCACAGATCAAATCAACCTTATTTGCAGCAGATGGAGTTTCAAATCTCTCAGTAAGATAATCCAATAGCTTCTTGGTGGTTGTCGCCTTCTTGGTAGTCTTTGCAATCCACTTTGTCAAAGTAGATCTGACCACCCCTAGGGCTTTCCGATCCATGAGTTCCCATTTTCCTGATCTTCTTCTTCCGGTTTGACACCCTTCAGAGGCTTATAGAGGTCCTTGTTGTACAAAAGATCCTCAATCTGCATCCTCCAATATCCGTAGTCAGACCCATCGAATTTCTCAACCTCCTGTTTGTCCTTGCCCATTCTTGATTGCTTGGAACAACTCCCTTGATCTTGA
Organism: Adenophora triphylla var. japonica; assembly: GCA_022495995.1. Classification (NCBI taxonomy): domain Eukaryota; kingdom Viridiplantae; phylum Streptophyta; class Magnoliopsida; order Asterales; family Campanulaceae; genus Adenophora; species Adenophora triphylla. The sequence goes on along the minus strand of JAFEMH010000537.1, from coordinate 582,286 downwards.
AACCAAGAGCTCTGATACCAGTTGTTGTGAATATGGCCCTCCACTACCCAAGTAAACCACAAGAATAATTATCGCACACAAACAAAGCACAAGAAATCAAAAGCACAGAAAAGACACAAGAAATTGTTAACCCAGTTCACCAATATGATTGGCTACGTCTGGGGGCACTACCAAGCCAGGATCTTGCACTATGATATGTAAATTTTGTGTTACAATGAGAAAGAGGGCGGAACATTGCTTATATATGACCTAGGGAAACAAACCAAACCCTAGACAAACAAGGATTCCGGACTGCTGAAAACGGGCCGAGCGCAGCCGCCCTTCGATGAAGCGCGGTTGTGCTACCATCTAGAAACTCCAACGCCTTTGTAAAATCCTCCAGCGCGGTCGCCCTCATGCCAAGCGCGGTCACCCTCAAAGAATTCCCACCGAGCCACAAGTCTCTGTCCAAGAGCGCGGTCGCGCACACTTTCCTGCGCGGCCGCTCTTTGTCTCCGGCACTGACCAGCGGCCAATTTCTTCCCCCTTGCTTCGATGTCTAACCCAGTTGGTCCTCTATCCCAACAGGCATCTGCGGCTAAAAGCATGATTGAAATCAAGATACAAATGATTGAAGATTTTCTGAACTACAAACATCTTGAGTGGGATATTGAGCAACAATGTGCCATCTTCAAGGATCTTTCTAGAGAAGCGGCGGAAGGCACAGGGAAGTGTCATCAGGTTTAAAAGATGAAGATATAAAGGAAGGAGAAGCACCACCAGCGGTGATAGCCGACAAGTGAAGAAGTTTGATGTTTGTTTTTGAACTAGGTTTTTACGGGCCGAAGACAATTTGTTTTAAGTGTTGGGTTAGTTCAACACTTTAGGTTTTTCTGTGGCTTCTGCTAGGGTAAGTTACCGTTTTTGGCTTGGGTACTTTTGAATGCTTTTTCTGGTAGGCATAGATTTTATGAAATGGTAGCGAATGATTGACATGTTTGAAGATGTTGTCACCTTGCGTTGGATGTAGAAATCCATGCTTATGCTTTGTTGACATGTTAATATTAAAAACCTTTTGTTCTTAGATGACACGTATGTGTCATAACCAATTGTAAAAATCGTTTGGTCACACACTTTGATTGAGTGGAAATGGGTAATTCGTATATAGAAAACATACGGGCCCATCCCACACCTCAATCAAGGATGACATCGTGCGCTCCAGGCGAGGTGTATAAACCTTAATCGGATGAAAGAAAGTAATTTCTTTAAACCATTGAGGGGATTAAGTACCCTAAACTTAAGATGAAATGGCCAGTCTCAGACGGTTGATCTCATGAGATCTTCAAAGTTCCAAAAATAGTAACATCTTGCAAAACAATGACATAGTAAGAGTATTTGACATCTTGACTGATGTCACTTTAGTGAAAGAAAAGAAATAAACTTTGTGGAAATCTCTTTATTAAAAAGGAAATAAAGAAATGTTTATTGATAATAAAGGATGATTCATACCTGACCTATTACCTTAAGATGTCGTCTACGTGGAGTAATGTCGACACCTTGAGTATTTTTGTAATCAACATTTGAAGCATCTTTGTTTTGGTAAAAAGCAATCAAATGTAATATAAATCGAAACAAGTTTGAGGAAGGTGCAACGGAGTATAATCGTTTTAACAATGAATATAAGATGACTCGATCATGTAACGAGGAAAGACCTTGAGACAACTATCTCGCCGGCATAAAACCTCGGAAGGTGTTTATGGTCACCTTCGTCCCAAATGGTAGTATTGATCTTTTGATGAGTTACAAATATTGGAGCTATGGCGGATTACAAGAATGTCTTCGTGAACTGTGTGTGTCCGTGTTCCAGCCATTTAGTCCTTTAAATAGAAAAAGATAACTGAAGATAACAAAACCCTTATAAACTTTCCTAAAATCTCGGCCTTATTATCTTGGTCTTGACTTGGTCTTTCAATCGTTGAAGTGAGTCTACGAAATAGATTTTTTCCACGTTCTATTTACCTGTAATTAAAGATACAATAAAAATAATTAAATAATGATTTAATTATCTAAGTGAGTTTTACCTTGACCACGGTTTCGAAGATGATAACTGTTGTGGGTATTTTTCAACATGGTGACATCTTCAGTTGATCCTGCATATCAAGATGTCATTACTCTGTAAGTATTATTTTAATATTTACTTATTCAATATTTCCTAATATTCTTATTCTTATTTTTTCAGTAATTAAGAGAGGAATGCGGGATATTCTCCAGCACGTTCAACAGACCTTCAACAGCTAGGGCGACTTGGTCTCACGGAGGTTGAAAGGATAAGCCAAAATCCCGAGATTGTAGGAACCGTATTGACTGCCTCATATTTACTTTTATTTAAGGGGAAATGGAGACGGAACATACACTAATGCTCACACGCACACACTCTACACACAAGCTCTTGTAATCCTCTCCATTATCTTCCAAAGTTGTATTCGTGATCATTATAGTGAAACTTTTAAGGTTGGAGACCTAACTCCCGGGATTTTTTCCAAATAGGTTGTCACCTCCAAGGTTTTCCTCGTTAACAAATCGTGGTGTCATTATCTCTTTTTCGTGCTTTTGTTCCATATAGTCGAATTCCACAGTCCCCTCCTTATTGTCCAATCCACACACTAAACAAAGTTAAGATTCTACTCTATTGTTTTTTCTACCAAAACAATTTGGCGCCCATCGAGGGGCCTCGTGGTTTATCGGTTATTTGGATCATTTTCCTAGTCAAATTCACTATGTCTGCACCCCCCAATGTGTCCTTGCCGGCAAAGGTCCCAGCTGTTGCTACGACATCGGGAGCGAGAACCGGCTTGTTACCACCACCTCCTCGAGGGACCTCAGCCCGGCTGCACCTACGAAGACTCCTGAAAAGGGGACAACCTCTTCCAACGTAGATGCGCTTGACATCCGAAGTATCCTGACCGAGGTTGAATCAAAGGTTAGACGGCAAAGAACTGACAACTCGAAGGTCTTGGAGACCAATTCCACATGATTAAGATGCGAGAAAGATCAACGGCTCATCGCGTCTCGGCTTGACAACATATCTCGCTGCGTGCGAGGGTTCTCAACTTTGACAACAGGAGGATCTACATTCAGAGAATGAATTCATCCCAATGGAGTCCTCCTCAAACTCATCCGCCGACATCCTTAATGATGTCGACATCCTTGCTAGGATACCCCATTGACGCCATCTTCCGCGGGATTCACCTGTTCATCCCATTCATTGACAACACTACCGTTACGACTACTACGGGCTGACTCTGGTTTGCTAAATAATCTTTTTAATAATAATAATTTCAATCGTATTCCTATGGGCGACCCTTTTCTCGGGGAAACCCACTAGCCAAACGGATGCGAGGATCTCGGAAGGCGATAATGAACGTGCCGGGCGTAACTCCCCCAATTCAACCGGTGACGCGGAACTGTTACAATCAATCCTGGTTTGTCCCAGCAATTGCAAATGTCGACATCCCAAAGCATTTTAGTGTACCATCTATGAAGTTGTACGACGGCACCACGTACCCAGAGGAGCATGTTGCACACTATCAAGAAAAGATGGATATAATCCATATTCCGCTTCAATTCAGGAGGCTTGCTTATGCGGGGATTTGGATCCACCTTGTCTGGACCGGCTCTCGAATGGCTGATTAGGGCAACCCCTAGGTTCAATTGGTTCATACGCTTGACTCATCAACATGTTCTATAACCAATTCTCATGCAATCGACAATTTGAAAGATTGACAAGTGATCTCTACAATGTGACCCAGCGGCCTAATGAAACTCTAAAGGATTATGTCCACCGGTTCAATAAGGAAGTGCTAGAAATTCCCAATCTTGACATGTCGAAACGGCCACGAAGCATTCAAAATGGGGATGAAGAAAGATTCACAGTTACTATCGGGATTTGGTGATGACTCCTTGTAAGCGGTTGGAAGAAGTCAAGAGCGGGGCATTGAGATTCATAAGGCTGGAGGAAGATGAGGCTGCGAAGATCGAAGTCATCGTCCAAGATGTCGACATATGACCATCAGACAGAAAAGGCGAATCGTCCCATCGCAGGAACAACCGTTCCAATCCTTATCCGAGAATTGACACTAGCAAAATTAATTCAATAGACGGTGAGGATGAAGATAATGATAATGTGCCTAACATTTCGATTATTGTTTTTCCGGTGACATTTCGGGTGTACTCTGTGCAATGGGCAGCACTGGGGGACAAAGCCGAGATGGCCAAAGAAAACGGACAAAGCCACGGGATGGCGTGACAAATCAAAATGGTGCGCTTACCATGAAGACTTTGGACACGTTGCGAAGATTGCATCGCGCTAAGAAAGGAGATCAGTTACTTGCTCTCGAAAGGACATCTTAAGGAGAGTTTGTTGGGATCCCGAGAAGAAGAAGGCTGAAAATGCGGAAGCTCCTCATGAAAACTTTGAAAGACCGGTTTCTCCCCACATCAACAAAGAAGATCAACTTCATCGGTGGAGGCTCAAAAATATGTGGAACATCCTATTACGCCGCAAAATGACATGCTAAGGAGTCAAGAGGAGAAGCCGGAAAGACGGCCCGGGATGTCGACACCTGCACGGGGATCCAATCACCTTTGATGAAAGCGATCAAGAGAACACTGCTAGAACCCCATCACGACGGTCTAGTTATTTCTTTGCGAGATCGCCATATGCAATACGGCGTATCCTGGTTGATGGGGGCAGCTCTGTCAATCTTATTATGTTGGGTACCCTTAAGGAAATGAACATCCCGAGAATCGGAGATCGTTAAGAAGTCTTGATCTTGGTAGGCTTCGGTGGTGAAGTCAAAGAAACGGTGGGGAGATAAAACTTCCAATATACTCAAAGGGCCTCAACACCATGGAACGGTTCTGCGTAATTGATTGCGCAACATCTTACAATGTCATTCTTGGAAGACCGTGGATTCATGGAATGAAGGCCGTACCCTCCACTTACCATCAGTGTGTGAAGTTCCCAACACCTTGGGGTGTCGCTAAGATTTACAGTGATCAACAGGTAGCCAAGGAATGTTATAAAACTTCAATGAAGGCGTCGACATCTCCAAAACAAGCATAGCAATTACCGAGGAAAGTACGTGAAGTCCTGGAAGCTAGGGAGGATGATGTGAAAGAAGTATTGCTAGACCCTTCCAACCCGGACATCAAAGTACTTATTGGTACTGACATCCCATCAGATATAGAAGAGAAGCTTGTGGACCAGAAACGTAGGAAGTTTGCAGAAACCAAAAATCAGATCATCAAGGAAGAGGTAGAGAGCTTACTCAAAGCCAACATGATACGGGAGGTCGATTATCCAAGATGGTTAGCAAATGTGGTTGTGGTAGAGAAGAGAAACGGGAAATGGCGAGTTTGTGTCGACTTCACCGACTTGAATAAAGTCTGCCCAAAAGATCCTTTCCCTTTGCCGCACATAGATTCGTTAGTTGATGCCACCTCCGGACATGAACTCCTCACATTCATGGACGCGTCCTCAGGATTTCAACAAATCCAGATGGAACCATCTGACCAAGAGGACACTGCCTTCATAACACCAGCGGTATTTATTGTTATATTGCCATGCCTTTCGGACTAAAAAATGCAGGTGCAACGTATCAAAGGCTCGTCAACAAAATGTTTAAAGATCAGATTGGGGACACAATGGAGGTATACATCGACGACATGGTAGTAAAGTCCAAGAAAGCCGAGGATCACATAAGCAACCTCTCTCTAGCTTTTGACATCTTGGATTATTTCAATATGAAACTTAATCCAGCTAAATGCAACTTTGGATTGAAGGCCGGGAAGTTTCTGGGTTACATGGTTACTAAAAGAGGCATTGAAGCCGCCCAGGCAGATACGTGCTATTATCAACTGTCATCACCTCAATCTGTCAAGGACGTCCAAAGATTGACGGGAAAGATTCTTTGCACTCACCGAGATTCATTTCAAAATCCTCGGATCGATGCAAACCTTTCTCACGACATCTTAAGAAAGAACAAGAAGTTCCAATGGGAGGACCAACATGAAGAAGCCTTTCGGGGAACTCAAAACTTACATGCTTCGACACCTCCCTTATTGGCCAAACCTCGGAAGGAAGAACATCTTTACGTCTACCTAGCGGTGTCAGAAGGCGGCTGTAAGCGTAGTCTTGGTGACGAACGAGATGGTAATCAGCAACCCATCTACTATATAAGTAAGACACTCTTAGATGCAGAGACTAGGTATTCTCATTTACAAAAATTAATTTTAGCTTTGATAACTGCTTCTATTAAATTAAGACACTATTTTGAAACACATACAATAATTGTACGCACTAACTATCCTATTAAGAATGTTATGAGAAAACCGAGAGATGTCGGGTCGAATGGCGAAATGGTACGTACAATTAAGCACATACGACATCAAGTATGAGCCCAGAAGCTGCAATAAAATCCCAAGCCACTAGGCGATTTTGTGGGCGATTTGATCAACCTGCAACAAGAGGTGGAATTGGAAGTACAGCAACTTCAAGATGATGACATCCTAAAAATTTGGACTCTCTACACAGACGGTGCTTCCAACATGAGAGGTACAGGTCTTGGAGTTGTACTAAAATCACCACAAGCGGACATAATACCACAATCTATCAGTTGCAGTTTCAAGGCTACCAACAATGAAGCAGAGTATAAGGCACTAATTGCAGGTTTAACTGCAGCCCAGGACTTAGATGTCAAGCATATCCGGGTGTTCATGGATTCCTAGCTAATTGTTAACCACTACAACGGGTCCTACGTAGCAAAAAATGCTAAAATGACGACATATTTGGAAATCGTAAAAATTCTTTCGGCCAAATTCAAATCATTTTCCTTGGAACAAATACCACGAGAAGAAAATTCTCAAGCAGATGCTCTGGCAAACTTGGGTTTAGCCTTCAAAAGCATTTCACAAACCAGTATCCCAATTGTGCATGTTGACATGCCAGCAATTGATCATCTTGAGATGTTCGCTCTAGATGTCGACATACCTTCCTCTCCATCAGCAATTTCTTGGACAGCTCCTATTATCAAGTATCTCTTAGATGATACGATCCCAGCTGAGGAGAAAAATGCTAAAGCATTCAGGGTAAGAGTTTCTAAATATTTACTTATCGATAACCTCTTGTTTAGAAAATCTGCTGCAGGTCACTACTTAAGATGTCTAGAAGCGAGATAGAGCCCATCGGGTTCTCAAGGAGGCTGCACGAAGGAGATTGTGGAAATCATACAGGGGCGAAGTCTACATACTAAGGCTCTTAGAATGGGCTATTTCTGGCCCACAATGAGAAAAGACGCCGTTGACTACGCAAAGAAATGTGATTCCTGTCAACGACATGGGGACATCCTGCACCATCCAGCTGAACTGCTACATCCTATCCTGTCGCCATGGCATTTTATGGTTTGGGGAATGGACATAGTAGGAAATTGCCCAGGGCACCAGGTGGAAGAGTATTTCTATTGGCTATGACAGACTACTTTTCTAAATGGGTAGAAGCTGAGGCATACGTGCAAGTCCGTGACAAAGAAGTTATATCTTTATCAAAAGAAATATATTCAGCTGATTTGGAATACCATCAGAGATAATTTGTGACAACGGCTCTCAATTCATTAGCAAGAGAACCCAAGATTTCTTGACATCTTGGGGTGTTAAGATGGTGACATCTTCGCCTGTTCACCCTCAAGCCAATGGACAGGCAGACTCTAGCAACAAAATAATCATAAGCAACTTAAAAAAGAGACTGAACCAGAAGAAAGGACGATGGGCAGAAGAGTTACCAATGGTTCTATGGGCTGACAGGACGACATCTAAGAATGCTACTGGTCAAACCCCCTATTCACTTGTATTTGGAACCGAATCAGTTATTCCAGCAGAAGTCCTTGTACCTACGGCAAGATACGGTTTGTTGACATTGAACATAATAAAGACATCTTGATACATGACCTATATCTAGTGGACGGGCGAGGGACATGGCCAAAGTTCGCATGGCGGCATATCAACAAAGGGTAGCCGGATCTTACAACAAAAACGTAAGGATTAGAAGGTTTCAAGTAGGAGACTTAGTCCTACGAAAGGCATTCCAAAATACCAAGGAGCCCAATGCAGGCAAGCTCGCCCCAAAATGGGAAGGACCCTACCTAATAGATGCACAAGCCGGGAAAGGAGCATATCGCCTGGCAACCTTGGATGGCCAAATGATATCGCGAAGTTGGAACGCCATTCATCTTAAAAGGTATTACGTTTAAACAAAATTCCCCATGAACTCATCTTTCCAGGTATGGATCGTCTTTTAATTCGTTGCAACCTTTCTTTTTTCCTATGCACCTTTTTAATTCTTTACAAATTAAGATGTCACTAACGTACTTTGTGGAGAGACGTCAACCTTAGTTGGCGTCCGTTTTAACATGTTTCTGTCTTATGAGGTATTGACATATTTACATGGGGACATGTCGAATGCGCGCAAAGAACAACATTTTCTCCTCCGTTAGAGACTGGCCGTCTCTTCTCAAGTAAAGGTACACAATCCCTTCTAAGGTTTAAAGAGTTAATTACCTCTTTCTTAAGATATTAGGTTACCACATCTTCGCCTGGAGCGCAAGTTATCTCTCTAATTGAGGTGTGGGGTGGGCCTATATGGGTAAACTCATATAGCTTACCCATTCCCACTCAGTTGGATGATTGATCTTACGTATTATTCTTATGGTTATGACATATACGTGTCATCTGAAGTATCTACGGTTTATGGCATATACGTGTCATCTTAAGTACCTACCGTTTTGGCATACTATCATGTCACCTTATGAGTATAACAAAGAATCATCCAAAGAAAAATCTAATCCAAAAAGAAACAAGCCTTGACATGCTTGAAAACTACTAAACGTTAACCAGATTAAAGTAACCATAAAATATCCAAGCTACCAACAATAAAAGTGCAAAAGTGTTGGACCAACCCAACACGTAAAAAAGATTGTCTTTGGTCCTTATGGACCCATTACATAACCAAACGAAAATAAAAATTGTTTTAAGGGATTCCACCCCAGTAACATCATCAAAAAACCAAGAGCAAATTTATTTTACCTTTTTCAGGTGGCATCCGTCGCAGGTATTGCTCTGGGACTAACTTCTCCAAACTTCTGAAAATCACCCCATGTCAATATCCTCACCAGCCTGTTCCAGATCCTTGAAATCATCGATCGCTTTTTCCTCATGGATCCATTTGCAAAGCCATTTTCTCTTCATTCAAGTTCCAATTCACATGCTCTCACACTTTGATATTCCTCAATCATTTGGATTCTAGTTTCAAAGACTGCTTTTGCAGTCTCATGTACCAAGTCATCCCTAAGTAATTCTATCTCCCTTTCATGACTGATGTCAACACTTGCAAGCCTAGACCGCCATTTTAGTATCTCTTCATTCTTGTTCTCTGATTTCCAATCCCCTTTCCCTTATTATACTTGCGGCCTTCTTTCAAATCCTTCTCATATTCAACCCTACTCATATCATAGGTATCGCATTTTTCCCTCAATGTCTGATTTCTTTGGACATTAGCTTAGCCATCGAGACAATCTGTCATCAACAAAAGAAGCATTTTTAAAAAGAGGATCAATGTGCCAACGAATCAAATCAACTCTTACTGATTTTCCAACACTTCTTCATTCCAAACTTGTTTCTCCACGCCGGAGATCTGTTCCACCCTTTTTCTTTTCGAAATAATCTTATCCATCTCTGGTATATCTTCTTCCGCTTTCGTCTTGCCTTTGTATTTGGCCACAATATCGCTTGTCGTAAAGCCGGATCGTGTCACTGCATGTAAGGATATATGTTAGCATGGATTTTATAGAGTCAACAATTCAATAAGCATATTGATTCTGACTCACTCTTTTGAGAACCTCGTAACTATGTATTAAGAAGAAGAGGGATAAAAGCTGCACTCTTTAGGGTTACTCTCAACGTAATATAGTAAGAGACGTCAGATTGGGATGAGAATTTTGAGAAGATTTGATGATAACAAGGGTTATCCAGAATTACGGTTATCAGTTCCTATAAAGACTCTCCTCTTCTAGCCGCCTCGTATCCCTAACCGTCGCATTGAAGTAAATTAGAAGATGAACGGTTAATTAGGAGAAAAACATTTTGCCTCTTCAGTTGCCAGCATAGTCAAATGTTTTTGGGGACAAATTGTTGTGGGTATTTTTCAACATGGTGACATCTTCAGTTGATCCTGCATATCAAGATGTCATTACTCTGTAAGTATTGTTTTAATATTTACTTATTCAATATTTCCTAATATTCTTATTCTTATTTTTTCAGTAATTAAGAGAGGAATGCGGGATATTCTCCAGCACGTTCAACAGACCTTCAACAGCTAGGGCGACTTGGTCTCACGGAGGTTGAAAGGATAAGCCAAAATCCCGAGATTGTAGGAACCGTATTGACTGCTTCATATTTACTTGTATTTAAGGGGAAATGGAGACGGAACATACACTAATGCTCACACGCACACACTCTACACACAAGCTCTTGTAATCCTCTCCATTATCTTCCAAAGTTGTATTCGTGATCATTATAGTGAAACTTTTAAGGTTGAAGACCTAACTCCCGGGGTTTTTTCCAAAGAGGTTGTCACCTCCAAGGTTTTCCTCGTTAACAAATCGTGGTGTCATTATCTCTTTTTCATGCTTTTGTTCCATATAGTCGAATTCCACAGTCCCCTCCTTATTGTCCAATCCACACACTAAACAAAGTTAAGATTCTACTCTATTGTTTTTTCTACCAAAACAATAACATGCTGGCAACTTTTCAAGATGTAGCGATCCTGAATTTACCCACAACAATTGTCCCCAAAAACTGTCTTTTAATAAATTTAAATAGGCGGTTTTTCTACTACCTTCCAGAAGCTTTGGAGGTTTAATTAACTTGATGGAGACGTGGCAGTTGAGGAGTTTAATCCATCTTAATTAGCATAAATAATGAGGATCTAGGGTTTTTAACTGAGCTTCCTTTCACTTTCCTTCTCACTTTCTCAACATTTCTTCCATCTTCTACCCTGCTTCACGGCAGTGAATTTCTCCAAGGTAAAAGCTTTCCCTCTCTCTTTTCCTTTTTTGAAAATATGGTTAAGCCAAGAAAAGGCAAGGCTCCAAGAAATCCTCTGAGCTTGAGCGAGGATGGGGATTTCTCTTGCGAGGGCTTGCTGGCAAAACCTGATGAAGAGGTTTGTATTTTCAACAATGAGCACATCGAATCTGTTAAGGATCGAAGATGCTTCCCAGATTCTGCCATCTTCAGGCCCTTCAATGTGTTCATTAAGGCTGATTTTGTATCTCCACAGTGGATCTGTTTTTACGAATATCCCTTTGCCCTAGGTTTTTCGTAACCCTTCCCTTCGTTGATAACTGAGTTTTTTAGAAAAATGAATTTGGCTTTCGTCCAAATAATGCCCATGGTTTGGAGGATTTTCTCTTGCGTCCTAAGGGTGAATTGGGAATTTGGGTTAGACATAGGTTTGAGAGAAATAGCCTTCGTATATGAGCTCCAAACCTTTGGCTCTACGAGGTGTCTTTTTAAAACCAGGTCTGGAATGAAACCACTGTTTTTGAGAGTGACGGTAAACAATAGGGGTTGGAAGTCGAGATATTTCTTTGTTGAGAAGGATTATTTGGAGGAAGGAGACTTCTTGGCAAGGGGATGGAATAGGGAAGGTATCCTTCTTAAAACTTCTGTTTTCTTTATTTCTCGCACTTACTTGAATTTGTAATTTCTCTATTTGTCTTTGCAGCTATTGATTGGTCGAAGCTTTTCCCACCTTCTACCGAGACCATAGATAAGGTGAAGAGATTGTTGGAGTTTTCAGAGGAGGAGCGATCCTTCAAGCCTTTTGAAGCAAGAGCCGTTTCTGAGGAACAAGAGATACCACCATCTACCGAGATGTCCACTGGTAAGATTCTACTTTGTCCCAAGAATTTTCTTTTTGGCATTTGGATTTTGCCTCTATCTCATAGCGTGTACTCTATTTTTTGACAGTTTCCAAATCCACAGCTGCATTTTCCTTGAAATACCTTCAAGATTTTGTGGGACAAACCCAAGCTAGCCAACAGTTGGTGGTGCCTAAGAAAGAAATGGAGGCACCATCTGTGGAAGCAAGGGTTAAGAAAAGGAAGGGCAGTTCTAAGGAAATAATAAACGTTGATGAAACAGGATTGGCAGACATTAAAGAGGCACTTGCTAGAGCATCAGTGGTAAGTTTTTGATTTTTGAAAGCAGAGTTTCAAAGGAATCTTTTGAATATACAATACACCCCAGTTTTTAATCATCAAACTTGTTTTTTGCAGGGTGTTGATGCAGCTGAGATAAAGATGAATAGTCTCAAAGAAAGGAACATGAAGCTGGTTTTGGAGGCTTTACAGGCAAAGAAATAGAAGGATGTTTAGACTAAGAGTGTAGAGGATCTATAGAACGAGGTTGAGAGTTTGATGAAGGGCATGTCTTCCATTCAAGACACTCAATTGCAATAAAATTGAGGATGTGAGGAAGAATATGATAGCCTCAGCTGCTAAGAGTATGATTGAAATTAAAATCCAAATGATGGTGGAGTTTCAGGAGGGGAAACATATAGGATGGGACATCGAGCAGCAACATTTGCTTTTGAAGGCTTTGGATGGTAAAGGAGAGGAAGTAGGGGAAGGATCCTCAGCTATGAAGGATGATGACATCCTAGAGGAAGGAGTAGCAAAAACATCTGCGGCAGTAGCCACCCTGTGAAGGAAATCAAAAAATGGTTCTTTAGATTTTAAAAACTTTTGGTTTGAAAATGGGCTGCGTCCCAAAGACAATGTTTAAATATTTTGGGTTTGTAATCGGTCCATAAGGGCCAAAACAATTTGCGTTGTTATTTTCCAAGTGTTGGGTTGGTTCAACACTTTTATGTTTCGTAGGGTAAAAACTTTGTTTTGCTTGGGGTTTTGAAAAAACTTTTGCTCTTTAAAAAACGAAAATAGAAGGTCTACCCTTTTTCGGAGATATTGACAAATTGCGAGTGGATGTATAAATCCTTGCAATTACTTTGATTGACATCTAAATGTCAATAATCTTTTGTTCTTAGGTGGCATGAATATACCACAACCATATTGATAAATTCTTAGGGTCAAAACTCATTGATCGAGTGGAGATGGGTAATTCGTACATATTAAATGTACGGGCCCATCACACACCTCAATCAAGGTTGACATCGTGCGCTCCAGGCGAGGTATTTAAACCTTAATGAGGCGAAAGGAAGTAATTTCTTTAAACCTTTGAAGGGATTAAGTACCTTTAACAGAGGTGAGATGGTCAGTCTCAAAACGGTTGTTTTCACGAGAATTGGATTGATTGACGACCTCTTGCAAAATAATAAGATAATGAGAGATTTCGACATCTATTCTGATGTTACATTTTATTTGAAAAAAGGAAATTAAAAAGTGCTAGAACTTCATAAAAATATTTACTTTAAACAGAAAGTAAGGAAGAGGTCGTACCTGATTTAAGAGGTTAACTTCTTGGAAGGATGTTAACATCTTTACTTGTTACGGAGTTTATTCAAATGCTTCTTGTTTCCTTGGAAAACAGAAACATGTTAGGGGTGGGCGTTAGCTTAGCTAACGGCCCTCCGATACTTAAGTCAGTATTCGTTCAAAAAATAAACAAAATTGAAACAAGTACTTTTATTGAAAATAAAAAGGTAAAGATCGTACCTTGGTTTTACTTGCATTGAAACGTAATTATTGAAACTTACATAAAATAGGACTTGAGGTGAATGACATTCCAGCTTCGGGGAATCCTTGCTCCTGCCAGAGTTGACAGCCAATATGAACCTTTACCTGCATCGGCATCAACTAAGTATGGTCCTTCCCATTTGGGGGCCATCTTTCCAGCATTGGGCTCTCTTGTATTTTGAAACACCTTTCGTAGGACTAGATCACCGACTTGAAACTTCCGCAAATTGACATTTTTGTTGTAGGATTTAGCAATCTTTTGTTGATATGCTGCTATCCTGATCTTGGTTAAATCCCTTAGCTCGTCTATGGTATCTAGATCATGACCCAGGTTGGCACCATTTTGCTCAGGTGTCAACATCTTGTATCTGGCAGTAGGGATGATGACTTCTATCGGGATGACTGCTTCTGCACCAAATACTAAGGAGTAAGGGGTCTGGCCTGTCGCGTTCTTTGGTGTGGTTCTATCTGCCCAAAAGACAAATGGAAGCTCTTCTGCCCATCTTCCTTTCTTTTTATCTAGCCTCCTTTTTAGGTTGTTAATGATTATTTTGTTACTTGATTCTGCATGGCCATTAGCTTGAGGATGTACTAGTGAGGATGTCACCATCTTGACTCCCCATCTAGTGAGAAAATCCTGCGTCATCTTGCTGATGAATTGGGAGCCATTGTCGCATATTATTTCAGAGGGGATGCTAAATCTGCTAAATATATTTTTCTTAATGAAGGATATGAATTCTTTATCACGAACTTTCACATAGGATTCAGCTTCAACCCACTTAGAGAAGTAATCAGTCATTGCTAGCAAAAATACTTTTCCTCCGAGAGCTTTAGGTAATTTTCCTACTATATCCATTCCCCACCTCATAAATGGCCAAGGGGAGAGGATTGGATGAAGCAATTCTGCATGCTGGTGCAAGATGTCACTATGCCTCTGGCAGGAATCACATTTCTTGGCAAATATGGCAGCATCTTGATGCATTGTTGGCCAGTAGTAACCCATTATTAGAGCTTTCGTATATAAGCTTCTGCCCCCAGAATGGTTACCACACGATCCTTCATGCAATTTTCTTAGAACTTCCATGGCTTTGTCAGCTTCGAGACATCTTAAGTATGGACCTGCAAAAGATTTCTTAAACAACACATTATCTATTAATAAGAATCTTGAAATCCTTACCCTGAATGCTCTTGCATTCTTTTCATCATTAGGGATGGTGCCATCTTGAAGATATTTAATTATTGGTGTCGTCCAAGATGTCTCTATCTGATTATCTGGGATGTCGTCATCTGTACAAAAAATTTCTAACCTTTCCACGACAGGGATGTCGACATGTATGATTGGTATATTGGTCTGAGATAAGCTTTTGAAAGCTGATCCAAGATTGGCCAATGCATTTGCTTGAGAGTTCTCCTCTCGGGGTATTTGTTCAAAGGAGAAGATTTGAAATTTTCTTGCCAGAATTTTCACAATGCCCAAATAAGCTGTCATCTTGGCATTTTTTGCTGCATAGGAACCATTAAAATGATTGACAAGTAACAATGAATCACTATATACCTCTATTGCTTTAATGTTCATGTCTAGAGCCACGGTTAGGCCCACGATTAAGGCTTCGTATTTTGCTTCATTATTGGTAGCTTTAAAATCACAACTAATGGTCTGGGGCATGATGTCCCCTTGTGGCAACTTTAGGACAACACCTAGCCCCATGCCCCTCATATTAGAAGCACCATTTGTGAATAGAGTCCACTTTCACAGGATGTCCTCATCTTGGAGCTGTTGGACTTCTAGTTCTACTTCTGGTTGCATGCTTGGACTAAAGTCTGCCACAAAATCTGCAAGTGCTTGGGATTTTATTGCTGTTCTAGGCTCATACTTGATGTCATAAGTGCTTAGTTGAACGGACCACTCTGCCATCCTTCCTGACATTTCTGGTTTTCTCATTACACTTTTTATCGGATAGTTAGTACGAATGAAATGATATGAGTTTCAAAATAATGTCTTAACCTAATTGAAGCAGTAATTAAGGCAAAGATTAATTTTTCAAGGTGTGAATACCTGGTTTCCGCATCGAGCAGTGTTTTACTTACATAATATATCGGTTGTTGGACGCCATCTTGATCACGGACCAGGACGGCACTAACTGCAGTTTCGGAGACAGCTAAGTAAAAGCATAATGGCTCACCTTCTTGAGGCTTCGAGAGTAGGGGAGGTGTTGACAGGTATAGCTTTAAATCTTGAAAGGCTTGTTCATGCTTTTCAGTCCACTCAAATCTAGAATTTTTCTTTAAGATGTCATAGAATGGCTTGCATCTGTCTGAGGATTTTGAAATGAATCGATTCAATGCTGCCACTTTCCTCGTCAATATTTGAACATCTTTGATGGATTTAGGCGACGCCAGGTTGATGATGGCTTTTATTTGCTCCAGGCTTGCCTCTATCCCTCTTTGCGTCACCATGTAGCCTAAGAATTTACCGAACTTCATGCCAAAATTTCACTTCGCTGGGTTTAACTTCATGTTGAATTTGTTCAGGATGTCAAAGTCTTGAGTAAGATCTCGAACATGATCTTCAGTTTTTTTCGACTTTATCACCATATCGTCGATGTACACTTCCATGGTGTCCCCAATCTGCTCTTTGAACATCATATTGACCAGCCTCTGGTATGTAGCACCAGCATTTCTTAGTCCAAAAGGCATTGCAATATAACAATAAATACCTGTGGGAGTAATGAAGGCGGTGTCCTCTTGGTCGGATGGCTCCATCTGGATTTGCTGGAATCCTGAAGATGCATCCAAGAAAGTCAACACTTCATGTACAGAAGTAGCATCGACCAAAGTATCAATGTGTGGCAAGGGGAAAGGATCTTTGGGACAGGCTTTGTTTAAGTCTGTAAAGTTGACACAAACTCTCCATTTGCCGTTCTTCTTCTCTACCACCACCACATTTGCTAACCATCTTGGGTATTCGACTTCTCTTATCATCTTAGCTTTGAGCAATCTGTCAACTTCTTCCTGAATGATTAGATTCCTTTCTTGTGTGAACTTCCATCTCTTTTGGTGGATTGGTTTGAAAGATGGGTCAGTGTTGAGTTTATGGGTGATGGCATCTTTGCTGATGCCTGTCATGTCTTCATGCTTCCAGGCGAAGCTTTTGATCCTGCTTTTCAGGAGACTGACAAGATCTTCCTCGATCTCTGCTGGAACATCTTAACCAATTAGCACCTTGAGGTCTGGGTTCGAGGGGTCTAAAATATCTCTTTCACGTCATGTTCCTTTGCCTCCAGAACCTCACAGGCTTTTCTCTGTAATTGCTATGCGATCTTGGGAGATGTCGACGCCTTCATGGATGTCATGTAGCATTCTTTAGCTGACTGCTGATTACTGTAAACCTTGACAACTCCCCAGGGTGTTAGCATCTTCACACATTGATGATAAGTGGATGGCACTGCTTTCATTCCATGGATCCATGGTCTTCCCAAGATTACATTGTAACATGTGGCACTATCAATCATGCAGAATCTTTCTATGGAGTTGATGCCTTCAACATAAACTGGAAGTGTTATTTCTCCTACTGTGCTTTTGGTTTCCCCACTGAAGCCCACGAGCACTGAGGTTCTCTTTACAATGCTTTCTTCAGGGATCTTCATTTCTTTCAAGGCATCTAGCATAATGAGGTTTACAGAACTGCCTCCATCTACTAGGATACGTCTGACTTTGCAATTGGCGATCTGGTGTGCAATGACCAAAGCGTCATGATGAGGATCCATAACATTGTCCTTGTCACTTTCTTCGAAGGAGATGACATCTTGAGATGTGAGCTGCGACATCTTTGAGAGTATCTCGGGCTTCTCATCCGTAGCTTGCTTGGCAAATCTTTTAGCTGCAGAATAAGAAGTACCACAAATATCAGAACCACCACTAATAACATTGACTACCTTTGTTACCGGTGGAGGAGATGGCGGTCTGGTTGCAATGGGCTCTTTGTTCTCCATCTTTGTCTTGCGATTTCTAAGGAGTTCTTTAAGATGTCCCTTGGATAACAGGTAACTAATCTCCTTCCTCAAGGCGATGCAATCTTCGGTAAGATATCCAAAATCCTCGTGGTAGGCACACCACTTGGATTTATCCCTCCAACCGGACGGCTTGTCAGTCTTTCGAGGCCACCTTGCTTTATCTCCAAGATTGCTCATTGCACACAGGATACCTGAAACATCAACAGTGAAACAATAATCAGAAATTTTAGGAGATTCAAAATCATCATCATTTCCATCATCTTCCACACAATTGACTTTGTTATGGTCATTTATGTGGTAAGGTCTGGATCTGCTCTGCCTTTGGTGAGACGACTCTGTCTTTCTGTCAGGATGGTCATATGATGAAGCCTTGTAAGGATGCTTGGACTGCTGCACCCTTTCCTCTTCTAGCCTGATGAACCTTAAAGCTCGGTTTCGGATATCCTCCATCTTTTTGCACAGTTTCATCAACAATCTTCATAGTAAGGGGAATCTTTCTTCAAACCCATTTTGAAAGCTTCTGCAGCTGTCGCCATGTCCAGGTTGGGGATTTCCAGGACTTCTTTATTAAACCTATTAACATAGTCATTTAAGGCTTCGGCGGGCTGCTGGGTGATGCGATAAAGATCACTAGTGAGCTTCTCAACCTGTCGGCTGCAAGAGAATTGATTGTTGAACAGGTTGATAAGCTGAGCAAATGACCCAATAGAACCAGGAGGTTGACGAATCAGCCATTTCAATGTTGGTCCTGTGCGTTGACACAAACATGCCAATCCAGGTGCGTTTTTTCTTGATAATGTGATAAAATTGCACTAAGGGCGAACTTCATGGTACAGACTTCATGGATACTTAAAACATTCTCGTGAAGGAAGTGTTTTTTGTATTTTTCCCTCTTCCCAGGAAAAGGACCTCACGAGGAATTAACTGCTTTGGACTTTTGAGGAATTAGCTCGGAATGTTCCGAAAGGTTTGGCCGCCACGGTTATGGGCGTGGCCGGTCGTGCGACAACTTGAAGCATGGAAATTGGACCAAAAGGTAAAGCAACGAGGGCGTTTTGCTAAATAAAGCATATTTCAAATCTACTTTAAACACTACTTTTCATTAAGCTTGTTTTGTCAAGGCACACAACACCTACATAGATTCACTTTCTCTCACATGCAAAGGACCTCCCCCTCTCTCCTCTCTCTCTATACGCGAAGGCCACGTTGCTCCCTCCTCAATTAGATCCTTCCTCAACCCAAGCTCTCCCTCCGCCAAGGGAGGACACCTAACACTAACAACATCGCCTCTCCTTTTCCCACCCTGGTCCTCTCCCTCTACCCAAACAACCACCAACTCCAATCAATGCCCACCAATTCCAATCGCTCCGACCATCCATCCAACATCCCAAACCTATCACCGATCTCACCCTCCTCACCGAAAAAACCCAACCTCAAGCCTCGACCTCATCACCAACGACTTCAACCCACGCCTCTCACCGAACCCACTTCTCTCCCCAAAACCAACCGGCGACCCAAGCTTCCCCGATCCTCTCCTCACAACCGAACCAAGCCAACGCCCGTTCTACCTGCTTCATCTCTCAAGTCTAACCCCAATCTCCTTTGACGTTTCCGTTCTCTACTCTACAATTGCTAATTCTCGTTTCATGCCATTTCCCTGTGTTTCCCGAGACCAAGCCGATTCAACCCACACACACTCACGCATACGTTTCACAAGAACTTCAAGCTTGGACTGTGTTGAACTTGTTCCGTAAGCCGACTTGAAGATCCTTCTACCTAACGTGGTTGAAGGAGCGTGGACTACGAGGGTAACGAATCTTTTCCCTCACTTTTATCTCTCATTTACAGTTTATTTGTTTCATTGCAAACCGTTCCCTGGACTTGATAATTAGGCTCCATTCGCCTCCAATTATCAAGTCCCAACTGCCATCTCTCTGTTTAATTAGCTTGGTTGGATGCAATTGGTATTCGTGATGTGATTTTGTGGTATTTGTTGTTTATTGGCCAAGGGAGTGTGGATCTCCCAATATCCACATCCCCTTGGTCAATTCATTGTGAATTCATTGTTTCTGAGTTGGATTGGTATTGTGTTGGGATTTGAATGGAGCTCTGTTGTTCCTGATTTTGAATTGTAAAGTTCCTGCAGATGGTAAACCTGTGTCACATGACACAATTGGACATTTGGAGTCCTGTGTCACGCGACACAAGTAGACCTCTGCAGAGACTACTATTTCAGTTGTAAGTTCTGTTATTCCTCGATGTAAAGTGGGACGTGGCCTCCCAGAGTCAATGGCTTACAAGTTGTATTTCCCCCTGTTGAGCAATAAAACAAAGCGTTGATTTGCATTTTAATACATATCTTTTCATACACACTTTGCACACACATTTGAATGAATTGAATGTTGAACATAGAAAGACTCGTCTACGGACGAGGCGTGTTGGGTGAACTCTCGGTTCTTCCCAACACGTAACCTAACCCCCGAACCCATTTTCTCTTTCAAAAAGGTTTTCAATGTTTCCTTAAAAACGGCGTGGCGACTCCCTTATTTTTATTTTTCGGGCGAGCGCGCATTCAGCGGCGACTCTGCTGGGAAACTTTTTGGAAAACTTGTTTTTTCAAAACTAAGAGGGTCATGCTTTCTTTCATTTAGACATCCAATGTGTTCATCTTATGTGCATCCTTGATAATCTTGTGCGATACGTGCATTTTATGAGATCTTACAACTTGTATGCCTTTTGTTTGTTTCTTGTGGCTTTGTTGTGTTGCTTTATTGGTTTGTTTCATCCCTTGCCAAGGAGAGGCAGGGGCTAATCCCAGTTTTGCAGGAGTTCTGGTTCAGTGACTATCCTGGTCGTGCGACAGCTTTGTTCCCTACTGTTCTGTGTCACGCGACAGGAATGATCACTGGACATGTTTCAGTGCTGGTTTGAGGGCAGTCCCTTGAATCAAAAGTTTGCTCAGTTGGTTGTTGTTCCCTCTTTGTTCCCTGTGAGATTGTGTGTGTTTTTCTCTTTCTTCTTTTAAAAAAAATAAAATAATAAATAAATAAATTTTTTTTGATTTTTTCGTAAATAAAAGAAGATAGTCATCTGCACACTACACCACATAGATTTAGAACCCTCGGGTGCAATTGACGGCATCGCGGACGGTGATAATATTCGCCTACACTTGAGCGCCTAATGTCAAACCCATTCCCCTAGTGCGTTATAGGTGGCACCACACTTAAACCTTACCCACGGTTGGTTTTTGATACAACATTTTAATTACACCACAATGAATTGTTTTTGAAATTTCCAATAGGTCCTTATACCTTTCCCCAAAACCTCGCACCTTGTGGGCATGTTGCCAATGCAACATGGTTTCACCTGAGGACATGTCACTCCCGTGGCGTGTCCTAAACGAGAGATCATGCCGCACTATCACCATGCACCGACGAGAGGTCATGCCGGATTTTTCTTGGAATTTCTCTGAGAATACATGTTATGCTGCCCAAATTTCCCTAGAAATTGGGGCTACTTGTCCGTCCCACGTCGTGTTAGGTCTTGGTCAGGTATCATTACCTATTATTGATTTCAAGTGCAAAGCATTTAGTGTGATTTGAACGTTGCGTCCCTGGGCTTCCCCAAGGTGTAGTGTGCTTAAATAAAGGCTTCTCCTTTCCCAACCGTTCCTGGGATTTAAATCATCGGTTTATACTTAAAGATAAATAATTATTTGCGCGAGTCTGTTCCCCCTTTTCTTCTCCCTCTCCCGTATCTCCTCAAAAGTCTTCTTCCTTCCCTACCTTATGAACCTGTATCTACCCTCTGTAGCGGTGACGAGTTGGGTGCATGTTCTGATATTCTGTGGTCGTTGGATTCCTATCTGTTCCGCTATCCGAGATGTCTGGTACAAGAGATATGCCATCCGCTCAGTCTGGAATTCCTCTCACTTCGGGCCAGTTGGACATGAATGATCTGTCAGTAGCAGAGTTGCGAGCTGCTCTTGAAGCCGCCATGGTTCGTGAATGCAAGGCTCAATTGCTTGCCCAAGTTGCCAAAGCCCGAGAGGAAGAGACTCACGCTAGATTTGTTGAAGCAATGCGCATCCGAGGGGTCACGATAATTCGCCATGAAGACGGGTCATACGAAGAAATCATCAAGGCCAGCAGTGTTGATTATGGGAATGGAAATGTAATGAAAGGGGTAAATGAGGATGGACAAGATAAGATTCTTTCCCCGACACCTCATGTGGTCCAAACTCAGATTAAGGATGAACAGCCGATCCCTGAGGTTTTCAGTTTTCCTAATCAACTTGATTTGAAGAGTCAGTACCAGCCAGATTCCCAAGGATCGTACCATTTTGTGAATGGCCAGCCCAATCAGAAAGGATCACTGCCATTTCACTCTGACCAAGTTTCCCTTCAAGGAAATGTTTCTCTATCACCAATGAGTTCATATGGTTTCAACTTATCATCCCCGCATGATCATCATTCAAGACCGACCTCATATGTAACTGTGAATCAGATGTCTTTTATTCCAGCTGTGAACCCTATCCAGCAAGGGACGGCAATACCCGAGTTCCCTCCAAAGAAAGTTCAGAAAGGAAGAAAAAAGTGTATTGGGGAAAGGTAGGGATGCCTATGAATCAATTACTCAAGGTTTTGGTGAGCGGAGGTTTAGTTCAGCCACTAGTTAATTATATCCCTCTTCATCATAACGAAAACCTAGATCCAAGCAAATATTGTGACTATCACCAATATTCGGGACATATCACTCATGGATGCATGCAGTTGAGGGTGATCATCTAGGAACTCATTGATGAGGGGAAGATCGAGCTAGGTTCCTATGAAGGAAGCAATATTCGGGATCTCCGTCAGTTCCCACCTCGTAAGAAGCGGGAATTCGATGACCTTGGGATATCAACTGAAGAAGCTTTCAATGGATTGATGCGAAGAGGAATGATAAAGCCGCTTGATAACTACCATCCCCTCAAATCCAATCCGAGTTTGGATCGCAGCAAGTATTGTTACTATCATCAATACCCTGGTCATGCCACTAACGACTGCGTTCCCTTGAAGATGTTGATTCAAAGGATGGTTGACGAAGGTAAAATTGAGAAAGATCCTCCTAAGGTGGCCGATAATCCTCTTCCGCAACTCTAAAGATTCCCCATGTGAAGAAGTCAGTCAGTCAAGCATCGTTGGGTCTTAGATTGTTTTATCTTGCTAGCAGATGTTGCTTTTATGATTTGAGTCTATTACATCCATGTTATGAGTCTTTTATTTCAATAAATAAAATTTTTGTTTCTCTTCTTACTAGACTCGAGACATTACTTGTGCACCCACATTACATTTTAATTGAAATGGTTTTATTCTACATAATCACTTGTGCTGCTCACTGACTAATGCTTTGAAATGACTAATATTTAAATTAATTCGAGCGAGAAAATCGACTGATATCCGTCCCAAATTTGGGGCTTACCAACTCCCCATCTCGCATCTCCCATGCTCACATGTCTTCCTTCGTCCTCGCCATCTCGTTGCTCGATGAATTTGCACGGATCTTTCTCAGAGTAAACTTAAGCAAGCAAATGAAGACTTGATCTCGTTCGGATCATCCGGTAGGGACTGCGATTGAAACCTTCACCCTTAGGAAAACCATTACCTTACCCTCACTAAACAATACCCCTTCGGTTCAAGATCGGCAATGATTTGAAACCCATTTAGCCATCGCCAGAAGAAGAAGGACTATTCTTGAGACTCCCGTTATTCAAAGAAAGATCGACCATCTCCAAGCTCAAGAACAACGGAAGGCAATGATCCATCCTGGGGACTAGCTGAAATTCTCCTCTCAAAAAACAAAATTGGAAAAGAGAGAGAGAGACAAAAAAAAAGAAGAAGAAAAATATAAAAAAAAGAGAATAAAAAAAAAGAAAGAGAGCCTAGTCCCCAGCGATCCTCTCAAAAGCAAAATTCAAAGGATTCGGTCGTTACTCAAGAGGAATCTCAGAGTGAATAAAAAGACAGCATGGATGTCCCCTCACCATTACCTCTAACCGATCCCAAGCCATCCTATCATTTTTAGAGGATATTCCCATTCCCCTTACCTTTGACTTTAGCCAAAGCCAAGATTGACCTCTCATTCTTAGAGGAAATAAAGATGCAATCACAGATTTTCTCGCCCTAGAAATCCCAAACACATACCCAAAAGCCAACCTCTCATCTTTAGAGGTTCAGCCAGAAAAAGGCCTAGCCGACCTCTCATTTTAAGAGGTCATAATATCCCGAATCACCCAAAGACCGGTCGAAATCCCGAAACCCAGTCGCAGCTCCTACCGGATAGCAGTTTCAGGTCATCATGCGAAGATTGTGCAAATTCCATCCGTTCATTTGAAGTTTTATTTGAGCATATTTCACTTCTCCTCCGCAAACACTTGCCGTGGACGTCCCACTGGGGCTTCACATCCGTGTCTCCCACCGACACTCCAAGAGGACAAGTTGTTTCGATTCTCAAAATCCTCGAAGGTCCTCAGATCCTTGAATTCCAACGCTCATTCTTTTCATTCGGGATAACCCGAACTACGGCGACCTGAGCTCCTCCCAAGGAGGGGAACGTAGGCAACCATCACTGGTTCGGTCAAAATCACAAGCAAATCTCAGAAAATCCGGTCTCCTCAAGGACCATTCCCATACACTTTCCATCCTTTCAAGCTAGATTCTCAATATCAGTTGGTTTTCTCCTCGGGATTAATTGAAATATTTGTTCATATCGGCTTTGGTGGTTGAATAACCCGAACATCAATAAAGGGTTTTAAGCGGCTTTGTGATCATCACGAATAAGACATGTTTTTCAAGTGTCTCGGCAAGTCTTCTTCTCTACAATTTTAAGGATATAGAGCTAAACACTGTCTTGCTGTCAGTAGGGGCTTCCATACACTTTTCCACACCTTGTGATGCTTATACTCTCCCAAAAGAGTCAAGCCCAAAAACGAGAGTGTCATACACAAGTTCGGGAACCATTCCCACCTTTCGAAAAATGTGCCCCTGCACATAAAACATTCCTAAGTCTTGTCCCCTAACTGATTGACCGAAGCTCGAAGAACGATCTCTTCTTGGGTTACATGATGCATTGATTGCAATGAAGCTGAATGTCGGATTGGGACTTGGTCAAAGAAGAAGATCGATGGGTTCATTTGTACAGAGCACCGGGACTGGCTTTATAATCTCGATCCTCGGGGATGGATTGGCTACTTAAAAGCCTACTCCATAGTGGGGCTACTGAGTCTCATGCCCTAAGCCAAGGGAGAGGTTTTTGAGATGATGTGAAGGTCTGATCTTGAGATCCTGCCTGCATGCCTTATGGTGTCACGCGACATAAAGTGCCCCAGCTGTCCTGAGTCGTGCGACATCTTGAGTCCAGCACCAGACATCAATGATTTGCAATCTGATCTGTACCAGGGCATGCCCCGACTTTGTCACAAGCTGCAAACAACCAAAAACATCATTCTACATATAAGCCTGGGAGAGGTATTCATTCAGTTCAAATGCATACAAACCCTCATACACATGCCAGTTCATTCAAACCACAGTTATATCAAAACCAAAACCATTCGAAAAAAAAAGAAACCTTCCCTTCCTATTCTTCCCAAGAAGTAGGCTCGCGTAAACAACATAAAAAGCTAGCAATAATGTACTAAGTCTAGGAAAGTGCAGAGTAAATAAAGCTTCAAAAGTAAAAAAAAAAAAAAAGTGTTTTGTCTGTTTCTTTCCAAAAAGGGGTACAATAATCAAAAGAGCAATGTTTTGATACAAGGGGCTACTCCGAGCCATCATCTTCAGAAATATAGGCACCATCGTCATCGTCAGAGCTATCATCATCAGCATATTTACTGCCCTCTCCATCTGCATCCCCCTCCTCAGTATCCAGATCAGCAGCAGGATCATGGTAAATAATGGGGTCATCACGAAAGAGCTCGTGGACAGCAGGGATAGACGTGGTCTCAATCACGTAAGGATCACCAGTAGTATCGCTCGCATACTCAGGACTAGGTGGACGACGAGAAGCCGTTTTGGTCCTGGGCCTATGTGTGTCATCAGCAGCCATATCGGTCCGAGATCTCTTCCTGCTAGGCAAGCTAGGCGTAGAATCATCATCATCAGAGTCCCGATCCAGACACCGCTCCCTCCAGTAGTGTGCACTCCTCTCTAACTGCTCCATCATGTCCATGGATCCAGTATAATGTCTAGCGAAGCTCCAGTAAATGTCATCCGAGACCTGGTACAACCAAGCAGGAGAAGAATCAGAAACTAATCATGATCAAGGTCAAGGGATGTAAATAGTCTGCAGCAATAAAAGAGAGATGGTACTTACAGATCGGGTGCCTTCTGGAAGCTGAAAGTAAGGATAAATCCTGCTGGTATCAAGGGGAGCCCGTCTCAAACGATCCCCATCCTGGAAATCAACAAAAGGAGGAGGCAAAGGTGCATCTACCACATGTCCAGTAGAAGGGCCCGCACCCTGAGCATCACGTCTCGGAGCCACCTACGGAGACCTCAACCTCATCGCCACATAAACTCCATAATCTCCCTCCTCCTCAGTGTAATTGAACACGGCCTCCCCCTGGATAAAAGACTCCACATCCTCTTGTTTCCGAGGAAACCATATATCATCTGGAGGATCAATCGGGACTCTAGCAGCGCTGCCAGGGCCGTGCTATTTATAGAATCGCTCTCCCAAATATAGCGCATCCCCAGATAAGCCTACCAACAACTTGCGACACTCAGTCAAATGTAATGCATGTCCTAGGTCAAGAGCAGCATACCGGTCCCCCCAAGGAAATAAATTCAGACTCCCGGGAGTCTCTCGCAAGCAGATCAAAGTGTGAGGGTAAGAAGCAGTCACACGTCCCCTAGTGTCCGCTGTCTGGACCTTCTGCCGTGCATTTTTCACCCAGCGCCTCATGGCAGGGAACATAGTGGTTGGGTACGCCTCCTCCACCCGCCAAGCATAGCATCCGATAACCTCATAAGCCCAGACCTGGAAAAGAGAAAATAGAGCAAATCAGATTGATAAAAAAAGAGGGACAGAAAGAAAAATTATGCAAAGGATGGACTCAGATTGGGAAATACCTCAAAAGCAAAATGGCAGCAGTTGAAGGACTTAGCCTCTCCCCTGCTGACATCGTCCAGAGCCAAGTACAGCTCCGCGAGTCCGGCCTTTCCCCAGGATAAGGTCCCAACGGCACCCCAGTCTCTCAAAAGTTCCAATAAAGAAATCAAAGCAGAAGACGTGGCATTGATGAACAGCTTATCAGAAAAGCCGATCCACACAAAGGCCCTAGCCAATCTCAAAGCCCTCAGCCTATCCTCCTCAGTATCTGCCACCTCAGCTGGATAATCCCTACTCTGCACAACCATCTGGCCGTGAAGCTCCCCAAGCTCATACCTATTCCCCTTCTTGCCCCTGGGAACAAAACCAATCAACTCCATGTAGTATGCCTCAGTGGGAGGATGTGGATCATCCTCAAGAGCAGGCTCCTCTAAATACAATGGCTCATCAGTGAAAGGGAGGCCCGTGATAGCAGCGAAGTCGTAAGGCGTAACCGTCGCCTCTCCCCAGGAAAAATGGAAGGAATGAGTAGTCTCCCACCAAAACTCTCAGAACGCCCTCACCAACCCTGCGCTCCTCTGGGTATCCCCAATGCCCCTTGCCATCTCAAAGAACCGGCCAAGCCCGGCAGCATATATCAAGCCCTTAGGCGAGTGCTCTAGCTCCTGACTGCTGGGCAAGAGATCCCACAGCTGACCAATAACCTCTGGCGAACCTCGGGTACGCAACTCCTGCAGGTAAACACAGCACAGGTATGAATATCTCAAGTTTTTCCAAAAGAAACATGTCAATCAATTGCAATTTTATATTTAGTACTTCTCCAAGAAAAATTAGGGTTCAGACATTTAAACAGACATTCATGATTTCTCATAAGCTCAAAACTATACAGTAAACTCAGATTTTCGCAGGAAAAAAGCTCAAACTTTTCTGCCCAAAATCAATTGTTCTAAAAACAGTGAAAAAAAACAAGGGTTATGGAATTACCGTGTCTTTCTTCCCCGGTGCAGAAGTGTGTTCCCTGAGTTGGGGATAGAATTCTCCTCGCACCACTTGAGGGATAAACGGCCTTTGATTCTTCTATGCATTCTTCCTCCGAGCAGCCAGTTGAGCTTGGAGAGGCCCTTTCTTCGTGGGTCGTGGTCTAGGAGGCATAATCGCTAGCAAAGAACGAAATTGATACTCCAAATTCTCTTGATTTCACTCAAAATTGTGTAAATGGATGATCTTTTCTCTCAAAACCGCCTGCCTCCCTTTGAAATGTATTTCAAAAAGTGAAGATTGTTCGTATTATAAAAGACTGTTCATGAGGCTTTATGAGGTCGTGCGATAAACCGTGTCTCTGGGCCAAAAATTTCCAAAAACCCCCTGTGTTTTAGTAATTAACACTTTGATCCATGTAGTACTCCGAGTGTTGTTTTCCCCCGCCGGTACAACAATTAACTGAGCAAATCTCAAAGATTGCCCCTCAAAGCACGACCGAGACAAAGAATCCATGTCCATTTGAGTCTCCCCAGCAGTGCACACCAAAGATGGCCCCGCCGCCAAGGTACCAATAAGAGTCCGCTGCCCAGCAAGCGAAGTCCCCGGCTTGCCAAGCAAAGCTCGAGACACAAAAGTCAACCGTCAACAAAGATGGCCCCGCCGCCAAGGTACCAATAAGAGTCCGCTGCCCAGCAAGCGAAGTCCCCGGCTTACCAAGCAAAGCTCGGGACACAAAAGTCAATCGTCAACAGAGATGGCCCCGCCGCCAAGATACCAACAAAAGTTCGCTTCCCAGCAAGCAAAGTCCCCGACTTACCAAGTAAAGCTCGGGACACAAAAGTCAACCGTCAACAGAGATGGCCCCGCCGCCAAAGAGTCAACAAGAGTTCGCTGCCCAGCAAGCAAAGTCCCCGGCTTACCATGCAAAGCTCGGGACACAAAAGTCAACTATCAACAAAGATGGCCCCACCGCCAAAGCATCAATAAGAGTTCGCAGCCCAGCAAGCAAAGTCCCCGACTTACCAAGCAAAGCCCAGGACACAAAAGTCAACCGTCAACAAAGACAGGCCCTGCCGCCAAAGCACCAACAAGAATCCGATCCCCAGCAAGCAAAATTCCCATCATAGCAGGCAAGGTCCCAGACCCCAAAGCCAACAGTCGACAAAAGACCGCCCCGCACCCGACAACCGTCAACAGCAGTTAGTAGCATAGGACCCTCCGGCAGCTACATCTATCCCTAGCAGGATAAACAATAGCATCAGTCCCTCCGGCATCTACAGATTTCTCAGTCAGATCTTGGGTGACAACGGCACAGTCAGATCTTGGGTGACAACCGCACAGTCAGATCTTGGGTGACAACCGCACAGTCAGCTTATCGGGTGACAACCGCACAGCCAGCTTATCGGGTGACAACTGCACAGTCACCTTATCGGGTGACAACCGCACAGTCAGATCTTGGGTGACAACCGCACAGTCGAGTATCGGGTAACAACCGCACAGTCAGCTTATTGGGTGACAACCGCACAGTCAGCTTATCGGGTGACAACCGCACAGTCAGCTTATCGGGTGACAACCGCACAGTCATGCTCGCGATTGACAACCACATAGTCACTTCCGAACTACGACCGGCTTGATTCCCTCCCAGGGATACGTAGGAATCCTTTCTCCAAAGGTCCAGCCATCCGATCTCCCAGTCATCATCCAGCCCTCCGCCTTATCCCACTGTTGCTCATTGTGATTGGGTCCTTTTTATTGACAGCCTCACTTCTTCCATAAGTGACATTGCCGAGGGGCTCTGTGAGTACGCCAATCCAATTCGCGACCCTTTTAGGTGCTTTTTAATGTGATAAAATTGCACTAAGGGGCATTTTGGTAAATTCCCGATCCGTTCCGAGACTTTCGGAAACATTTTATAAGTTTCTCGCGAAGGAAGTGTTTTTTAGTATTTTTCCCGGACAAAAGGACCTACAGGGAATTAACTGCTTTGGACTTTTGAGGAATTAGCTCGGAATGTTCCAGAAACAGGTTTTGGCGCCAGAAACGGTTATGGGCGTGGCCAGTCGTGCGACAACTTGAAGCATGGAAATTGGAAACGAGAGGTCGTGCGACCAAATAAAGCATATTTCCAAATCTACTTTAAATACCAATTTCATTCATTTTGTCAAGGGAGCTCACACACACAACACACATAGATTCACTTTCTCTCTCTACATGCAAAGGACCTCCCCCTCTCTCCTCTCTCTCTCTATACGCAGAAGGCCATTGCCACTCCCTCAATCAGATCCTTCACCTCAACCCAAGCTCTCCCTCCGGCCAAGACCAACACCTTCCTCTCCCTAAATCGCCTCCTTCTCCACCGGTCCTCTCCCTCTACCCAAACAGCCATCAACTCCAATCAACGCCCACCAATTCCAATCGCTTCGACCATCCATCCATCATCCCTAAACCCATCACCGATCTCAACCTCCTCCTCACCGGAAAACAAACCCAACCTCAACCTCTATCACCGGCAACTTCAACCCCTACCTCACCAAACCTAATTCTCTCCCCAAAACCAACCGGCGACCCAAGCTTCCCCGATCCAATTTCCCTCACAACCGAACCAAGCCAACGCCCGTTCTCTATCTCTCAAGTCCAACCCCAATCTCCTTTGCCGTTCTCTGTTCTCTACCTATAAAGTCGTTCACCCATTTCCCCTGTTTCGGAGCCCAAGCCGATTCAACCCACACACTCACGCACGTACATTGAAGCCTTACAGTAACTTGGACCTGTGAGTTTGAACTTGTTCCCAGAAGCCGACTTGAAGATCCTTCTACCTAACGTGGTTGAAGGAGCGTGGACTACGAGGGTAACGAATCTCTTCCCTCACTTTTATCTCTCATTTATAGTTTATTTATTTCATTGCAAATCGTTCCCCGGACTTGATAATTAGGCTCCATCCGCCTCCAATTATCAAGTCCCAACTGCCATATCTCTGTTTAATTAGCTTGGTTGGATGCAATTGGTATTCGTGATGTGATTTTGTGGTATTTGTTGTTTATTGGCCAAGGGAGTGTGGATCTCCCTATATCCACATTCCCTTGGTCAATTCATTGTGAATTCATTGTTTCTGAGTTGGATTGGTATTGTGTTGGGATTTGAATGGAGCTCTGTTGTTCCTGATTTTGAATTGTAAAGTTCCTGCAGATGGTAAACCTGTGTCACGTGACACAATTGGACATTTGGAGTCCTGTGTCACGCGATACAAGTAGACCTCTGCAGAGACACCTATTTCAGTTTTAAGTTCTGTTATTCCTCGATGTAAAGTGGGACATGGCCTCCCAGAGTCAATGGCTTACAAATTGTATTTTCCCCTGTTGAGCAATAAAACATAGCGTTGATTTGCATTTTAATACATGTCTTGTCATATACACTTTGCACACACGTTTGAATGAATTGAATGTTGAACATAGAAAGACTCGTCTACGGACGAGGCGTGTTGGGTGAACTCTCGGTTCTTCCCAACACGTAACCTGACCCCCGAACCCATTTTCTCTTTCAAAAAGGTTTGCAATGTTTCCTTAAAAACGGCGTGGCGACTCCACTATTTTTATTTTTTGGCGAGCGTTCATTCAGTCCCGCCAACATCGAACCAAACCCTTGACACAAACAAGCCTCACGAAACTGGAGCGGGATGCGAACGATCTCCATCGTTTCTTAGTAATGGGTGACATGCTCCTCAGGATCCAAGCTCCCATCATACAACTTCATGGCTGGAATGCTAAATCCTTTCGGGATGTCGACATGCGCAATTGCTAGAGTAAAGCGAGACTGATTGTAACATGTTGGGGAGACCTGCTGGATAGGCGGGGTGATGCCTGGCACATTCATGATCATGTCCCTCAACTCCTGAAGCTGATTTGCAATGTAGGTACCTGCAAAAAGGGTTAGTAGCATGAGCAGTATTATCTAAGGTAGAACTAGTATTGAAATTAACAAAAGGATTAGCATTATCTACAGAGGACGTCATGATGGTGCTATTAGTGAAGATGGATCCTTCTGGAAAAGTCATCCTGTAGGCACTGGTGGCTAAGGGTGTCGACATCGCCACAGAAGTCATTAGCGGGGGAGAAGACGTCAGGGTTGGTGATGACGACATCCTTACAGATGAAGCCATTAGAAGGAATTCATTGAAGGTTTGAGAGTTGTCCTCAATGTTGAAGTCAAGGACTCTAGGACGGTAAAGGGAGACAGCATCCATTCTTTTGGAGAGCAACTCTTGTTCCTTTTGCACCTTTATCAAGCTTTCAGCTATCAAGGAGGTGCTATTCTGTTGGCGATCCATCTGATTCTTGCCAGAATTCACAGGCGGAGGAGGAGGCAATGAATCTTGGCCTCCGGTTGCTGGCCTGCTACTGGTTTGGGGATTCACGCTGCTAGGGATAGAAATGGTTTTGCTGGCGGCGGAAGTCATAGGTTGGGTAGACATGGTAGAAATGTAAGGATTTTAAACTGATTAAAAAACCAATGGCCCCTCGATGGGCGCCATACTGTTTTGGTAAAAAACAATCAAATGTAATATAAATCGAAACAAGTTTGAGGAAGGTGCAATGGAGTATAATCGGTTTAACAATGAATATAAGATGACTTGATCATGTAACGAGGAAAGCCCTTGAGACAACTATCTCGCCGGCACAAAACCTCGGAAGGTGTTTATGGTCACCTTCGTCCCAAACGGTAGTATTGATCTTTTGATGAGTTACAAATATTGGAGCTATGGCGGATTACAAGAATGTGTTCGTGAACTGTGTGTGTTCGTGTTCCAGCCATTTAGTCCTTTAAATAGAAAAAGATAACTGAAGATAACAAAACCCTAACAAACTTTCCTAAAATCTCGGCCTTGTTATCCTGGTCTTGACTTGGTCTTTCAACCGTTGTAGTGAGTCCAGGAAATAGGTTTTTTCCACGTTCTATTTACCTGTAATTAAAGATACAATAAAAATAATTAAATAATGATTTAATTATCTAAGTGAGTTTTACCTTGACCACGGTTTTGAAGATGATGACATGCTGGCAACTTTTCAAGATGTAGCAATCCTGAATTTACCCACAACAATCTTGACCTATTTGAATGTTTCGGGTTTTATTGTTTTCTGAGTTGAGTTGATATGCTATGACTTACATGAAATTTGTCGACATCTTATCTTCCTCTAGCCTGATGAATCTTAACGCCCTGTTCCGGATGTCCTCCATCCTCTCACCAACTCCTCATAGTATGGAGAATCCTTTTTTAAACCAATTTTGAAGGCTTCAGCGGCTGTTGCCATATCTAGGTTGGGGATTTCTAAGACTTCTTTGTTGAACCTGATAACGTAGTCTTTCAATGCTTCGATAGGCTGCTGAGTGATATAATAAAGGTCACTGGTGAGTTTCTCGAACTGTCTACTACAAGAGAACTGGTTGTTGAACATGTTGACAAGTTGGGTAAATGACCCAATGGATCCAGGTTGTTGATGAATCAGCCACTTCAAAGCTGGTCCTACCAATGTTGAACCAAATCCTCGGCACAAGCATGCTTCTCAGAATTGGAGAGGTATGTGGACAATTTCCAACTTTTCTAGATAATGAGCGACATGCTCCTCAGGATCGGTGCTTCCATCATACAGCTTCATGGTTGGAACGCTAAATCCTTTTGGGATGTTGACATGTGGAATAGCAGGTACAAAGCATGATTGATTGTAGCATGTCGGTGAAACTTCTTGGATGGGGAGAGTGACACCAGGTATGTTCATGACCATACCCCTTAATTCTTGAAGCTGACTTTCTATGTAGCTACCTGCAAAAGGGTTAGTAGTACGAGCAATATTATCAAAAACATAATTTATATTGACATTAGCAAAGGGATTAGTGTTATCTGCGAAGGATGTCACGATGATACTATTGGTTAAACACTTTAGGTTTTTCTGTGGCTTCTGCTAGGGTAAGTAACAGTTTTTGGCTTGGGTACTTTTGAAAGCTTTTTCTAGTAGGCGTAGATTTTATGAAATGGTAGCGAATGATTGACATGTTTGAAGATGTTGTCACCTTGCATTGGATGTATAAATCCTTGCTTATGCTTTGTTGACGTGTTAATGTCAAAAACCTTTTGTTCTTAGATGACACGTATGTGTCATAACCAATTGTAAAAATCGTTTGGTCACACACTTTGATTGAGTGGAAATGGGTAATTCGTATATAGAAAACATATGGGCCCATCCCACACCTCAATCAAGGATGACATCGTGCGCTCCAGGCGAGGTGTATAAACCTTAACCGGATGAAAGAAAGTACATTCTTTAAACCATTGAGGGGATTAAGTACCCTAAACATAAGATGAGATGGCTAGTCTCAGACGGTTGATCTCATGAGATCTTCAAAGTTCCAAAAATGGTAACATCTTGCAAAACAATGACATAGTAAGAGTATTTGACATCTTGACTGATGTCACTTTAATGAAAGAAAAGAAATAAACTTTGTGGAAATCTCTTTATTAAAAAGGAAATAAAGAAATGTTTATTGATAATAAAGGATGATTCATACCTGACCTATTACCTTAAGATGTCGTCTACGTGGAGTGATGTCGACACCTTGAGTATTTTTGTATTCAACATTTGAAGCATCTTGACCTATTTGAATGTTTCGGGTTTTCTTGTTTTCTGAATTGAGTTGATATGCTACGACTTACATGAAATATGTCGACATCTTATCTTCCTCTAGCCTGATGAATCTTAATGCCCTATTTCGGATGTCCTCCATCCTCTTGCACGGGTTCATCACCAACTCCTCATAGTATGGAGAATCCTTTTTCAAACCCATTTTGAAGGCTTCAGCGGTTGTTGCCATATCTAGGTTGGGGATTTCTAAGACTTCTTTGTTGAACCTGATAACGTAGTCTCTCAATGCTTCGGTAGGCTGCTGAGTGATATAATAAAGGTCACTGGTGAGTTTCTCAAACTGTCTGCAGCAAGAGAACTGGTTGTTGAACATGTTGACAAGCTGGGCAAATGATCCAATGGATCCAGGTTGTTGACGAATCTGCCACTTCAAAGTTGGTCCTACCAATGTTGAACCAAATCCTCGGCACAAGCATGCTTCTCAGAATTGGAGAGGTATGTGGACAATTTCCATCTTTTCTAGTAAATGAGCGACATGCTCCTCAGGATCGGTGCTTCCATCATACAGCTTCATGGTTGGAACGTTAAATCCGTTCTGGATGTCGACATGTGGAATAGCAGGTACATAGCGTGATTGATTGTAGCATGTCGGTGAAACTTGCTAGGAGTGACACCAGGTATGTTCATCACCATACCCCTTAATTCTTGAAGTTGACTTGCTATGTAGCTACTTGCAAAAGGGTTAAAAGTACGAGCAATATTATCAAAAACATAATTTGTATTAACATTAGCAAATGAATTAGTGTTATCTATGGAGGATGTCATGACGGTACTATTGGTGAAGGTTGCCCCCTCTGAAGATGTCCCAAAGATGTTATGCGTAGAAGGTGGGACAGAGGTATTTCTTCTATAGTTATTTTTCTTTTTCGAATAACTCCATATCCAATTTTCTTTCCTTCGTTGTTATCCCTAAATGTTTTAGATGGACCATTTTCTTCACGAATATCTTCAAGCAAGTTGATATCTCTAGTCATGTGTCTTGTACAACCACTATCAAGATAACATTCATTTGCATTTGACTTGGAAGATCAAGCCATGAAATATAGGACCTAAAAAATAGACATTTAAGCATAAGGTCCCCATTGTTCGTTTGGGTCCTGAGGTTAGCACCTTTTGATAACCTACATCTATCTGACCGAAGGAGGATTATGTTCATTGGAAATGAGAGTATATCTAAAAGCCATTATGCAGCCAAGTTAACATAATCATGACACATAGAGAAGTGATGAAAACTGCTAACAAAATTAGGTTTGATAACCTTCTTATCACTCTTAGGTTCAACAATTTTTACTAGTTTAGATGAAATTTGCTTTACAAAGTTAACCTTTGTGAATTTGAATGTTTTTCTTCTAGGTTCGGTCAGTTTACCTTGAGGGTCAACATGTTCGGTTGAAGATGAATCACGGTCAAGTTCAGGTTGAACAGTGTTTGCGGTAGCTTCATCTATGGATACATTTTTCAACTTTTGAGATTTACCAGTTTGGTTCTTAGGGTAGACATAATGGAAATCAAGTTTCTTCTTTAAGTCCTATCCTATACCCTTTGGACCAAGAATCTTTGCCTTGGGAACTTTATAAGATTGCCACTAAAATTGTTCATCCTTTTCATAGCAAGATGCACACTTAAAATTGTCACAAGTTTGGAATCCAAAGCCTTCTTTATCACTACAAGACTTTTGGGATTCTAGTATTTGATCCATATGACACGAGATTTGGTCCACTCATTAATCACCTTATGAAGGTCGATATTTTGAGCAACCAAGTCATCATTTCTAATTTTATGTGCTACAACCTTGGTTTTCTGAGTGATGTTTAAAACTGTTAGAGGAGCTATACTCTTGATTCAGTCCTTTAGAAGTTTAACTTCAAACCCGAGCAAGGTTCTCTCCATCTTAAGCTGAGAAATTTCAACATTTAATTGTTCTAAAGCATTCTTAACATTTGTAAACTTCTGGCTCATCATTTCAGCTTTCTTGAACATCACTTCTTGTTTCATGGAATATATATCTTCAACCCTCTTTGTAGAAATAGGGGTTGAGACACTTTATGAAGGTGTAGCATTTTTAAATGGAAAAATGGGGCGAGAAAAGGAATAATTTCCAATCTTGTGACTAAGAGATCAATATTTCTTGGGTTCGGATTGTAACCTATCTAATCTATGATGGACTTGTGTAACTTGAACCGGTTCCACAACTCTTTGTGAACTTGGTTCCATCTTTACTCTTGGTTCCATGTCATTTTCAGGTTCTTGAACTCCTTCAAGATTAATTTTACTCCCACTAGATTCTTTATTGAGAAACTATTTCTCAAGAAACGAATAATATAGAGCAACAAACATTTTGTTCTCTTTGCAGTTGTAAAATTAATATATGAAAATAAACTTGTCAGATTTGGTGCTAACTTATAAGAGACAAGTCTCTTTACATAAGATTCGCAACCCTAAACCTTCATAAAAGACATTCTTCCATGCCACATCTCATGTGGGGACTTAGGAGCCGATTTAGTAGGGACTCTGTTCAGTGTAACCACATCATTACTAATGCATATCCTCAAAAGGAAACAGGAAGGTCAACTTGACACATCATTGAACGAACCATGTCGTACAAGGCTCAATTCCTCCTCTTAGATACACCATACAATGTGGTGTTCCGGGTGGAGTCAACTCTGAAATGATTTCATAGTTTTGATATGATTGTCAAACTCTTGGCTCAAATATTCATCACCTCGATCTAATCGAAGTGAGCACGAGTCATCCCATAGGGAACGAGTCGTCCCCTTTTGACATGCCTCAGATTTTGTCGTCCCTTCATAAGGCACGGATTGGGCAAATGGGGCACGACTCGTCCCCTAAAGCACTAGTCGTGCCAGAGTCGTCCCCAGAGCCCAGAATTCACCCTTTTAGCCATTTTCAATCCATTCTTTTGTGTGTGTGACCCTTTAGGAATTATATTTTATGTTGGTAGTGAGTTGAAACATCAACCTCACAAGACATAAGTGACTTCTAGCAAATCATTATGTCCACCCAATTAAATATAACATCAAAGCTTGATTCCTTGATAATCAAATGTCACAATCCCTTTGTCCATGATGTTCAATTGAACATGAGTCATGGTCTATGTCAACTCATTCCGTTCAATGCTTTCTCTGTTGGTGTAATGCCCTAGGCTTTAGTTATGTTTAACTGAAAAACCGTTACGTATCATCTTTGTCGTTTATGTTTATTATTTGATTATTATAAAGTTTGCATATTTGTTGTAATAATCTCCGTCCCTGATTATTAAGAGAATAATTAGTATAATTGTCAATGGATAATCATATGATGATTATATGCATAGGGATGCACATTGAAATTATGGGTACTTGTTAGAGAACAAGTGACTGGACTTGACCCGTATGAGATTTATGTCATGGTCAAATGTCATAATTAAATCTCATATGGTCACTTCATTTAGTCCCTAGACCTGAGATTATCATGACCTTACATATGATGAAAGTCATGTTTGATTTTAGTCAAACGATATCTTAACACGATATTTATAAAGGCTATCTTTGGCATGATCGGATTCATGATGGGAAGGATGATAAGTCAAGATGAAATTTGTCCCTCGAAAGAGAGATGTTTTGCTTGGGCCCCTCGATGAGTGATAATGATGGAAAGTGTGTGGCCATACCCCAATGCGATTGGATTATCATTATACTCAAGATCGAGAAAGCATTGAACAAATACAAGTTGACATGGACCATGACTTGTGTTCAATATAACATCGTGAGACAAAGGGAGAAATGGAAGTGTACCATTGTAAATGTGAACTCTTACGTTATATTATTGGGTAGACATAATGGCTTTCTAGAGTCCGCTTATGTCTTATGAGAGTCGATATGATCGAACTCATTGCCAACATAATATAATCCTATTGGGTCACACACAACTAGAATGAATTGGTTAAACTAAAGGAAGAATGATTGAGAGTTCCTGCATATGGCAACGTTTGTCACGCGACATACTTAGCCACATGGCAATGTTTGTCACGCGACATACTTAGCCACAGAGGCGGTTTACACTTGTTTCCTAATTTGATTAGGGCACAAACTCTAAATACTAAAGTAGTATAAATATGAGTCTGTAAACAGCCGAAAAAAAGCCGAATTTTTCAATAGAAAATCACCAAAAAGGTTCTCTCAATATTCTTCCATAGGTTTAAGAATCTAGCAATTCTCAAGAACGGTTCTTGGTTCATTCTTACGTGTGGATACAACAATAGAGGGT
Organism: Adenophora triphylla var. japonica; assembly: GCA_022495995.1. Classification (NCBI taxonomy): domain Eukaryota; kingdom Viridiplantae; phylum Streptophyta; class Magnoliopsida; order Asterales; family Campanulaceae; genus Adenophora; species Adenophora triphylla. The sequence continues at coordinate 543,454 of JAFEMH010000537.1, read as the reverse complement.
CTTCGCTCGTTTGACGATCAAGGCCTAGAGTTCCAATCTGAAGATTGAAAGGTTCTTGAAGATTGAAGATTGTGATTCAAAATCACACCAATAAATTGTTCGATAGCTCAAGACCGGAAAGCAATTAAGGTTGGTAAATTCTATCTCATAGGAATTCAATTTAATCGTATAGAACGGATCTTAGGGCTTGGGTTTTGTGTTAATTTGATGCTTAATTCCGCTGCGCATGGACCCATAAAACCCAACAGTGGTATCAGAGCCCCGTTCGTATGATTAATTTTGAATTAACATGCTAGAATCAAGATATAAATCGTTTATATGCTTATTGCATGTTTTGTATGCGATAGAATGTTTATTGTTTATGTGAAACAATGTGAAAATTGTTTTCTGATTATGATGAATTAAATCTGTAAAAGGGTTGTTTTATATGATTTAATTGCCTTGTGATTGGAATTGATTGAAATTCAGAAGAACTGCCAGACTGGCTACTTTTGTCACGCGACATAGTTAGCCACGAGTGAAAATCTGGTAGTTGGGCAAGGTGTGTCACGCGACATACTTTGCCAACTGGCTGATTATGTCACGCGACATACTTAGCCAACTGGCTGATTATGTCACGCTACATACTTAGCCAATCAGGGCAGAATCAGTTTGATAATTTTTCTGCTAATCTGTGATTATGTTTATAATCTGAGATGTTTTATGTCTTAATCTGGATGCTATGAATTTTTGAAAATAAAATTTATAGGGCTATGCTAGATTAATTCATTGTTTATGATGCATGCTTAATTAATTCAAATGTGTTTTTTATTAATTGTTGCGATGCATGAATTATTTGTTCTTAAGTGTTAAGAATATTATTAGATGTTTAGTTGAAACACTGATTCATAATTTCCTAAATGTTTAGTTGAAACATTAAATTTTGATTTTCTGATTGTTTATGAGAAACAAGTTAGTTTACGCAAAATTTGAAGGAATCTGATTGTTTATGAGAAACAAATCAGTTTATGAGTCTGATTGTTTAAGAGAAACAAATCAGTATACAAAATATTGATTATGTTGCATTCAAACTGATATTATAATTGTGCATGACAAGGAGAGTTCTGTCGAAAGAAAATTTGGTACTTAAGCAGTCCTTGTGGCTCACCTATTTTCTTGGGAACTTACCTGGTGCACAGTTATAATTATCTTTGTTGATATGCTTATAATCTACTTTAAATAACCTTCATTTAACTTTTAAGTTCTTTATGCCAATCCATGATTAAGACACTTGAGACCACTCAGATAGTTTTGGGTGGGCTTGCCATAGCAAGGTGCTTTGATTCTATTCCGTTTGCGAGCAAGATGAGGAAATGGTGGTTCCTATATGTTTAAATTGGATGAACTTAATTGGGTTATCAAAATGGTTTTGGACCCAAGGCATAAGATGAGATTAAAATTTGCTTAGACATATGATGTCTTAAATAAATCTCATAAAAGATCTAAGAGTCATATACGATATGATTGATGTTTTCTACCTAATTAGTTTAATCTTGAGCGGTGCGCCATAGCGTACTTGAGATTAAATTAAAGTTGGATCTTAACCCATTAAATGCATATTATGCGTATTTGCATTGGAAGGTGTATGATTTAGTGGGAGTATTTGTAAAATACATTATTTGCTCTTAAATGATAAATGTGTTGATATTGATATGTGATCATATAATTTGTATATTTTGTTGTAGAAATAGCATTACATAATGATAATTGCGATTCGTCCTTATGAAGGACAAAGTTCGAAAGGAACAACACATAATGTGTATGTTCTTGACGAATCCGTTCCTACTGAACCCATTGCAAATGTTGCAAAGGGCAAATAAGGAAGCAACATTAGAAACATATTGATGATTCTGACAATATTGCTTGCCTTGTATTTGCCACCATGGTTAAAGGCTCTTATGAAGAACCTTGGGAACATGATAACTATTCTTTTGTTCTAGCATAACGCAAAAGGGAAATGTTCCAAGTGCAAGCCAGGCAAAAGATGTATGTTGTGGTGAAAGCTCTTAATTCATGAGATGAAAGAAGGAGCAATCCGCAAATTGTGTTAATGGTTGACACAAGAAAAGGGTTCATAAAGGAAGAATAAGTAGGTAAAGCAAAGGTTGATAAGCCTAGGACAAAAGTTGTCAAAGCCGAAGAGGCTAAACCCAAAGTGTCTCAAAAGGATGCAGTTTTTTTTTTTTTTTGAGGCTTGCCCATCTCGAGTCAAGCCCTTTTTTTTGTGTAAGTCAATTTTTACTAACAAGTCCATCAATTCTATGAAATTCCCTAAAAATCCCCACCCCAGAGGCGCCTAATATTAACTAGGGAGAGATAATCATCCACTCTAACCACTGGGGAGAGTCGAACCCAGGACATCCGTGTTGGTGTCCCAGTGCTCTGGCCATCAGGTCAAGTCCTGATGGTTCAAAAGGATGCAGTTTGCTGTCATTGCAATGAGATTGTCATTGGAAGCAAAGTTGCAAGGCTAATTAGGAAGGCCTAAAAGGTGAAGAAGGGCAATATGATTGCTACTAATTCAAGAATCTATATGATAGATATTTTCCGTTCGAATTCTTGTTCTTGGGTATATGATACCGGATTGGATCCCACATTTGTTTAAATGTGCAAGGAATAAAGAATAGAAAGCCACTCAAATAAGGTAAATTAAACCTATGCATGGGAATGCAGCAAGAGTTGCAACATTAGCCATAAGGGACTTATGAAGTCACTTTACCTTGTGAAGTAGTACTTGTTTTGAACAAGTATGACTACGTTCCGAATTTGAGTAGGAGTATTATTTCCGTTTCTTAAATGGATGACGAAGGATATAAATTTCTTATTTTCAATAAGAAGTTTTATATTTATTTAATGATATGCCTTATTGTATTGCATATGTCATTGAATGGTCTTCATATCCTTGAAGATGAGAAACAAAATAATGTTGAAGATATCTATAATATAAATGGAAATCTAAACCGAACAATATGAACAACGCGTTCATATGGCATTGCCGGATTGGTCAGATAAATAAGAAACATATATCTAAACTCCATTAACATGGACTTTTAGACTCATATGACCATGAATCATTTGAGGAATGTGGATCTTATTTATTGGGAGTATTGACAAAACCACCCTACACTAAGAGTAGTGGGAGGGCTAGTGACTTATCGGTCATTATACATGAGATGTATGTGGACCATTAAGCAGCATTGCTAGGGGAGGATTTCAGTATTTCATCATATTTCACTAATGACTTATCTAGATATGACTATGTCTATCTGATGAAGTCCAAAGGTGAATCGTTTGAAATGTTTCAAACATTTCAAGATGAAGTACAAAAACAACTTGGCAAGACTATTAAGTACTTTGATTAGATCGAGGTGGTGAATATTTGAGCCAAGAGTTTGACAATCATCTCAAAACTATGAAATCGTTTCAGAGTTGACTCCACCCGGAACACCACATTGTATGGTGTGTCTGAAAGGAGGAATTGAACCTTGTTAGACATGGTTCATTCGATGATGTGTCAAGTTGACTTTCCTAATTCCTTTTGAGGATATGCATTAGAAATAATGCGGTTACACTGAATTGAGTCCTTACTAAATCGGTTCCTAAGGCCCCACATGAGATTTGGCATGGAAGAAAACTTAGTTTGTCTTTCATGAAGATTTGGGGTTGCGAATCTTATGAAAAGAGACTTGTCTCTTATAAGTTATCACCAAATTTGACAAAGTTATTTTCGGAAATTAATCTTACAACCGCAAAGAGAACAAAACGTTTGTTGCTCTACACGATTTGTTTCTTGAGAAATAGTTTCTCAATAAAGAATCTAGTGGGAGTAAAATTAATCTTGAAGAGAGTTCAAGAACCTGAAAATGACATGGAACCAAGAGTAGAGACAGAACCAATTTCACAAAGGAGTTGTGAAACCGGTTCAAGATGCACAAGTCCATCGTAGATCGGATAGGTTACAATCCGAACCAAGAAATATTGATTTCTCATTTCGGAAAGTAATAAGATGGAAGTCATTGAGAATGAAGATCCTACATCCTATCTTGAGGCGATGTCTACTCCTAATTTGGATAAATGGTTAGGAACCATGAAGTCCGAATTACAATCCATGTTCGATGATCAAGTTTGGAACTTGATTGGGCTACCTGAAGGTGTAAAAACTAAAGGGGCATGTAGGTCTTCAAGACCGACATGGATGTGAAGGTGTATACTTTCATGACTAAGGATTGTAGCAAAGGGATTTAGGCAAATTTATAGTGTTGACTATGTTGAAACCTTTTTCGCCAGTTACAATGTCAAAGTCTATTAGAATTTCAATTGCCATTATCACATATTGTGACTATGTGATATGACAAATGGATGTTAAACGACTTTCTTTAAATGGAAAGATTATTAAGGATGTGTATAGTACACAACCCGAATAGTTTATCAATCCAAGAAACTCTAATAGAGTATGCATGTTGCAAAGATCCATGAGATGGGTTGAAGCAAGCTTCAAGGAATTGGATTCTTCGTTTTGATGAATTGGTCAAAGAGTTTGACTTCATCAAAGAACAAAGATGAACCTTGTGTATGTATGAAATTCAGTGGGAGCGTAGTATTATTTCTATTGTTTTATTACAATGATATCTTACTCATTGGAAAAACAAGTTCCGACACTTAAGACTGTTAAGTCTTGGTCAAGGAAAGGTTTCTCAATGAAAGATATGGGTGAAGCCGCTTACATCCTTGGCATCAAGATCTATAGAGATGGATCTAGAAGGATAAATTGGTTTGAGTCAAAATGTTCACATTGATAAGGTTCTTAGAAGAGTCTAAGAAAGGTAACTTGTCAATGGATCATGGTACTTCTTTTAGCAATACTCATTTTCTTATGACAACTGATGAGCAAAAGGGAAATGAATGAAGTTCCATATGCTTTGGCATTTGGATCTGTCATGTATGCCATGATTTGTACTAGACCCGGCGTCTCATATGCTCTAAGCATGATGAGTCGATACCAATCTGATCCTGATGTAAACCATTGGATGGCAGTCAAGATGATCCTTAAGTACTTAAGAAGAACTAAGGATACGTTCTTGGTATTTGAAAGATTGGAAGTTAATCTTGTTGTAAGGGTTACATAGATGCTAGCTTCCAAACTAACAAAGTTATTTTAAAATCGCAATTAGGATTTGTGTTTATGCTTATTAGAGGTGCAGTTTTAATTGGAAGAGTTCCAAGCAAAAATTGTAGCCGATTCTACTACTAAGGCCGAATTTTAGCAACATATGATGTGGCTAAAAGAGGCAGTTTGGATCAAAAGTTCATTAGTGTTTTGGAAATGTTCCAAGTATCACTAATTGGTGAAACCTTTGTTATGACAATAGTGGTGCCATTTGTGCAAACAATGGAACCAAGGTCACAACAGCGATCCAAACACTCACTTAGATGTTCTTCGAGGAATTCATAAAGAATAAGAAGATGTTAAGATATACAAAGTATCAACCGATGATGACATAAGGGATTCACTAACAAAGACTCTCGCACAGGCAGAAGCATGATGGTCATGTTAGATCCATGAGTATTCGATACATAAATGGAGCCTAGTGCAAGTGGGAGACTGTTGGTGTAATGCCCTAGGCTTTAGTTATGTTTAACTGAAAAACCGTTACGTATCATCTTTGTCGTTTATGTTTATTATTTAATTATTATAAAGTTTGCATATTTGTTGTAATAATCTCCGTCCCTGATTATTAAGAGAATAATTAGTATAATTGTCAATGGATAATCATATGATGATTACATGCATAGGGATGCACATTGAAATTATGGGTACTTATTAGAGAACAAGTGACTGGACTTGACCCGTATGAGATTTATGTCATGGTCAAATGTCATAATTAAATCTCATATGGTCACTTCATTTAGTCCCTAGACCTGAGATTACCATGACCTTACATATGATGAAAGTCATGTTTGATTTTAGTCAAACGATATCTTAACACGATATTTATAAAGGCAATCTTTGGCATGATCGGATTCATGATGGGAAGGATGATAAGTCAAGATGGAATTTGTCCCTCGAAAGAGAGATGTTTTGCTTGGGCCCCTCGATGAGTGATAATGATGGAAAGTGTGTGGCCACACCCCAATGCGATTGGATTATCATTATACTCAAGATCGAGAAAGCATTGAACAAATACAAGTTGACGTGGACCATGACTTGTGTTCAATATAACATCGTGAGACAAAGGGAGAAATGGAAGTGTACCATTGGAAACGTGAACTCTTACGTTATATTATTTGGGTAGACATAATGGCTTGCTAGAGTCCGCTTATGTCTTATGAGAGTCGATATGATCGAACTCATTGCCAACATAATATAATCCTATTGGGTCACACACAACTAGAATGAATTGGTTAAACTAAAGGAAGAATGATTGAGAGTTCCTGCATATGGCAACGTTTGTCACGTGACATACTTAGCCACATGGCAACGTTTGTCACGCGACATACTTAGCCACATGGCAACGTTTGTCACGCGACATACTTAGCCACAGAGGCGGTTTACACTTGTTTCCTAATTTGATTAGGGCACAAACTCTAAATACTAAAGTAGTATAAATATGAGTCTGTAAACAGCTGAAAAAAAGCCAAATTTTTCAATAGAAAATCACCAAAAAGGTTCTCTCAATATTCTTCCATAGGTTTAAGAATCTAGCAATTCTCAAGAACGGTTCTTGGTTCATTCTTACGTGTGGATACAACAATAGAGGGTCTTCGCTCGTTTGACGATCAAGGCCTAGGGTTCCAATCTGAAGATTGAAAGGTTCTTGAATATTGAAGATTGTGATTCAAAATCACACCAATAAATTGTTCGATAGCTCAAGACCGGAAAGCAATTAAGGTTGGTAAATTCTATCTCATAGGAATTCAATTTAATCGTATAGAACGGATCTTAGGGCTTGGGTTTTGTGTTAATTTGATGCTTAATTCCGCTGCGCATGGACCCATAAAACCCAACATTCTCGATTCTGAATATGTTGATAATCCAAATGAATTTGATCTCTATCAAATCACTTGAGTGTGGCTACACATTTCATCAACATCATTCATCGAGGGGCCCAAGCAAACATCTCTCTTCATAAGAGGGACAAATCCCGTCTTGACTTATCATTCTTCCCTACATGATTCCAATCGTGCTAACATAGCCCTTATTGCTATTCGATTAAAGATAGTGTTAGACTATATCAAACACGATCTTCGTCATGTGGAAGACGATGATAATCTCAGGTACTAAGGATTCAATAACACGACTATCATGAAATTTATTCATGACACATATGACTATTGACCATGTCATAAATCTCATCGGTAGGTCATGTCCAATAATTGTTCTCTAGCAAGTATCCATAAGTGTAATGTGCATCACATTCATATAATCATCTCCATGATTATCCACTACCAACTTATACTAGTTGTTCTCAACAAATAGGGACACAGTTCAATATAATAAACATGCAAAATATATAATGAACCAAATAATACTTTCTCTATAATAAATGATAAAGACGATTACATAGCGGTTTAGATAATAAATCAAACATAACTAAACGCCTAGGGCACTACACCAACACCTTGATGATGCTTGCCAGACCGAGCCCCAGAACATAATTCATGAGCTTCATCATCTTCATGGGAGGAGGGATCCAGTCCCAAGTCAGGGGGAGGTCTATGTGGCACACTTGGGCTTTTGAACTTTTGACTGTGAACACCCTGTCAGCATCATGCCTTCGTTGTCATGCTTGATTTCCAGGATCGGGATGCCATTTGTGCTAGTCCCTTCGGCAGTTACGTTGTCCCCATAAATGATGGTGAGATCACCTCCTTGGATGAACTTCAAGCATTTGTGTAGAGTGGACGCCGCCCCATTTATTTGGTGTAGCCAAGGTCGGCCCAAGATGGCAGTAAAGGTGATCGGGATGTCGATAACCTGGAAGTCTGTTGGTATCATCTGCTTTTCGAACCATAGGTTTAGAGTGGCTATCCCCAAGACTGAGCGAGACGTTGAGTCATAAGCTTTGATCATCTGCGTTGATGGCTTTAGATCGGTTGGCTTGATTCCTAGCAAGTCCATCATTTCGGAAGGGAGGACGTTCATGGCTGATCCTCTATCTACCAAGACCTGAGAAAGGTGCCGCTTGTCGAGTTAAATGGTGATGTAGAGAGGCTCATTGTGGTTAGCCCCAAATTTTGGTAGATCGAGCTCAGTGAAGGTAACGATGTTACCATAGTGAACGTTGCCGATCATTTGAACTGCTTCCTCCAGGGTCACATTGATTGGCACCATGGTCTGGGCCAGGCTTTCTTCCAGCTTGAGCTTGTGGGGATAGGAGGAAGTGAGCAAGGACCAGAGGGATATGTTGGCTTGAGTGCGCTTGAGTTGGGTTAAGATCGGGTCTTCAGCCTTTGGGTCAAGCACTTCAGCTTCTTTGGAGTAGGGGCCTTTTTCGGTTCGGGGCTCAGGTATGGCTTGCCTCTTGTCTGCCCTCGGTGGATTCACTGGGATCTGGCCGGAACGCGTCAGTACGTTCACTTCTGGCTTTACTCCTTTGCTTGTTTCTCCCACTTCTGTCATGGGAGAGCCTTGGTTAGCGTATGGCCATGCATCGCATCTCAGCTCGTTCACCGTTATTGCTTTTGTTGGGGCCTTGACGAGGGCCTTGATGTCTTCCCAAGATAAAGGTTGGGGTGCCAGGATGCTAGGACCATTGGTTGCTGTGCGGAGCTCGTCCCAGCTTATCATGGAGCAGAAATTGCCGTGATCTTGAGTTGAGTCAGGCTGAGGAGATTTGTTGGAGTAGATGACATAGTAGTCAAACTTTCCCGATGGTTCTCCTAGGGTTCCAACTGTGGGATCACCGGCTTCATACCTCTTTTTCAGTTTTTGTTCAGATGAGGTTTTCTACTTTCTTGGGGGATGGTCCTCATTTATTCATCTTGGAAATCTCTCTCCAGACAAGTGGGGCAGTCGCAAACATCTCACCAAATGTGTTCGGCAGTTTGCGGGGGGCTCAGAACCTTGGGGCACTGACTTAGCATGTCTTTCCCTAGCAGGCCTTGTGGCTTCATGTCATAGCTACGGGGCTCATGTAGAGGCAAAGGGTTAGATCCCAGAGTATATTGAGAGACTCTAGGGGCTGAGGGATCGGGTACGTCCTCGGGAGCCCCAGGTGGCTTGGGGTGGCCAATGTTTCGAAATGATGCATGGCACCTTAGCTCCAAGCCTGTTGTTCGCCTTGGCCTTTTTGCAGAGCTCTGACAGCTTGCCAAACCTCTTCTATTGTTGGGAAATTTTCCAGGGGCAGAATTTCGTTTCCCTCACTGTTATCTGCCGACCTTGCCATGGGAGAGTGGCAGACTGTTCGGACCGCTGAACTGGAAGGGCTGTCGGACCTTGCAGTTTTGACACTGAAAATACAGCACCCGGGTACTCTCAACTACTCTCGGTTTGCTGGAGGGGGTGACGGGTAAGGTTTAGACATGGGAAGGCCTTTTTTGAATAAAGGGAGAAAGCTCATGCGACATGCAGTTTCCTCTTTTTTTATTTATGCTTTTTTTTGTTTTAATATACTTAAAACATGTTTTCTCAGAATCCTAGGTTTGTTGGAAAAGATTGCTCTTCTTTTTCGCAACTATTCTAGATTATGGGTCAGTAGAGACCATCAATGCGGCTATAAGCCCCTCGTTTTGCACATGTATTTCGACTTCCCAGGGTGGACAGCCCCGGGTGAGGGTCCTATAGGGCAAGCGGTTTCCACCGGCCAAAAGAAAAACCGAACCTAAGGACCGAGCCTGTCATGTTCGTTTTAATGCGTCGCGCATGTGAATAGTGAACCGAGCCGGCACTTGAGTCAAGATCGGGTCAAGAGTTCGGCATGACCTCTCTTTACCTTGCTTGCGCAAGGGATCTATGACGTTAGGTTTTGGCTAGGTCATATTGTCATGGATGACATATTAAAGGCTTGATAACATGGTGTCATGTGGGCATGGATGTATATCCGAGACGGAGCATCGTCTGGGTGTAGCTTTGTAAATCAAGATCTGGTCAAGATTTTAGCATGACCTTTCATCGTCTTGCTTGCGCAAAGGATCTTGATTTCTGGGCTTTGACTCAGATAATGGCCGGCATGGGATATATATCCAGGCTTTATGACACTGACTAGGTCAAAAACCAACCGAGTCCGGATAGAGTGTGACGCAAGCGTGCATGGTGGACACTAGCTAGGATGGGAAGTTTGGAATAATCCCGTGCGAGCTCGAAAGGCATAGGAACACCAGTCGAATTGCATCTAAGACCATCCCGGGTTTGGAGTTATAGTGTGCAGTGTACAGGATAAGAGTGCACGTAGTGTGCGGTCACTAAAATTCTTTTTCTGAGGAAAACAGAAAGTTTTGCAGAATTTTTAAATGTATGTACACAGATGTATTACGATCCATTATGATGCATTTTTTTGTATTTTTTTTTTTGATAAAAAAGTAAAGCACATGCACACACACACAACATATAAAGAAGGGGTAAAATGAAAGTTTGATCCTCATCATTGTTTTAAAAATCTTTTTTTATTTGTTTAAAAGTTTTTAAACAAAACTTCCCCAGCGGAGTCGCCAACTGAAATTACCCAATCTGTGGCCAGACGGTCATCTCGCACTCTCAGGGGTGTCGCTGTCTTTGTAGAGTCGCCACACCGTTTTGATTATGCCCAAAACATTGAGAAAAGGCATTTTTTTGTTGTTGTGTGATGAGATTTTGAGTTCGGAGGTCAGGTTATGCCTTGGGAATAGAATAGTAGAGCTCACCCGAGTCGCCTCGTATTCACGAGTCTTTCGATACCCCTCTTTCTTTTAAAGTTGTGTGTGTGTGTATGTGCTTTTAAAAATGCATTTTGAAAATGATGTCTACACTGTATATTGTGTATTTTAATATTGAAATTAATTGAAATAGATTGGAAGGAGGCCTTACCAATGTTGGTTCATGTCTATCTTCTGCTGGGGAATGTGTTTGATTGAGTGTAAATAGTGCTCCGGGACGGACCGGGATTGCCTAAGGATGGACCGGTGTCTGCGGATAGAGTTTCGGTGTGATTCGGGATGGACCGGTGTCTGTGGACAGAGCTTCAGCGTGATTCGGGATGGACCGGTGTCTGCGGACAGAGCTTCGGCGTGCCTCGGGATTGCTAGGTGAATTCGGGCAGAGGTTCAGCATGCCTCGGGATTGCTAGGTGTATTCGGGCAGAGGTTCGGCGTGCCTCGGGATTGCTAGGTGGATTCAGGCATAGGTTTGGCGTGCCTCGGGATTGCCAGGTGGATTCGGGTAGAGGTTCGACGTGCTTCGGGATTGCTATGTGGATTCGGGCGGAGGTTCGGCGTGCCTCAGGATATGCCGACAGGGCTTCGGGATGCTTCAAGATCGCTCGGGATGGACCGGCAGGGCTTCGGGCTGCTTCGGGAGCACCTCGGGATGGCTTGGGAGCGTGTCGGGTCAGCTCGGCAAGGCTTTGGGAGGGCTTTGAAGCGCCTCGGAGCGGCTCGGGAGGCCTCGGGAAGGGACGGAAGGGCTAGGATGACTTAGAATATTCCCAGCATGTTGGGAGGAGGGAGGAGAGAAGGGAGGAGTGAAGAAAATGAGAGGGGGAGCCTTCTGTTTATAGGCCATTAAAAATAGGCAAAGTGGTCCGCACGGATTCCTTTGCAATCCCAATTTTTTGATTTTCCGGGATTTGAGGGAATATTGTGGACTTTAAGGGGATTTTGCAATGATGGTTTTCAACTTGCAAAGTGGTCCCTGCGGACACTTTTGCAGGCTGACTATTTTTTGTAATTCCCAAAAAGTTCTTCTGTTTTATTTTATTCCAGAAGGGTCTTACCTTGGTTTGGTTGTTGGTTTTGGACTTTTTAGAGGTTACGGGTCTTCGGGATCACATTTGTGTGAGTCCGCGGTGTTTCCCGTGTGCTCGGATGGGAGCGATCCGGATTGGGGTACTTACAACCGCGGTCCAAATAAATCGTTGACTGCAGGCCCGTTGGGAAACAGACGAGCAGCAGCTTCATCATATGATAACCCATCCGAACCAAACCTCATCCTGTCCATTTTATCCATGAGTAAACTTGCCCAAAGCAGCAATGTTCCGTAGCTGGGTCTTGCATCCAAGCTCGTACTGAGCAGTAGCTTCAGCCGACATCTCGTCCTGATACTCCTCGGATTTTTTTGTACTCCTCAACTGCCTCCTTGCGGGCAGCGGACAACTGGGTGTCTTTCTCTAGCTCGAACTGCCTTAGGGGAAGCAGCTTGTCGGAAAGCTGGTCCACCATAGCCTCCAAATCCAGAACCAGCTTTTTGGAAGCCTCTAGCTTGTCCAACAGCTCCGCATTCCTCTTCTCAAGCAGCTCCTTCTGCCCGCGGAGCTCATCCCGCGTCCCCTTGGCCTTGTCAAGAGCTTTATTGACCACATCAAGCCGATCTTTGAAGCCCTTCAAATCTGCCTCCTTCTCAGTCATTGACTCCTTCAAAGTCCTCACCTTGTCCTCCGCCTTCATCAAGGCCTTGGACTTATCAGCCAGGATCCTGGTCTGCTCGGTGTAAGCAGTGGCCTGCTCGTCCGAGATTTCTCTCAGACGCATGACTTTGTTGCTCAGCTGCAAAGAAAATTTTTTTGTCAGTTATCAAACTGAAAAAGTTAAGACGCGGAGATAACAAGAAAAGCTGAAGTCTACCTCGGTAACCGTAAGGCCAATATCACCCATTAGGGCAGCTGTATTCTCCTTGGCCCCAACATTCTTATAGAAGTCAGGGGCATAGAGCCTGTTCAAAAGACCAAGCCCTACGACAGATTGGAGCCCTCCGCGGGCATAGAGATCCACCCCTTGGATTTTGGGCACATCCTCCAGTTTAGCCTTCAAACCCCACACAGCTTCGCGAGAGTTGAGGGGCAGAAGGGGGTAAGAAACAGAGCAAGCCGTGGACCCTCTAGTAGAAGTAGAAGCTGGGGCGGGGATAGTGGAAGCTTGGGCATGTGCCACATCAGCTCGATGGGTGTTCTGCTGTCTTTCCTTGCCCGCAGTCTCGCTCTTAGAGGCAGGCCTCTTCCTAGACTGATCGGTGTGACCGGTAGAAATGGTGCGATCAACCGGACTGGAACCGCGAGCAGATGCTGGTGGAGGCCCTTTGGGAGGCAAAGGCAAATCCTTGGTCATGGGAATCCCCTTAACTCTGGCCAGGGTAGCGCCTGATGATTTTTCAACAACGGGTAGGAAAACGCCCTTGGCAGCAACTTTACCCAAGGCTGCCTGCCTGGCCGCTGTATCTTTCTCCTCTTGTTGTAATTTCTTTGCCTTCATTTGTGCGGTATTAAGCTTGGCCATCTCAAGAATATTCAGCTGGATCTACTCTGAAAGAAAAAAGAGTTGATTAGAGAGCAGTTCAAAAAATTAGAAGGAGTTAAACAGTTTATCAAAGGCAGAAAAAGAGACCAATCCACTCCGGAGATTCGCAGACCGCGCCCATCATACAAGTTCTGCAATCAGCCTCAAAATCATAAAACTCGTGAACCCTCCAATCGGGATCACGGATTTGGTGTCCAATGGTCACGCTAGGGGCGTAGTAGCTACCCTCCCTCCGAGGGGCCACCCCTGAATAGATCAAAAAGGGCTCACTATTGATAATCGTGCTCACGTCGAAAATAGGCTGCTCTTTCTCGATCACGAATTTGGCTATGTAAAGAGCCAGAGCGACTTGAAGATCTTTGGAGGCATCCGGGTTAGGATAAGAGCTGGCAGCAACCCTAACAGGGACAGGATACAACGTCTTGGAAAAAGACCACCCGAACCTAGACTCTATGACCAGGATGTGCTTCTGGTTCCTTTGGTCAAATTTATTTGTGGGGGCAGAGAAGGTCCGGGTAGAGTTGTTCTAAGTTTTCAGGCCCAGGTTGCCGTTGGTTATTTTGTTGGAGTAGAAGGCATATAGCCCAGAAAGGGAAGGTTCAAAACCTAAAACCTTGCAGACCGCTATGAAGGAAACAAGGGCTCTAATGGCATTCAGCGGTTGAAATTGAGAAACCTGTTGATAAAAGGATCAAGAGGGAGCCTCAATCCGTTCTCAAACTAGACCCCGTAGAAGATATAGGCTCTATTGTCCTCGCGGACATCTGCCACCGCCTCCTCTCCATCTCCGTCCACCTCCATATCATCATCATCATCATCACTACTTTCTAGGTTCACGACGGGCACAAACGGGGCCTCGATCTGGACTTCGGGGTAAACGGTGTTTAATGGTTCCACATCTAGGGGAAGGCTCCAATCCTCAGCGGCCAGGCAAGAATCCATATTCGTCTGGTTAGGGTCCATCAGGGCAACTTTTTCCCAGTCTATTATCACTGAGGGATTATGAATCGCTCTCCTCACTAGTTCGACAGTGTTAAACGCATGATCTCTCTCTCGAGGGAACCTGCAACAAACCCCCATCACAAAATTTCTTAATCGATTAGTATCCCCCAACACTGCCATATCTTTGTTCACAATCAGATTTTTCTTGGCCTCCACAACCAGGGTGGGGACCCAATTTCCCCACTGATACTTCTCACAAAAATATTTAAAGCAATCCAAGGACACCCTAACCCAAGCATGGGCAACTTTCCTATAGATACCCCTGACTGTTTACAAACAGCGAAGGTATCAGGAGTATTCTCATCTCCTAACTCTAAGGGACGGGCTGGACCAAAAGTAATGGTTGTCATCGTTATTCCTAAGGAGCAGAAATACAGAGGAAGAGGGAAATAAAAGCAAAAATTACTTACGAAAGGAAGATCTGAGGAAGAAAACGCTAAGGAAATCAGTAAATTTTTCTCTCTCTAAATCCAATTTGAAGGCGTGAAGTTGATAAAAGGGTTTGAGGAAGAAAGGGTTTGGTATTTATAGGCCTACCTATACGGGTCGACCCGTATTAATTAGCCCCCAAACCGTTTTCCTCGAATTACGAACCGGTGCCAAAGCTTTAAATTTCAAATTTTTGCCGGTTGACAATTAATGGTGCCTCTTCAATGGTTGACATGTTTCTTCCGTACCTGACACGTGCTGGCGCTTCACCTACGAAGGGGCCACTAGCATATCCAGGAAGCAGAGCAAGAAAGCTTCTACAAGCTTCCTCATGTGCCTCTCACATGTGCCAATTTGCACGGGAGGCGGAGCAAAACCAGCGGAAAAATGCCAACACTGGTAACCGCAGAGAGCGATCTGACAAGACCGAACCTAGCAAGTAGCTCCTTGCTCAGACCATAAATAATCTCTCACTTGGAGCTAGGGGCCACTGATGAGCCCGGACCAGTTAGACCGGGCCCAAGCTCGGTCTGGTCCAAAGGCCAAGTATGAAGTGGCATACCCTAGACCGCCAGAGTCAAGACCGCGGACAGATAGACCGTCAGGGTCAAGACCGCGATCCTCTCAGACCGTCCCAGTCAAGACCATGGGGATCCAGACCGTCAGTAGTGTGACCACAGGAGTTGTAACCTTTCCATCCGTGCCCGCGTCAATATCATTGACCACGCCCAATTTGTTGACTGCGGGCTCATACCAGACTCCCGGTTATCTCACCAGACTCCCGGTTAAAGCCAAAGCTTACAGAGCAAGTTTACTTACTGGCTCTGACAGTACAGTAGCCGGCTTATTTGCATCGCATTGAATGCGGCTCAGACAGGCGCCTACTATCGCCATTAATGCGCCGCGTCAATTCTCCCAAATACACTGCTCATGTCCACATCAACGACATCCCCCCTGCAAGTGAATCTTACTTTACTGGTAGGCCCAATCAGATGCGAACACGTGTATCCGGTCAAAGACTAAGAGGCCCCTTAGGACTGACCTCATGGCTTACCTCAACAAGCACCTCTCCATCACCTATAAATAGAAAGCCCTTGTCCCCTTGGACAAGGTAAGTGCCAAATTGACATTATAAGTCACACTAGTACTCCCCTACCCGTACCAACGGCACGGTCACAGTACAACATAAATAATGCGTGTTTGAGATCATAACCCCCCAAATGCATTGTGTTTAGTATCTTTGATCACATTGTAAATAATCAAAACACCATAAAAAATCTACTAAATTGTTAAAATTTCCATTTGATTGAAAGAACAACAATATTGATCATACCTTACATAACCCCAACCCCACCCACTTTCCTCTTTCCCCTCAGCCCCCTCACCCTTTTTATGTAACCCACTATCCTTTTGAGCTACATTTTTTCAAACTTTCAAGACTACGATGAAACATGCATATCACAAACTAAGTGAATTGTGCCACTATAGATGGCAAAACAATGGAAACAATGATGAATACTCCCTCCGTCCCAATAAAAGCTTCACTAATTACCCAAAAGGGCATCCCGTTAGAAGCTTCACCTTTCCTTTTTTGGCAAAGAATTTTTACTATTTCCTCCACTCATTCTCTCTCCTACATTATTTTAATACTCACAACACCATTATAATTTACTATTCCCTCCACTAATTCTCTCTCCTATTTTCAAATTACACTCACAACATTTTTTTTCCCTCCCATTTCCATAATTTGCGTGCCCTCCCAAAAGGGTGAAGCACTTATTGGGACGGAGGGAGTATAAAATTTCAATGAGTCTTGGCTCATTTTATAGCCCCTTGTCGTGTCTTGGGAAACTCAAGAATTCAATTCCCCTCCCCTACGTTGTATTCATAATAGTATATTACAAAAAAATGATAAATAAAAAGCGCCAATATTGAAAAATATGTTTGTAATGCTAAAGTTCAATTTTAAAGCTGATACTATTTGAGAAATCTGAATCGTTTTGGGAGTACAGAAAAATGGTAGTAACAAAGAATAAATACCTGCTTGATCAAATGTGAAATACATGTAGTATCAGAGTTGGTGACGGTTGAAGTAATCATTATTAGTGACTGATTGGTAGGCCAGATTACATCAATGTACACCTGAATAGACAAACCCCCGATCCCATTCACTGACATACAATATTGCAATTATAATAACCCCTCAATGTCAGAAAAAATGAATGTAAACCCCCAACTTTGCTCTCCATTATAGATATTAGTTAGACCAATTGACCGACTTAATAGATTTAAACTGAGTTGAATTCCTTGTAACGGATAAAGGAGTTAATAGCACATCCATTATTCTTGTCGGTGGATGGTTGTTTGTTCCAGTAGTTTGTCTTTCAAAGGAGAGACACCATGACTAAAAGATGATAGATAGGATGAAACTAATAAACATCATAGAATACATTAAAGAATGCTAAAAATAAAGGACAAAAAGTTATGCTTCTCTTGATGATCCAGAGAACTATCATGGAACAAAAATAGAGAACAATTTTAAGGTTGAAGGCCAAAATTGATTAACTCTTACTCCCTCCGTACCAAAATAAATGTTCAAAAGTATTCAAATTTATTCTTTATCAAGAGGAAATTTGAATTTATTTTTTTTTTTTGTATAAAAATATAGATGCCGTAAAAATTAATACAAAATGCTTAGAACAAAATATAACACTCCCTAAGCTTATCCGAAAAATTTAAACCGTCAATTTTCATATTCCTACGTCACAGAAATGTCTTGCAATTGCAATCAAATTCCTTAAGATTAAACAACTAAACTACATTTCACCAAAAAGTGACACACACGTATACAAACAGTGCCATTTTTGTTTCTAGAATATTTTGTCCAACTGGTTGCCGCACATTTTGTTAAACTCCCCATATCAAAAAATAGAGGCAGGAATATGTAATCCAAGAAATAGATAAAAATATTACTTGAAATCTTTAGGTAAAGAGTTGAAATCATATTCCAGGTGGTCTTTTGCAGTAGCCATGAAGAAAGGTCATCAAGCTATCCCTCTAATCCCTCCACCAAATAAGTAAAGGGTATATATATATGCTCCACAGTAACAAATCTACCTGTCTTATGAATTTCTTGACTAATTGTAGGGTCCCCTTCCTCTGAAAAATATTAGCAAACCAACATCACTAATCAATTCCCCTCTTTTTATTCATATTGATTTAACTAAAAAGGTCAAATCATTTTCTGCTCGATACTCCTTATTTGTAATGATGTAAACAAAAATAAAAAAGAAAACAAAGTGTAAAGGAGAAAGGAGAAAGAAAAATGAGCTTGACTCAACTCTTTAAATGTATATTGCTACTATTTTTTTTCAATCTAAAGATTGAAAGGGAAGCAGTTAACTTAAATAAAATCAAAATATCAACTTAAAATTAATTGAAACCTAATATGAAAGCATTGTGTCTGCCTCTGCATGAACTGCCACTGCCTTTCAAGCCCAAACATGTCAGCTCTACTTATATGAGCGCTACAGACACAAATGCAACAGACAAAGTGCACAAAATTGATCTCAACATTGAAACTAAGCACAACAAAGCCTTGAACTAATAACTTAAAGGAAATTCACAAAAAATAAAAAATGAACTTATAATGATAAACTGAGCTCAACAAAACATTTTCAGAAATACTAAATCACAACTACATGAACTTCTGAGAAAACATCAACATGTGAGATCTTCAAGTAAGTAAAAAGGTTGAGCAAATAGGTCTGTCTCTAACTTTAATTTTCTTTAATTGGCCGGTGATACTGCGACATCGAAAAGGGTTATTTATAGATACCAAGCGAAATTTAGATGCCAGTAATTTCTTAAAAAGAATCACTGTTAAATAGATTAATTACTCCCTTTGTCCCCAAATATATGAACATTTATGTTTCGATATGTTTGATATTAATGGAGATTCATTTTGGGACGGAGACAATAGGAATTAAGGATTGATATTACTTCTAAAATAATAGTTTAGTATATCAGTAATAAACAACTCATATCAAATTGATACATATGATCAAATGTTTGTCATTCAAAGGTAGTACAAAAATAGAATCAACGTAGATATATCAAATTCATAGAGAACATGTTCAAACCAAACGAAAATAAAGCAAACAATAACAATGTACCACTGATCATGAGAAGATCCTGAATGCCCTTGCTTTTATCTCTCCGCTCTATTATTAAATCCATGTACATGTTTTAAGCTATTTCTTTCCATCAGGAGAGTCCACACAGAAGGCTTTAGCATTCCTAAAAAAATAATAAGTTAGAAATTGGCATGGCAAGGGGGAAATATATAAAATATATATATATATATATATATATATATATATATATATATATATATATATTAATTCAATTGCCTCAAAATCAATACAGATGATAGAACCACTTAAAATAAATCCCGAGGAATTAGCAGGACTGGAATGGTCTTTGGATGACCTACAAGAACCAGACAGTAAAGTATTAATACCAAAACAAAGTCATATATATGAAAATGCAAATGGAATGCAAAGCTTAAGGTTCATAAACTTTAGAAGGGAAGACCCTACACAAAGTGATAATGAAACAGAAACAGAATATAATTTTATGAATATAGAATATGACACAAAACCAATATATGATACAGATAGTGACGATAAAGAAATAGTCATAGGATTTGACCAATTTGAAACAAAAGAAAATGACTTTAGTATAATATACTATTTAGAAGAAGAACCCTCTACAGGTTTTAAAGTGGAAGAGACTAATAAAACATTTGAAGAAATTATAAATAAAAAATTCACTGAATTAAATATCCAAGAAGAAGTGGATGACATGATAATAGATTGCATTACAGAATTAGGATTAACATATGAAGAAAGTTATAATAAATTACAAGAAAAATTGGACAAGCCTAGATAATGAAATACAGGCACTAATTAATGCATTAGAAAAATTTAAAATCTTTCTAAACAAAGAATTTACAGTAAGAATAGATTGCGAAGCAATAGTAAAATTTATAAAAAATGATCAAAGTAGAAAGGTTAACAGAACAAGGTGGATAAACTTAACAGGTTATTTCGAACAACTAATGGATAGAAGCAAAAAGAAAGTACTATATCCTCAACAGAAAAAGACAGATTCAGACAAAGAAAGCAGCATGAAAACAGAAAGTGTGAAAGAGGAACAGTTTCTTCCCTTCATTGGGGAAGCGGACAAATTAACTTAAAACGTTCCATTCAAATTGTCCCTCTGAACATGTAAATGATGTCCATGGTTTAAATTTTTCTTCTAATTTTAATTGATTATAACCCGATTTTAAATCAAATTTAGAGAATATCTTTTTCTTTTGTATTAAGTTTACTAAAGAATCTTTATTTGGTATGTTATATCCATCATCTTCTGTATTATCATTTAGTATTTTATAATTATATACTATTCTAGCTTTTCCTCGTTTTATTTCACTATGGTTTCTTACTAGAAAAGCTGCTAATCTATGTGGACTTTCTGATTTTCTAATTAATTTTTGTTTTATAATTTCTGGGATTTGTATTTTAAATTCCTCTTTATCTAAAGGACTGTATTCAATGTTAGCTGTTCTGATTGTAATGTCAGGATTTTTAATTTTAAATTTACAAGTGTATGTAACCTTTGAGTTTGTAATGTCTTCTCCTATTAGTCCTATTTTTTCTAGATGTAGAATTATAGGATGTTTTGTACTTTTTGTTATGTCTATCCCTTTTTCTAATTCTTGTGTTAACATATTTGTGAGTAGATTTAGGGTTTCATTTTCTATATGACATTTTTTATTTTGGTTTGATTTTAAAAATTCTAAGCTACCTAGTCCACCACGCTTCTGTGGGAACTCTGATGTTTGATTATATCGTAGGGTAGGTATGCTATAAATATGTTTACTAAGTGTAATGTAATTTTTTGTAATTGTTATAGCTCCTTGTAATCCTAGTATAAAGTTTAGTCCTAATATAAAGTCTTTTGACTTTACATATTCCGGGCTAATGTTGACTTGTGGTATGTCGTATTTGAAGCTATAATTTTTTGAAAAGTCTAAAAACTGTATTCCTATAGGTTCTATGTAATGTGTGATTGTCATTAACCTGTCTTCTATTATTCTGGTTACAATTTAAACATATCTCGTAGTTTTAACAAACAATTTACATTTGATGAACATTAAGTAAAAACAAATAGTAATTTTAACCATTAATTTATATTTAACGGACATAAAGTTAAAACATAAAGCAAACACGAAAAGGACACACATAATATTTAAAATATTTGTATAACTAGACGAAGGAGGAAGATGATGAATACTTACAAAGAGACTGAGGAGGTATAGTGATATTTCTTCAGAATTTTTACAGCGGAGTAGAAATAAAACTCTCTTTTTTTTATGTAAGGGCTCTAATATGAAGTGCAGAAGGTATAAAAGGAATTTAAGTAATAGGACTTAAGGGGTCGGAAAAGTGTTTAGGCTGCCATGGATTGTATGAACACTTGAGTTTTATAACTTTGGTTTTTTCTCTCGTACTTACAAATGAGAATGGAAGGAGTTTATATAGCCTCCTAACATTCTATATTATCTAGAGGTTCTATGTTGTATTCTCCTTATTGTTCTATTAAATTACTCCTTTTTGTATTTTTGTTTTTATTTGGGCATTTATTGGCTAAATGTTTTTCATCACCACAAATAAAGCATCTACATTTCATAGTTTGAGGTTTTCTTACGTATTTATTCCCTGCATAGGGTTTATATTCTTTCTTGTAGGTTGTACTTTTTCTTTTTTTTTTTTTGAATTTATTATATTGTCCATAAGCCTGAGGTGTGTATATTGCTGTTTTACAGAATGCATACGCACTCTTTTTCAATTGTTCCTGGAGAGTTACTTCTTTACATTTATCCTCTAATATGTTAAAAGTGAATGTAATTCGAGGTCCAATTCCTAAGTTTTGTCTGTCACCATACTGTTGTTTCCATGATTCATGGATATTTCTGCCTAAATCCCCAGGTAATTTAACAAAATATTTATCGCATAATTCATCATTCATAGCCTGTCCTGTTTGTGATAATAACCTAGTAAAATCTAGGGTAAAATCATTTATATATTTCATGTCTGCTATACTTAGTTATTCTAAATTTCTGATAGCTGTATCTTGTATAAGAGTAGTATTTTTTGCTGGGTCTACTCCTAATATTAATGTTCTAATTTGACTTGTGAAGTTATATGGGTTGTCTCCTATAGCCTTTAGGCTGTTTATTTCATCTGGATTTTGGGCTTTTTTACTTTGCCATATTCCTAAGGCTATTGGTCCTAATGTGGTTTCTAAATACGAAAACATGTCCATACTGTCTCTTTTGTTTGTTTCCCACATTCGTACTACTGTTTGTTCCCATAGTAATATTTCATTGCCCCATAACTGTGGCTTTTGTTTTTCTAATAATAACATATTACTACTGTATAGGTTTCCTATAGGTAATCTGGCTCCTTGGCTAGTGTATTTTGATTCTCATGTATATTGTCTTGACGGGGGAGTCCAATTTTCTCTTCCTATTACATCTTCTGTAGCTGTTCCTGGTTCTGTCCATTCCGGTTTAGCTCTTTTTCTTGCATTTTCTATGTGTTGGTCCATAAATGCATTTTCTTGTTTGTAAAAGTCGGCTATCATTATTTTTCCCTGTTGTATGTTACTTACCAAAGGTAAATTGTAGATTTCTTGTACTTTCTTCATATGTTAATCCTAATTCTGTAATGCAATCTATTATCATGTCATCCACTTCTTCTTGGATATATAATTCAGTGAATTTTTTATTTATAATTTCTTCAAATGTTTTATTAGTCTCTTCCACTTTAAAACCTGTAGAGGGTTCTTCTTCTAAATAGTCTATTATACTAAAGTCATTTTCTTCTGTTTCAAATTGGTCAAATCCTATGACTATTTCATTATCTTCACTATCTGTATCATATATTGGTTCTGTGTCATATTCTATATTCATAAAATTATATTCTGTTTCTGTTTCATTATCACTTTGTGTAGGGTCTTCCCTTCTAAAGTTTACGAACCTTAAGCTTTGCGTTCCATTTGCATTTTCATATATATGACTTTGTTTTGGTATTAATACTTTACTGTCTGGTTCTTGTAGGTCATCCAAAGACCATTCCAGTCCTGCTAATTCCTCGGGATTTATTTTAAGTGGTTCTATCATCTGTATTGATTTTGAGGCAATTGTATTAACAATTCCGTCTATGCTTACTTTATATTTCATTCCTGATTTGTTGCTAGCTTTTCCTAATGTCCCTACACTTATTACTATGTTATTACCTTCATAATTATCATATCCTTTTGTTTTTAAGGCAATTTTAATGTTTTGTAGATCTTTTATGTCTTTTAGTATTCCCGGTGTACAGTAAAATAAGCTGTATTTTGACTCAGGTCTATTTCCATTCCTGAGATAATGGCTTTTTTCAAATCTGTTTTCCATGATTTATCTAATAATAAGGCTAATAATTTTGTTCCTAAATTTTTTCTTCCTAATCCTTTTATTCCAATTACCACTAATCCCACATGTGCGAAATGTTTTCCAGATTGTTTGATTTTTTGTATTGTTTCTGGTGAAAATAAATCTATTGTAACTGTTCCATCAACTACCCTAAGTCTTTCTTCTCTACTACTTCGTATTAAGACCGTATTAATGTTTAACATTCCTGTTTGGTATAATGTTCTTGGATTTAAAATATCTAATTGATGCTGGTTATATAAATCTAGGTTTCTGTTTAAATCTATTTCTTCTTCTAACTGTACTATTTGTTGGTTACTATTAGATCCTGATCCTCTTCTTAGAATCCTGTTTATAAAGTTATCTGTTGTGATGATGTCTTGTAAATTACTTGTTGAATTCCTTGATTCCTATACTGTCCTGCTTCTTCATAAAAAGCTTCTATTCTGTTGGTCACTCATTTTCTTGGTACCCAATGTTTATAAGGTATTGGTTTTCTTTTAATTTTTACTTCTTCTCCTAAACTTAATTTATTTATCCCACTAATTATTTTATTCAAGTCGTTATCTAGAGTATTTGTACTTGGTTGAGGCGTATCTCTTTTGCTTAATAATAATTTCAATTTCTCAATTATATGTAAGAGTAAACTTATAATAAAATTAAAGATAAGAGGGTAATGTTTATCGGCTTTACCAATTCCTGTGTAGGTTGTAAACCCTGTAACTTCTTCTGTATTACTTTCTGATTTGTATTTTCTAGCATCACTTAGAGCCTGTAGGTATTCTCTTGATTTTTCCAGTTTTAGCCTTCTACTATCTTTTTAACTGTTTCAACAACTTGTTCAAGATTTTCAACCTGTCTTTCTATTTTCTGCAAAAGTTCTTTAGCTTCTACTATTTCTTTTGGCTTTCGATTTTCTAATAAATAAATTAACTGTTGAAATTCTCTTTTACTGGGTAAATTGTTCCGGATGTCTCTTAAATCTGTAAAAATTTGATTATTTAAATGTTTAATGTAATCTAAATTTTCGACTACTTTTTTCAAAGTTTTTTGATTTTCAAGAGTTAAATTAAAGAGTTCGATTAAATAAAGTGATGATGAGATAGAGGAAGCAATAATATTTGAGGAGAAATCCTAACCCTTCGTCTTTTCCTTAAATCTTTTAAACCTTCATTAAATAGTCATAAAGCCCTTATAATATTTAAAGCATATTAAAGAGGAAAAATACTCTAAAACAAATCAAATAATATAATATTAACATAGAGTAAAACCAAAAATTTCCATCATATCATCCTAGTAATGATATAAAAGAATGATTAATCCCTCATCATATATATATACATATATATATATATATATATATATGTATATACATATATATATATATATATATATATATATATGTATATACATATATATATATATATATATATATATATATATATATGTATGTATACATATATATATATGTATATATATATATGTATGTATACATATATATATATGTATATATATATATATGTATGTATATGTATACATATATATATATGTATATATATATATGTATGTATACATATATATATACATATATATATATATATATATATATATATATATATATATATATACAATTACATGCCCGTTTCCAAGGACAAGTGTTTTTTTTTCAATTAAAAAAAAATTAATTTTAAAAAAAAAATCTTTTTAAGGGCTAAATGGGAAAGGGACAAATGTATGCGGGCAAAATGGAAAATTCGTCGCTCGATACTGTTCATTATACTATAGATAGTAGAGGTGTGATTTATTCTATAGATACATATATATGTATATACATATATATGTGTATACATATATACGTATATATATATATATATATATATGTATACATATATACGTATATATATATATATATATACATATATGTATACATATATATATATACAGATATGTATACATACATATATATATATATAACCAAAAACTTATAAAAAACGCGTTTTTTCTAACCTTATGAAAAAACGTGTTTTCTTCAACGGCCCATTCTCTCTCTCTCACTATACGCACTCTCTCTCTAGCCGTTAACGTAATAACAGAGCCCCTCCCAATCGTCTTCTTCACCTCTAAAATCGTTCCTCACCGGCGACCATGGCCTCCCTCTACCTCAATTTGCGTTGTACCCCTACGCCAACAAGCCTTCGACCTCCTTCAATACCTTGCAACAACACTACATCGCTTTAAGTTTCTCCTATTCCGGCCAGATTTGTTTCAAATTCGGCGAGCTCCATTATTTTCGATCGTCAACTCCATAAATCCCGGTGGATTGAGTTCAGATTCCGGCCACCGTGACCTTCAACACCGGCGTCCCAATTTCCTCAATCACCACCACCGCCCTCCATCAATTGCCGTCCCAATTTCCTCAATCACCACCACCACCGCTTCCTCAATCGCCCGTGACCTTCAACACCGACCTCTTCCCTGTGCTAACGATTAGAGAGAGAAGGTTCTCTCATTTGCGTTTAGAGATTTGCGTTTAGAGAGAGAGAGAGAGAGAGATTGATTTGCGTTTAGTGAGAGAGAGTTTGATTTGCCGTGTTATTGTTATTTTCGTGCCAGTGTTAGGGATTTTATGTGCCAGTTTTAGTGTAAATTAATGCCAGTTTATAAGTATTTGAGTACCAGTTTGAGAATTTGATGCATTGGTGGACTGGGTAATTAGATGCCAGTGTATGTGTTTTGGAGTGCCAGTCCATGTATTTTGGAGTGCCAGTTAGTGTATAATAGAGTGCCAGTAAGTGTGTAACTGAGTGTCAATGTATTTTTTGAATGCCAGTTCTTGTAATTTTGAATGCCAGTCCATGTTTTTTTGAATGCCAGTTCATGTTTTTTTGAATATCAGCAAAAATAATTATCAGTGTTTTTGAGTGCCAGTATATGCATTTTTGAGTGCCAGTAAATGTGTTTTCAAATGCTAGTCCATGTATTTTTGAATGCCAGTGCTTGTATTTTTGAGAGCCAGCAAAAATATTAGTGTAACAAAGTGCCAGTGTTAGTGTAACAGAGTGCCAGTGTGAAGAGTGCCAGTTCATGTATATAAACGTGCCCGTGTAAAAGTGTCGTGCCAGCTTAACAAAGTGCCAGGCTTACACCGGCACTTTGTTAAACCGGCATCGGCATTTTTCGCTGGCACTTTGTTACATATGCACTGGCACTTTGTCACACTGGCAGTTTGTTAAACAGGCACTGGCATAAATGGGGGAATCATTAATTACGAAAATGCCACCGTTTATTTTGAACATGGTTGCCAGTAATTACAAAATTGCCACCGTTTATTTTGAAAACACGTTTTTTCTTATCTTAAGAAAAAACTAATTTTTTATAAGACCAACTCATATATATATAAATATATATATATATATATATATATATATATATATATATATATATATATATAGAATTTTTTCCCAAATAATCCCGTTTTACTTTTTTATTTACCAAAATGACTTACTGTTCAAACTATTGCCCAGAATGTCCTCTTTTTTGAAACTCGCTACACCGTGTAGCGAGTTTGACTAGGGTTGGTCAAAACTCGCTACACCGTGTAGCGAGTATAGGGCAATTAATTAGGCCGTTGGGAAATTAATTACGGCATTTAATTAAACAAAACTCGCTACACGGTGTAGCGAGTTTTGACCAGATTTAAGTCAAACTCGCTACACCGTGTAGCGAGTTTAATATATTCCAAACCCCTACTTATTCCTCTCCGTCAGTCCCAACAAAACTTACCATTCTCTTCCTTTCTCAGTTCAGTTCTCCCTTTTCTTTCTTTCTTTCTTTCTTTCTTAAGTCCATCTTTCATCTATCTCTCTCAAAATGGATCCATCAAAACCCCGCTGGTATCTTGGACGAAAACCTCTTCCAGGACATCCCGGTCAAACCTCCAATCGTCTATCTAATCTCTCTCAAATTGAACGAGAGTTTCAATCTCCACCGTCTCCACCGCCTCAAATCGAACGAGAGAGAATCTCCACCGCGTCATATCATACCCGGTCCCGCCGGTGAAGCACGCTTAGCCATGCGTCGGCATCACACCGGAAAAGCTCATGTCTCGTGGACCCCGCTCGCCGACCCAAGAGGCAATACGTAGAAAGCTTGAAGAGCCGGAGGACGATGATGATTTCCGTGGCAAAGCTTGGCTTTCGCAATGGATTATCTCACCGGAGAGGGTACATTTTATCCGTTGAGAATGATCA
Organism: Adenophora triphylla var. japonica; assembly: GCA_022495995.1. Taxonomy (NCBI): domain Eukaryota; kingdom Viridiplantae; phylum Streptophyta; class Magnoliopsida; order Asterales; family Campanulaceae; genus Adenophora; species Adenophora triphylla. Next base: position 515,767 of record JAFEMH010000537.1, on the reverse strand, counting down.
AGGAGAAATGCAAACAATATGAGAGGGTGGAACATGTATAATATTTTACATTAATTATAGTTAAGGTTGAAATTTACAATTAATTGATCATAATATTTTTTTTTTGTTCTATTAGGTTGTGGTTGTTGTCAAGAAGTGCACACCAACCGAGAATGGCTCTTTCACGTGATTTTGAAGGATCCAACCGACACTATTGAAGCTTACTTAGGTGACAAAGTGTTTAGAGCAAACCGAGGGCGGAAGTGACATAGGTGAAGGTGTCGTTTCGATACTTACTAAGGTATGAAATATTTTCCTTAACATTACACTCCCTAAGATTATATTCCTTACCTTTTTGTTCTAAATGTTTTGTTTTGTTCATCTATTAGGTTGTTGTTTGGGCCATATCACGCTCAAAAACTACTTAACATTGTTCCTTCCAATGTTTCTAAGGTCTTCCCTAAGGATTGTTAATTTCATCTTGGACATGTATTATTTGAATTTATGTCGGATTTAATATGTACCCGAATTTATGTAATATTTTTCTATGTGACCTAATGTGGTCACCGAATTTATTTATTTATGTAAGATTTCCTATGTGGCGGGATGTGGCCACTAACTTGACAATATTTATTTTTTGTGATTTTATGTAGATTTCCTATGTGGGATGTGGCCACTAACTTGACAATATTTATTTTTTGTGATTTTATGTAGATTTCCTATGTGGCCGGGATGTGGCCATTAACTCTAAAATATTTATTTTTTGTGATTTTATGTAAGATTTCCTATGTGGCCGGGATGTGGCCACTAACTTGAAAATATTTATTTTTTGTGATTTTATGTAAGATTTCCTATGTGGCCGGGATGTGGTCACTAACTTGACAATATTTATTTTTTGTGATTTTATGTAGATTTCCTATGTGGCCGGGATGTGGCCACTAACTCGAAAATATTTATTTTTTGTAATTTTATGTAAGATTTCCTATGTTATCATTTGTTTTAAAATATGAAAAATAAATATTTATAAAAAAAAAATTCAGCCACATGTCATTATTTTTTTAACACATGTAATTTTTTTTGTTAGTACGAAGCTATTTTGAGCAACAATTTGAAGCTGATTTAATTGTCGAAATTAAAATTTAAAAGTTGTTATTGTTACACCATTATATGTACTTCAAGTAACAATTTTTAGATATTCATTATGATATCTAAATTAACCTATAATTATTGCTCAAAATAGCTTCGCGAACGAAATTTTTTTGATGTTACTACGAAGCTATTTTGAGCAAAAATTTGAAGCTGATTTAATTGTCCAAATTAAAATTTAAAAGTTGTAATTGTTACAACATTATATGTACTTTAAGTAACAATTTTTAGATATTCATTATGATACATAAATTAACCTATATTTATTGTTCAAAATGCCTTCGCGAATGAAAAAACAAAAAGAAGTAAAAATTTTTGAAATGTTCATTCACTGTAAAGGGTTTTGTATTTACTTAAGCACACCGTGTAGCGAGTTTCAATAAAGCCGAAATCGCTACACGGTGTAGCGAGTTTAATTCAGCTTTATTGAAACTCGCTACACCTGTAGCGAGTTTAAGTAAAAACAAGGCACTTTACAAAGAACAAACAGCGCTTTCCACGTGATTCCGACAAATTCTCTTTTTCTTCCGTTTTTCTCTCACCTTCTCTTTTTCTCTCAAATTTCGCTTTTGTTTTCTTCTCTTACCTTTCTCTCTTTCTCTCAATTATTATTTCTTCTCTTACCTTTCTCTCTTTCTCTCAAATTCTCTTTTATCTCATCGTAATTGTTGAAGATCAACAAGAATCAAGGTAAATTAACATCATCTTAATTATTATTTTGACTTGTGTTTAGATATAAAATTTAATGATTTAACTGTGTTTTATTATATTGTAGATATAATAAATGTAAGAGTTTTGTTATGTAGGTTTTAACACTTTGATTTCATAATGTAGGGTGAAATATGAACGGGGTCCAATCATTTTTATGTGTTATCGGGGAGGTGATGATGAACAACCGTTTGATGGTCCTCATTTCAAAAAGGGGCCAAAATGTGCAATAAGGGGTAATTGCCAATGGAAATACAATGAGTTGATTGATGAGTTATATAAAAAGGCGAACTTAGATCGGTCTCAATTTGATTCGAAAGTCATTTACGTATGCCCTCATTCTTTTCGATAGCGGGATTGGTGAGTACTTTCCTTTCCGTATTGAAGATGATGCGTGTATGGATGTAATGTTCGATCGCTTTGCTAAATTTGGGGGATTGGAAATTTGCAACCGTATGTTGTTGTAAAATTAATTGAAAATCGATCCAATCCGTAGTTTGAAACACAAAGACACAGAGAGTACTTTCTGTGTTTTCTCCAACCGGTAACCGGATGATGGGGTTGGTCCAAGTTCCCAAACTCTTGTATCAACTCAAACACCAAATTATGATGATGGGGCATTTGGCCATAATTATCATGTTCATGATGATGATCGGGCATTTGGGCATAATGATCACGTTAATGATGATTATGATGTTGATCGTGAAGAAGAGGAAGTGCACACCGATGTAGATGCAATGCTAGAGGATGACGATGATGAATATGAGGAGGGTAGTAGTGATTATGATGTCGATTTGGGAGCCGGTGATGATGGGCCGATTGATGATGATGTGGAAGCACCTCTTGTTCACTATGAAGTGCCGCAAAATCGAAGATATGAGAGAGCGAGTTATCCCTTTTACAAAGGATATTGGTACATCCGCTCGACAAGAACAAGGCTTGATTGATTACGATCATGCACATAGTTTTCCAGCTTTGGGATCCGGAACAACCTCGATTGCTAAAGGGATACGCTTTCCTCGGCAAGAACGAGGCACAATTTGATATGAAAAGGTTCCATATTAAAAACAATCGCAGTTCAGTGGTAAGAAAGAGCACACCGAACACATGGGTAATTGAGTGTCTCGTTAAAAAATTATCCATGTCATTTTTATGTTCGTGTGAGTAGGAAGAAGTTTGGCTATTGGGAAGTGACCAAGTATAAGGCTCCTCACCGCCGCTTATATTCTCGGAGCAAGTCAAGATCACCCCAATCTAGATGCCAAGTTTATCTGGTCGGGAAGTCGTTGGTGTTATTAAGGCCGATTCAGATGTCAAGGTTGGAGTCATTATTGCACACATCTCTAGTAGGTTCGACAAGGTAATTACTTACAAGAAGGCATGGTGTGGAAAGCGTAATGGCATTGCAGAGGTTTTTGGAGATTGGGAGGAATCTTATAAGAGGTTACCCCGCGTCCTAGCAGCCCATTCAAAAATACAATCCGAGGACAATTGTTGAGTACTCTACACCTCCTCCTCCCCGTCGGTGAAGCCTCCCTATTTCGACAGTATTCTGGGCATTTGGGCCTTGCATTGAAGCTTTCTCTCATTGTCGGCCAGTCATTTCTGTGGATGGAACATTTATGCATGGTAGATATAAAGGGGTAATACCGATTGCCATGGGTGTTGACGCCCAAGACAAAGATACTTCCGCTTGCCTTTGCCGTTGTTGAAAAGGAGGACTGGCCGAACCGGCGTTGGTTCTTATACCTGGTTTGCAAGCATATTATCAAGAGTCGTGAAGTATGCTTGATATCTCGACCGTCATTGGGGCATTCTCAAGACCGTAGCCGAAGATACGTGGTGGCCAAACGTGCATCATCGATATTGCTTGAGACATATGCGAGCAAATTTCTTGGAAAAGTATAGAGGGGAAGGGTTGAAGTATCTCGCTTCGAGAGCTGGTAGAGCAACTCAAGATAGAAAATTGAAATCTATCTTAGAGAGTATCCGTGGAATTAAGCCCGAGGCAATTGCATGGTTTCGCATTTGGATGCTAGAAAATGGACATTGGCACACGATGGTGGTTACAGTGTATGGCATCATGACTACCAACATGTCTCGAGGTTTTCAATGGTGTGATGAAGGGAGCTCGTGGGATGCCAATCACAAAGAATTGTTGAAACCGCCTTCTATCGTTGTGTGGAGTACTTTCAAGTAAGGCATGGATTTTCAATCAATGCCTTAGAGGTAATCCCGATAACCCTAACATCAATCCCCGACACCAATTCAAATTTTAAAGTCGCTTATCACTACTTGAAGAACACCGTAAAAGCGGCAACACATCACGTCAGAGGTTCAACAATCACGAAATGGGGGTGTATCAAGTGACAACAAAGACGTCAGTGGTGATCACTGGAGGAAATATACAGATTGTCCGACTTAATGAGCGCACCCGCACATGTGGTAAATGGGTTGCCTATCGCATGCCTTGTTCCCATCTCCTTGCTTGTTGTTCTCGCACAAAATATTGATGGTCGAGATTTCGTTTCGAATATTACACCGTTGGGGAATACTACAAGACATGGAAGGGAACATTCCAACCAATCGAGCATGAGGACTATTGGGGCGTGGATGGTTTGGTGCCTAGTTTCTTCCCTAATCCCCTACTTCGACGTTCGCGAAGTCCTGACGACCTAGATCAAGACGCTTTCGTAATTCTATGGACTTTCAAGCGTATAAACGGAAGAGTATGTGTTCATCATGCCATCAGAAGGGCACAATCGTCGTAGATGCCCGAACCTTAGTGGAGTAGAAGAATGTTTTTAATGTAATTTATGTTTGGCTTGAATTGATTCGGTTTCAGTCAGCTTTATTTTATGTCGTTTTCATTAAACTTGAAAAGTCCAATGTAATTTATATTTGAGTTGAATGTAATTTTTCGTTTCAGCTTTATTTTAATTAAGTTTTAAGTTTTAATTTATGTTTGGCATAATTGCAAAAAAAGGTACATATTACATTACAGCAAATTGGGAGCGGACGCTCCGCCACATTGGGAGCGGACGCTCCTTTTACGTAAAACTTATGCCGGAATACAAGGAAGAATTGGAAATGTACATTTATATCGCTACACCGTGAAGCGATTTTCACTAAACTCGCTACACCGTGTAGCGTAGTTTAGTGAAAATCGCTTCACGGTGTAGCGATTTTAAAGAACTTGGGCGCCCACCAAAGCCGCCTTGCCTCGCCGAAGAACAAGGGCGGCCACTCCAATTTTGGCCCAATAAATACAATTTTTTGATTCGTCCCGCAATAATTACACAAGAGCACATTTGAACATTTTTTTTTTTTTGGAATTATGCTAAACATAAATTGAACCTTAAAACTTAAATGGAAAATAAACTTTTATTTTATTACTCCCTAATCTAATAAATATCATCAATTATAATTTTTTAAATATTCATTAAAATAACTAAAATCATTTTTAGAAATTGGAAAATTACATTCAAATCAAATATAAAGCTAAACTAATAGTACAAAGTTACAAAGTTTCAATACAAATAAAAAACATTCAAATAAAAAGTAAACTAATAGTACAGCTCAATACAAATAAAAACATTCAAATAAAAACTAAACCAATACAACAAAGTTTCATTACGTAATAATAAAAAAACAAAAGTGAACTCTCTACCTATTATCATAGTAAGACGGGTGTGTGGATCAAAGGATTCCTGAGCCGAGACCCTCTTCTAAGCATTTGTTCCCGCAGCTTGCTCTTGTTCGTGGGTCATCTCGAGCCGGATCGACGAAACCATGGAACCGTGCATGTGATAAAGGAGTCCTCAACCCACTTCCACTCGTATAAGCGCCGAAGCCCATAGCTGGATGGTCCAGGGAAGGGTCCGCCCGGGCACTCCCACCGCCACCCGCCCAGCCCACCCCCACCGCCACCCCCCCACCCACCCCCACCGCCACCCCCCCACCACCCTCCGCACTCCCTCAGCCCCACCCCCCACCCACTCCCTCCGCACTTCCCTGGGCCCCCCGAAACCCCGCTCCAACGCTCAAAATCATACCGTGATCGTGGCCGCGATCGTGACAAATGCACCATAAGATGTATCGGCCTGGGTCTGCGCTGAGGCTCGGGCCCTGCTCTGCTCGCTCGGCTCATCGTGCAAATCCATTTGGGGTGGTGGTTCTCGCCCGTCCACGACGTCGCGACGTTGTCGAGGTTGTCCCTGTACGCGATCTACTGGTGGGGGAGGTGCAGCAGACTGAAGGCGGTGGAGCTCCCTAACTCCCCTGAACCCGTGTGTCACAATCTCCCGCATTTCAGCTTGGTGGGGATGCTCATCCCTCTCATTGGCGACATGCATGTGCCGAAGGGTCCGCACTGTTTTTATATCAAAAATATATATAATAACGAGAGACATAAGTTAATAATTGATGTTTTCTTAAAAAAAAAAATTAGAAATAAAAACTTGAAAAATGTAAAAACTTACCATAAACTCTATGGCAGGGGCAGACGACTGGTATCCATCCACCTCTACGTGAGTGAGCTGCTGCACAAACCTACACGTTATGTCCCTATACCATACCATATACGGGTCGGTGTAAGTCATATCGTGGAAGCCGAACACCCCGGAAACCAAATTCTCGTGGCGCTGTCCCCATAGTGTAACAAGTGGGCGATGGTGGTCACCCCATCTCGCCGTACTCCTTCCCCGCCGATCCGAACGGTGCAACCTGTGCCATTGTCGAACGGTGCCGGGACAAACCGTCTCGTGCCAAACCGCCTCATCACGCGATCAGGCAGATGCCACTCAACCCTCTCAAAGCATATGAGAGGGACCTTCGCCAACCATATCTCCTCACCCTCGCAAGAGACCGAGCGGGTCTCCCTCATAAGGCCGCCACACCACGTGACCCTCGCTCGCCCGAGCCACCGATCCCGATAGCCTCGCAGCTATGTGCAAGAACCTCTCTCGATCAAGCGAAGCTCGCGTCCAACTCGAAATTTCATAAACAAAATAATTATAAGATTTTGTTCAAAAAAATAAAAACATTAACGACGAGAAAATAAAGTATGATATATGTATACCGCATCCGAGGGGCATGATGACGTAGTCCGGTCTACGAGTCGATAACGGATCCGCGGCCTCACACATGTCAACCTCTCCCAAGCCCGCATCTATATGAAATAAATGTATATCAAAAACTAAGTAATAATGCCGCAAATTTGAAATAAAACTTAAAAACATAATGAACATTAAAATGAAATAAAATACCCGTAGAACGTTGAGAAATCCTCCGCACCGTCTCGTGTGAGGGTCCGTCGCACCACATAACTCTCGATACAGAAAGCAAGCGTAGCACTCCCCCAACTCGTACTCCCCGACCCTAGAAACATCCCTAAGCAATGGAGATAACATAGCTTAACCTTGTTGCTCGTACGATCGTGCATGATCGTAGAACCCAAGGCAAGCAAGATATAAGCCCGTACGTACCGATCCACAATCTCTCGGAGCAAGATGATCGTGGAGGTCACTAAAGTGTGTGAAACGCCAGGTAATCCACCGGAGCTTCAGCATCAAGCTCCCATCTATATCTCCGTCTCTGTGGACGGCCCCTAAATACTCCCCGACACTCACCCGCCGCCTATATGTACCGGAAACCCATCATCGCAATAAAGATCCCCATCAATCGGCAACCCGCAAATCATGCCGATATCCCGTAGGGTGATCGTCATCTCACCAACCGGGAGATGGAACGTATGGGTCTCCTGACGCCATCTCTCGATCAAGGCCTCCAAAGAATGCAAAATCGCACCGTATCCGGCCCATGTAGTGCACTCCACCGAATCCGCACTCGCCGCCTCAATAATATGACAGAGCTAATACGCCCGGCAAGGCGGCACCATGACGAAAAACGAGGGGACTAGAAACCGGCCACCCGACCAAATATACCTAGCTCCTATGGTCCGCATGGCGGGTCGTAATGTATGTATCGATAGGCCCGGGATCAATGAACGCTTCCATCTATTTATTTCAATATCAAGGTTGGTTATTGTTCTATAAGGCAAGAAAATAAATAAAAGAATACAAAAAATGTAATTACTAGTACGTGGCATTGTAATCCAAAGTTATCCCACACTTCCAAGAAGTGCCTCGTGGGAAGTTCTTGGTTTCCAAATTTATATACTAAGTAATACTTCAAAAGTAATCCTCATGCGTTTTTGAAAAAAAGGATGCAGCTTTTTTTTTATAAAAAAGTTTGAACAATAAATCATATTTTAAGAATTTGGGGTAGACCTATCTCGATTTAGGGTTTAGGGCTGGGATATAAGTATATGAGATTAGGGATGTTGTTATAGGTATATTAATTTCTATCCTATTTTGCTATCTCACTAATAATTCATATCCTATTATTTATACCTACAACGTCTTAATAATGTATACTCCTTCTTAATTTTTATTTATCTTTTTAAAAAACAAAGGAGAAGGGATCCAAATTTGGGGTAGACCTATCATATTAATGAATGGAAATACTTACTAAAGAAGTGCTAGCAAGATTACTAATGTGAAAGTTCACCCGATAGCTTTTCTTAAAAACATATCCAAATTTGGGTTCTTAATAACGGTTTCGGTTTCGGGTGCACATTAATTGAATTTGAGTATTTTTCTAAAACGATCCTACAATTAGGTTATATATGTTGATATGCCTACTTCTTGCTCATGCCTAGTTATCATCAACCAAGATGTGTTAATCGAATTCACTAAAAAAAATATCCTAAATTGCAAGTAAATTAATAAACATTACTATCTCATTTTTTCGGCACAACAAAACTAAATTTAATAACAAAAAAAAATAGAGAGTAATTAAACAAACATTCATATTTTCGGATTAACAATGACATCAAAAAAATTAAAAAAATCCTAAATTGTAAGTAAATAAATTATAAGTAAATAAATAATAAAAAATTTGGATTAAAAACTAAATATAATAACAAATTCCCTTGATTGAATTATAAATTCGGATTAAAAAAACTAAATAATAAAAAATTCGGATTAAAAAAACTAAATATAAAAAATCAAAAAATTCCTTGAGACTAATTTGTGTATAAACAATGTCATCAAAATGCAATTACAACATCATATAAAAAATTATAAAAAAATTATAAAATATAAGTAAATAAATAATAAAATCAAAGTAAAAATTTAATACAATACAAAAATTTAAACTTACAATTAAAAAAAGGTTGAATTACTTGACAAATTCTTCCTTGGTTTGATCCTTCTTCTTCTTCTTCCCTTCTTCTCTTCTTCTCTTCTTCTCTCTAGGCGGCGGACTCAACTGAAGTTTTTTTTTTTCTTTCACAGATTGTTTGAATGAAGACGTAAACTGGTGAAAAGGGTTTTAAATAACTCGCTACACGGTGTAGCGAGTTTAATACAAACTCGCTACACCGTGTAGCGAGTTTTGTTTAATTAAATGCCGTAATTAATTTCTCAACGGCCTAATTAATTGCCCTATACTCGCTACACGGTGTAGCGAGTTTTGACCAACCCTAGTCAAACTCGCTACACAGTGTAGCGAGTTTCAAAAAAGAGGACATTCTGGGCAATAGTTTGAACAGTAAGTCATTTTGGTAAATAAAAAAGTAAAACGGAATTATTTGGAAAAAAATTCCCTAAAGCATTATGTAGTGGTGACGGTGGTGCTAATATTGGTGGGGGTCGGTGGTGTTAGAGTTGAAAATGTGAAATGACCATTATGGCTTTTAAAAAGTCATGTGCATGGCATACGACTAAGATTCTGTAAAAAAAAGTAACATTTCATTTGCTTTAAACCAATTAGCAACAAAATGTCAATGTTAGTAATCGTATTGCAACTTTTTTAATGTTGGGAACCAAATTGCAAAAGTGATTACACATAGGCAACCAAAATGCAATATGCCCTAATTGGGTTAAATAATAAATATATTTTTAAAATTTAGTATTCAAAATACGCCCATGTGACATTTAAAATTGAAGGGACTAAGTTACACCTTTGAAATCTTGCTTGAAAAATGAAGCAAGACTGTTAGGATTTCAACTACTCTTCTTGCAGCAACAACAATTAATCACTTATTAAGATGGTTGCAGAGGAGGAGTTGGATATTTGAAGAACATAATAATGGTCGTGTTTTGTGGGTCAGATCGATTCTTAAGAAAAGCAGAGGTGGGAAAATATTGGAGAAGTCATTAATGGAGAAGAGGGAAAGATGAATGTGTTGGATTAAAAAGAGAAAGAGATGACAGAAAGTTGATGTTCTAAGAATAACTTAGAATTAGTCAAGTGCAATAGCACATGATATTTCTTTATTTTTATAGAATAATAGTTGAATGTATTATTAAACTTCATATTAAAATATATTGATAAATAAAATGAAATCATTAAATTTATTTACTATTTTCTTAATCCCTATATGAATGTATATTTTTAAATAATAATAATAGTAATAATCATTGACGGATCCATAAATTTTTGTGAATGTGGGCCAAAATTTTTAAAGTTAAGATTCATGGTCTTGGTGATATATTAAGAAAGACTTGTCGAAAATCACGCCTGAAACTACTTTCTATAGTTTATCGGTTAGCTAATCTTTTAATAATATTTAATACTCTTATGAACAAATCAACTCTATTTTATTCCAGAACCATGAAATTTTACTCCATACGTCCCATTTATATAGACCACATTTGAATTTAATAGAAAAAAAAATCATGAATATTCTTGATTTAAATTTTCAAACTTTTAGTTTTGCCAAAATATAATAAATTGTTAAGAAAATTGTAAAAAAAATTAATATTTAGGGACAAAAAAAAATTTAGGAAATTTTTCAAAATTTCATTCATTTTGAGACAAAAAGGTAATTCAATTTGAGACGGATGGAGTATTACCTTCTCCCGAAATAAATTTCCAAACAGATTGAATATATTTTAGGATGAAATAAGTAATACTTGTTTGACTTTCTTTTTAATTTGTTTTAAACCCGAAACCTTTAATTTTTTTAAAATAATCAAAATCTTAGTGTGTGGGCCACTCGTACATGGCACCGACCCCGGTAATAATGGTCCTAAATTGAATATTTTAATGTATACTTTTTATATGTTACTAAATTCTTCCTCCTCAAGTTCATCATTACATTCATGATGCAATACGGTAAGATTATTAGGGTTTTATGTAAATATTCTAAAAAGTTTTTAAATTTAACATGTTTGAATAATCCTCAAAAATAAAAAAGTGAATATTCATTTTGAGACATAAGTAAAATATAACTAAATTTGAATAATGATTCACAACCAGAATGCTAAAACTAGTCGTATCGAGAGCGAGATGATAATTACTCTAGACAATAATTCTGCAAATAACCCAACATATATATTGATTATATTCATAAATATCTAATATTAATTGTGTCCATAATATACCTATTATGTTCATATTTTCTTTATTCTACAGATAATTAATCAGATAAAATATTTATTTGTTAGATATCTCGTGTATTGAACGGGTGCAATACTAGTCACAAATAAGGGTAATTTAGGCATAGTGTGTCAAAATTTTATAGATGCAAAACTGCAAGTGTGCTGGGATAAAAAAATTCTCTTGAAAACTTCAATTATTTTAGAACGGAAGGGGGAGTATCTGTCTAATATCATTTGAATTTGAAGCTATATATATATATATATATATATATATATATATATATATATATATATATATATATATATAATGACAATATAAGAGTATTTATATAGTGATACTAGTATTAACCCGATTTGTAAGTTGAGGGAGTGAGATTGAAAAGAATAGGATTGTACTAAATGTAAAAGTTGGATTAGAAATGCGTTATATCTGTAACATGTAACAGGATATGAAAATGGTGAAATTGAAAAGGGCATCAAGACGTGGTAATATTTACTTTAAATATATTTTGAGTATGATATAAGTTGTAGTATATTTTCACAACTAATTTTTTTTTGATTAATAAATGTTTAGAGGTTTCTTAATGAGTTTTAATCATTTATATTGTTTTAATATTGAAACAGTTAAATTCTAGATATAGAGGACAAGAAACATCAAGTTTGGATAGTGTATTTAATGATTTTGAGAACAAAGCCTTTTTTCTAAAAATTGTTCGCCAATAATAAACCAAATAGAAACTGTGTCAATTTTGTCCCATATCTTTTCATTCCTTAGTCAACAAAAAATAAAACAAAATGTTTGGAAACTGCATGATTTATCAATAGTATTGGTGAAAATAAAAAAAAATACACGTGAAACAGGCACCTCTTTTGCCAGGTTTATATATATATACTCCCTCCGTTTCACAATAATATGTAAACTTTCTATTTTGGGCGTCCCACAATAATATCTAACTTTCCCAAAATGGAAAGGAATCTTTACTATTCCCTCCACTCATTCTCTCTCCTACATTATTTTAATACTCACATCACCATTATAATTTACTATTCTCTCCACTCATTCTCTCTCCTATTTTATTTTCACACTCACAACATTTTCAATATAATAATTTCTCCTTAATCCCCGTGCATTTTGCAAAAGTCCATAAATGGGACGGAGGAGATATATACTCTCCGTCCAGCCCCACTCGTAAAACTAAAAAAAATGGCACACCAATTAAGGAATATTATTAAGATAATGAAAATGTGTGGTAGAAAATGAAGAGAGAGAATGAGTGGAGTAAATAGTAGGTTGGTTGAATAAATTGTATGGTGGAGAATGAATGGAGTTAATGAGTGGGTGGGGTAGGGAGAATATAAAATATTAAAGGACATTCCATTTATGGCAGTTTACACTGGGCTGGGACGGACCAAAAGGAAAATAAGTTTACACTGGGCTGAGACGGAGGGAGTATATATGTGTGTGTGTGTGTGTACTTCCTCCTCCTGAGGTGCTCGTATATACTTTCCATACATCTCTTTATAAATAATTAAGTGTCGTTCACTTTAAAAAATGATGATTAATTATTGTTCACTCTAAAAACTACAATTAAGTGTCCTTTAAAAACGATGATTAGACATATTAACATTACTTTCATTTTCTAAATAATTAAGTGTCGTTCACTTTAAAAATGATGATTAATTATCGTCCACTCTAAAAACTATAATTAAGTGTCCTTTACTCTAAAAACGGAGATTGAGAAAAAGAAGACATGTGCGGGCGTAAGTGTGAGCGAGATTGATGAAAAAGAAGAACTGATACAAATGTCTATTTAGATATGCAACATTCGGCACAACATATGTTACAACATCAAATTTTTGCAGCTGTAAATGTTTTTAGTTATTATGGTTGCTATTTATAGTTTCCATTTTTATAATTTCTTTTTGACAAGTTGAAAATCTACGTTGCAGATGTTTCAACTTGAGGGAGAGTGATAAGATATTAAGAGATATTCTCAAGAAAAGAAAGTATTTAATTACCTAATTTGGTATTAAGCCAACTTAGAAAAGTTACCTTATAAGTATTTCAATTTAGAAGTATACTTATTATTGTAAGAAGGAGAGATTTGTTAGAATTCTAATAGAATTAGGAATCATATATTTTGTGTATAAATATGAGTTATCTAGTTTATGTAAACTTTGAGACAAAAATAATACGTAATATATTTTTGAGCTCTGCATATTTTATCCAAAAGAGAGAGAGAGAGAGAGAGAGAGAGAGAGAGAGAGAGAGAGAGAGAGAGAGAGAGAGAGAGAGAGGCGATATAAGCACGATCAAGGGTGGGCAGAGGGTCATGAGACAAGATATTGGTACAAAGAGTAGCATAATAATCCGAATTCAAACCCATAAAAAACTCATGAAGTTAAGTGGTGGCTCTACGTTTCGCGTGTTATTGTCATGCCGTGCGGTTGTCGCAACAAGTGCATTTAATTAAGGGTTCGTGATTATGGAGTTCTTCCCACAAACCAGTTAACTTACCAAAGTATATGTGGCCACAGACATGTTTTTAGTTTGCTCACATCGAGCAATTGACATCTTCAATTGTTGAATACGAGGTCCATCCACCACAGCATAGCGAGACTTCAAGGAATCCCACAAGCATTTAGCATCTCTATATTTGGAGAGAGTGCTTTTGACCTCGGTATCAATGATATTCATAATCCAAGAAACAAGCATGGCATGAACTGTATTCCAGTCACATTTGGTGCAAGGAAAAATGGCTCGCGGGATGGAACCATCCAAAAAAATCAAATTTTCGACGAGCTTCAAGGGCGGTCTGCATATCACCGACCCAATCATTATAATTGTCTCCATGGAAGCGAGTAGGAGTAATGAAACCACCTGTCTGTCTTGAGGACCAAGATATAACGGAGAATTTTATTCAATTTTAGTAGGGGTTGGAGGATTAGTATTACCACCGGCCGGTGGAATAGTATCATCGGTGGCGGCCATTGTTTAGCCTCGTGTATGTTGGCAGCCTGATACCATGTAGAAAATCAATTCAGAGTTTCATTCATCTTGATTTTCATTGATATGACAAAGAGTATATATAGTTACAAGATAAAATGTTCTCTACACAATTCTAACTAGGAAAAATAATCCTTACTAAGGAAGGAGATCAAAAGAGTTTTGGAAAAATAAGATAACTAAGGAAACAGATTTTTTCCTAAAATAAAACCCTACACCAGGCCGCACAAAATCATGGTCATGGTTTAAATTAGTGGCAGCCCATGTTGACGCGCCCCGAACCGGGGACCTACTTGGTCCCAAGTCGAGACACGCTATGAAGACGCCTTTCTTTTAGAAAAACTTTCGAAATGTCCTTTCCAAATATGTCAATTTTTAAAACCTGCTTAACGTTAAGAAAACTTTTCTAACTTACTATTAAAGGTAAACCATTCCACTTCAAATACTAACTCACACCACGTTCAAACCATTTACAAACCAACCACACTTATTTACAAACCACGGAACATAGTTCCAAATTTAAAAATATTTACAATCCTTTAAAAGTTTCAAAATAAGGATAACAGGTTATAGTCTCAGAATACTACCCAAGGTTATACATTTACGTAATGTAACTTTACAAAATACCTTCCTCAAAACTGTCCCCACTAGGCGCCCTCTCTGCTCAACGTAGCTTAGCCCCTGGCTCGGCTCTATCTAAGAAAGCAATAAAAGGACGGGGTGAGAAAAATCTCAGCAAGTTATTATATATGCAGCAATATGATATGCAATCATAGTAGGAAAGCATATAACAACATCTCATCATATATGCATATATATATCACCTTCTCTTCACACAAAGAAAGATAAGAATATATATATATATATATATATATATATATATATATATATATATATATATATATATATATATATATATATATATCACATAAGTGCATTAACGTAACACTTCAAAGGATACTGAGCCAAGGTTTAATCCCAAATGGATATAACAATCACAAGTGGATATCCCAATCTGAGCAGCATCAACAGCTGAAGAAGCAGTTCCGGAACCCAATCACAGTAAAAACAAACAAGGACTATGACACAAAGTCATATCCAAATGTGCAACTAGACTTCCCTTGAGCTAGTCCACAACAACTTAAACCATGGCCAATGTATGGAGGAAATAATGGGAAACCAGTGTATGGATCATAATGAACTCGGCTCAGGTGCCATTATAATCCCATACCACTGCCCAAACAATCAAGTACCAGCTGGACTTTTAAATATAAGCACAGTAATCCCTACTTGCTTAAACCACCAATGGATGATTCCAAAGTAGGAAACCATACCAATATAGCATATCACAATGATAGCACAATGATAACAAGTATCAACAACAAGTAGCACTAAGGCTAAACCATCCTTGAACCAATTCAATTAAACTTAGGATTCAGAAGTAGGAAACCCTAATCAAGTTCATCATAAAGATGTCAAACAAATGTAAAGGGTGCAACACATAAGGACTACACACTTATGATAACCATTCACGGATGTAACTTCAATCATATAAGAATATTGAGCAAGTTAGGTTCAATGGAATCAATGGTTCCAACCTACTTTAACCAAACATTAAACATCTTCAAATGATCACAATTGAAATGTTAATATCTCATTTTGTTATTCATACATTGTACTTTGATGGTAGTGTTCCATATATAACCATGAGTAACCTCTATAAAGGTGCAAGGTCAAATTACTAAGCTTTGACTAACTTTGGTTAAGTTGCAAATCAAGGCTGTCAACCATTTTCCGAACAATATTTAAACCCCTTCCACAATTCCATTTTGACCAAGTAAGATACCATTGTATAGTTAAAGTGTTCTACTTTAATTATAGTTAAAGAGGGTTCATTTATATCCTAGGTAGATTAGGTTTCTAGGCCTGGAAAAATGCTTCAGAGGTTGCAGGGCAGGGCATGACTCGTGCCCCAGGGCATGACTCGTGCCCCTTTGACACCCCACCAGAATCAGTCGTCCCTAATAGGGCACGACTTAGACCAATCCTCAAGGGACGACTCGTGCCACAGAGCACGAGTCGTGCCCTCAGTCCAGAAACAAGAATTCAGCTGCCAAACATTAGTAACCAAATCCCAAGTGACAAAACCAATTTACTTTGTTTTTAGAGACATAAAATGAGTACTAAACATGACCCAAACTGAACTTAAACCCTCCCATACTCAATTCCACCCAAATACAACATACCAAAATCACTTTCCAACATTTCAATTCAAGCAAAATGGTTGAACTCTCCATACATATATATTTATCAATTACTTCAACCTTCCTTTTCCACTTACACCAACCTTTCAACTTATACCACTCTACTATTGCCAAACCTAGCTTCAAATAATTCACCACCCTTCCAATTCAATTAAAAGTTTTCCAAAAATAACAAATCTTTTTTATTCCGCATCAACAACCATCATAATCATGGAATGATCAATAAAATGAAGAAAATCATAATAACTTACTGAAATAGTGCGAAATGAAATATTTATTTGACCGGCTCTACGCGTTCCCCTCGTCACCACGAACAAGAATCTCCGAACAGATTTAAAAATGGAAAGGTAATGAACGTGCTAGAATTTTTAGAAGGAAACTTAGGGTTTGGTTTTTCTATGGCTTTTTGAAGAAGAAGAATACTGAGGAAATAAGAATGAACTTTCTTTGTTAAATCCATGGATATATATCACTTTTTACACTAAAGCTCCTCTAAGGTCCAAGGTAAAAGCAACTAACACTTCAACAATACTATTCTTGACAACTAAGCACCTCACAACTTTATAAACTCAATACTTTAAAATTTCAAATATTATAAATTCACTACACACTTTACTTTTATTCCATTTAGACCCTTTATCATTAACATTAATTCATTTTCATCCTCACTTCACATAATTCAACAAAAACATAATTAAACACATATAAATTACCAAGAAGCATAAATGGCATAAAATGAGATACTACCAACCCCAACCCCACATGCTCAACGTGTGCTAAAATAGTGCCTAATATTAAGGTCGTGACACTCACTCCCCCTTAAAGAAAATTTGCCCCGAATTTTAAATAAACTTACCTAGAAGGTCAAACAGTCCCGAATACTTATAACATTTAAAGCAAGGACTTAGCATAAGAATGCAATAGCGATGCAAAATGCATAGGACATAAAGATACTAGGAGCCAGGGTCTATAAGCGCACACTCTCTCAAACTCGATATATATATATATATATATATATATATATATATATATATATATATATATATATATATATATATATATATATATATATATATATATATATATATATATATATATATATATATATATATATATATATATATATATATATATATATATATATATATATATATATATATATATATATCCACTATACTTGACACTTCTTTCCATTTTGGGTCGTCCCACTTCACTTGACACCTTCCAAAAATAACCTAGTTTTTATATTTTTATATTAGATGGACCCCACCACTAATTCTCTCTCTTCATTTTCCACCACTCAATTTATTCAACCAACACTACTATTTACCCCACTCATTCTCTCTCTTCATTTTCTACCACATATTTTCTTTATTTAATTGTTTCTTCTTAGTTCCCGTGCCCATTCCTTGGATGTCAACTATAGTGGGACGGAGGGAGTATATATATATATGTATGTAGATATATATATATATATATATATATATATATATATATATATATATATATAAAATGATACCTCCTATCACTGATTCACGGAAAATCACGGCCTGGAACCTTAGGCCTCCCTGAAGCATCCCGTTTCTGACCTTGTGTAGCCCCGGTGCCACTTCCCGATGGTTGATTCTTTGCCTTAGGACAATCTTTCTGGAAATGGCCCAACTGACCACAATTCAAACATTTGCCTTGCTTCTTCCAATAGTGCTTCTCGATATGCCCCTCTTTCTGACAATAATTATAATTCTTCTTATTCTGATTCCCCGGAGTGTTACCTCGACTATCTCGTCCTTGTTGTTGTCTTCCTTGCCTTTCTTGACTTTCGGTACTTAACACTTGGATTTCTTCTTATGTTCTTCAATATCATGCTCAACATGATAAGCACGATCCACGGCATCTTGAAAATTCTGAAACTTGTGGCCTACTAACGGCGTCCGAATCGCTGTATTCAAACCCCAAACAAACCTCATAGACTTTCTCTCCTCGGTTGCCACCAAATGAATGCAATACCATGATAACTCCATGAACTTGGCGACATATTGCGCCACGGTCATAGAATTCTGCTCCAGATTGAGAAACTCCATCTCTTTTTATCTTGGTCTACGGAAGGAATAAAATGCTCTTTGAACTTTCTGACAAAATTCTCCCAAGTATACGGAACATGGCCCTCATCCCAACTTGCCTTTAGAGTTCTCCACCAATGTTCAGCCGCACCCGAAAACTTATAAGCAACAAACCTGACCTTTTCATCCTCAGTACATATCAACACCTCAAAGATCTTCTCCATGGCCTCTATCCATCTTTCCGCCTTTACCACATCTGGTTCCCCATTGTAACCTATAGGTTTCAATTTCATAAACTGTTCCAATCCCACTCTTGGCACTGCTTTCTCTCCTTGTCTTCTTTGGTCATTCATGGCATTCATAGCCGCCTCTAGCATTCCTTGAAACATCTCTCGGGTCTCCTCCCTTACATTACCACGGCCTAAAGGTCCAGTCGGATCACCTCCAACTCTTGCCATAACAATTGAGTACATGCATAAAACATTTAACGTCACTCACTCAATCCATACTACGCGCCTAGGTCACGTAGTCACTCTAGACTATCTAAACCTAAGGCTCTGATACCAACTGACGCGCCCCGAACCGGGGACCTACTTGGTCCCAAGTCGAGACACGCTCTGAAGACGCCTTTCTTTTAGAAAAACTTTCGAAATATCCTTTCCAAATATGTCAATTTTTTAAACCTGCTTAACGTTAAGAAAACTTTTCTAAATTACTATTAAAGGTAAACCATTCCACTTCAAATACTAACTCACACCACATTCAAACCATTTACAAACCAACCACACTTATTTACAAACCACAGAACGTAGTTCCAAATTTAATAATATTTACAATCCTTTAAAAGTTTCAAAATAAGGATAACAGGTTATAGTCTCGGAATACTATCCAAGGTTATACATTTACGTAATGTAACCTTACAAAATACCTTCCTCAAAACTGTCCCCACTAGGCGCCCTCTTTGCTCAACGTAGCTTAGCCCCTGGCTCGGCTCTATCTAAGATAGCAATAAAAGGACATGGTGAGAAAAATCTTAGCAAGTTATTATATATGCAGCAATATGATATGCAATCATAGTAGGAAAGCATATAACAACTTCTCGTCACACAAAGAAAGATAAAAATATATATATCACATAAGTGCATTAAAGTAACACTTAGAAGGATACTGAGCCAAGGTTTAATCCCAAATGGATATAACAATCACAAGTGGATATCCCAATCTGAGCAGCATCAACAGCTGAAGAAGCGGTTCCGGAACCCAATCACAGTAACAACAAACAGGGACTATGACACAAAGTCATATCCAAATGTG
The DNA here is from genome assembly GCA_022495995.1 of Adenophora triphylla var. japonica. Taxonomy (NCBI): domain Eukaryota; kingdom Viridiplantae; phylum Streptophyta; class Magnoliopsida; order Asterales; family Campanulaceae; genus Adenophora; species Adenophora triphylla. The sequence continues at coordinate 495,840 of JAFEMH010000537.1, read as the reverse complement.
CAACTAGACTTCCCTTGAGCTAGTCCACAACAACCCAAACCATGGCATATGGATGGGGGAAACAATGGGAAACTAGTGTATGGAACATAATGAACTTGGCTCAGGTGCCTAGCCATTATAATCCCATACCACTGCCCGAACAATCAAGTACCAGCTGGACTTTTAAATATAAGCACAGTAATCACTACTTGCTTAAACCACCAATGGATGATTCCAAAGTAGGGAAACATACCAATATAGCATATCACAATGATAGCACAATGATAACAAGTATCAACAATAAGTAGCACTAAGGCTAAACCATCCTTGAACCAATTCAATTAAACTTAGGATTCCAAAGTAGGGAACCCTAATCAAGTTCATCATAAATATGTCAAACAAATGTAAAGGGTGCAACACATAAGGTCTACACACTTATGATAACCATTCACGGATCTAACTTCAATCATATAAGAATATTGAGCAAGTTAGGTTCAATGGAATCAAAGGTTCCAACCTACTTTAACCAAACATTAAAAATCTTCAAATTATCACAATTGAAATGTTAATATCTCATTTTGTTATTCATAAATTGTACTTTGATGGTAGTGTTCCATATATAACCATGAGTAACCTCTATAAAGGTGCAAGGTCAAATTACTAAGCTTTGACTAACTTTGGTTAAGTTGCAAATCAAGCCTGTCAACCATTTTTCGAACAATATTTAAACCCCTTCCACAATTCCATTTTGACCAAAGTAAGATACCATTGTATAGTTAAAGTGTTCTAATTTAATTATAGTTAAAGAGGGTTCATTTATATCCTAGGTAGATTAGGTTTCTAGGCCTGGAAAAATGCTTCAGAGGTTGCAGGGCAGGGCACGACTCGTGCCCCAGGGTACGACTCGTGCCCCTTTGACACCCCTCCAGAATTAGTCATCCCTAATTGGGCACGACTTAGACCAATCCTCAAGGGACGACTCGTGCCACAGATCACGAGTCGTGCCCTCAGTCCAGAAACCAGAATTCAGCTGCCAAACATCAGTAACCAAATCCCAAGTGACAAAACCAATTTACTCTGTTTTTAGAGACATAAAATGAGTACTAAACATGACCCAAACTGAACTTAAACCCTCCCATACTCAATTCCACCCAAATACAACATACCAAAATCACTTTCCAACATTTCAATTCAAGCAAAATGGTTGAACTCTCCATGCATATATATTTATCAATTACTTCAACCTTCCTTTTCCACTTACACCAACCTTTCAACTTATACCACTCTACTATTGCCAAACCTTGCTTCAAATAATTCACCACCCTTCCAATTCAATTAAAAGTTTTCCAAAAATAACAAAACTCTTTGATAAAGCATCAACAACCATCATAATCATGGAATGATCAATAAAATGAAGAAAATCACAATAACTTACTGAAATAGTGCGAAATGAAATATTTATTTGACCGGCTCTACGCATTCCCCTCGTCACCACGAACAAGAATCTCTGAACGGATTTAAAAACGGAAAGGTAATGAACGTGCTAGAATTTTTAGAAGGAAACATAGGGTTTGGTTTTTCTATGGCTTTTTGAAGAAGAAGAATACTGAGGAAATAAGAATGAACTTTCTTTGTTAAATCCATGGATATATATCACTTTTTACACTAAAGCTCCTCTAAGGTCCAAGGTAAAAGCAACTAACACTTCAACTACTATTCTTGTCAACTAAGCACCTCACAACTTTATAAACTTAATACTTTAAAATTTCAAATATTATAAATTCACTACACACTTTACTTTTATTCCATTTAGACCCTTTATCATTAACATTAATTCATTTTCATCCTAACTTCACTTAGTTCAACAAAAACATAATTAAACACATATAAATTACCAAGAAGCATAAATGGCATAAAATGAGATACTATCAACCCTAACCCCACATGCTCAATGTGTGCTAAAATAGTGCTTAATATTAGGGTCGTGACACATGAAGTGGGTTGTTACTCAAAACTTTACATTAGGTTACACAAATCAAGGTCATGGTTAAAATCTTTGGTAATCCATGGAGTGGGCTGCCAATGCTAGGTCGCTTATAATCATGGTCATGATTCAATTCATTGACTACCCATGAAGTTGGCTGCCAATGTTTCACAATGTACTTACATGATCGGTGCATATTATTCTTTTGTACAATGTTTTAAGGATAAATGATAAATATATAAGGGTCTAAAGTTCGAAATGCACTCGTTCATTAAAAGGATTCAATGTTTCAAAATTCAAAAATAAGAGCTTTGTAATGAAACCATTAAAAATCTCTGTTATATACTTCGTATATCTTAAGTATGGATTCTGAAGTGATGAATTTTTATTTTAGTTTGGGTAGAAAAGAAATTTGAATTGCTAATGTCTCTTTATTCTAATCAAATTAATTCAAAAAATAAAGAAACAATACACATTAGGTAACGTAACCTTAGAAGATTATCACACAATGTATTAATTGAACTAGAATAATTATTATTTGGGACATTAAATAGTTAATAGCTACAAATTCCTGAACAACTCGGTCCACTCTAGCAGTCTTACCCTCATTTAATTGTTGGAAAAATTCCTTGGGTCCATTCTGTCCAGATTTTTTCCCCTTAAAGATTTTTTTTGTAAATCTCAAATAAAGAGTTATCCCCAAGATGACATGTTCTTGACATATGACATTCATCCCCAAGATGACATTCATCCCCAAGATGACATGTTGGAAAAATTCCCCTGGAGCTCTCCCTTTTCTCCCTACCCGTTGTTAACATGTTCTTGACAAATGACATTCATCCCCAAGATTTCTTGAGGAATGCATACGTGTTGCACAAATGAAGAAGCAAATCAGAATCCAGCCTATAAAGACCTTCCAGTTCATTTGAATGGATAATAACGTGTATCACATGCAGCCCAAAGGTAGATTAGCGAAAGAAAAACAAAAAAGGACGAACTCAAATCTCCTGATCAGAACATGTTATCAAGCTACAGACTTGATGTGTATATCACAATCATTACGTCCTCACTCATCGCAAATTAAACATAATTGACAAGGTAGTTAAAAGTGCACTACTTGAAAACAATCACTTCTGCTACAAGAACAACTTTTAAGATTTTGATTTTTTTTTGTTGAAAAAATTATCTTATAAGTCAATTATAAAAGACAAATCACTTCTGTTGCAAGAACAACATTTAATATTTTGATTTTTTTGAAAAAGTTGTCTTATAAGTCAATTATTAGAGACGGATTAGTTTTAAAAGTTACTTATAAGAGTTGTAATGTTTAAATTATGATACCAATTCGTTATTATTGAAATATCGATTTTTTTTTTGTTGAAAAAATTGTCTAATAACTGAATTATAAGAGATGATGTAGTATAAGTTAGTTATAAAACAATTATAAGAGATGAATTAGTTATAAGTGGCAAATTTGTCTTATAATTCAGCTATAAGAGTTTTAATGTGTAAATTATAAGATTAATTCGTTGTTTTTATTGATTTTTTTTTGTTGTAAAAATCGTGTTATAAGTCAACATAATCGACAAATTAGTCTTATAAGTCACTTATAAGAGATGAAGTAGTTTTATAAGTTCGTAATAAAAGGGCGAGGGGTGTATGGAATTTTAGATTTAGTGTATCCTAAATTGAGTTTGAATCTCGGCAGAGGTGCATTAGAGCAAGTGGGCCTTAATTGTTTCTTTCACGATTAAATTTAATGGACACAATCTTTTTCTGTAAAATATGAGTGTTAAACAATTTTTCACTAAACATAAAACAGAGATCGAAAAAATATGCAAAACAATGTTTCACTTCGCTTTATATATGCTTTTGCATTTATATAAACTCGATCCCTCTAATCCAACAACTTAATTAATCTTCAAAGTGAAAATAAAAATTGTCAACTTGATTGCACTTTAATTTAACTAAAAATAATTTGATTATGCTAACAAAAATCTATAAAATGTTATTGATTCATCAATAATAATTCTCTCATTAATAATTTTTTATCTTTCATTAAGATAATAATATTGTTGACATATAGTCCAATCGAGATTACTAGACTGAATAATAAGGAAGAAATAATATACGGGAGCCAAAAGTAGGTTGGCATGGTAAATGCGTAAGAATTATTTGGTGTATATTGGGCAACAAAGATTGGACAGCAAAATCATGGTCATGTTTTAAACTATGGTCATGCCATGAAGCTGACTGATGGGTACTGCTGATTCTGATAGCTAGAATCATGGTCATTATTTAAATCATGGACATGCCATGAATTTGGCTGGTCTAATTTTGGAAAAAAATATGGGTTAAATTAGAGATTTCCTTATTGTCTAGGTTTTAGGACTATTCTAGGTCAAGTATATAAGCAATATTTCGCCTCCAAACTTGTTGTATATCATATTTTACATATTATAAGAACGGTCAAGGGTGGGAAGAGGGTCATGAGACAAGATATTGGTACAAAGAGTAGCATAATAATCCGAATTCAAACCCATAAGAAACTCATGAAGTTTATTGGTGGCTCTACATGTTGCGTGTTATTGCCATGTCGTGCAGTTGTCATAACAAGTGCATTTAATAAGGGGTTCGTGATTATGGAGTTCTTCCCACAAACCAGTTAACTTACCAAAGTATGTGGCCACATACATGTTTTTACTTTGCTCACATCGAGCAATCGATATCTTCAATTATTGAATACGAGGTCCATCCACCACAGCATAGGGAGACTTCAAGGAATCCCACAAGCATTTAGCGTCTCTATATTTAGAGAGAATGCTTTTGACCTCGGTATCAATGGTATTCATAATCCAAGAAACAAGCATGGCATGAATTGTATTCCAGTCACATTCAGTGCAAGGAAAAAATGGCCCACGGGATGGAACCATCCAAAAAATATCAAATTTTCGATGAGCTTCAATGGCGGTTTGCATATCTGTAACGATGTGCCACCGGAAAAGATTTTTCTCTTTTGAAAATCAAAACACGGAGTCGCCACGCCATTTTTGTTTTAAGGGCCAAAACTTTGAAAAATGCCCGAAATGAGAGATTTGGGTTCGGAGGTCACGTTACACGCCGGGAAGAATGTTAGGGTTCACCCGGAATGCTTCGTAAAACGAGTCTTACAAGCTTAAAAACCATTTGTGTGTGTGTGTGAGTGTGTTTCTTTGGCCAAAATGAATTCAAACTGAGAAAACTAAAAATTGGGAACTCTTTGTAAGACATTAAACAAGTCCCATGATTTTTGGTGTAATTTTAGGGTTGAGTTTTGGTACTCAAAAGACTCCTTGAAGTTGAAAGTCATTTCTGCCAGAATGAAAAAGGCAGTGGACACTTGATTTTAAAATGGATTTAAGAGCTTTAAAACTTCAAAATCTGGGGAAAATCCGAGAATGAAAGTTCTTCAAAACATCTTAAATAAGGTTTCTGAAAAAGACTTTTCCATTTGGAGATGATTTGAGGGACCAAAACCTTCTGGAAATCACAGATATGAAATCTGGATTTCCAGAGACTGTTGAACTAACATTTGGAAAATAATTTGAAAAAGGGAGTTATACTCACGCAAAAAATAAAGTAAAAATATGTATGGGATTCTACATATGTTGGCTACAAAAAGTATTTTGTAGTCAACACCAAATTCCAAGTTCTTATGTGTCCCAAAAATTATACAATGGACAGAGGTCTTAGAGAAATGCTACTGGACAGCAACATTCTCAAGAAGGAAAATGTGATTTTAAAAGGGGGTTTTGCATCCATGCTTGTCCCCATTTCCTTAGGCTTTGATTAGTGATCACTAAACATTTTAGTGGTGATCTACTATATCAAGCCATTCTTAGGGTACATTAGGACTTGAAGCATTTCATTTGCTTGGGAAGGGGAGTTTTATCTTTGAAAATGAAGATTTTATGTATGAAAATGATTTTGGAAAACACTTTTAAGTGAATGATTTTGAGGAAAAACACTTTTAAGTGAGTAAGAAGTAATTTGGACCTTTTAAATGGTCATCTATGGAAATTTGTTCCAAGGTGACTACATTTTTAGGTCAAGCAAGTATGAACAACAAGTTGATGAACAAACTACATTTTTGAAGTTTGAAATGCATGCATGGATGAAGGAGATTTAGGATAAGGAGAAGGAGGGTTTACCAATCTTCTTTGTGTTTGTGTTTGAGGCTTGAATTTGAGAGTGATTAGTGGGTGAGATTTGGGAAAATGATTGAGAAAAAGGTGGCAATTCAAGGAAATTCCCACTGTTTTCTACAAGATTTTCGCCAAGGTGTTGCTGTGAATTGTTGTTTTTCCCCCCTTTTCTGAGACTGAAGGGCTCAATTTATAGCCCTCTGAAGATTACATTTTCGTCCGCGCGGACGAGGTTGAAGGCGTGCCTGGTGCATTAAATGCTGCTCCAGGCTTTGGACACAAGGAATATTTTTGAAAATATTCAAACTGGCTGTGTTTTTCAGCTTGCCAATTCGGGTTTTTACAATTTCTTTTCTTTTTTAAGATTCTTTTCTTGGTTTAACCTTAAATAGCAATCCCTACTTTACCCTTGTTTTGTTAGAAAAGTTAGGAATTGTTAGAAATGTTAGGAATGTTAAGTCTTTTGTTAATTTTCTAACGAAAATGCTAACAACTCAAATTGGAGCACTTACAATATCGCCGACCCAATCATTATAATTGTCTCCACGGAAGCGAGTAGAAGTAATGAAATCACTTATCTATCTTGAGGACCAAGATAATACGGATAATTTTATTCAATTTTAGTAGGGGTTGGAGTATTACCACCGGCCGGTGGAGTAGTATCATCGGTGGCGACCATTGTTTAGCCTTGTGTATGTTGGCAGCCTGATACCTAATAGAGTTACTCAAGATCCGAACTTATCTACTTCTTAGTCTTGTTATTTACTTTAAGTAATTGTTTTCCATTCAAAGTCTAGATTTAGTTTCCTAAGATGATTACTATTCTTTGTGTATAAATAGGGTTCTCATTCATATGAATAAATTGAATTCAACTTCATAATATTTTTCTATACATTCTTTGTTTCTAAAGTTCTTCATGGTATCAGAGCATTAAAAGATCCATACAATTTTTTTAGGCATGGCCGAATTCTCCCAACTCTCTAATCCTGATGAACCCTCCAAACCCCTCATTATTGTATCCCTCTCACACATCCTAAAACTTACCCCTACCAATTACATAGCTTGGAAGATCCAAGTCGAAGACTCTCTTCTAGGTTATGCTCTCTATCCCTTACTTGATGGAAGTTTACCCACCCCATCAGAAACGATCACCACTGCCACCGCTATTACTACCCCCACAACCGCCGATGAAACCCCCAAACTCGGCACACAACAAACCACCTCTCCTAACCCTGCCTATAACACTTGGTTCCGTCAAGACAAATTAATCCTGAGTTCCCTAGTTGGTTCTCTCAATGCACCCTTAGTCCCCCTCATATCCCAATGTTCCACCACACATGAAGCATGGCAAACCCTAGCCAAAACCTATGCCTATCCCTCGAAAGGACACCTAAAGAAAATCAAAGACCGTCTTCACAACATCACTAAGGGCTCTCGATCTATAACCGATTACATGCATGATCTCAAGCTATGTGCTGATCAAATGGCTTCCTTAGGTCGACCCCTTGATCCCGACGATCTCACTGACAGAGTCCTAGATCAACTTCAAGATCCGGACTATGACAGTGTTGTCACCGCTGTCCAAAGCCGTGATTCGCCCATATCCTTCGACGAACTCCATGAAAAATTGATCACCAAGGAATTGTCCCTTAAACATGTTTCCACCACCACCCCCCACTTCCCTGCTACAATCGTCTATGCGGAAAAACCTCCCCCCTTCCGCAACTCTCAGCCTAAGCCGAACACCTACACGCCCTCTCCCACTTCCTATAATCCTAACCCTAACCCTAATCCATCAAACCCTAATCATCCTCGCTCCCAATACAAAGGTAAATATCAATGGTGTCGCCTTGGTGGTCACTTCCTCAACCAATGCATGGCCTTCAAACAACTCTACCCTCAAGTCACCTTCCCTATACCCCTACCCAACCCTCTCCCTTACCGTTTCCCAGTCCTCGTCCATCTCCTTACCGTGGTCCATCTTCGTCTCAACCCACCGCTTACACTGCCACTACTAACTCATATCCTCCTCCTGGCTGGCTTATGGACAGTGGCGCCACACATCATGCTACCATGATGTACACAATCTTTCTCTTCATGCCCCTTATGATGGCACAGAAGAGCTCTTAATTGGTGATGGCTCCAGACTCCCGATCTCTAATATTGGTTCTACTTCTATCCTTACTCCTACTCATAAACTGCACCTTAATCATATTCTTCATGTTCCCACTATATCTCGCAATATTTTGTCCGTCCATAAATTCTGTCTTGATAATAATGCCTCAATCACCTTCTCATATTATTCTTTTCATGTGAAGGACAATCGCACGGGCACCACTCTTTTTCAAGGCACTCCTAAATTTGGCGTTTATGAATGGCATCCGATCTCTCCCACTGTTCATGTCACCACTTCCAACTCCAAGCTCAGTTAGCATCATCGTCTTGGGCACCCCTCTTCTTAGATTATTAGACATCTTAGCTCTCAATTTAATTTAGCTATTCCTAGTATTTCTTCATTTAATTGTAATTCGTGTGATTGCAATAAAAGTCGTAAGTTACCGTTCTTTGATAATACTATTACTTCGCAAGGTCCTCTTGATGTTCTTTACAGTGATGTTTGGACCTCTCCCCAATTCTCTTTTGTTGGTTACAAATTTAATATAATTTTTGTTGACCATTTTTCCAAATATACATGGCTTTACCCCCTAAAACACAAAAATGATGCAACCTCAGTCTTCAAAAATTTCAAAAACCTAGTTGAAAAAATATTTAATCGCCCCATCATCACTATCTTCAGTGACAATGGTGGTGAGTATCTCGGCCTTCGTCCGCTCCTCACATCCTTTGGTATCACACATCTCACTTCTCCCCCTCATACCCTAGAACATAATGGGTATTCTGAACGTCGCCATCATCACATAGTCGAAACTGGGCTCACTCTTCTCACTCACTCTCATATGCCTCGCTCAATTTGGCCTCCCACCTTTATCACTGGATGCAGCCTAATAAATCGCATGCCCACTCCCATCCTTCAACTTCACTCTCCTTACTCCAATCTTTTTGACAAACCTCCGAACTATCTTAAACTCCGTAGCTTTGGTTGTTTATGTTATCCATGGCTCAAACCATACACTTCAAATAAACTTGACCCCAAATCCTCTTCGTGTGTCTTTGTTGGGTATTCTCCTATGCAAAGCGCGTACTACTGCTTAGATCTTTCCAACAACAAAATCTACGTGTCTCGCCATGTTAAATTCGTTGAGCATGAATTTCCCTTCACCAATATTACCTCCCCCACTCCGTCCAGGTCAAGTTAAGCAATATTCCGCCTCCAAACTTATTGTATATCATATTTTACATATTATAGTTCAAGATCTTGGCTTGGCAGTGCCCCCAGACATTGCCAATTAAATAGTTAACTAGGTAAACAATTCTTTTATGTTCTTTATTACTTTGATTGTGTGTTCTTATTTCTGTTATGTGCATGAGTGCTCTGTATTATCTTGGATTTCTTGACAAGAATCGGGACCAATTCCCCAACAGCTGGCATCAGAGCTTCGGTTCTAATGTCATATGGTTTTGGCAGTCAAGATGGGCAACGACAAATAAAAATAAGTTCGACGGATCGGATTATGGTTTCTGGTGGATGCAAATAGATGATTTATTATACGGTAAGTATCTCCATAATCCTTTAAACGGAGTAAAGCCTGAAAGCACTATGCAGGAGGATTGGGAGGTTTTGGATAGGAAAACCATGGGTCTTATTAGGTAGACTCTCATAAAGAGTATTACTAAGAAAATCAAGAAGATGAAAACCACCAAGGAGATTATTGATTTTCAATCTAGTATTAGAAGCCATCAACAACTGGCAAGGTTGACTTGGTGCGGAAGTTATTCAACTTGAAGATGGCAGAAGGGGTATCAATATCAGACCACATCGATGATTATCAAGACATTCTTGACTCATTGAGTGCGGTATTGATTACATTTGAGGATGAATTCCAAGCATTAGTACTGTTGGGTTCTTTGCCAGAAAGCTGGAGCAGAACGACTACTGTGTTAAGTACTGCAACAGGGAATAACAACTTGAATAGTGAGGATGTCAATGAATTGCTTATTGATGGGGAATTTGTAAGTTGGGTACAAACAGTAAGTGAAAAATAGAATCGTGTAAGAACGTAGTCAATGGTAGGTCTAAATCTAACGAGAAGTCCTAGGGGAATAAGGATCCAATAAAAAAAATTCTATAAGTGTGGGAAGATCGGGCACTTATAGAAGAATTGTCCCTTGATGGGGTTACCAAGGATATAGAGGATGTACTGGTTCTTAGTGTTAGTAATTCACCAGAATATAGGTGTTAGATTCAGGGGCATCATTCCATTCATGCAGACACGGATAGGATATGGATAACTATACTTTCGGGGATTTTGGAATGGTCTATCTGGCAGATGGGGAAGCTTTATAGATTAAGGGGAAGGGGGATGTCATAAGTGAAACATCAAGAAGTTTGGCTTTGAAGACAGTGAACGTGGGTATATACGAGGAACGTGTCTTTAGAAATAAATTGAGGAATAATAGCAACCGAGGAATAATTTCTCAAGGAAGGGTAGGGCTTTGAGAGAACATAAGTTGGAGTTGGTTCACACAGATTTGTAGTGGCCATCATCGATTACATATTTGGGTGGTGCAGCATGATACATGACTTTCATTGATGACTCTACAAGGAACATTTGGGTGTATTTCTTGAAACCTAGATTAGGCATTTGAGGTGTTTAAGAAGTGGAGGGCCTTGGTGGAAACAGAGACCAGACTCGAGGTAAAAAACTTGAGGTCCGATAATGATCTAAGTATGAGCTCGGAAAGTTGAAGAATTGTTGTGCTGTGAATGGTAGGTGAAAACTACAAGTGGAACACCACAACATAACGAGGTTGCAGAGCGAATGAACAGAACATTGAATGAACGGGTCAGGGCTATGAGATTGAAGTGTGGACTTTGAAGATGTTTTGGACAGATGCAGTTAACACAACAGCTTTCCTAATTAACAGGGGACAATCAGTCGCGCTAGGGAATGAAATTCTAGAGGAGACGTGGAGTGGTAAGTAGGTAAATCTGTCATTTCTTCGCATATTTGGTTGTGTTTCATATGTTCATGTTAATTATGTCAAGAGAACTAAATTGAATACTAAGTGTTTGAAGTATACATTCATTGGGTATGACGGGGATGACTTTGGGTACATATTTTGGGATGAGAAAAATCGGAAAGTTATTCGTAGTCGGGATGTCATATTTAATTTTTTATAAAGACAAGAAAAGTGCAAGTGCATCTGATGTGATTAGTTCAGAACCCGAAACTGTTGAGATAGAACATATTCCTGGCCCAGGTGGGAGCAATGGGATTCATGTTTACCAAGATCAGGGGGTCATTGTGGATGAACCAAGTACTCCAGGACCGGTTCCGTTGCGCAGATCCACAAGCGCTACTAGAAACAGGCCAATTACCGACAAAATTTTACCGACGGACCGCGTCCGTTGGTATTTCCGACGGACATTCAACGATTACCGACGAAATTTCATTTGCATTTGCCGAGATTTTTTTAAAAAAATTCATTTGATTCCGTCGGTAACGCTTAAAAATCCATCGGTATTACCGATGAATAAGATCCTTCAGTACTACCAATGGAAAGATTCGTCGATAATTCGATGTATAAATTAAACCCTGCGGCCTCTCGCCGTCCCTCACTCTTAAACCTAATCGCTTACCCCTTCTCTCTCTCCCCCCTCCTGTGAAACCCTTCTCCACACACAATATCCTTTCGATTTCGTTCTCCTCAACTCAAGAGGCAGCGAACAAGAACGACGAAGAAATCATTTGTGATTTACAAAGTGAAACCCCCCCCAATCTTCCCTCGATTTCCTAGTCATTCGAAGAAAGGATAGATTTCTCCTATTTGACGCGAAAATGCGCTTTGATTATATCATTTCGATTAGGTTGGTTCTTCTTTCTTACTAGCGTACTACGGTGAGAAATTTGAATCTAATGCCGAGTTTTTTTTACCATCTTTCGATTGAATTGGAATTTTGTGTACTGTTTGGCGAGTTATTAGGGTTCAGTTGTTCTTGAGTTGTTGGATCAAGTGTTGTTGCGAAATCTGTATTGGAAGGAGATTAATGACGATATTGCTAGATTTGGTATTGTTTAGTGTAATTTTAGTGTAGCTAGTAGTAAATATTTGTGGGTGATTGGCATTCTAGAAAAAAGAAAGAGCTCAAGATTTGATTATTTTTGCTTCTTGTTTTTTTTTTCTTTTTTAAGAAGGGGATCAACACATTTCACCGCTCCCCCCTTGATGCACTTCACAGAAGTGCCTAGCTATGCTAGGGAGGGCAATGTCATTCCCTCTAACCACTGGTGGGGGAATCGAACCCATGACCTCCAGGTTGGAAGCCATGAACTCTAACCATCAGGCTAAGACCCCGTGTGCTTTGCTTCTTGTTGTTGCTATCAACTTGGGATTCTTATGTTTGGTTTTAGTACTAGTGACTCTAGTAGTCTTGGTTTTATATGCTCTAGAAAACTGTTTCATGTTGCCATTTTATTAATTTGGGACAGATTTAGTAGTATGTTTTGCTTTTTGAATCATTATATTGATTTAAGTAATTAGTAACAGAGAAGAGGGTTAGGGTTTCATTGTTATATTTACTAATTTTGTCTTCAAATTTCACGTGTCAATAAATTCAGGTGATAATGGTCTTCTTCTGGATGAGATAGTGATTAATGGATCTGGAAAGCAAAAAGTTTGGAAGAGGTAAGCCTTTCTACACTCAATATTGATCCATTTGTATTGCATACATATTCTTGCAGCTATTTTACCATCCTTGTTGTTAGTTTTTCTCTATCTATTGGTTTTGAATAAGTAGGTCTAGACGTGTCCAAACGGTTATAACCGCCGGTTAACGGTTATAACCGGCGGTTAAAAAAACCGTTAAAACTTAACCGTAACCTAACCATTAACCGTGTACTAACGGTTACGGTTATCCGATTAACGGTTATAACCGGTTAACACGGTTTATCCGGTTAAAACGGTTAACTGAAGCCCTTTTTTTCAGATTAGTCCTTTTAACGGAATTTATAACAGTTTCTGTTAACTTTTGTATTCTATATGCCCCTTCTTTTTTTTTTTTTGAATGAAGAATACTATTTTTTCAAAAAAATCCTAAGTCACGGCCAAGGCCACGGCCAGCCAAGGCAACGGCCGAATGATGCCTCCAAGCCCAGCTTTAGCCTCTCATATATAAGCAAGCGCCACATTTACTTTGTTATTCATTCGATGTTGGATAATGACCAAGGCCAAGGCCATGGCCGGCCAAGGCCAAGGCCACGGCCGAGCCAAGGCTGCCATTTAGTTTCCTTTGTTTTCGATGTGGGATATTTGAGGGGCCAAGGCCAAGGCCACCGTCGAGCCCAGGCTGCCATTTACTTTCCTTTGTTTTCGATGTGGGATATTTGAGGAGCCACAGCCAAGGTCACGGCCGGCCAAGGCCAAGGCCAAGGCCATGGCCGGCCAAGGCCACGGCCGAGCCAAGGCCAAGGCTAATTTTTGAAGTATTATTTTTGACAAATAAATAGCATCTTCATATTAAGATACAAATTTAAATGAGGATTGCAAAATATAATTAGATTTTTTATTTTGTATAAAAATATTATTTATTTTTGAAAAATAATAAAAATAAGTGGCAATATTTTTTTAGATATATATCTAAATTTATGAAATATATTTAAAATTTGTCTAATTTCTCGACCCCGCATACATAGATAGATACAAAGATAGATACAAACATAGATACATGCATTGATATGCATATATGTGTGTGTGTGTGTATCAAAACATACATAGATAGATACAAAGATAGATACATGCATACACATATATCATATATATGTGTATGCATGTATCTATCTTTGTATCTATCTATGTTACTATGTATGCATTGGTACACACACACATATATGTGTATTCATTGATACACACACACACACATATATGTGTATCAATGCATGTATCTATACATGCATTGGTACACACACATACACATATATGTGTATCAATGCATGTATGTGTATGCATGTATCTATCTATGTTACTATGTATGCATTGGTACACACACATATATATATGTGTATTCATTGATACACACACATGTATGTATCAGTGCATGTATCTATACATGCATTGGTACACACATATAGACGTGTCCATTTTATAAACCGGACCGGTCAACCGGACGGTTTTTAACCGGTCAAAACCGGTCAACGCCGGTTAACCGGAACCGGCTAACCGAAACCGGTAAATGGCCGGTTCGGTTAAGGTTTGTGTTTTTGAAAAACCGGTTAACAGCCGGTTAACCGCCGGTTTTTGAGTTGCTCGGCCGAGTCATATGAGTTGCTCGACCGAGCAGAACATTCCAATGTGTTAATTTCCAATAACGGTTATGCTCGACCGAGTCATATGAGTTGCTCGGCCGAGCAGAACACCAGAACATGTTCCAACGGCTACTTTTCCAAACTAGCCGTTAGAATCGTCAGAACTTTAACTTGGGGCAGTCAAAAATTAAAAAAAAATGTTTTTTTTGCCTAATTTACTAACTATAAATATCACCTCCCTCCTCCCATTTTATTTTCACATTATTTTTCTCTACTCTTTCTCTTCTACTCTCAAACATTCACATATACTCTCACTCTCATCTAATTTTCAGTTAAATATTGTCCTATTTTCAGTTAGTTTTCTAACAAAATTAGTGGTTTTCTCTATTTTCATCCATTTTTAATCTCCGTTTCGTTTCCAAACTTCATTTTATCTTACACAAATGGCTGGAAATCAAAGAAGAAGCAATTTAGGCAAGTCACATGTTGATTCTTCCTCCCCCAACGATGATTTTGATCATCAAAATCCAAATATTCAACAAAATGTGGAAGAAGAACAAGTTGAAATTGAAAGTGGTAGTGCTACTGCTGCTAGGAGGGGTAGGGGCAGCCGAGCTACTAGGGGAGGTGGTCGGGGACAACGACAACCTCCTACGGAAAGAGCGCCACAATCCGATACCTTCGCCATCCATTTCACCAAAAGAAAAATTACTGTCGAGGATGATTATAATTTTCGAGCATGTTGCAACTATTTTAATGCGTTTTACGCATTCAAAAGAGGCGGAGGGCATGGGACGCTCAACGGCCATACGGCGTCAAAACATCCCGAGAAACTTGACATTTTCGCTACGCAAACTCAATTACAATTTCAACAACGTAGTTCGGGTTCAGTTGCACAAGTTTCGTCTTCCCCTTCATCCGTCCTTCTTAAATTTGACAAGTGGGTTTATAGGGATGAACTAGCCAAATTTATTTGCGTTAAAGGCCTTCCTTTTAATTTTGCGAATTGTGATTTTTATGAAAATTTTGCTTGCCTTTCTTTGAACCCCGCCGCCACGAGAGTACCACGTACGAATCTCGCACGTGATATTACTAGAGTGGTTCAAAAATATAAAAAAGATTTAATTGGTGTTCTATCAAAATTAGAAAATAAAGTTTCAATTTGTGCCGATGGTTGGAGTGATCATTGGCAAAAAAAATACTTATTTGGGCGTTACTTGCCATTGGATAGATAATTCATGGACTATCCAAAAAAGATTAATTGCTTACAAAGATTTTGAGCCACCCCATTCCACGAAAAATATTTGTGCGAAATTGCTTGAGATTTTTCTTGAAAATGGTATTTTAAATAAAATATTTACTATTTCATTTGACAACGCAAGTGCTAATACGGCTAGTTTGCCCGATTTAATTACCGTTTGTCAACCCTCACTTGGGGGTAAGTTTTTTCATATTAGATGTTTATGTCATATAATTAATTTATGTGTTAGAGATGATTTAGATGCATTAGAAACTAATGTTAAGCCAATTAGACGAGCTCTTCAATTTATTTCAAAAAAAAAAAAATCTAATACAAAAAATGGATAAGATTTTTAAGAAGTAAAAATGTGTTGGACAAATATTTTACTTACGATGTTCCAACTAGGTGGAATTCCACCTATAAAATGTTAAGCGATGGTTTTGCTTATAAAGATCTCCTAACGCAATTTTTTATGTCAATTGGCTATCATGAACCTCTATTTACTTATCATTGGAATGCATGCATTAATTTATGTGAATTGTTAAAGATTTTTAATACCGCTACTTTGACTTTTTCGGGAGTTTATTATCCAACTTCCGTTTTGGTGCTAGAGCATTGTATTGCAATTGTTACTATTTTTGACAATTTAAAAGAATGCCCTATTTTAAAGCAATGCATTTTTAACATGAGACAAAAGTGGCTTAAATATTTTGACACTATTCCGTCTCTTTTCTTGGTTGCAAAGTTATTAGATTCTCGAGTTAAATTAGATAATTTAGAGTCCATTATAACTTATTATTATATGAAATTATATCCCGATGGTGACGGTAGTTATGAACTTCCGTCAATTATTGTTAATGACACAAAAAATGATTTGATTAACATTTTTAATGAGAATAATGCCTTATATGGAAACACTTCTCAAAGCCAACAACATGAAGATGATTCCTCTACTTCTCAACCAAGTTTTACTAGTGGGGATCCATAAAATTTTTTTGCAAATTTGTATAGTAAAAAATATGGTCCTTCTCGAGGTTCATCTTCATCATCATCAAACCTTTCCGTGGAGTTAGAAACTTATTTCACTACAAACTTTGAATTAAATCAAGATTCAAATTCAAATGAATTTGATGTTTTACAATGGTGGTTAAGAAGGAAAGACATTTATCCTATACTTTTCATAGTTGCTAAAGAAGTATTAGCCTCTCCCGCTTCAACGGTGCCGGTTGAATCGGCATTTAGCGTTGGTGGAAATGTTTTGGATGAAAGACGTTCTCAACTAACAAGTGAAAACTTGGAACATCAACTTTTACTTGGCGATTGAGTTAGAGCGGAAAAAAGGCAACAAGACTTGCTTTATGATGAGGATATATTGGATCCAAGATATCAATACGATGTCGAGGACTCCACGGAAAGTAGTGAAGAATGAATGATGTTTTAGATTAATTTTTATTTTAATTAAATTAGTTTAGACTTTAGATTAGGTTTATTTTTATTTAATTGCAATAGTTAGGTTGAGGTAAAGGCTCCTAAATGTCCCCCCTTATTTATAAAAGGGTAAGGTTGGTTGTCCCCCTCTTTGTAATTTTATTTTAATTAATAAAATTTAAGGGTACCGTCCCTTTTTTCTTTTATATACTTTCATTTCTTTTAAAAAAGTTAAGTTTATTTCTTTCAAAATTCTTAACTTTTTTATAAACCTTTTTTCAAAAAATGTATGTAGTAAACTTAAGTCTAAAATAGTCTTATTTATCCAAAAAAAATTGAAAAAAATTAAAAGTTAACTTTTTTCAAAAAACCGTTAAGTTTTATTTCTTAAAAAATTCATAACTTTTTTTATAAACCTTTTTGCAAAAAATGTATGTAGTAAACTTAAGTCTAAAATAGTCTTATTTATCCAAAAAAAAATTGAAAAAAAATAAAATTAATATACTACATACAAAGTTAACGAAAACTGTTAAAAAATTAACTGAAAAATGATATGCTCGGCCGAGCACTACTATATGACTCGGTCGAGCAACCCTCAACCCCTAAACCCTAAAAGGGTTGCTCGAACGAGTAACACCAAAGACTCGGCCGAGCAGATCCAAACCGTCAAACCGGAGGTTAACCGGAAAACTGTTAAAACCGTAACCGGTTTATCCGGTTAGGCGGTTCGGTTCCGGTTGAGGTTTTTGTGATTTACAACCGCCGATTTTTAACCGGCTAACCGGCGGTTTTATAAACCGGACACGTCTACACACACACACACACATAAATGTGTATCAATGCATGTATTTATACATGCATTAATACACACACACATATGTGTATCAATGCACGTATGTGTATGCATGTATCTATCTATGTTACTATGTATGCCTTGGTACACACACACACATATATGTGTATTCATTGATACACACACACATATATGTGTATCAATGCATGTATTTATAAACACATATCTATATATACATATATGCATAAATGAGGGTTTAGGGTTTAAGGCTTGGGGTATAAGTGTATGAGATTTGGGATGTAGTAATAAGCATTATTAATATATCTTTTAAAAATTAAATTTATATTATTGTTAATAAGTATTTATTTTATAATTTATTAATATCAATTATTACTTAGGTATATTAATATTTCTCAAAAGTTTAAATTATTAAATTATTATTATCAATAAATTATATTTTTAGGCATTATTGTTTTAGAATTTAGAGCGGAATTCAAGGCTTAGATATATTAATATTTCTTAGAAGTTTAAATTATTTTGTTGTTTTAATATTTTTTCTATATTATTATAATAATTTTTATTTATTATATATTATTCAATTATTATTTTTTGAAAGACAAATTATTATTATGATAAAATATTGTTTTAAATTATTTTGGCCGATATCCCACATCGAAAGAAACATAAGTAAAATGGCCTTGGAAGGTTGCCTTGGCTCGGCCGGCCTTGGCCTTGTCCCTTGGCCTTGAAATTTATCCCACATGGAAACAAAACGAAAGTAAATGGCTTGCCTTGGCTCGGCCGGCCTTGGCCTTGGCCGGCCTTGGCCTTGAAATTTATCCCACATAGAAAGAAAAAGAAAGTAAATTATTTTTGCTTGGTATATATTGAGGGCCTGAGGCTGAAGCCAAGGTATAATTATTTGGTTTACTGAAATTTGAATTCGGCCGGTTAATCCGGTTATAATCGCCGGTTATTTAAACGTTTATAACCGGTTAAATAACTGACTGTTATAACCGCCGATTAGCTAGTTTGAAAAATATGTAACCTTAACCGAACCGGTTAACCGCCGGTTTCGGTTAATCCGGTTACGGTTAAACCGGTTAACGGGTTTGACCGGTTACTTGACCGATTAAAAACCGCCGGTTAGCCGGTTCCGGTTAGATTTTGGACACGTCTAAGTAGATCTATCATTCGCTGTTTTACTTACTAGCGTATCTCTTGAGATACTCTATTGGATGAAAGTATTATGCTTTATCTCATTTTTCTGTGTTGGCTTCGGTAAACCCCCTTATAGTTACCTTGAACAGATTCTACTTAAGTTAGTCTATGTTGATTTTATGTTCTTTTGTGGTTTGTTTCCACTTCCACTATTACTCAATACTCCCTCCGTCCCAATCTAAATGTCCCAAAATCCTTGCGAAACGGGAATTAAGAAATGAATATATATAATGTAAAAAGTGTATGGTGAAATAAATATTGTTAGTATGAAAGTGATGTAGGAAAGAGAAAGTGGGGTAGGGAATAGTTAGTGGATATTTATTGTGAGTATGACAAGTGGGTCCCACAAATAAAAAAGTAATAAAAAACTTTTCTTTTTTGGGTTGGGACATTTTAAATGGGACACCCAAAAAGGAAAGTTGGGACATTTGTAGTGGGACGGAGGGAGTATTATAATTCACATATGCTTTCCGTTTCTCTTTCCATATTCTGAAGTACATGCCCTTCTTTCTTTTACTTTTCATTGTAGGGTTGAGTACACTTTCATTCGTTTCCTTGAGCTATCTGATGAGTATAAGAGGGGGTATGATAATCTCTTTATAATATACCTCTCGACTTATGTGTCCTGCTCTGATTTACTGGTGTAACTTGTTTTTGACCTTTCTTTTTCTTTGTTTGTCACTGTGTTTAATAATTGTTACAGGCCTATTCAGAATGCAGAGGTACTGAAATATATCTCTCTCTCTCTCCATATATATTTATACTCACACATTGTCTGTGCATTGTATTTGTCAGTCTCCATTTTTCATGTTCTTTACCTGCTTGTGCTCTGCTTCTGAGTTTGTATTTACGCTACCATGCTCGATTTTTTCACTTGCAGCAACTGACTTAAAAGCTTAGAGAGTTGAAGAAAGAAGCGGAAGTGCTGGAAAAGATGGCCACGTCTCTCTATCTCTATCTCTCTTTCTCTCTCTCTTACTCCCCCTCCCCTCTCCCTCTCCTATTGAATAGTTGGATGAATTAATTTTGCATCTGTGTTAACTTTTTTCTGATGAGACTTACTTGTGTACTTGTATTATGAATGGCTCAATAAATGGATGATCCGCCGCTTAACACACTCAGTATTGAGGTAAGACTTCACCTATCTGTCTTAATTTTCTTCGATTGATAAAATTCTTTCCTCTTGGTTACTTGTAACCATCATTGTGGAAGAGAAGCTCTTGTTTGATCATCCGTCTTGTCTGAAAATTCTATCTATAGGAAACTTTGGACCTGTTTTGGATTCGCGGTTTATTTTTTTGTTTGTGGTTTTGTATTTGATTTTCACTACTCCCCACTTTTTCTATTTATCCTTCTCCTACTTATTCATGCAATCATTACAGAATCACAACAAAAAAATGAAATGAAAATTAATAAATGAAAACCTCAAATCCAAACAGGGCCTTTATATACACTTGAGGACTTTGTCTTTGAAACCTTTATATCTTTTGGATTTAGGGCCTCCAATACTACTCCCCCTGTCCCTAAATGAATGTCGATTTTTTTTCAAATGTGCTCTTGATCAAAAGCAAATTTAAAAAAAAATCGAAATTCATTTAAGGACAGAGGGAGTAGATCTTTTCTTATTTCCATGTGCCATACTTCAACTCTATTTAAGATATTTTCAATTAAAGGGTATCTTATCGTAATTTAATATTCCTTTTTTCAGATTTTACAATCCGGATGTGAAAAATATCAATTCAGCTACTGAAGCAGAATTGCACGAGCAATTTCTTGTTGCTGCAATTGAACGTGTTAAACTGTCTAAAGTGAGTTACCTATGCCTCATTCCCTCTAACCATGATCCTAATCTGCCAAGAAATAAAAGAAAATTCCAATCCAAATACACACTGCATGTTTATATTGACCATTGAAGTTAAAACTGAGTCTTTCTTCTTCTTTTCCTTAGCAGGAGAAGCTGTTTGGTGAACAAGCTGTTAGGCCAGAGACTGAAAGCAAAGAGGTACATATTTGGAATCAAAATATGATTAAGTCAGCTTTTGATTCGATAAAAATAAGTTCTAAAATTGTTCCTGATCAAGAGCAAATTTGAATTGGACATTCATTTTGGTTGAACTCGTACGCAGATATTTGACTTATTTGATGTCAAACGTAATGGAGTTATCGAATTCGGGGAGTTTGTTCGTTCATTAGGTGTTTTCCAACCAAATGCATCTAAAGCTGATAAAATTTCCAGTAAGTTTACTTCAAGTTTACTTCACTAACATTAAAATTAATCATTGTTGACTATAGATAGGGCGGGAAGGCTGTTTTACCTTGTTTGGCAATCTAATATGATATCTGAACGACCGACAGTGCATGTATTATACTATATCTGCATGCAGTGAACTATATGTTATCTTATGTTTTTGAGATATGATAATTCATCAGAATGCCTCATAACTATATCTGCACGCAGTGAACTATGTGTTATCTTATGTTTTTGAGCTATGATAATTCATCAGAATGCCTCATAGGTCTAAGGAAGATCGAACAACATATTCAATGTTTAGCTTATATTACCCTTTAGTATTATGACATGTGATTGCCATTTATAATAGATGCATCTGCATGTAAGTAAAATCATGATTGATATATCCATTAGCAATATTTTAAATCTTGCGCTGGAGATGGAGATCCCAAACTGAGTTCAGTGTCAATACTACACTATATGATGCAGTTTGATTATATTATATGCTGTCCTAAGCTATAGTTCTAATGATTATGCCTTTGTGCTTGCATTTGATGATTTATGCACATGTTTGGACGTGTGCAAGCAGTTCATGGATATGAATGATATGATAAGGGATGTAGATCTACTTGTGCACAAAATTGACTATCCAGGGAACGCTGCAGTTCCCCAACTTTACATGCCAAGGCCATATGTGCTGTTGATTTTCTTTTTACATTTTTTGTCTCCATGACTTTTTCGGTTTTCAGAACCTCCACCAAAGTATTGAGCTTAGTCATGAGCATTTCATTGGTCTTTTCATAACTGTTTTTAGTTTGTAAAACCTTTTAGAGTATTGTAATTGAATGTTGGTATTTTGGTGATTGAATGTTTAATTGAGTTGTGTATGAATGTTGGTATTTTGGTGATTGAACATGTTGCAGGTGGCTTTTTAAATATTTCAGTTTTTTTTTTCAATTCTGAACAATTTACCGACGGACCATTCCATCGGTAAATTCTTATAAAACTGATAATATTATTACCGACGGACTGGTCAGTCGTTAAATCTGAACTTTTACCGACGGAATTTTCATCGGTAAACCTCCGGCAAATACGCCGATCATCGACCAGCAGATTTCCTTTACTGACGGACCATTGCTGATGGTTTTTTGGTGTCGACGGAATTTTTCGTCGGTATTACTAACGAAGAATTACCGACAGAATCCGACGGATCGCGTCCGTCGGTAAACAACTATTACCGACGGATTTTAAGGTTTACCGACAGATTTTTCCATCGGTAATTGCCCAGTTTCTAGTAGTGAAGATTTTGTAGGTCGCCTGATAGGTATTCTCCTTCAAATTTCTATTTGTTGTTAACAGATAGTGGTGAACCGAAAATTTAGCCAAAGGCTAGTAATAGTGGGCTTAGGGACAAGTGGAAAGCTACGATTAATGATGAGATGGACGCATTGATAGCCAATGATATTTGGAAGTTGGTAAAGCTTCCTTAGGGGGGTATTGCATAACAAGTTGGTTTACAGGATCAAGAAGGAGGCAATTGGCAACATTCCTTACAAGGCAATATTGGTTGTAAAGTGCTTTCAACAGAAGTATTAGATTGACTATACAGAGTTATTCACTCCGGTTGTGAAGATGACTATTATCAGAAAGGTTCTATGTTTAGTAGCTGTAGAGAACTTGATGTTAAAGCAGATGGAAGTAAAGACAACATTTCTTCATGGGGATTTGGATGAGGTAATTTACATGGTACAACCACATGATTACTTATCTAAGGGTAGTGAAGAGTTGGTTTGCATATTGAATAAGAGCTTGTATAGCTTGAAACAAGCTCCTCAACAGTGGTAAAAGAAGTTTGATGGATTCATGCATGACATTCAATTTGTTAGATGAAAGGCGGATCATTGATGCTACTTCAAAAGATTTGATAACGGGTACATAATCTTGCATATTTGTGGACGACATGTTAGTAGTCGGTTCTAGTGATAGAGAGGTAAATAGATTAAATGGACAGTTGACAGAACACTCTGGGATGAAGGATTTGAGGGAGGCCAGTCAAATTTTGGGTATGCGGATTGTACGGGATGGGAAGGCAGGGAATTTGATTCTTTCGCATGCTGAATATATCAAGAAGGTCTTGGGGAAATTCGGCATGGATGGAGCAAAGCCAACGAGTACACCGTTGGGTTGCTACTTTAAGCTATCTAACAAGGACTCACCTAGTGACAAGGAGGAGCGAGCTCAAATGGAGAAGACTCTATATATGCTTCGACAATTGTGAGTCTGATGTATGCCATTATGTGTACAAGGCCAGATATTGCTCATGCGGTGGTAGTTCGTGGGTAATCCAGGGAAGCAACATTGAAAGCAACTAAATGGAACCTAAGGTATTTAAGGGGTACTAGTGATATGACCTTATATTTCGCAGGCAAGGGTGTAAAGTTAGCGGGTTATGTGGATGCGAATTTGGCATCAAGTGATCTTGATAGCAGAAAAAGTATTACGAGTTATGTGTTTACATTGGGTGGTACAGCAATTTCCTGGGCTTCTAAGTTGCAGAAGGTCGTGGCACTATCGACTGATGAAGCAAAATATATTGTAGTGACTATGACAAGCCATGAGATGGTATGGCTGTAGAGTTTCTTGAGTGAGCTTGGAAAGGGTCGGAGTGATAATGTGCTCTATAGTAATAGTCATAGTGATATTCATCTTACGAATAATCCATCGTTTCATTCTAGGAATAAGTACAATGAGCTGAGGTTTTATTACATCAGGTAACTCTTGGAGCAAAAGATCTTAAAGCTTGAGAAAATTCAAGGATCATATAACCCGACTGAAATGTTGACAAAAGTTGTGAACCTTGATAATTGAAGCTACACATAGCTTCAACTGGGCTTGGAAACTAGGAGAGGAGGTCGGCACTGCAATGATCAAGGTGAGTGAAAGGACCATCGGGAATAAGTGAAGGATTGGATACTGGGATGATACGGTTGATCTATAGGTGGGAGATTGTTGGGATAGAGTCCACATAGGTTACTAGACTGAATAATAAGGAAGGAATAATATACAGGAGTCAAAAATAGGTTGATATGATAAATACGCTAGGATTTTTTTTGTATATTGGGCAGCAAATATTTGACAACAAAATCATGGTCATGGTTGAAACCATGGGCAGGCCATCAAGCTGGTTGATTGTTGTTGATTCTGACAGCCATAATCATGGCCATGGTTTAAACCATGGGCAGGCCATGAAACTGGCTGGTCTAATTTTAGGAAAAGATCCTGGGCAGGGCCGAATTGATTAAATTCGAGATTTCTTTATTATCTAGGATTTAGGACTATTTCAGGGCAAATATAAAAGCAATGTTATACCCACAAACTTGTTGTATCTCCTATTTTACACATTATAGTGCAATATCCTGGTTTATCAGTGCACCAAACGTAGCCATTTAATTGGTAAACTTGTTCTTATTTTTGTTATGTGCGTGGGTGCTCTGTATTATTTTGGATTGTTTGACATGAATTGAAACCAATTTCCCAACAAAATTATTGATTGAAGTACAATGAAGTTGACAATTTTTACTAGCTTGAAGTTTAACATATATTATGTGCGACCAGGCGTGTGTATCTCAATAAATTGACTGTTCAGGAAAATGAAATCACCCGTAGAACCCGCCTAGTAAAATGCTAAAAAAAATAAAATTCACCAACTAGATGATATATAAGAACTCTAGCTAAGCAATGAAAACCATAGTAAAAAGTCATCCAAAGATAAATTGGGACCATGAACAAGAAGAATACAAAGGACATTAAACAAGGTCATATGACATTGTCCTATGCATGTATGCGTGGTCATATATACTTGTTCACATGGTACTTATATTCTTCAATTCTAGCATATGTGGGACTAATTTAGGGTTGATTTTGATATGGGGATGTAGACTTCTAACCACCATATACATAAATTCCCCTCTATTTTTAAGAGCAATCCACAGGTTTAGGCAAATGGATTACATGTTCTCACACTTAACATATGTGAAATAAAAATAAAATGAAATAATAAATTGTTAGTAATTAATTTTTGATCTAGTTAACTCGTAGATTTGCGCATGTCATCCGATTGCATAATATAATAACAGTTTGAATAAAAAACATCGAATTTGAAATCAAAGGCAGGATCATCATTGCATCTTCATTACCACCAAACAAGGACCATTAACTTGATTAATTTTTTTTATGCATTGTTGAATTTCAGACTGTTATACTGTTTAAATTGCACTAAACATAGTCCTTCTAATTTTTTGTGTAAGTTTTAATGTTACATCTTATTTAAATGGGGTCATGTGAAGGAAAAATAAAAGGAAAGCTGATTTGGTTGCATAAGGAAAGACAGATATCAAAATTATTCCTGCATGCAAAGAGAGAGAGAGAGAGAGAAAGAGAGAGAGAGAGAGAGAGAGAGAGAGAGAGAGAGAGAAAGAGAGAGAGATATGAATAAATTTGACTTTAGAGAAAGTGATTAACTTTGCTTTATACAAGCAAAGCAAGAGGGGTAGGGGTCAGTCTCACCTTTGATGAAAACTAAAGCATTTTATTTTGCATAACATGTCACCAAAAGTACCTTCCAAAAAGTTCCATTTGGATTTCGGTACTCCACGAATGTTGATTTGCTTGCATTTTTTTTTTTTTTCATATAGATTATTTATAGTGAAAAAAAAAAGGAAATGTAAAATGATATGAATATATCACTATGTCCGTCCCGAACAGATAATCCATTTATTAAGATAAATGATCTGCCAACATACTTTGGGCATTAACTTAGGGTTCATTGAAGTATGATATAATATGATTCGAGGTCAATACAGTTTTTTTTTCAAATGTTAATTTTTTTAATAGCTTAAAATATTCATTATTAAAAAAATAAAAATAAAAAGGTCAATACAATTTGATCGCATAGTAATTGGACTTGGATATCTCTACCTTTTGTTTATCAATCAACAACTCATATTTCACATGATATTTTCGTCCAAAATCTACATTCTCGGATCTCGACCATCGAAATGTACCATACTGAATTTGACCTGTACGATGCAACCGACATTTATGTAATCAGACTGATAATGTGCCCCAAAATCCCGATTTACCAAAATCCCATTTTAATACTTGCAGGATATAAGAACAATGGTTGTTATTGTGTGATGTATGTAATTTAGTTTCTTCAATTGAATTTAATTAGATTTATATAAACCAGAATCATACAAGTAGGGTCAAAGTATAAGGTAATACATATTTTTTTAAAGGTGCCCTCAAACCAAAAGCTATAAAAATCTAAATAATTTACTAAATCTCACATGTTGGAAATGGGTAACAAAAGTTAAGTTTGACTTAACGTTGACCTAACTTTCTAACGGAATTCGTTAAATAGTTAACGAAGCAAGTTACAAAATGTATTCTACATTTAGTGTAGATTATGAAACTCATTTATTGTCTTAAAATCATTTTCGGGTGAATGAGAAATTAATGACAAAGTTTTGTAACATAACGAGAGTTGGTTAAAAAGGTCAATTTGATCGTTTGGATCAAATTGGATTTAAACTGTGTTTTTGGCTGATGATATTGTGCATTCTGGTGATCAGAACGAGTGGGGACTCTGAGCACGAGTCGTGAGCACGAATGGACCTTAATGGACGTTTGGCTCAAAACTGATCAGAACGAGTGGAAGCTTGAAAACGAGTCGTGAGCACGACTCGTGCCAAGGGGCACGAGTCGTGCCCTCCGAATTTCAATTCATACATACAGTCATTTGAGCCTTCCTACCCTCTAGTAAGATAGATAAACATATTCAAATCATTGGCATATTGTTGCATCAAATCCTTCAAAGTCCAAAGTTTCAAACATAATGTTGTTCGCTAGAGTATTTGATTTGGAGTGCTCCTATCATATACTTAAAAGTCGTTTCATCTTACTAGAATATTGCCATTGAAACCGTAAGCACCTGTGCGAGGCAATAACTTCTTACGAAGATTGTATATAATACAAGACTCGACTTGTCTCATAGTTTTCCATCTCCGTTACATTTTCTGTCAAGTTTTCTGTTAAGTTCTTGAGAAGCCTACCAAGAAATCCAACATCACATACATCCAAAACCCAAATCAAACTTTCTTAAAAACCCAACCAGTATATGAACCGGTCTTATACATTATGTATAGAATCAAACTGATTAATAATTTTTAAAAAAATACTCCCTCGGTCCCAATAATAAGTTCACCATTTTGATTTCGGCATGCAAATTAAGGGTGGAGAAAATGTTGTGAGTGTAATAGTAAAATAGGAGAGAGAATGAGTGGAGGAAATAGTAAATTTGAAAAGTGTTGTGAGTGTAATAGTGAAATAGGAGAGAGAATGAGTGAAGGAAATAGTAAAAATTCTTTGCCAAAAAAGGAAAGGTGAAGATTCTAACGGGACGCCATTTTGTGTAAAAAGTGAAGTTATTAATGGGAGGAGGGAGTATATCTAAAAAAAATATTTTTTATATATTTTTAATTTTTTTTTCTAATCTTATACATTAGATAGATGAGCTGGCTGATTAATTAAATATGAGTTTTTTTTTTTTAAGAAAATATGAAAAATTATAAAAAAAAATTCTTATATCTATAATATAAAAGTAATTCTAATATTATACATTAAGTATAGGATCAAACTGGTAGGAGAACGGGTTTTTGTGAAAATGTCGTGAATTTTTATAAAATTTTTGACAGATTGAGGGGTCCTAGGCCGAAGCTCTTTTTAAATTGAATTGCTCGTGGGTGACAAGGTAATACACTTCGTGTGTGAGTGTGTATGTGTATGTGTATGTGTGTGTGTGTGTGTGTGTGTGTGTGTGTGTGTGTGTGTGTGTGTGTGTGTGTGTGTGTGTGTGTGTGAGAGAGAGAGAGAGAGAGAGAGAGAGAGAGTCTTTCATTCTCCAATATATTCTTTGGCACTGAATCAAAACTTTCTAAATCAGGAATATAATGTTTTAATTTGAAAAAGAATATAACCAATAAATCTTTTAAATATCAACATTAAATGCTTCTATATATATCAATATTAAAATTTTATGTTGAATGGTATAAATCGAGTTACGAATATGGCTTCGTGACCGGATAAGGTCCAATGGATTGAGCTCAAAATATAATTCTACAAGTATTAATTATGACAAAGAGAGTGAGTCTACCCAACCTTTGCTCGTATATCCTCCTCGTCATTTTCCTATGTCGACCTAAACATAGCAGGCGCACAATGACTAAGGCCCAAATACGGTCCTATGATCGGCAAAGCATCAGCATCTATGCCGAGGAAGGCCTCTCTCCAAGGCCAAGCAAGACTCCCCGTGATGACGAGAAGCCCCTCCTCGGCTATCAACAAAGCATAAATGAGTTTCCCTATACTACTCTCCTCCTCGGTATGAACGTAGGCCTACAAGGCTGTTGGGATAGAGACCAAACCTGGAGGATTTCTCAGAGTTGTTTGAGGCGGGCGCCTGGGGGTGGCGAGGCGGGCGCCTCGCGTGCAGTTGGTTTGACGTTGATCATGCTTGCTTGGGGCGGGCGCTTGGTTCCTAGTGTGGCGGGCGCCTCAAAGGCCGAGAAGTGGGCGAGAGTTGGAACAATTCCAGGCGGCCGCATGAAATACCTTGAGGCGGGCGCCTCAAGGCCAGCCGAGGGGAACCGTTTCACGGGCTTTTGCGTTCCTTTCTTGGGCTCAGTTTTTCTTTAGGGTTTGGTTGGTATTTCCTAGGTTATATATAAGCAATGTTCCGCCCCTTTTCTCATTGTAACAACATATTTTACATACATAGTGCAAGATCCTGGCTTGGTAGTGCCCCCAGACGTAGCCAATCAATTTGGTGAACTGGGTTAACAATTTCTTGTGTTCTTTTCTGTTTCGTTGATTTCTTGTGCTTGGTTTGTGTGCACTAATTATTCTTGTAGGTTTGCTTGGGTGTGGAGGGTCATATTCACAACAACTGGTATCAGAGCTCTTGGTTTAGGATCAAGGGAGTTGTTTCAAGCAATCAAGAATGGGCAAGGACAAACAAGCGGTGGAGAAATTCGATGGGTCTGATTTCGGATATTGGAGGATGCAGATTGAAGATCTCTTGTACAACAAAGATCTCTACAAGCCTACGAAGGGAATCAAACCTAAGACGAAGATCAGGAAGAATGGGAACTCATGGATCGGAAGGCTTTAGGGGTGGTGAGATCTACCTTGTCAAAGTGGATCGCGAAGACTACCAAGAAGGCTACAACCACCAAGGAGCTATTGGATTATCTTACTGAGAGATTTGAAACTCCGTCTGCTGCAAATAAGGTTGATTTGATACGCAAGATGGGTAGTCTCAAGATGCAAGAGGGAGGATCCTTGGCTAAACACATTGATGAGTTTATGGATGTCATAGATTCATTGACTGCGGTGGCGATCAAGTTCGATGACGAGGTTCATGCATGTCTGTTGCTAGCTTCTTTACCGGCAAGTTGGAGCGGAACGGTGACTGCAATCAACGCTTCGCCAGTAAGAATAAATTGAAGTATGATGATGTTAAAGACTTTCTTTAGGTGAAGAAAATCGCATGAAGAAGTTGGGGACATCAAGTGCTTCGGGATCGGCTTTGGCTACTACTAGTAGGGGGAAGCCGGGTACTAGCAAACAGGGAAGGACCGAATCAAGGGAGAACGTTGTGAGTGGTAAGGTCAAAGCTGTGGAGAACAAACCAAAGGTTGCAAAGGGTTCTGTTCAGTGCTACTATTGTAAGGAGTTGGGACATTTCAAAAGGGATTGTCCTAATCGTAAAGGGCAATCGTGTGAATGTGACAATCGAAGGTGATGATGTACTTGTTCTTAGTGTCAGTAGTGCACTAGAATCATGGGTGCTGGATTCGGGGGCATCATTCCACTCTTGCGGGCATAAGGAAGAGATGGAGAATTATACTTCCGGTGATTTCGGGAAGGTCTATCTAGCTGATGGGGAGCCTTTGGAAATCAAGGGGAAGGGGATGTCGAATAGGAGCATCGGACGGGAAGGTTCTACATCTGAACGGGGTTCGACACATTCCGGGTTTGAAGAAGAACTTACTTTCGGTTGGGCAGTTGGATGATGAGGGTTACAAGGTGACTTTCGAGGTGCAGAGGCGGGTTATTACCAAGGAGGATTGTGAGATCGCTCGGGGTAATAAGGAGGGTACTTTGTATTTGGCGAACAACACCAAGGATAGTATTGCGGTGGCAGCAGCCAAGGGTGATACTGATTTGTGGCACTCGTCGATTGGGTCACATGAGTGAGACAGGGATGAAGGTACTGTGTTCCAAGGGTCTACTACCGGGTTTGAAGACACCAACGTGGGGATCTGCGAAGATTGTATGTTTGGCAAACAAGGGAGAAGTAATTTCTCAAGGACAGGTAGGGGATTGAGGGAAGCAAAGTTGGAATTGGTTCACACGGACTTGTGGGGGCCATCTCCGGTTACATCTCTGGGTGGTGCGTCATATTACATGACTTTCATTGATGATTCTACAAGGAAGGTCTGGGTCTATTTCTTGAAGGGGAAAGATGAGGCTTTCGAGGTGTTCAAGAAGTGGAGGGCTTTGGTGGAGAATCAAACGGGACTTAAGCTTAAGTGCTTAAGATCGGACAATGGTGGGGAGTATGAGCTTGCGAGTTTAGGGAATATTGTGCTGCGAATGGTATTCGTATGGAGAAGACTCCAAAGAAGACTCCACAACTCAACGGGGTAGCAGAGAGGATGAACAGGACTTTGAACGAGCGGGCTAGAAGTATGAGATTGAAGTGTGGACTTCCGAAGACGTTCTGGGCATATGCAGTTGACACGGCAGCTTTCTTGATCAATAGGGGACCGTCGGTTCCATTGGGGAATGGAATTCCAGAGGAAGCTTGGAGTGGCAAGCAGGTAAATCTGTCCTTTCTTCGCGTATTTGGCTGCGTTTCTTATGTTCATATTGACTCTGCTGAAAGAACTAAATTAGATGCTAAATCTGTTAAGTGTACGTTTATTGGGTATGGCGGGGATGACTTCGGGTATAAATTTTGGGATGATAAAAACCATAAGGTTATTCGTAGTCGAGATGTGGTATTCAATGAACAGGTTTTGTACAAGGATAGAAAGGGGGCATCTGATGACACTAGTTCGGAACCGGAGATTGTAGAGGTGGATATTCCTAACTCGGGTGGGAGCAGAACGGTTCATGATGACCATGGTCAGGAGGTCACTGCAGATGAACCACGTACTCCAGAACCGGATATTCCGCTGCGTAGATCCAGCAGATTGCGTGGATCACCTGACAGGTATACTCCTTCGAATTATTATTTGTTGTTGACAGATAATGGGGAACCGGAATGTTATGCGGAGGCAGTTCGTAGTGTGCTTTGTGATAAGTGGAAAGCTGCGATGGATGATGAGATGGTCTCATTGAAGGCAAACAAAACTTGGGAGTTGACTGAACTACCTAAGGGGAAGAAGGCACTGCATAACAAATGGGTTTACAGGATCAAGGAGGAAGCAGACGGTAGCAAGCGTTACAAGGCAAGACTGGTTGTAAAAGGGTTTCAGCAGAAGTACGGTATTGACTACACCGAGGTATTCACTCCGGTTGTGAAGATGACCACTATCAGAATGGTTCTGGGGATAGTAGTGGCGGACAACTTGCTGCTTGAACAGATGGATGTGAAGACGGCCTTCCTTCATGGGGACTTGGAGGAAGAGATTTACATGGTACAGCCAGAGGGTTACTTGTCTAAGGGTGGCGGGGAGCTAGTTTGCAGATTGACTAAGAGCTTGTATGGCCTTAAACAAGCTCCTAGGCAGTGGTACAGGAAGTTTGATGGATTCATGCACGACATTGATTTTATCAGATGCGAGGCGGATCATTGTTGCTACTTCAAGAACACGGACAATGGGTATATTATCTTGCTGTTATATGTGGACGACATGTTGATAGCGGGCTCTAAAGTAAGAGAGAGGTAAACAGGTTGAAGACTCAGTTGTCAGAGCGGTTCGAGATGAAGGATTTGGGAGAGGCAAGGAAAATCTTGGGCATGCGGATTGATCGGAATAGGGAGTCGGGCAAGTTGGTTCTTTCACAATCAGAATATGTTGAGAAGGTCTTGGCAAGGTTTTGTATGGAAGAGGCGAAGCCAACAGGGACGCCATTGGGTTTGCACTTCAAGCTATCCGAGAGGGACTCGCCTAGGAACAAGGAAGAGCGTGACAAGATGGAGAGAACTCCATATGCTTCAGCGTGGGGAGTCTCATGTATGCAATGGTGTGTACAAGGCCGGACATTGCACATGCGGTGGGAGTAGTCGGCGGTTCATGGGCAATCCAGGAAAGCAACATTGGGAAGCGGTTAAGTGGATCCTACGTTACTTGAAGGGTACTGCTGGTAAGGCTCTATGTTTTTCAAGCAAGGAAGTGGTGTTAGCGGGTTATGTTGATGCGGACTTGGCATCAAGTGATCTTGATAAGAGGAGAAGTACTACGGGTTATGTGTTTACATTGGGTGGTACAAAGCAATCTCCCGGGCTTCTAAGTTACAAAAGATCGTGGCTCGATCGGCTAAGCGGAATATGTGGCGTGTGACAGAAGCAAGTAAAGAGATGGTTTGGCTGCAGAACTTCTTGGGTGAACTTGGGAAGACGCGAAGTGGTAATATTCTCTACAGTGACAGTCAGAGTGCAATTCACTTGGCCAAGAATCCGGCGTTTCATTCGAGGACAAAGCATATTGAACTAAGGTTTCACTACATCAGGCATCTCTTGGAGGAGAAGACTTTGTGGCTTGAGAAGATATTGGGATCGGAGAATCCAGCTGACATGTTGACGAAGGTTGTGAACCTTGAAAAGTTGAAGCTGTGCAAAGCTTCAATTGGGCTTGAAGAATGAGGGAGGAGAATGGCACTACCATGATCGAGGTGAGCACTAGGAGGACACCAAGGATGAGTTGAAGAACGGATACGGGGCTTATATGTATGGTTGATCTCTAGGTGGGAGATTGTTGGGATAGAGACCAAACCTGGAGGATTTCTCAGAGTTGTTTGAGGCGGGCGCCTGGGGGTGGCGAGGCGGGCGCCTCGCGTGCAGTTGGTTTGACGTTGATCATGCTTGCTTGGGGCGGGCGCTTGGTTCCTAGTGTGGCGGGCGCCTCAAAGGCCGAGAAGTGGGCGAGAGTTGGAACAATTCCAGGCGGCCGCATGAAATACCTTGAGGCGGGCGCCTCAAGGCCAGCCGAGGGGAACCGTTTCACGGGCTTTTGCGTTCCTTTCTTGGGCTCAGTTTTTCTTTAGGGTTTGGTTGGTATTTCCTAGGTTATATATAAGCAATGTTCCGCCCCTTTTCTCATTGTAACAACATATTTTACATACATAGTGCAAGATCCTGGCTTGGTAGTGCCCCCAGACGTAGCCAATCAATTTGGTGAACTGGGTTAACAATTTCTTGTGTTCTTTTCTGTTTCGTTGATTTCTTGTGCTTGGTTTGTGTGCACTAATTATTCTTGTAGGTTTGCTTGGGTGTGGAGGGTCATATTCACAACAAAGGCCACATACGACGAGAGACACGCATCACTTGCAGACTGCAGTTTATTCAATCTTACTCAAATAAAGACTGTGGACAGTTATAATCCTCTTAGAATTATAAACTCATCTCACAGGAATTCTCATACACCAAGGACTGAACAAGTTATATTCCTCATTGGAGTAAAATCTTATCTCCAAAAATTTCTATTCAACACGAATTCTACAATGCTATGCCTATATATACAAGTCATAATTCACATATTTTGGTATGTTATCTTTTGACTCTAAATACTTGTCAATTGATTTCTTTCTCTAAAAAGCAAATACTTACTCTCATGCTAGAGGGCCTTCGCCGGTGAAGCCCCGGCTAAGTTTACGTGTTTGTTAATCTTTTTCAGTCTATTCAATCGCCAAGATACAACTTGCTGCTGAATTTGGGCTGATCCGAACGTTTTTGACATCATCATATATGTATATAAATTAAAAATCACATTTGAACAAGGTTATACCAAATAAAACTTCTAGATATCAATGTTAAAGGTTTCTGAATATCCATAACCTTTTAGATTTATATCCAAAAACTTTGATACTGATATCCAAAAGTTTTGTAAATAAGTGAAATTTCTTGCGCGATAAGTCCATGGTCAAATAAGCCTTCGAAATATCAATGTTAAAGATTTCTAGATATCCAGAACCTTTAAAATTGATATTAAAAACATTTGGGATTGATACATAGAAGAGCTTTGAAATTTTTATAAATGAAGTATTAAAAAATGGCTGGTGGTAGTGTTTAAGAAAACCAATGGCTGGCTGGTGGTAGTGTTTAAGAAGACCAATTGTTGTGTTACAAAGGTACAATTCGTATGTAGAAAAGTGACAGATGATGTTGAAATTTTTTGATTATTTACAAAAATATAACCACACGCTTTTTAAAAAGTTTCAGTTATTTACAGAAATGTCACCGCGCATTTAAAAACAGTTTTTTCTAAAACTAATGTTTTTCAAGAGAATTACTCAATTTTTTAGGTTCTACATATAAAAATATATGTATTCACTAATTCTAAGGTAGATATTAAGTTTAGTAATGCTTCCCCCCTTTTGTACCAGCTTTTGTACTGGGATTATGTAGGATTTTGGAAGCTTAGGACTATTTTTAGATATGATTCATAGGAACAATTAACTATGCTTGTAATATGCCTATGTTCATAATATATCTACTGGTTGTGGCTAAAAAAAAAAAAAAACTAATTTAAGGTCAAATATGTTTCTTTAAAATTATGAATCAAATCAAGTGTGTCACTGGTTTTGAATTAAAGAGAATGATTGGTAATCCTAGTTTTAGAGTTTCTTTTAATTAATAGCAAAATAATATTATGTTCAATGGTGAGATTGAAACTAACATTATGGATTTTCTTTTCACACTGATCATTATTATGCATTCATATATATTGGGTATTAAATATCCGCTTCAAATCTCATAATACCTGAAAGAGCGAGAATCCTTATAGGATTTCAACTCTCCTACACTGTGTGGAGGAGTATTTTAAGTAAATACTCCCTCCGTCCCACGTCATTGTGAAACATTTTTCCGGGCACAATAATTAAGAAATATTATTAAGATAATGAAAATGTGTGGTAGAAAATGAAGAGAAAGAATGAGTGGAGTTAATAGTAGGTTGGTTGAATAAATTGTATGGTGGAAAATGAAGAGAGAGAATGAGTGGGTGGGGTAGGGTGAATATAAAATAATAAATTTATTTCCATTTTGGGCAGTTTGCATTCACGTGGGACGGACCAAAATGGAAATAAGTTTGCATTCACGTGGGACGGAGGGAGTATATTTTTTTACTTTATTCTAAAAATTTAGAATTATTCTGGTTGATAAGGATATTGATTAATTATTTTATATCTTTTTATTTATGCATATATCTTATTTTTAGAAACTAACAATACTAATTAATTTTTATCTTAGTGTCAATCTCTTAGTTTTCTTGTAGCATACTTTGCTTAAATCAAGGAAGAGATTTATCAAGAAAGAAAGAGCTTGCACATCTATATAAGAAGAAATTCCAGCAGCCAAAGTTTCTTACGCATTCAAGAGTTCTTTTGAAAGACAAGTTCATTTATCAGCGTTCGACCCAAAGGCTGCTTTTAAGTTGTGTGTTCAGTTGTGTATTAAATCTGAACACATATCTATATTTCTTACAAGTCTTGTATTAATAGTTCGATTAGAATCACTTCCTGTAATAAGGAAAGGTTGTTTCTTGATTAGTAGTTGGTTAATACTTGATTGAGTATTTTCATATTTGGTATTTTGCTAGTTAGGTTTTGTTTCTATAATTAGATTTTTAATAGTTAAATCATTTTTAGGCTTAAAGCCTTGTTTGATGAAGTTGAACCAGTAGACGTTTAATTTCTCTGTGTTATTTATTTTATTCCACTGCAATTATTGGTTGTTTGAACAGTTGTGTTTCACATTTGTACACACATTTGATTCTCTAAATTGTTGAATCTCACATTCCTAGCTACGTTAAACCTTCAATTGACGTCAGAGCTGACACTCGACTTCATTGGGTGTAGATACTATAAATGTAGTTATCATGGAATGTTAGAATCACCAGAATTGACCTCCAGTTTTGGATGATACTAATTACTCTTTTTGAAAGTCTAAAATGTCCAAATACATCAAATCAATTGATGAAAGGGAATGGATGAGTATCCTTGTTGCATGGCAACCACCCACGATGGAAAATAAGTCTGCATCAGGTAGTGGTGAGTCAGTCTTTGAAAGAAAACCTGAGGCAAATTGGACTCTTTATGAAATTAACTCTGCAAATTACAACTCTAATGCTATGGGTGCAATATCCAGTCATGTCTATGAAAATATGTACAAATTAATCATAAATGATAGTGTAGCTAAAGAGCCATGAGATATTTTACAAATGCAGTGTGAGGGTATATCTAGTTTTAATCCACGAGACTTAGAATTCTAATGGATAAGTTTGATATCTTAAGAATGGAAGAGACAGATGATATTGTCTTTTATGTTGCTAAAACTCATGAAATCTCCAATTAGTGCACTAGGCTAGGTGAATCCATTTCAAATGCTAGATTAGTTAGTGAAATATTAAGGACTTTGCCTGAAAGATTTAACATCAAGGTTGTTGTCATTGAAGAGACTCATGACACTAATATTGTAGGTTTGGACAAGATTGTTGGTGTCCTAACTGTGTTTGAGCATATCTTGAAGCTCATAAAAAGAACAAGGCAATAAGCATTGCCCTTCAAAGCTCTACAGCTATTCCAAAGGAAATAGCTAACCTTTCCTTTAAATTGATACATCTAGTCTTGACGATGAGGATGTGGCTCTGATCTCTAAGAATTTTAATTCCATTATGAAAAACAAGAGGATGATCAAGTTCCTTAATAGGTGTGTTCAAAAATTGAAAAACCTAAAATCAGTTCTGATGGGGGGGGGGTGTTTCAAAAGGCCTAGTTTTGAGAATAAGAAGTCCTATGATTTTGTGCAATATAGGGTTTGTCGTGTTTTGGTCACTATGCTAATGAGTATGCTACAACAACAACAACAACAACAACAACAAAGTCTTAGTCCCAAAATAATTTGGGATCGGCTTACATGAATCCTCATATGTCATCATGAAAAAAAAAATAAAAAAATAAATAAATAAATAAAATAAAATAAAAAATAAATAAATAAATAAACAAATAAAAATAAATAAATAAATAAATAAATAAATAATAATAATAAAAATAAATAAATAAATAAATAAATAATAAAAATAAAAATAATAAAAATAAATAATAATAATAAAATAAATAAATAAATAAATAAGCATACAAATCAAAATAATAATAATAATAATAATAAAAAAAAATCAACCCCCCACATGAATTTTTGTCCTCCACTCCGGCCTCTTCAACACCATACTTTCATCCACTCCAATTGAAATGAGTTTGACTGCTTATCTGAGTGATAGTGAAAATGAAAATGAAGAGTAAATAGCTAATATCTCTGTGCTTAACTGTTCATCTTATTGTTTCAAAGCCTATATTGTAGGTACAGAAGACGAAGGAGATTCTGAAGCAGACACAAATGTGGAGACGGATGTGGATACAATTGTGTACACATCTAAATACACTTGTAACAAATTTTCAAATGTTTCTCTATAAAAGGAGTTTTAGATGATGAAAGTATCATGATATCCTCTATAAATAACTCTTTGAGACTTATTGGGAGTTGCACACTGATTGAGTCAAAAGAATGAACAAGATTGAGGTAATGGCCAAGGTAAATAAAGTTCTCACTGATAAATTATCTGCTTGTGAAATTGAGAATGCTAAACTTTCAAAAGAGAAGGATGATCAAAAGGATTTCATTGTCATACTTGAGGTGTTTGTAAACAAAAAAGTAGTTGAACTTGAAAAGGTGAAAAGTATTTTTGAAAAAGCTGAAGGTACTATAACCAGGTTGAACAATGGGAAAATGAAACTTGATAAAGCTTTGTTTCTTGGTAATACTGGAAAATTATGTCTTGATTTTGGGAATTATAAATTTGTCAAAGATGGTTGTGAGGTTTCAAAATATGGAGAGAAACATATAATTAGTTATAAAAACCTAGAAGAAGGCACTACATATGTCACTACTGTCTTGCTCCTGGGCACATTAGTCCCTTTTGTTTCAAGTTAAAAGCTGATAAGAAAGCTTGTTATGTGAAATAGTATTATATGTATGATATGATGTGTAATCAGATATACATACATCCTGACACACATTCGAAAGCACAGCAACAGGTGAACCACAATAGAAATGAAGAGTAGTGTCACTGGTTTTTGATACTTTGATAGTGGGTGCTTTAGCACTACAAGAAAACAGGGCAACTGAAACAGATTTTTCGGTTGCAATTCAGGAAAATCGGTTGCAAATTGATGTTTGCAACCGAAAATTTCCGTTGCAAAGGCAGTCGCAGGAAGCCTCGTCGCTATTTATGCGACCGCTTTCTTGGGTTGCAAAATCCTTGCAACGGAAAAAGTAGTTGCAAATTCTGTTGCAATGTGTTTCCTAGGACAATTTTTACATCCGTTGCAAACAACAACCGATTTATTTCTGTTTCTAAAATTTGCAACTGATTTATTTCTGTTTCTAATTGCAACTGATTGTTCAGTTTCAAATATGTTATTTCTGTTTCTAAAATTTGCAACTGATTTATTTCTGTTTCTAATTGCAACTGATTGTTCTGTTTCAAATATGTTATTTCTGTTTCTAAAATTTGCAACCGATTTATTTCTGTTTCTAATTGCAACTGATTGCTCTGTTTCAAAAATATGTTACACAGAACTAAATTAGCAACTAAATTTTTCAGTTTCAAATATGCAACCTGATCTGCACCGAAAAATTATGTTGCAGAATATTATTTTCTAAAAAAAAATATTACCAATATAATAAATATTTCTCAATTGTACCTGATTGAAAATTTAACTTAAAATATCTTAAATCAAACAAATAAAGTCAACAAAGCTTCAAACATTACATTCAAAATAAATTCACAAATTGTCATACTAAACTGTCGTGTTGTGAAACTACATAGAATTGTGAAGTTGACATACTTTAAACTATATAGGAGCTCGTGGACGATGCTTGAAGCCTCTAAGTCCTCGATTTGAGCATCTCTTGGAATTGCAATTGGAAATCATTTTTCAGTTCCTCAAATAAGATGTAGACTTGTAATTTGTTCATCTTCAAATCGCTCCATATCTTCTGTCAGGAGTTCTTGATGCTCCTTGAGGAGCTGCAGGCCGACGAGACCAAGAAGCTTGATTTACTAAAATTAAATAAGATGAAGACTTGTAATGTGTTCATCTTCAAATCGCTCCATATCTTCTGTCAGGAGTTCTTGATGCTCCTTGAGGAGCTGTAGGCTGACGAGACCAAGAAGATTGATTTGCGAAAGGACTATTCAGGTCTTCTGGTCGTGCATAGCTTTGCCCTCCTCCTCCTACTCCACTCATCTAATTTTATTTTATTAAAGAAAAAAAACAATGTTATTCTGCTGGGGGGTGTGTAAAATATTGTAGGTCAAAATCACTATGTCAAGCTTGCCGACCCTCTAGGAGGGTTCTTCTATACAAAGAGCTCAGGAACAAAGAAAGGAAGTTATAATCCTTTACACAACCAATTCAAGGGCTCCTTAATGGTTTTAATTTATTTTCTAATTTTCATATGAAAAAACAACAAAAAGGCCAACTACTTCTAACTGCTCTTAGCTTGCCTGATTTAACCTATCAACATGTCAAACACTAGGATAGCCCAAATTCCTTGAGGGATGGTCAGAAGTGCATAGCACTGAGACTTATCCAGTAGTATCATGGCTAAATCAGGGGACAACGTTATTAAACCCTCTAAGAAACAACAAAAAAAAGTCGATGAAGTTTATTCAGCATTATTTAGCTATTTATTTAAAATCTAGGCAATATTTCTGATTCCATGGTTCTTTGACTAGATACTTTATATTTCTAAAAGGTTTTTTATATTTGTAAAAAGTTTCCGCCAGCTTTTCCTCCTAAGTCCTAGGCAAACTCCTATACCTGATACAACATCTATAGAAATTGCAGAATGCCATATAAATACATATTGTAAATGAATAATTGACTATCCAACTCGAAAACACTCAACCTTAAGCTCATCAAAATCGAACAGGCAGAGGAATTGCAAATTGCCATATAAACACATCTTGTAAACCAACATACCGTTTCCAAACATGCAGATAAAATAGTCCTGTCTGGCAATGCATCAAGACCATGCTGCATGTAGCAATACGAGATTAGAAAACTCTGCTGAATTAGAAACGCATGTCCAGAGAAAACCAAAAAAAAAGAACCAAAAAGCATGCTACCTGGTTTTGTACTCGACTCTTGTAAACAAACCCACCACAACAAACAAGTGTTGAAGTGACAGTAAAGCTGCACCATACAGATATGTCAGAAAACCCAATTGTCAACGAACAACCAGAAGTAATCAAAGTGATATAAGTATTGCATATCAACCAGACCTATAAAAAGTACAAGCCAATGAACTAGCATGCATGTTCCTTCAATATGACCGAAGCGCAGAATTAAGTGTGTATAATTGATAAATATGCCAAACAGGCAACTAATAAGCACAATGTATATTTAATGGCATGCATCCTTCTACCAAATGTGCATTTGAATCAACTCAAGATACTTTGAGGTGGAAAATAAAAGAAAACTCAACATACATGCAAGAGAGTACTCCAAATAGGGCCCATCCTCTAGTAGCATTTTCCTCCTCATCCTGTCGATATTCTGCGAAAGTTGGAATGGAGTACATATCAAATCATTGGAAGTGGCCACTTAGGAGACAAAGCATCAATCTAGGACATTGTTAGGACACATCATCATCAAGAGCATTAGTCTCATTCTTGCCTGGTTTAATGATCACTCGTCACTCATGTCAACTAAACAGAACTTAATCTCCTACTCCCTCCGCCCCAAAATGAATGTCGAAAAACTTTGCAAATTTGCTCTTGATCGAGAGCAAATTTGAAAAGTTTTTCGACATTCATTTAGGGACAGAGGGAGTAGTTTTCTTTTCATAACGAGTGAGCATATCAAGCAACATAGGAGAATGAGTTGGTCCGCTTGTTAAAGGAGTCAGAGTCTTACTCTTGACACATGCCATGGGGGTGAATAAAAGGAGAGCAGGTGAATCAAAGTCAGCATAGTCATATGATTCTTACCACACATCTTTGCAAGGGTCAAGGGTAAACTGAATGGACTCATAACCATCAACTGGGATGGTAACCTGAACTTCGTATGGAGTATCACGGGGCTTCTCACCTGAAATTCAGTATGGAACGCTCACATATCAATTTCTTGAAAAAGAAATGCATATGCAAGAACAAGCGGTAGTTTATACATCTCCAATCCACAGTCAAGATTGTGGGTGATAATGTTGTTGGTGGGTTCCCAGTTGATCCTGAGCCTAACAATTTAACCGCTAAGCCATGCTCAGGCGAACCTAGATAATGAAGATAACGAGGTTGTGACATTGATTATAATTCAATTAAAAAATAGGAAAACCTATATTATATAGAATTACAACAACCACCTTAACAATTGGTTGACGCACTAAACCGAGAAGGGAAGCGATTGCGGTCATATAAAGTGCTACATGTGTACATTCGGTTTTAAAATTGCAATAGACCAACGGTTAAAGAATCACGATGACTTGGGGAAAATAATGGGGACAAATATTAACAGTGAAATGCTATTTCTAAGTAGCTGAATGCAATAACTCAATACAATAACAAAGCTAGCATTGAAGGGTAAGCTTGCAGTGGAAGTAACTCAAACAATTACCAACACCCGTCATAACCTGAATCTATAATAAGCCTTTTCATATCCCAACTGAGTCATGCCATTGTAAACCTTCAAAATGTATCAGCAGAGTCTATCACACAATACTTGCCAAACAAACACAATTTTAAATCTTCAATAAAATAGTGGAAGAATAACGAGATTTGTTACAACTTCCCATGATCGTGGATGAAAACCAAATGTGAAGCCTTCAAACACCTGTAAACCCTGCTTTTCACATGGGATTGCAAGTTCAAGGACAACTCTAATCAAAACGTACAAACTAAATCAAGAAGGTGAAAGATAAATCCTGACAACACTATATCCAAAAGTGACTGCGTTTGTCCAAGAGAAACAACAATAAAAGAAACAATACAATTTATGAATCATTAGCACTCCCACAAATCAGATTTAATTGTCGATTTGGAGAAGCAGTTTAGGGTTATCAATACCTTGTTCAATTCGGCGGAGAGGAAAAGAGATGTGTTTGGGCGTCGTAGGAGACACCGGCACCACGAATTTCGCCGGAAGGAGACGCCGGCACCACGAGAAGTCGTAGTAGTGAAGAGAGAGAGTGAGAGCGAGGGCGAGAAGGGAAAGGGGAAAAGGAACGGCGTGTTTGCGGTTTGTTCTGGGTGGGTTAGGTTAGGTCGCAAAGTCATTAAGGGTAAAAATATGCCTTTACGGTGCCGTTTTAAACTAACTTTTTAGAATTCAATAAAATAAAAATAATTTATAATTAATTGCAACTGAAATTGAATAGAGAATTTGAAACGAAAGTTTATCTGTTTCAAAATCCCTCAAAAAATTAGGCTGGTTTTCTCCCTCCAAACTTTTTGCGGCCAATTTTTTTAAGTTCAAAATATACAAATTTTATATTAATAATTGCAACTGAATTTGAAACAGAAAATTGAAACAGAAGTTCATCTGTTTCAAAAATCGTTGCAACCCCGAAACATGAAGCGACAAATTGGTTTTCGGTTGCAATATGAGTTGCAATATTAATTGTGCACGTCAATTTTCAATGAGCACTTTTTACTCTGAAACTGATTTCAATTCGGTTGCAAAATTCCGTTTCAGTTGCCTTATTCTGAAACTGATTTCAATTCGGTTGCAAAATTCCGTTTCAGTTGCCCTGTTTTCTTGTAGTGTAGGTTTATGACAGGAAATCAGGATGCATTGACAGAATACAAGTCTATTAATGGAGGGAGGGTGAACTTTAGTGGTGGTGCACAGGGAAAGATAATTGGGAAAATGACTCTAGCAGTTGAGGGTTTCTCGAAACTGCACAATATTTACCATGAAGAGGGGCTAAAGGCAAATCTGATCAGTATCAGCCAGTTGTGTGATGATGACCTTTTGTGAAATTTGATAAGAGAGTTTGTGAGGTATTTAGTAAATCCAACGCTTGTATCTTTACTAGCCATAGATCTGCAAATAATTGCTACCAGTTTGGCAACAATTCTTTCATGCCTAAGTACCAATTTGATCAATCTGTTGCATCAAAAGTAAGGGCATGTTTGTAGTAGAAAGTTGGAAGAGTTGCAAAGCTTTGAGGCTATGAAG
The DNA here is from genome assembly GCA_022495995.1 of Adenophora triphylla var. japonica. Classification (NCBI taxonomy): domain Eukaryota; kingdom Viridiplantae; phylum Streptophyta; class Magnoliopsida; order Asterales; family Campanulaceae; genus Adenophora; species Adenophora triphylla. The sequence goes on along the minus strand of JAFEMH010000537.1, from coordinate 451,831 downwards.
GATTTTCCTATGCTGAATTTCAAAGACACAGGTGTGTGTGGCTCTTGTCAAAAAGGGAAACATACTAAGTCTTCTCATAAGAAGATATGACAGTGTTCCACTTCTAGGTGTCTATAACTAATACATATTGACTTGGTGATGATCCTAAGAGATAAGTTAGAGACCATTAATGAATTCAAGTCTTGGTACAAAAGAGTAAGAAATCTCTGTGGCCTTAAGGCTGTGAGGATTATATCTGATCATCTCACATTTGGAATAGGGTGTTTTTCAGAAATGGGATCACAATGACATCCAACCAAATCTTACTTGGAAAGAAACCTACACTGAAATATTTTCATGTTTTTTGGTATATATGTTATATTCTTAATGATATATGTCCAAGTTTGATTCCAAAAGTGATAAAGAAATATTAATGGGGCACTCCACTAATAGTAGAGATGATAAGGTGTTTAACCTAAAAACACAAACTATTATGGAGTCTGCAAATGTTGTATTTGATGATACACTTGATATAACCTCAAATCTGATGAGAATGATGTTTTAGGTTGCTTACAGGACTGGAAATCTGCAGAGACAGGCAATGGAGAAAAGCCAAGCATTGAACAAGAGAAACAAGCAGATGTGAGCCCAAATGTTCAGAAAGATGTGCCTGCAGACGTGAACATATCTGCACCCATATCTGAGCCTACATCCTCTCACTTATTATAATCTTTCAACAACTCCTCTGATTCTAAATAAGGAGGTGATCCAAAAACAGATCAGGCTGGGTATGTGGATAGATCAAAGGACATTTCATCCTGAATTCAAAAGGATCACCCTACTTCTTAAGTGGTTGGTGATGTACATGATCAGATGAAGATCAGGAGAAAATAAAAATTAAATTATAGGTAATTAGCTGGTCTTTGGAGTCATACATCTCTATTCTCTAAGTTAAGTTATTGTTTTTATGTGTCTAACATTGAACCAAAGAACATATAAATGAGGCATTGAAGGATGATGACTGTAATTTGGCTATTATGAAAGAGGAATTTAGTCGGTTTGAGAAAAATGATGTGTGAACCTTAGTACCTAGACTTTTCCACAGTAATTTCAATGGTACAAAATGGATTTTCAAGAATAAGACTAACGAGAAATGATTGATCACTAGGAATAAAGTTAGGTTAGTTGCTCAAGGATACACATAGATTGAAGGAGTTAACTTTGAGGTTAGTGCCTTTCTAAATGGAGTATTGAATGAAGATGCTTATGTAGAACAACCTAAAGACTTTGAGGACCAAGTGTTCCCACATTTGCTCCAACTTGGGTTCAATAGATGTGAGGTAGATAAAACATTGTTTGTGAGAAGAGAAAAGATAAGAAGGAAATCCTTGTGGCACAAATATATGTGAATGATATAATATTTGGATCCAATTCAAACACTATGTTGAATGTTTTTGTTGATAGCATGACATTCACATTTGAAATGAGCATGGTAGGAGAGTTGACCTACTTCCTAGGTCTACAGATCAAATAATTAAAGGAAGGCATGTTCATTTCCTAGTCAAAGTATGCCAAGAATCTTGTGAAAAATTTCTCACTTAAACATTCAAGAGTTATTGTGAGTGACAAGAGACAAGTTCATTTATCAGCGTTCGACTCAAAGAGTGTTTTTAATTTGTGTGCATTTTTATCTTATATCTGAATACAAATCTAGATTTATTACAAGTCCTGTGATTTTTGTTCGGTTAGAATCACTTCTTGTAACAAGGAAAGGTTGTTCCTTGATTAATAGTCGGTTAGAACTTGATTAAATATTTTCATTTTTGATACTTCAATAGTTAGGTTTTGTTTCTATAATTAGATCTTTTAATAGTGAAATCATTTTTAGCATTAAAGTCTTGTTTATGTGAGTTGAATCTGTAAACGTTTGATTTCTCTGTTTTGTTTATTTTATTTTGTTGTAATTATTAATTGTGTGAACAGTTGTGTCTCAAATCACATCTGTACACACAACTTATCCTCTGAATTATTGAATTTTATATTTCTAGATACGCTAAACTTTCAACCATCTCTTACTACCAAGCTATAACGCATCTCATTGTGAGGGCTTGTACATGAGACCTTTAATTAAGGAACATTTAGAAAATTATGCATACCCTTAAAAACTTTAATTTTGTGTAACACGACATGATGTAATATGAACTTATGTGTATCAATAATATCATATAGCTTAAGCCAAATTCATTAGTTAATCAAGAAAACCAAAAGCACATATAACTAATTATATCACGCCCAAAAAAGTCAATATTATTAGTAGAAGTTTTAACCAGTTACGATATCAACACTTTGAAGTAACATTAGTTAGGTATGAATTTGTCTTAATCGAAAAGTTAATTACCTGAGTGAAATTACACACGAGATTATTGAATTTAAAAGATCGATGCATTTCATATTGGGTGTGATAAAGCCTTGCTTTTCATTTTCAATGAAATCCCAAAGAAACTTTAGTAAAATCGGGTTATCATTCCATTAAAAAGCCTTGTTAATCGGTGAACCTTATATGTAGGAATTAATTATGTTCTCCTAGTTGATGTGGGAAAAATGAAGTTATAACACGCCCCCTTACGTAGCATGACCATCGATTATACACGTGACCATTAATATGCCAGTATAACTATCGGCTTAAACCCAACATGGGTAAACAACTTAATCATCAAGTTGGGTCATCTCTAATACTATATTAAAATTGAATCACCATTGTTGTGAATTACCGCAGCGGAACGGATCCAAGCTAGGAGTAATAATAAGAGCAACACACACGAAAAGTAAATCACACACAAAGGAACACACAAGAATTGTTAACCCGGTTCGTTGCAACAACAACTACGTCCGGGGGCGCTACCAAGCCAAAAATATTCACTATAATATTTTTCGATGTTACAATTTGTCTCTAGGCTATCACATGTATTTATAGGGAAACAATAAATCAAATCCTAGTAATAAAAGGATTCCTACTCAAGAAAGTAATCTTCTTTCTTCACAAGTCCTTCCAAATATTACTACCAAAAGGAATCACCAAGCAAGAGGAGATCTCGTCAAGATAGGAAACCAAATCAGCCCAGAATCGTGGCCCGCGCGGCCCATGAGGCCCAAGGCCCGGCCCAGCCAACCCACACATGCGGTCAGCCGCACATGCGGTCGGCCGCACATGCGGTCAGCCGCACAGCCAAAACCGCAAAACCCTTTTGCTCCAATGAATTTGAGCCCCATCTCACCAACTCCTCCGACCGCGGTTCAAATCCTTTATCCATGGTTTTGACTCCACATCCCAACAATCTCCCACCTGGAGACAAACCATCCATGATACCTCTTCTTGAAACAAATTTCAGTGGCCAGCTATTGCGTTGGTAGCGCCCGGCCTCTTGTCTAGTTATCCAAGTGAGTTGAAGCTGAGCTACGCTTCAACATAACTGTCGGTTCTACCATGCTCCGAGTCTTCATTCCGAATGATCCTCCCTGCACATCCCCGCTCACTTGCTTGCTAACTATCGATCCTGAACAGCGCGAATCCACGTGCCCCACACAATCACAAGCTTGGAACCTTTGTATGTTCTTTGCAACCCATCGCATCACCGTTCTAGATCCCGCTCCCATGTTGACCAAATTGGCTCCGCGTCGGCCGACTTCATCACCCAATTTTCTACCAACATACCGTTTAGTGAAATTTCTCCCACCATGGCGATCTCGGCCACCACCATTCATCATTGGGATTCGCCTTCGTTTCCCCCAACGATTCATGTTGCATGTGGTATACAACATATTTTCCACCCCGCCACGAGCCACCAAGCTAGCTCCGCGATTTATCTTCCATGTCCCACAACCGAAGGTCACCACACAACCCTCCTTATCAAGTTGCCTTATGGAAATCAAGTTCCTCTTCAAATCTGGAATATGTCGCACGTCACGTAGCCGCAAAACAGTCCCATCCGTTGCTTTGACCCGAACTACCCCCTTTCCAATGACCTTGACTGGATTATTGTCTCCCAAACGAACAACCCCAAAATCACCCGGAATGTACTGCTCCATCCTTTCTGCACTAGTGCACGAATGAAACGTCGAGCCCGAATCCAAAACCCACGAATCCGTTGAACTGCTCCCACCCAAGATTAATGCATCCGCTAACTCTTCAGCAACATTCAATTCCTTCGCTCTGCTGGCCGCTTCGGACAACTTCTCCTAAAGTGCCCCTTCTCCCCACAATCGTAACAAGTAATCACCTTCTTGCCACTCTTACCCTTTTCACCGATATTCAGTGCTAGCCCCGATGTCCCTGCCTTACTCTTTCTACGAATTTCTTCGCCAAGAATCACATCAACGACATCCGCAAACTTCAACTTCACTTTTCCCGTTGAAACGTTAACTGCTATCGCAGTCGTATCCCAACTTTCCGGTAAAGAAGAAAGTAAAATCAACGCTAGTACCTCATCATCAAGAGTAACTTGACCACGGAAGACAGTTGGGTCGCAGTAGATTTGAATTCACTTATGTGCTTTGTCGCCGACATGCCCTCTACCATCCTTATGTTCAATAGCTTCCTCATCAGATGAGCCTTGTTCGCCGCCGATGGTGCCTCGTACATGCTCGCCAACATCTGCAACATCTCCATGGTAGTCTTCGCCTCCAAAACATTCTTCGCCACATCCTTGGTCAACGTTTGCCTAACAAGCCCTAACGCTTTCCGATCCAAGATTTCGAATTTTGCTTCCTCTATGTCATCCGGCTTTTCTTTTAATGGTAGATACAAATCCTTGTTCCACAGAACATCCTCGATTTGTGTCTTCCAGAAATTGAAATCCGTCCCATCAAACTTTTCGATCAACACCTTATTACCATCCTCCAAAGCTCCCAAGAAATCCATAGCAAAAGACCAGCCAACCAATGATTCGACAAAACCAAAGGCTCTGATACCAGTTGTTGTGAATTACCGCAGCGGAACGGATCCAAGCTAGGAGTAATAATAAGAGCAACACACACGAAAAGTAAATCACACACAAAGGAACACACAAGAATTGTTAACCCGATTCGTTGCAACAACAACTACGTCCGGGGGCGCTACCAAGCCAAAAATATTCACTATAATATTTTTCGATGTTACAATTTGTCTCTAGGCTATCACATGTATTTATAGGGAAACAATAAATCAAATCCTAGTAATAAAAGGATTCCTACTCAAGAAAGTAATCTTCTTTCTTCACAAGTCCTTCCAAATATTACTACCAAAAGGAATCACCAAGCAAGAGGAGATCTCGTCAAGATAGGAAACCAAATCAGCCCAGAATCGTGGCCAGCGCGGCCCGCAAGGCCCAAGGCCCGGCCCAGCCAACCCACACATGCGGTCAGCCGCACATGCGGTCGGCCGCACATGCGGTCAGCCGCACAGCCAAAACCGCAAAACCCTTTTGCTCCAATGAATTTGAGCCCCATCTCACCAACTCCTCCGACCGCGGTTCAAATCCTTTATCCATGGTTTTGACTCCACATCCCAACAACCATCTCCTTAAAGGTCTTGCTAATGGGTAAAGTTATCTAATCTTATATTTATTATCAATTATTTTCTCATATTTAATGTGGGACAAATGGGGTTATAACAAACTTGAGTAAGAAGTTACATCGATCCACTAAACGTCAGAAGTGAATACATGAACTTATGAAGAAAATAGAAAGTTCATCTTTTTTTTATCTTGCATTTCACATTGCCTTTGTAACTTAATTCATAATATTCTTGCCGTTCAAAATAGATGTCATTTTGAAAGTTTGTACATGTTTTAAAAAAAATACAATTATTACTACAACTTTATTTATATAGTAAGTAGTAAGTACTATAAAAAATATTCTTATTAATTGTTTCTATCTAATACATTACTCCACTCAAAAAGTACAATCAATGATATGAAACAAATTTCAATATGAGAATGAAATTGAGATTTAAAGGCTTCAAATTTAAAAACGATAAGTTTTTTTAAATCAAAAATTACCTTGTAATTATTTTGAATCGGACGAGTTAGTAAATAAGAAGTGATACACTCATATGTTCTTGCTCCCGAGTCCTTTTCACTTTAGTTCTCGAATAATTTTCATAATTTTCTGTATTTAAAATCATTTTCACATATATACCCTCATCATCTCTCGTTGTCTTCACATCCATGGCATCTCATATTGGGAAATTACATGGTGTCATTGGGACCCGTTTTACAAGCTTTTTGGCATATTATTATTTGAATGTCATTCACTTCTAAATTAAAGGAGTGGTTATAAATTTTGTTGTACTTGGTGCTTCCTAGAGTTTAGTCCAAAATATAGCTAACATAACTAACTTATCAACTTATAAACCAATAATCACCAACCATCGCCAAATTATATGTTGCTTCATATTCATAATAATTGTCGCAATAACTTGTCAAATATTTTGAAAAAAAATATGTTCTAATAATTTGTACAGTGTTTGTACGATGATAAAATGATGCTACGATTTTTATTTAGAAATAAGTTAATTATTTTTTATGAAAAAAAAAAAAAGTGGAACACTTATTATTATGTAAAAAAGAAGGTTATATACTCTCTCCGTAACACTCGAAAATGACAAAATTCCATTTTGGGTATCCCATTTAAAAAGACACACTCTCAAAATGAAAAGTTTTTAATATTTCTTTATTTATGAGACTCATTTGTCATACTAACAATAACTATCCAATTAATATTCCTTATCCCACATTCTCTCTCATAACTCACTATTTATACTCACAACACTTACTTCACTAAACACTTAATTCACTATACACTGCTAAATTTTTGCACAAGATTCATATTATACTTTTTCGAATTGGAGAGAGGGAGTATGTGGTAATGTATTTAGGAGTTTTAATAAGTCAAGTTTAGCATTAATTAGAGGGAAGTAGTTTGTCATATTCACTAGGATGGCAAACAAAAGTACAATATTATAAATATTATATGGTGAACAAAGTGGTTAGGAAGTTTCACCAATCAAGAAAAATATACTGTCAAATTGAATTTTAATTCTCTCAAACTCTTCCATGTACTTTGTTACAAACCAGCTTTTAATTGAAGCAAATGTCTTGTCACTCTTCTTACTTTAAAGCGATGCCTTTTCTGCGTCAATGTGAGATATAGGTAGATAGATGCATGAGATTGAGATGTGTAGTAAAGGTCATCAAAGAATGAAAAAGGGTGTCATTAAATACTCATATGGGAATAGACATTTCATGGTGAGTTTTTCCCTTCCTTTTTTTTCTCTTTGAAAAGGGTCTCATTGTTGTGTTTGTGAACATGTGATTTGTCTGCTTTGAATAAGCTATAGAAAAGCTTGGTAAGATTTGTTTTCTTATATATACTCTCCATCCCGTTTGAAAGGGGGAAAATAATACGAAAATTTAAAAAATGTTTAGTAAATTCAGTGTTAAAAGTATAAAAAGTAAGATAAATAGAGAAAGCGGTATAAAAAATAGTTAGTGGATAATTATTTTGAGTATGATAGTGTCTCATTAATAAAAAAATATTAAAAAAAGATCTATTTTGAAAATGTGTCTGACATCCTAAATTAAAATTTGTACATTTTCGAGGGCGAATGGAGTATATAATACCATCAAAACAATTGTGATACACCAATAAAGCTTAACATTATAATACTACATCCGTCCATATCGGAAATAAACGAGACTTGTCTATAATATATATATAAAAAAAATAATATATAAGGATCATGCGCTACTCCCATTAACATTAATTGGTTTAATGTGAAACCTCAAACTTTATTATTGTATCAAAGCTAGCTCTCTACGTCTACAGGCCTAACAACACACGATAAATCCTCCGCACCACCCACGACAACCCGATCAATCAGTTCACGTCATAAGTCTTTGGCAAAGCCCAACTATACGTGGGGGCGTGTAACATAATCATCCCACTGCTAATACATAAAATCTAAGGAGAAACGCGTTTCTCCTTAGCGCTAAGGAGAAACGTGTTTCTTAACCGGTTTATTAACGGGTTTAATTGAACGTTTAACGAACCGGTTTCTTAACCGGTTTAATTAAAACATGTTTGCCCTAAGTTTAATACCAAAACGAAATCAGTAGCAAGGGAATCCCAGTTGAATATCCAGAAACTATATCCAGAAATCAGTAGCAAGCGAAATCAGTAGCAATCGAAGGAATTATGGAAAATCCAGTTGATGAAATCAGGAGCAAGCGAAAATCCGATTGTGAGTTCACATGTTATTATTGTTTTGGTTCACATTTTCATAAATTTCTGAATATATTAAGCATACTCATCTGTATATGAATTTAACAATGTGTTTTAGTTTGAAATTTTCAATTTCTGTGTATCGATTTTGTGTTTTATGTTTAAAGATTTACCATTCTACTTAGTATTGTCTCTTGGCTTTTAGTTCATAATTTTCGTCATGTTTAACAATGTGTTTTAGTATTGTCTCTTGGCTTTTAATTCATAATTAAAAAGGTTCTGGATATAAATTAAAAAGCTTCTGGATATCAATTAAAAAGGTTCTGGATATCAATTAAAAAGGTTCTGGATATAAATTAAAAGGCTTCTGGATATCCTTTCAAAAGGTTCTGGATATCCTTTCAAAAGGTTCTGGATATGTTCTGGATATCTGTATGTACCCAAATCCGGATCGTCCAAATCCGTCAGAAAGTTAACCGAAATCCGTTAACTGGCCCGCTCCAGGTTAACCGGAACTCGTTAAACTCCCCGTTGCTGTGCCAACGAGACGTCCCGGGACTGCCCCGTGCATCCCGACGTCGAACCGTACTTAACACGTGTCATCTCACATAAAAGTATGGCTTTCCCTGAAAAACGCATTTTCCGGCACTTTCCGGGGGCATTTCGGACATTTTTCGGACTGTTATTTTAAAAAATAGACAAAACCGGGACCGGGAACGAACTCCCACATGGCTGGTGACTCAGAGGGCACGTGGCAGCCATGCCACCTCCCTCTAGTCACTCTTCAATCACAAATCAAGGCCAAAAGACCAAAATACCCCTGATTTGCAAGCCAAGTCCGATCGGACTCCCTGTGCACATTTTCTGAAATTGCCAGCAAGTCCTTCAAATTCTCAAAATACCACAAAACCCCCTGGATTCAGGCAAAGTCCGTCCGGACTCCTACTGCATTTTTCACCTATAAATAGAAATGGCTGTCAAAGCCAAAAGAGGGAATTTTTACACCAAAAAATCACCACACCCCTCGACCCAAACTGATTTCACCCCTTCCGAGCTTTCGTTCTGTCTCGATTCCCGTGAAACCTTTGTATTTCGATCAATTACGCCCCTTACTACTTCGAAACAACCTTTCGAACCACTTTCCGTGTCCCGTACACACCTTCCGAGCCAAAGGAGTCGACCCTAGCCATAGGTATAACTCCCTCTCTCTAAATCTTTCATTCCGTCTCGGTTTACGCGCCAGTCGCTACAACCGTTTCGAACATCGTTATCGAAATGTAGACGCCTCCGTCTAACGGGGTCCGATACGTTTTAGCCCCTCGATCCTCTTCTCTTTCCGTAAGAGAAGTAATCACGGGTTAAAACGGCGTTCCGACCCCGTTCCGTTTACTTTTATGTCATTTACCAATTCCGGATCGATCGATCCGTTGATCATTATTTAATTTCTGTCATTTACAAATCCGAGCCGTTTGGCCTCGTTGATCGTCATTTACAAATCCGAGCCGATTGGCCTCGTTGATCGTCATTTACGATTCCGGATCGGTTGATTCCGTTGACACTGCTTTAAATACTGTCATTTACAAGTCCGACCCGTTTGGATCGTGATAGTATTTACTTTTCAAAGTCCGAGTCGCAACCCGATTCGTTGATCGCATATCATTTAATACACATTTTTCCCGTGAAAAATCGTTAACAATGTAATGCCCGGTTCAAAACCGGAGTTCGTCCGTCGAACTCTCTTTCAAAACTCGCGACATGACGTTTGGCCTCCAAACGCTCATCTTCAAACTAAAAGCCGCCATTTGACATTTCAAATCATTTAATACGCATTTTTCCCGTAAAAATCGTTAACAATGACATTCCCGGTTCAAAAAACCGGAGTTCGACCTTCGAACTCCTTTTCAACTCAAAGTCGACGTTTGCCACGCAAACGCTCATTTTCAACTCAAAATCGACGTTTGCCACGCAAACGCTCATTTCAACTCAAAATCGACGTTTGCCACGCAAACGCTCATTTCAACTCAAAATCGACGTTTGCCACGCAAACGCTCATTTCAAACTCAAAACCGACATTTGTCATTCAAACGCTCGTCTTTTCAAACAAAGTCACCTAATCAACGTTTGACATTCAAACCAAGATTAAGCTTGTCATTCAAGCCCCCATTTCAAAACACACACACACACACACGATTTCGAGAAAGGTAGAAAGACTCGTCATGCGAGGCATTTCGGGCGATCTCGTAATACTCTACCCGAAACGTAACGTGACCTCCGAACCTAACAATCTCTGGTACTAAAAGCTTTTTACTCGTTTTGCTTTGCCAATAAAAATGATCCCCATTTTTAAAGCCTTTTCCTAAGTTTTTGCTACCAATAAAAACGACACCATTTTCAATAGCCGTTTCTCAACGTTTGGGCTCAAAATACAAAAACCGCGTGGCGACTCCTCATTTTTTCCTTCCCATGAAGCGAGGTCTCAGACACCAACCCTCCGCGAAAGACAACCGCGTTTCGCGCCCGCGCGAAATCCCGGGTAATTTCAGTTGGCGACTCCGCTGGGGAAAAGATACTTTTTTCAAAACTACCGTTGTTTTCTAAAAAGCCTTTCGTGGGTCAAACTTTCGTTTACCCTTCCTCGTTTTCGTGTGTGTGTTACTTTAAACCTCGAACGGTTTTTTTCAAAAGGCATTACATTGTCAACTTTTCAAAATCTTACCATGTTTGTGCATCCCCATTCATGTTTGATTTTCATGCTGTCTTTTGAACAGTGCATCATAAATTCTTTAAGACACATTCTGAAAAAAATCTCTGTTTTACTCAGAAAAAGAATTTTAGTGACCGCACACTACGTGCACTTGCTGCCTCGGAACACCGCACTTCACGTGCACTTCTTGCCTCGGTACACGCACACTACAACCCCTAACAGGGATGGCCTTATCGGTTGCACTCCGATTGGGCGAGACACCTTTCGGGGGCGCACGGGGTCGTCCCAAACATCCCATTCTAGCCCGTGTAAGCCATGCACTCTTTGTGTCACACTTTGTCCAAAACCCTGGTTGGTTTTTGGCTTAGCTCGTGTCATAAAGCCTAAGTGTATGTTTTTTTTTATGCCGGGCCCCGCTCCGAGTCAAGCTCGAGAGTTTGAGACCAAAGGTCGTTCCTGACCCGAAGTCTCGCGCTCTTCAGCCTTGACTTTGACGCGGAGCTCTGCCGAAAAATATACCCGAAGGTTCAATGTGACGCTGTGTCACCAAACCTCGCCGTATGTATCGTGCCAGCCACAACTTGGCCAACGCTAAAAAGCTAAGGTCTCTCGCACAAGCGAGTCAGGAGAGGTCATGCCAAAATATTGGCACGATCCCCGCCTTAAATTAAGGACGTTGACTTCGACTGTGGCCCGTGCGTCACATACGTTGAAAGTTTGCGTGATCAGCTAGCCTTAAGTTCACTTTTTCCTTTGTCGGTGGAACTCGCTTGCCTTATCAGACCTCGCTCGGGATAGTCCGTCCTGAGAAAGATGATCTACAATGGAAACGAGGGGCTTATAAGCGTAGTGACGAGATCTACTGATTAGAGCTCTAGGATTAGTTGCGAAAAAGAAGACCCGCTCTTTTTCAACCGATTTGGACTCTGAGAAAATGCGCTTTAAGTAAACATTAATCGGTAACTGCACATTGCACAAGCCCGAAAACCTTGAGCCAAATCCCCTTTTCCGAAGCCTAAACCCTTCCTTTCGTTCCCTGCAGGCGAGCGTAAAAGTGGTTCGAGATTTCCGGGTCGGCGCCTTGCTAGGATCACCGTTACGGCGGCGTCGAGACGGTTCTTCGGTTCCCTCGGTTCCTTCGGCGGAATTTCCGACATGTCTAGCTCACCGAGAAATCGTGATGGGGAAGGACCCCTCCACCGTGAGATATGACTTTGGAAGAAGCCATCAGGGCTTGTGAGGTTCACAAGAGGCGAAAGAAGATCGGCAGAATTTCGTGGTACCGGCTTACGAATGACCGTGGTATAGCGGCTATCCCCGGTCAGACGGTACTTTTGTCTGGTCGAGGATGACGATTCCCCGAAACCAGTTCACCAAACCTTCAACGGGTTCCTCCCCCGCTAACTTACGGGATGCCTTCCAACCAAGGAAATGTAGGACCTAGGCTCCATGTTGCCACCTCTCGGGGCAACCCTGTCATTTTTGGCCGGCCAGTGTTACTCCTATCACTCAATATCAGGCGCACCGCCGGACCATCTCAGGATGCCAATATTCCTCAATACCCTCCGGGTTCGTCCAGTTGCCTATACACGAATCCCTAAACAGGGGACAAACCCCGTCTGATTCGAAAAGGCTCCCGTATATTCACATATATCAAGCCTTCCACCTCCAATCACTACCGCTCACGTGGTAGCACCGGCGCCGAGCCTCAAAGTCCACCACTGGACCCGACCTTAGCCTAGATGGTCGAGCGGATGAAAGACACGAAAGCCACCATGAGCGGCTCAAAGCAGAAACGCTCAAGTCCACGAGATCAGGGAATGGTCACGCCTCTCTGCCAAGTTCGAGAATGCCGGAGATGGACCGATTCGACGGAACCGAATGTCCTCAAACGCACGTCGATACCTACGTTCTCGGCATGAGAGCAAAAGGAGCAACCCTCCGGCAAATGGCCGACCACTTCCGGCATACGCTCAAAAGTTCGGCGTTACGATGGTTTCGAGGGTCAAGCTGCGGATCGCCGCACACAGGAACAGATCGGTAACATCTTCCCAGGAACGGTACCGATCCAACCTAGAATGGGAAACAAGTCCCGAGGACTTAATCACCACCTGAGCGAAAGCGGATGAAAGTGTTGGGGAATTCTATAAGAGGTGGAGCTGGAAACTCTCCGAGATCATGGAGCCACTCTCCAAAGATGAACAGATGCGGATCTTCAAGTCACGCTTAAGACCGTCCATCGAACTCTCATCGGTCATCATTTCTTCCCGGATCTCGGGCCATGGTCAATGCCGGCTCACGGTTCGAGAAGGATCTCAAGGAAAAGTTGGCTCTTGCACGGCCATACGTATACCGCTCGGCGGTTGCATTCAATCCCGCACCGGCCCCGTGAAGGAAAGATACGTCTGTCAACTACATCCATCGGGGACAACAGTCGGGTAACGAAACCCGGTCCCACAAAGCAACAATTCTACTCGAAGCGGCTGCCGTACACTTTGACAAGTTGGACATGCCACTGAGCAAGATCTTTGGAAGGGTTAATCAAGGAGGGTCTCCTTAAACCCGTTGCCAATTACAAACCCAAGAATCCCGTAGCCAATGCGGACAAGAGAAAATCTTGCGCCTTCCATCGGTATCACGGCCATACCACGACAAGCTTGTTTGGGGTTACGATACGAAATCCGAACTTGATAGAAGAAGGCAAGTTGGAGCGCCCCGTGGGCCCAATACGATCGGAAATCCTTTTCCGAACAATAACGCGTGAATTCCATTGAGTGGGTGCCCAAGAAGAGTGCCACGAGAACCAGTTTCTCCGCCTCTTTCAGTCGGATCCTCCTCTCATGTCCGCATCAGCTACGAGGTTTGCGACTGCTCCGGCTGCCTGGAGTTCGAGTCCCGAGAAACTGTTCGGAGCAATCCTCCGAGAAAACAAAAGAAGAAATCCTCTCAACAAAGAATCGAGAGAAAGATACGAAGCTAGGGATATAAGTGTAGGTACACTGGGAGAACCTTCCGGGAGGTTCGACTACTACGTGCTTGTACTCCGGCCAGTCCTCCTTGCCTCTAGCCATGCGGCTTTAGAGCAAACAGGGGTGGGAAAGCCGAAATGTCCCGCGAAACGAATTCAGACCCTGGGACACCGGAATACCTCGGATCTTGGTAATCTTATGCCCTCAGGCTTCCAACTCCCCGCGGGATCGCCCAAGATTCAATTTGTCCAGCTTCCGAGCTCGGACCGGTAAGGAAGATCAAAGTCGGCTTGGCACTCGCACTCGATCAACGTGCTAACCAAGGGCGGCAACCGCCACAAGCGGCCTCAACACACTCCCGAGGTTCTAGCAAAGGCTTTACCTCGCAAGAGGAAGACAGAAACGGATGGGCCGGATGACTCTCCTTCTACGGATAGAGACGAGATCTACGACTCCGTGCGTATGGCGGTATGATCACATTACGTGACGAAGACTTACCGAGAGACGCCTCCGGGCACAACAAAGCTCTGTACATCACTCTCAAACTCAACACCATATCACTCCCCGGAGTATTGGTAGATAACGGGTCAGCCGTTAATGTTCTCCCTCTCAGCATGATGCGAGCCCTCCGTATCAATGAAAGCCACCTGATTCCGTCTACTCGGACTATCAAGGCTTACGACAGCTCGTCTCGTCCCATCCTGGGGACGGTGACTCTGGAACTCTGGTTCGAAACGCAAATGGTGCCAGCAAAATCCCACGTGATGGACATTCCATCCGAGTTCACAGCTCTTTTGGGACGCCCTTGGCTACACCACATGAAAGCCATAGCTTCCACTCTCCATCAGTGTGTTAAGTTCATTAACCGGCAGGGAGATCTCGAAGTCATCCGAGGGGATAGTTTCCTCATAGGAAACGAAGCAGAGACTGTAGCCAAGCGTGTCCGCACTCAGGCACCGGGGCACTACAAGGAAAATTCATTTTAGCTACGGCAAATTCCGTAGCTAAAATGAAGATTCCGTAGCTAAATCGAGTTTAGCTACGAATTTGTTCCGTAGCTATTCCGTGGGTGCAGGTTTGTCGCTAAATTAGGCGTCGCTATTTTGTAGCTATTTTAGAGACGGATATATCCGTCTCTAATTTAGAGACAGATATGGCCGTCTCTAAATTAGAGACAGATATGTCCGTCTCTAAATTAGAGACAGATATGTCCGTGTCTAAATTAGCTACAGATATGACCGTCTACAGATTAGTGACAGATTTTTCGTCTCTATTTAAATTCTCGTTTTATTTTCGAACCATTTTAGCGACGGAAATTTCTGTAGCTAAATTGATATTTTTTAAAAAAAAAATTATATATATATTTAAAAATATATATTAATATATTTTAAATATATATATATATATATATATATATATATATATATATATATATATATATATATATATATATATATATATATATATATATATATATATATATATATATATATATATATATATATATTTAAAATATATTAATATATATTTTTAAATATATATTAAATCAGTCCCTTAATTTTTCTTATTCTCAAATCAGTCCCTTAATTTTTATTAATCTCAAATAAGTCCTTGATATTTCATAATTACACTTTGATCCCTAAACTTCTTTTATACTCAAACAGTCCTCACAAACTTCCACGGTTCCACCAACAGCAACCTTCGCGGCGCCGTCCACCGGCAACATACCACCGTCCCACCAAAGAACCCTACCACCGTCTCAATCACCGGCGCCACCACACGGATTCGCCACCATCGCGAGATTCATCACCAAAACCAAACCCAACAATGGAAAACAAATTGAAAAACAGATCAAACAAAGAAAACAATCGAAAATCAATCAAATCGAAAAATAGAAACTAAAAACCAAACCCAATTTTGTGTTAAAGATTGATTTATCGCCGGATCTGCATTGCTTCTCCACCTTCTCCTCGATTGGCTCCTACCGAGGTTCGACAGAGACTACAAATGGAGAAGAGAGAGATTGATGGAGGGCGGAGGGTGACGGCGGCGAGAGGTGACGGTAGTGGTGGCGGCGTAAGGTGAAGAGATAATAGGTTTGTTGAAGGGAGAGAAATAGAGAGAGTGACGGAGGGCGAAGGTATTAGTAGCTTCTCCGGCGACGGCGGAGGCTCGAAGGGACGGTGAGGAGGCTGGGAAATGAGAGAGAGAGAGAGAACGGCGGCCTGGTTTGGGGGCCACGCAAAATCAAAATGACGGAGAGAGAGAGAAATGAGGAGTGAAATAGGGAGTGGGAGGGAGTAAGTGGGGGGGTTTATTTAAATTATTGTGGGCCTTTGGATTGAATGGATTGAAGGGTCAGATCTTGTTTGGCTCTCAATCCAGTGAAATTTTTAAACCCAATCAAACAATCCCACATTACATACTTATATTTATTTCACACTATATTACTACATTAACTAAAATATTTATGCCTAATATTAAAAATAATAACATTTATTATTAATAATATTTATTAATAAATTATTAATTATATAATTGATTAATTAAATAATATTAATATTAAGTATATAAACGATAATAATATTAATAATAGTATTAATAATAACTAGTAATTTTTATTATTTTTTATTGAATAGGAAAAAATATTTTAGATTTTTTTATTACTAAAATTTACATGAAGTTATCTAAAATATTTACATGCTTTTATTTGATTTACCCAAAATTTTAGTTATAGTAGTATGCCTAATATCAAGAATAATAACATTATCAAATAATTAGTAATAATTCTTAATAATAAGACTAATAATGATGTTATTGTTAATTATTCAAATATATAATTGAATTTATTAATAATTATTATTATATAATTAGTAATAATACATAACATCAAAAATAATAATGTTATTAATTAATAAAATATTCATTAATTTATTTATTTTAAATGTATTAATAATAATTTAATAATTTAAACTTCTAAGAAATATTAATATACCTAAGTAATAATTGATATTAATAAATTATAAAAAATACTTATTAACAATAACAATAATTTAATCTTTAAAGAAAATAGTAATTAGTAATAATACTTAATAATAAGACTAATAATGATGTTATTGTCAAAATGGTATACGGCTACCTCGTTTATTTTTTTTAATTTTTTTCTACATTCTAAATGACATTTAAAGTGTTTTTCATCTTTATGACTTTCCTCAAAATCCAAATGGAAATTGAGTTACAAATAGGGTTTAGGGGTTAGGGTTTAGGGGTTAGGGGTTAGGGTATAGGATTTAGGGTTTAGGGTATAGGGTATAGGGTTTATGGTTTAGAGTATAGGGTATAGGGTTTAGGGTTTAGGGGTTAGGGTATAGGGTTTAGGATTTAGGGTATAGGGTTTAGGGGTTAGGGGTTAGGGTTTAGGGTTTAGGGTTTAAGGTATAGGGTTTAGGGTATAGGGTTTAGGGGTTAGGGTTTAGGGTTTAGGGGTTAGGGTATAGGGTTTAGGGTTTAGGGTATAGGGTATAGGGGTTAGGGTTTAGGGTTTAAGGGTAAGGGTATAGGGTTTAGGGGTTAGGGTATAGGATTTTGGGTTTAGGGTTTAGGGTATAGGGTATAGGATTTAGGGGTTAGGGTATAGGGTTTAGGGTATAGGGTTTAGGGGTTAGGGTTTAGGGGTTAGGGTTTAGGGTTTAGGGTTTAGGGTTTAGGGGTTAGGGTATAGGATTTAGGGTTTAGGGTATAGGGTTTAGGATTTAGAGTATAGGGTATAGGGTTTAGGGTTTAGGGGTTAGGGTATAGGGTTTAGGGGTTAGGGTACAGGGGTTAGGGGTTAGGGTTTAGGGTTTAGGGTATAGGGTATAGGGTTTAGGGTTTAGGGGTTAGGGTATAGGGTTTAGGGTATAGGGTTTAGGGGTTAGGGGTTAGGGTTTAGGGTTTAGGGGTTAGGGTATAGGGTTTAGGGGTTAGGGTATAGGATTTAGGGTTTAGGGTTTAGGGTATAGGGTTTAGGGTTTAGGGTATAGGGTATAGGATTTAGGGGTTAGGGTATAGGGTTTAGGGTATAGGGTATAGGGTTTAGGGGTTAGGGTTTAGGGTATAGGGTTTAGGGTTTAGGGTATAGGGTATAGGGTTTAGGGGTTAGGGTTTAGGGGTTAGGGTATAGGGTTTAGGGTTTAGGGTTTAGGGTTTAGGGGTTAGGGTATAGGATTTAGGGTTTAGGGTATAGGGTTTAGGATTTAGAGTATAGGGTATAGGGTTTAGGGTTTAGGGTTTAGGGGTTAGGGTATAGGGGTTAGGGGTTAGGGGTTAGGGTTTAGGGTTTAGGGTATAGGGAACCCTACACACTATACCCTAACCCCTAAACCCTAAACCCTAACCCCTAAACCCTAAACCCTAAACCCTGTACCCTATACCCTAAACCTTGCACCCTATACCCTAATCCCTAAACCCTATACCCTAAACCCTATACCCTAAACCCTAAACCCTAACCCCTAAACAAATGAAAGTATATAGAAGAAAAGTCAAAAGAGGAACAGACTACCCTATATTTATTTTTTATTTTTTAAAAAAAATTTTATTGACTAGAAAACAATATTTTAGCCTTTGTTAATCAGTATTTTTTTTTAGAAAAAGTTATAGAAAAAAAGATAGAAAAAAACTAAACAAATGAAAGTATATAGAAGAAAAGTCAAAAGAGGGACGGACTACCCTATATTTATTTTTTATTTTTTAAAAAAAAATTTACTGACTAGAAAATAATATTTTAGCCTTTGTTAATCTGTGTTTTTTTTTAGAAAAAGTTATAGAAAAAGAGATAGAAAAAACTAAACAAATGAATGTATATAGAAGAAAAGTCAAAAGAGGGACGGACTACCCTATATTTATTTTTTATTTTTTTAAAATAATTTTACTGACTAGAAAACAATATTTTAGCCTTTGTTAATCAGTGGTTTTTTTTAGAAAAAGTTATATAAAAAAAGATAGAAAAAAACTAAACAAATGAAAGTATATAGAAGAAAAGTCAAAAGAGGGACGGACTACCCTATATTTATTTTTTATTTTTTAAAATTTTTTATTGACTTGAAAACAATATTTTAGCCTTTGTTAATCAGTGGTTTTTTTTAGAAAAAGTTATAGAAAAAAGATAGAAAAAACTAAACAAATGAAAGTATATAGAATAAAAGTCAAAAGAGGGACGGACTACCCTATATTTATTTTTTATTTTTTAAAAAATTTTATTGACTTGAAAACAATATTTTAGCCTTTGTTAATCAGTGGTTTTTTTAGAAAAAGTTATAGAAAAAGATAGAAAAAAACTAAACAAATGAAAGTATATAGAAGAAAAGTCAAAAGAGGGACGGACTACCCTATATTTATTTTTTATTTTTTAAAATAATTTTACTGACTAGAAAACAATATTTTAGCCTTTGTTAATCAGTGGTTTTTTTAGAAAAAGTTATATAAAAAAAGATAGAAAATAACTAAACAAATGAAAGTATATAGAAGAAAAGTCAAAAGAGGGACGGACTACCCTATATTTTTTTTTATTTTTTTAAAATTTTTTATTGACTTGAAAATAATATTTAGCCTTTGTTAATCAGTGGTTTTTTTTAGAAAAAGTTATAGAAAAAAAGATAGAAAAAAACTAAACAAATGAAAGTATATAGAAGAAAAGTCAAAAGAGGGACGGACTACCCTATATTTATTTTTTATTTTTTAAAAATTTTTTTTTGAATAGAAAACAATATTTTAGCCTTTGTTAATCAGTGGTTTTTTTAGAAAAAGTTATAGAAAAAAAGATAGAAAAAAACTAAACAAATGAAAGTATATAGAAGAAAAGTCAAAAGAGGGACGGACTACCCTATATTTATTTTTTATATTTTAAAAAAAATTTTACTGAATAGAAAACAATATTTTAGCCTTTGTTAATCAGTGGTTTTTTTTAGAAAAAGTTATAGAAAAAAAGATAGAAAAAACTAAACAAATGAAAGTATATAGAAGAAAAGTCAAAAGAGGGACGGACTACCCTATATTTATTTTTTATTTTTTTAAAAATTTTTACTGACTAGAAAACAATATTTTAGCCTTTGTTAATCAGTGGTTTTTTTTAGAAAAAGTTAAATAAAAAAAGATAGAAAAAAACTAAACAAATGAAAGTATATAGAAGAAAAGTCAAAAGAGGGACGGACTACCCTATATTTATTTTTTATTTTTTAAAAATTTTTTATTGACTTGAAAACAATCTTTTAGCCTTTGTTAATCAGTGGTTGTTTTTAGACAAAGTTATAGAAAAAAAGATAGAAAAAAACTAAACAAATGAAAGTATATAGAAGAAAAGTCAAAAGAGGGACGGACTACCCTATATTTATTTTTTAGTTTTTAAAAATTTTTTTACTGAATAGAAAACAATATTTTAGCCTTTGTTAATCAGTGGTTTTTTTTAGAAAAAGTTATAGAAAAAAAGATAGAAAAAAACTAAACAAATGAAAGTATATAGAAGAAAAGTCAAAAGAGGGACGGACTACCCTATATTTATTTTTGAGTGTTTAATTTTGTTTTTATTGACTAGAAAACAATATTTTAGCCTTTGTTAATCAGTGATTTTTTTTAGAAAAAGTTATAGAAAAAAAGATAGAAAAAAACTAAACAAATGAAAGTATATATAATAAAAGTCAAAAGTGGGACGGACTACCCTATATTTATTTTTTATTTTTTTTTTAAATTTTTATTGACTAGAAAACAATATTTTAGCCTTTGTTAATTAGTGGTTTTTTTTAGAAAAAGTTATATAAAAAAAGATATAAAAAAACTAAATAAATGAAAGTATATAGAAGAAAAGTCAAATTTAGAGACGGATACTAAATCTGTCTCTAAATTTTAGAGACAGATGTTGAATCTGTCACTAAATTAGAGACGGATTCAAAAATCTGTCTCTAAATTAGAGACGGGTTAAAATCTGTCTCTAAAGTTTCGAGACGGATTCTGAATCTGTCTCTAATTTAGAGACGGATTCTGATTCTGTCTCTAATTTAGAGACGGATTCTTAATCTGTCTCTAATTTAGAGACGAATTCTGAATCTGTCTCTATTTTAGAGACAGATATAAAACTCGTCTCTAAAATTTAGAGACGGAATCTGAATCCGTCTCTAAATTAGAGACGGAATCAGATTTCGTCTCTGAATTAGAGACGGATTCGGATTCCGTCTCTGATTTAGAGACGGATTCATATTCCGTCTCTGAATTAGAGACGGATTCATATTCCGTCTCTGAATTAGAGACGGAATCTGAATCCGTCTCTAATTTAGAGACGGAATCCGAATCCGTCTCTGATTTTTGGTTCTGTCTCTAATCTGTCGCCAAATTAGCTACGGATTCCGTCCGTCTCTAAATTTCCGTCTCTAAATCCGGTTTTCCTTGTAGTGTTACCTCCTTCGAATCAACCAAGGGACTACCGGGGCAAATCTCATCAGAATCCCTCAGAGTCCGGAGATGCTAACTATGTAAACGTACTCGAGCAAAAGTGCACCAAGAGCCCGATACATCAAGTTCAACTGTCGTTTCCAACATTTGGAGGCAGATTGGAAAGAAACGCTGAACATTGCCATGATGCGGGCACATAAACCCCCAGTCTCCAATCGAAGATTCGTCAGCATTCTCCAAACCAACTCTCTGGCCCCGCCAGGCGAAGAGATCTTTGTGATAAAGGTCAACAAGCACCGTCATTCTCGTGATGAATGCATGGAAGTTGTATGGAAGTCCTCCACGAGGAACGACCCGATGTACCCCTCTTCTCCAACGAAGAGCATGATGTTTTCCTAGCTGCTCCAGCAACGCAACCGGACGCAATACGTCCCTACGTTTGGATTGAACCGTCAGATGACGATGAATCAGGACTCTCCGGAGTCGAGGACGCGGTAGACCCGCGGCGCACCTCTGCATTCACATGCTCGCTTTGAGGACGGAACTCCTTCCGATCAGGTCACCTACGACCAAGGTTCCAATACCATGGAAATTGTCAAGCTCAACGTCCAATACAGATGACTATCCGACAATTGGAAGCAACTGGTTGACACGACAAAGAATCCCTCTCGATCAAGTGGCCGACGACGACTTCGTCCAACATCATCTATTCCAGATACCCCGATGATACCAAGGATCCGGTCCTTATCGTCGATTCCGCAACACCAAAGTCACCCTCGACGACCGCCCGCTCACGGTAAACGAGGGCTCCGGCCAAGCGAGCTCGTGAGCTCATCACTACTTCCGAGTACCAGCCTCTGGCAACCGGCCCGTGCCGTCGCCAAGCTTATACCCTCAAGTGCCGCCAAGGCCAAGGGCAACAAATAAGGAGACCAAGCTCCTCACTCGCTACAAGTCGATCAATCTCGGGAACGCTTTCGGCAGCCCACCCCGAAAACATCCGTGAAAGTCTTCCCGCAAGGCATAGTCGCCTTCCGACATAGGAAATGACCACCTCAAAGATCAACATGCTCCAGCTCGATTCTGCTCCCACCGTCACGCCCCGATTCGCACATCCCGCCGCCGATCGCTAGCTCTGATAGACTCTGGCGATCGAGCGAGATCACGAGGCTATCAACATTGCGTAAATTCAATACCCCCGTAGGGGTCAATCAAGCGTATATGGGCAAATTTCTTGGTAATCGAGATCAAGGAAGGCCGCATGGAATGTCCTGGCCCGACTTCCTTCGTCAACGTAATCCAAGTGTTTCGCCATTCGGCGATTTGAATGTAATCACAGTTCTAGTCACTAGCCGTGACGGTGCGAACCTACGGAGGCAAGCTTAGCTCTCGCAAGGAAAGCCCTCATGGAACTAGTCGCTCAAGAAAGTCGTCTTTGGGACGAAGACCAAGCTCGAAAGACCTACAGGGACCAAGCCCTTAAAGTGTCACAGGCTGCTTCAGACAGAGAGAGCTAGAGGCCACTCTAGACCGTTCGACCTCAAGGGTTTTGCTCACGACAACTTCCTGACTACCGTCTGTTCTCATCCAACCCCTCTCACAGTAAAGGTGGTCAACGGTCCCGATGACCTAGGAGATGGAACGACACAGCAGTAACGAATCCCGACGCTTACCTTCCCGGGGAAAGCAAGTTCTCTGTGAAAGCGACGACGAAGATGATGAAACCATTCTCTTCCAAGCCGGGCATGAAGTCAACAAAACCGGACTCCCAAGGGTCCTGGGAGGATGGGAACGGATCATTTCCGCACTCAAATTGAAAGGCCAACTCAGGGAGGAAGGTCTATTTAAAAACAAGAGGAAGATGGAAATTCGTCTCGAGCAACTACTCAGGGAGATTCCACAGTCTACGGCATTCGTTTACAGAAACGATCAACTGGGACAGCAACCAGTTACATGGGCAGATGTTCGGGAAGCCGTGTACTCACCTTCCGACATACCCGCCACTCAGATAAAGCAAAGGAGAAAACTCTCCCCGATGGAGGTTTACCTAGACTGCCGCACGCAGTTCAAAGAAGCACTGGCTATTCTCACATGGGAAGAAACGCAGGCACTAACTCGACGCAGCTCCGCCGCAAGAAGGTTGATCCGGGCCCTGAGCGGAGGAAAACTAGCAAACCACGAGTATCGCTGCACCCAACTCCAGAATGCCCCGAGTATGCTCAAGAAGAAGGAAAGGAACGCGATATACCGGGAAGAGATCAAGGAGACCGTTCGCTTGAGCCGAGAACTCTCTAACCTCCCCGAGGGTTAGCAACGCACGCGGGCTCAGTGCAACCACTGCCATTGTGCACCGACGTTCGAACAAAGGCTCAAACTCAGTAGGCTACCTCCCGCAGAGGCACCCAAGCCGCATCCCGGGACGTAATCCGTCAAGCTGCCGAAGCTCCTGGGAATTCATCCACAATCAATGAGTTGAGGGAAGAAATATGGCCCTATGCCACGAGGAATCTTCCTCTAACTATGGCTCAACTCAGAGCCTGTTCGTAAGGGACCAAACCCGATGTCGGCGTCCTAACTCCGATCGGGTCAAATCCATGCATTACCACCTAAGGCCACCAAAAAGCCGACGGAGCGTAATTGCAATCCGGCCACCCGAAGACGCAAATTCCTTGAAAGAGGACTCCGATCCTCACTACCAAGCAGACTCAGTGAACATTTCCTTTGGTCTCTGCTCACCTCTTCATATCCTCACAAGCTCAAGCTAGAGGAAAGCCCGGCCCGTACCATGGTCCCCGTGGACGCAACCCCGTATGAAGTCATTCGATAATAGGCAACATCCACTATGGCAACATTATCACCTTCACAGATTTGGACCTTCCAAAATTTGGGGCCGATCACAATGAGCCGCTCTACATCACCCAGCCCGGTGACGAGCGTCGCCTTCCCGCGTGTTGGTAGACGGAGGTTCTCGGGAATGAATGTCTTGCCCGCCAAGATGATGGACCCGCTTGACATCAAGCCCACAGATCTTAAGCCTTCATCCACACCTGTCAAGGCCTATGACTCTACTTCCCGTACATGCTTCTGGGTTGCTACTCTTAACATCCGGTTCGGCAAGCGGGTGATCCCCACCGAATTCCAAGTGTTGACATTCCAATCACTTTCACAGCCCATTCTCGGGGGCGTCCCCGGCTGCATCAAATCAATGGCGTGGCATCCACCCTTCATCGTTGCCTCAAGTTCATGCAAGGCAACGAGCTAACCACGCCTACGGCGATGGCTACCACCGAGGGGACCAAAGCACCAACGACATTCCAAAGTGTTAGAAATCAAGCATAATGACGACATGCCATTAACTCGGATTCACTCACGGAGACCTCCAAGATCCAAATATGCAACGTGGACCTTCCACTGTCTCACGATCGATTCCTCCCGCCATGAGGATGATGAAACTCATGAACTTCATCCAGGATCGGGGCTCGGCAAAAGGCCGCAAGGCCAACACCAAGTCATTGAAGTCAAGGACCACACCACGGTCCAGGGCTTGGCTACGTGCTAACACCGCCGACATCAAGGAAGACAAAAGGCTCGCCCGCACCAAGGCAAGCAGCCCCACAAAAGGGGAACCTCCGACGGCACACCCAATCTCCGACCTTACGGCTTTGACCTCGCTCATTACTTCACCAAGGGAACCAACAGCAGAACCGAGGGGACCGACAATGAACCAAGCAGCTGTAACCGAGGGGACCGACAAGGGGAACCGACAGCAGAACCGAGGGGACCTCTGAACCGACAGAACCGAGGGGACCAACAAATGAACCGATGAAGATGAGAAAGAAGCAGGGATAGTCAGCACCAAGACTACGGGAAGAATGGAACAACTAGCACGGGACCTCAATCGTTTCAGAGGACTCAAAGCTAATCCGATAGGGGAGCGTTCCTCGACATCACAGCCTCTACCTGGACCAACCGCCACCACACCCAAAGATGAGTACACACTCAAGGGAATCCTGCACTTGGAGGAGCAACTCAAGGTACTCTCCATGGGAAACAGATTGATCGGATCAGCCGCCGAGGCCACATTCGAGACGGTAAGTCCAAAGCGAAGGAACCAGAGCTCATAGAAGATGCTCTCGGTGGACCGGCTCTCTGAGTCTGTTTGAAGAAGTCATGGAGTTACCAAACTTGATCGGCCGGGGCTCAGACAATAGCATGATTGCCATGATTGGGACAGCGAAGCCAAGCCTCTCGATCCCCGCACCCTCATCAAGCATCCCGGCAATGCCGAAGAATTGGGTAACTTTCACCGGACGAGGGCAAGCCGGGCGAATTGGAAGACAAGTGGGCCCGCACCCACATCTCCCTAAACCCGGTCTCAAACCCTGCGAGTCGAGTCCTTGTCGAGTCCGAGTCCTGCGAGTCATCCAACGACCTTACAGCCGGAGGACTATAATAATGTAGCCAATCATGTATTCCCGTTCTTGTTTAATGAAAAGTCGACCTTTCGGAGTATCCTCTCATTGCCACTTTAACAAGCGATAAGTTAACAAACAACTTAAAAGACGTTAATAATTCAATTGATAAAGAAGCGGACACATTAAACGAACAATACATTAAGGAAGTTCTCGAGCGTGTAGTTGACCAAGAGGACAACGGGCCCAAGACTGCCGAAGAGGTTATGACCAAAGTGAACACAGGGTCGGTGCAAGAGCCTAAAGAGACACAAGTGGGCGGTTTCTTCGCCGATGCGAAAAAGAAGCCACGATAAGCCTCCTCAGGGAGTATGTTGACGTGTTCGCTGGTCATATCGGGACATGCCGGGACTCGATCCCTCGATCGTAGAGCACATAATTCCCTGGATCCCGAATCCAAGCACATCAAACGAAGGCTGCGCAAGATCAAGCGAGTGGTCCTTGCAAGTTAAAGAAGAAATTGAGAAAATGCTCAGAGTTGGTTTCATCGAGTGATTGAGTACCCGACTTGGCTCTCCAACATCGTGACGGTCACCAAGGCCAACGGAAAGGTCGAGATCTTTGCGTGGATTTCCGGGATCTCAACAAGGCCGACCCTAAAGATGATTTCCCCTTTGCCTAACATCGACATCTTTGGTCGACACCACGACAAATTTCGAAGTAAAGTCCTTCGTGGACGGGTTATTGGATACAACCAGGATCAAAATGTCCGAGGAGGATCAAGCCAAGGCGCCTTCACCACTCCATGGGGGACATACTTGTTACACGGTCATGCCGTTCGGTCCGAAGAACGCGGGGCTACTTACCGGCGGGCTGCAGACCCTCTTCCATGACATGATTCACAAAGAAATCGAAGTATATGTCGACGACATGATCATCCACTCCGGGGGATCGGACATGCGGCACATGACGGATGCGAGAAAGTTCTTCACGAGACTCGAAAGCACTCCATGAGGCTAAACCGGCAAAGTGCACCTTCGGCGTCAAGCGCGGCAAGGTCTTGGGGTACATGGTTACGAGAAAGAGGTATCGAAGCCGATCCCAAGAAGATCAAGGCCATCATCGACATGAAGCCGCCTCAAACCACTGACGAGAAGTAAAGAGCTTCATGGGAAGACTTGATTACATCGATCGCTTCATCAACCGGTTGACATCTCTCTGCGAGCCCATGTTCAAAGCCGATGAAAAGAATGCCGACATCAAATGGGACTCCGAGTGCCAAACATCTTTTGAGAAAATCAAGACCTACTTGGTTAATCCCCAGTCTGTGCCCGCCACATGAAGACAAGCCACTACTCCTGTATCGACGATATGAGACACGTCAATCGGAGCAATGGCACAAGAGCGAGAAAGATTCCAAGGTTGAGCATGCAATCTACTTCGTAAGCCGGAAGCTTCAAGGAAGTGAACTCGGCTACTCGGCATCGGAGAAAACTTGTACCGCCTTGGTATGGGTAGTCGGGAAAGCGAAACACTACATGCGGTCGCATTCGGTGCTCTGGTCTCCAAAGTGGACCCGTCCGATATCTCTTTGACAAGCCATCCTGTCAATGCGGCTAGCCAAGTGGTCATTCTTCTGGTGAGTTCGACATCAAGTACATGGTCGGAAAATCAACAAAGGGTAGAGTCATGGCGGACCGGCTTGCCGACTTCCCGAGCGGTGAACCTAAGGGTCACGATCCGCAATTTCCGGACGACGGAATCTTTTCACTTGACGGCGCAAACCGGCGGCAACTCTTCTTCGATGGGGCAGCCAACAAGAAGGGGAATGGCATTGGAATGCTCCTTGTCGATCCCAAGGACGAGCATACTCCCATAGCCATCAATTTGAATTTTGAAGCAACCAACAATGCGGCGAGAATCTGGCTTGTGCGGCGAGGTTTGGAAGCCGCCCTCGAGCGCAACATCTCGGAGAGTTTGGATGTATATGGAGACTCGGCATTGATCATCAATCAAGTGTCCAACAAATGGAAGACGGTAGATTCGGCCTTGAAGTACCACGCGTACATGGAGGAGCTCATTGCTCGGTTCAAGGACATCTCTTTTCACTATTTGCCAAGAGACGGGAACCGCTTCGCGAGCATGCCACAGCAACCCTCGCCTCTCTTGTCGAAATTCCCGATGGGAAAGCGGTAAAACCCCTCGGAGAATAGGCGGACGGGAAACACCCGCCTATTGTTGTGAGATCGAAAAAGAAAAAGAAACGATCGACGAACCCTGGTACAATCAGATTTACCAGTACCTCCAAAGCGGAGAATCTTCCTTCACAAATGAAGATGGAAAATTCAAAGAAGGGATCAAAGCCAAAAACATGATGGCATTAAAACGCCTGGCATCCCACTTCGTCATTGGGTATGTTGTACAAGAAGTGCCACCAAGGGCCACTCCTTCGGTGTGTAAACAAAGAAAAAGCCAGCGAGCTAATGAACGAAGTTCACAACGGAACCTGCGGTCCGCACATGAACGCCCGAGCATTGACACGAGATCATTCTCCGTATGGGATACTATTGGATATCAATGGAAACAGGCGCATCCGGTTCGTCAGAAGGCTGCGACAAATATCAACGGTTCTCCAACCTCAATCACATCCCACCTCACGAACTCTATTGCATGACTACGCCATGGCCTTTCGCCACATGGGGAATCGACGTCATCGGCAAGATCACTCCTCCGAGGAGCAATGGTCACGAGTTCATTTTAGTCGCGATCGACTACTTCACCAAATGGGTAGAAGCCGGATCATACAAGTGCTTGAATTCTAAGAAGGTGGCCGAGTTCATCCGAGAGAACATCATGTGCCGATACGGAGTGCCCAGCGAGATCATCTCAGACAATGGGACCCACTTTGAAGGAGATTGTGACCAACTGCGGCCGAATTCGAGTCACACGTCACAAGTCTTCTCCTTACGGACCACAAACCAATGGTGCGGTAGAGGCGGCCAACAAAACTCTCGCCATGATAATCGGAAAGATGACCACCGGAGGTCGGGAGCGGAGAAAAGCTACATTTAGCCCTGCGGGGATACGAACGTCGGTCGAGAACCGCCACGGGGAGACTCCGTTCGCGCTTACCTACGGAATGGAAGCGATGTTGCCCGTGGAATTGGAAATTCCATCCTCCGAGTCCTCTTGGAAAACGGGATCAATGAAGTCGAATGGCTCTGAGCCGTCACGACGAACTTGCTCTACTCGACGAGCGCAGATTGAAAGCCATGGAACATACTCGAGCCTACCAAGCGAGAATGGCACGAGCATTCGACAAGAAAGTCAAGATACGAGACATCGAGAGAAGGCGACTTGGTGCTAAAGGAAAAGCCTCCTACGCGAGACCAATCCCCTCGGAAAGTGGGAGCCTACTGGATAGGACCGTTCGTGGTACAAAGAATCTTCTCGGAGGAGCCATGAAACTAGCGAGACTTGGACGGAAACCCTTTCGTTAACCCCGTGAACGGAAGCAAGCTCCTTGAGATACTTCGTTTGAGGAAGAGCACGAGTCAACTCTCCTTCCCCATACACCGCCCCCTCGGTAAATTAAAAGTGCTAAAGAGTAATACCCATTTGGATACATTCCGCTAATGATCCGGGTAAAAAGCAGTCGCACTTCTTTTGTCTTTGTTTTTCTCAAATTCACCTAAAGTGTCGAACTACGGTGACACAGGCCCCTTAGTCCAATTGTAAAGGGGAACGTAGGCGGCCATCATTGGTTCGGTCTAAAAAACAAAAAATACAATAAGCATCAATTGCTTGTGTTTTGAAAAACTCTTTTCATTTAACCTACAAATTCATAACGGTTAAAACATTCTTTGATGAGTTCAAGCACGGTCAACTCTTGACTCGCTACACGCTAGCAAAACTACAATAAAACATTAATCAATTAATGTGTCTGCAATGACAATGGTTGGATACTGCGGACGGCAAGGTCAACCTAGTTTCCCGAACTTGGTCCTTCATCCTTCTTCCCTTTCCCTTTTCCCCGGCGAGTGTTCTTCACCTTCGCAGGAAAAATTCCGGTAGGCCTTCTACCTGGCTCAGGGACTCTTCCCGACGCCTCCATCAACCCTGTGGCTGTCAACGCAGCCCTTTCTCTAGCTCTGTCTCGAGTCGCCTCGCTTCGAGCCATCATAACAGTGCTTCGATTGGCCTCCCGATCAGCATTCGTCTCATAATCGGCCATGGCATCGCCGATACGATTCCCGGGGTTAGCCCTTGCTTCGGTCCTCCTCAAGGTCGAGGCTGTCCGGGTGATCGGCACCCAACGGCTCACTCCGTCTCCACAAGATAGCCATCTGTGTCTCCCTATACACTCTTCGTACCGGTTCGAATCTGCGTCGACGAACAGTGCCCTCTCTCGGTGAAAGAGAACCTGGCGGGAAAGGACGTGTATTGCCACCACCGGGTGATCGGCAATAGCGTCGAAGGATCTTCCATCCGCGAGATCCCACCTCAAAGGTAGCGGCATAACTCGAGATCGATCGGTGGCACTGCTCCGGCCCGTCTTGTCGCGAGAACCAATGATGGAATATAGAAAGACGTGCGAGACGGCCCCGGCACTCGACAGCCAACGAGACCCTCTGAGTGGTCCTACAAGTCTGTAACTTCCAATGGGGAACCCACCATCGCAAGTGATGCGTGCGGAGTCGGCCATCGAGCTCCGGCTCGGCTGATCGCCCCCTATCACCGGAAGGACGTCGAGAGAAAGACCAAGCGTCACAAGACATTGGCACCTCGGGCATCATCTGTAGCCTCTCCCTCAACCACATGGTAAGCATAGCGGGACTCCCTCCTCACATGTATCGGCTACCGGTCGCCATCTGACCTATGCCCAGGAACGTCTTGCCCAAGACCAGCGGCACGATGTCTCCCCCACTCCGGCACTGCCTCACCGGGTCCGATTACCTTTGTGATGGCACACACCCGAAGACGTGAATGTGAGCAGAGTAGCAATCGCGCCTGAGCAAACGCGTCCCACGAAAAGACGCTCCCCTCGGCTCAGGCAAATCTTTCGGGCGGTCCCGAAATGTCAACGTAATCGGTATCTGTATCGGCATCCCGTATGCTTCTCCGTAGAGATACCAAGCAAAGACACTAGCTTCTCAACGGTGGCCATGCCACCGGCATACGGAAGAACTAGGCTGTTCCGTCTCGGGTCCTCCCGAATGGCCGGAAATCTTCAAACGTAGGAGTGACTTCGTTGTACGAAAAGTTGTACACATTCCTCCGTACGTCCCGAAGCGAGACGCGGCTCTCAAAGATCCCAATCGGCATGAGCTCCTTCAAAGCCCAAACAGATTTAATCCCGTAACGGCCTTCGAAAAACCCTTTGTTACGCCTCGTGTGGTTCCGTACCCACGGCGAAAGTTGTCCAAATATCGCTCTTGCATCCGAGACGATAACTTGGGAAAGGGAGCCATGAAAAATGAAAGGAACCTTGGAAGTTTGAGAGAATTCGGCGGAATGATCAAAAACTATGCGCGGTTTCTTAACCAATTGCAAAGTGAAGCGCAATTTAAAGAATCTGGAAATTCACTCCAAGTCCGGCCGGACTCCCTCTGCCGATTGACTTGGTCAACTCTGCGGCCATTGCCCCTAAATTGGAAACATTTCCAAACAACTCCTGTTCACCCTTAAGAAACACTGTTGCCCATGGTTTCATTCAACCAATATCGGTATCCCTTCGCCGGGCTCGTGCAACGGTGCAAATAATTAATAATTAGTGCATACATGCTTAATTTTTGACCCGTTCAATTTTTAGTGCATTTCTCATTTTATTTATTTTTGATTAACCTACTTCCTTATTTGCCAAAAATAACGAGAAGGTGATCACGAGAATAAATATGCGAAATACGAGTTCCGCCCCACGGGCGCCTTTTTGCAAATACGGTTCAAATCAAATTTGTTCTGACAAATACATGCATTTTGTCTAAACAAAGCGATAAAGAAAGAAAGCGGTAAAAATAGGACTACTCGAGTCTGCTCGTCATCCGTGCACTCGACGTCTTGCTGCTCCGCCGGATCCGTCGCAAACGGGAACTCGCCAAATTCCTCCCGGTAGGGAATAGGCAAAAGGCCTCCTCGGAGTACGCGAACTCGAGGACTCCCCCTCTCGCGCCCGAGTGCGCGGAAGAAGGAGCTCCAAATCCGGCCGTTCCGCCGCGAGCGGCGAACCCAGTGTAAAGTCCTCCCCACCAGTTTGTGGGAGCGGGCGAATCTCTCGGCCTAGACGGCCCCGATCACGGACATCCACGCTCCTCAGGGAGGCGCACCGCATGAACTCCACGAGCCTCCTAGCGTAGGCGGACCACCCGTCCACCGGCCTCGTGGCGTCATTGTACGTACGGCCGGACACTGCGAACCGGGAAAGTCATCGGAAGACAAGCGAAAGTACGGATGCAACATTTGCGAGAATACTACTATCAAATGCGAGAAAATCAAAAGGTGCTCACCGAAGCATTGGGGTCCGCCATGTATCGTGGTCTCGGCTCGGCGGAGCGGGATCACAAGTCGCCTACGCGAACCATCCGGCCCTCGTACGCCGGCCTAGCTCGTGGGACCGGAAAATCTCGAGGACCTCCGGGGACCTCGCCCTCTCTATCTTTGCGCTGCGGGCTCCTCGGCCTCATCCTCAAGAAAACATCATAGGCGGCCCCGCTATGATGTACTCGGTGTAGTACACGCCACTGTATGTACCCCTCCGGCTCATCCATCGGCATCTCAGGGGATGCTTTGCATGTACATCGGAGGATCCACCGGCACCAAGGGAAGGGACCCCGGCCTATCTTGACGAGTCACCCTCTCCCCCGGATACATGGCGTCGCGGTGAAGTCCCACCGGGAGCTTCCGCGCCGTGTAGTCTCGCTAGCAATCTGAGCAGCGACGGCATCGAACCTACTCCACCGGGTCAATTGGATCCTCTCGAGAGAACTCCCGGTTCGGTGCACGAGACACCTCCTCGTATGACACTCGAGTGCCAACTCTCGAAGAGACCGCCCTCTTCGCTTTCTTACGCCAAACCGGCATGGCGGGGAACGGGGGTCGGTACGGCTCCTTGATGTCCCAATCCTGCGGATTTGAACACCTCATAGCACCCGGACACTGCCAAGAGAATGGAAAGTTATGTCGGCTACAAAGCGAGATACATACGAGTACATAAAAGAGGCAAGGAAGAGAAAAAGTACGTAAACTTACATCCAAGACGGGCGTGAAGCGGCTAAAGGAGTGCTCCTCTCCTCGCGAGAACCTGTCCGAGGGAATGGTAGAGCTCGGCCGATCCGGCCTCCCCCGCGCGAACCCCCTCACGGCATCCAAGTCTATCGGCGGCCCGAGCAAAGGGAAGTGACGGGACGTGTCGGAAGTCGGGAATAAAGTCGGCGACAGCGCAAACCAAAGGAACCCTCGAGCCGGGCGCTCCGCGGTCATCCTCGAGGATCCGGCCCGGATAAGCGGCGACACCCGCCTCCAGATGCCTCTCCATCGGCTGTACCGAATGCCTAAGCCCCTGGCATCGGTAATATCAAAACCCGGCAGCCCGGACAAGCTGCTCAGGGGTGTAACCATCAACCCACACCGGCGTGTTGCCATAAGTCGGCAACCCGGTGATAGCGGCAAAATCCGTGGGAGTCACCGTCGCCTCCCCATACGAAATGGAAAGTGTGGGTCGTATCCCACCAATACTCGCTCGAGCAACATACATGGACTGGCCCTCGGCGTATCGGTGTCGCGGCCACGACAGCGATGAACCCGGCCAACCCGGAGTCAAGCACCGGTGCCGCGGACTCCTCTCTCCCTCTCGAGCCACGTTCGGGATAATATCCCACAATGCTCGCACCGCCTCAAAAGCACCCCGACTCTTACGGTTGTGGGTATTGACCGTCCCTGTCCCCTGCAGACAAACAGCACAGAAGCAACGTCAACAGAATGCACCAACGCATGTCAAAAGGATGCAATGCAGATACAGTTCTCATTCATTTCCTACGTATATTCCCATCATTTCGAAAACTCCGTCGAATCCGGAACTTTCAAATCATTTCGAAAACTCCGTCGAATCCGGAACTTTCAAAATCTTTCGAAAACTCCGTCGAATCCGGAACTTTCAAAACATTTCGAAAACTCCGTCGAATCCGGAACTTTCAAAACATTTCGAAAACTCCGTCGAATCCGGAACTTTCAAAATCTTTCGAAAACTCCGTCGAATCCGGAACTTTCAAAATCTTTCGAAAACTCCGTCGAATCCGGAACTTTCAAAATCTTTCGAAAACTCCGTTTAAACCGGAACTTTCAAATCTCTTTCGAACATTTCGAAAATTTACTCCGTCCCAAATTAAAGCAACTTTAATTTTGGAAAATGCATCTAGACATGGAATTTTGCAACCAAAATTTTTATGTCATCCACCCATAGTGTCAATTGAACTACATCCTAGTCAATTTCGACAACAATTCATGGCAAAGTCAAAAGCCCCAATTCGGGCACCAAAATCCCTAAGTTCATTCCTAAACAAATTTCTAACATTTAAAGAATGCACATTCTTAAAATTAATGGAATTTGTAGGAAGCTTACTTGTCTCTTGATCCCATCCTTGGAGTTGTGTCTATCCCTCGCCGGATAAAACTCCGCCGGATTCAATGGATGCACAATGGTTCGAATGGTCCGAACCAATCGAGTTCTTTCGTCATCGGTCCTTCCGTGGCGAGCCATTGGTCCCAAATCACCTTCCATAGCGATTTTCCTTCACAAATACGGGCAAATCTCACAATTTGGGTTGGATTTTCTCTCCTCCTTTCTCTCCTCCTCGTCGGAATTTATGGAAGAAAATGGCCTCTCCTCCCTCGGCCTCGGCGCTGAAAAGGACATGGTCAAATTCAGTAAAAGTCCGGCCGGACTCTTACTGCACCAGAAATTTTTTTTGCCACTTTGGCCCCTCAGCTTTATGCAGTTCCAATTTTACCTCTTTTGGCCCCCCCAAAAGTATAAAATTTCCCCAGTTAGACATTTCTAACACCCCATCCCCCGAGGATAAATTCCCAGTTAGTTTTCACTAACGCTCGTCTCCAGACGTTAAAATTCCTAATGGTTTTCACCATTACTCAAATCCTTAATCGCGACCTTTCACGGTCCGATTTCAATTCTCAATCGCGACCTTTCACGGTCCGATTTCAATCCTCAATCGCGACCTTTCACGGTCCGATTTCAATCCTCAATCGCGACCTTTCACGGTCCGATTTCAATCCTCAATCGCGACCTTTCACGGTCCGATTTCAATCCTCAATCGCGACCTTTCACGGTCCGATTTCAATCCTCAATCGCGACCTTTCACGGTCCGATTTCAATCCTCAATCGCGACCTTTCACGGTCCGATTTCAATCCTCAATCGCGACCTTTCACGGTCCGATTTCAATCCTCAATCGCGACCTTTCACGATCCGATTTCAAGTCTCAATCGCGACCTTTCACGGTCCGATTCCAATCCTTAATCGCGACCTTTCACGGTCCGATTTCAATCCTCAATCGCGACCTTTCACGGTCCGATTTCAAGTCTCAATCGCGACCTTTCACGGTCCGATTTCAATCCTCAATCGCGACCTTTCACGGTCCGATTTCAATCCTCAATCGCGACCTTTCACGGTCCGATTTCAATCCTCAATCGCGACCTTTCACGGTCCGATTTCAATCCTCAATCGCGACCTTTCACGGTCCGATTTCAATCCATAATCGCGACCTTTCACGGTCCGATCTCAATCCTCAATCGCGACCTTTCACGGTCCGATCTCAATCCTCAATCGCGACCTTTCACGGTCCGATTCCAATCCTCAATCGCGACCTTTCACGGTCCGATTTCAATCCTCAATCGCGACCTTTCACGGTCCGATTTCAATCCTCAATCGCGACCTTTCACGGTCCGATTTCAATTCTTAATCGCGACCTTTCACGGTCCGATCTCAATTCTCAATCGCGACCTTTCACGGTCCGATTTCAATCCTCAATCGCGACCTTTCACGGTCCGATTTCAATCCTCAATCGCGACCTTTCACGGTCCGATTTCAATCCTCAATCGCGACCTTTCACGGTCCGATTTCAATTCTCAATCGCGACCTTTCACGGTCCGATTTCAATCCTCAATCGCGACCTTTCACGGTCCGATTTCAATCCTCGATCGCGACCTTTCACGGTCCGATCTCAAACAGTCAATCCCGACCTTCGCGGTCCGACCTCCACTCTTCTATCGAGACCTTCGCTGTTCGTCTTCTCGGCAACAGCAATAAGCCCGAACCCCAAGGCACGAACGCCTTGCAACAATCCCTCTTCGGCCATCCTCGTAAGCCCGAACACCTTTTCACTTCAGCAAGTGAACATTCATCTCCCCGGCCGCCAGTCGTAAGCCCGACCGTTCCACCTCAGCGGCCATCAAGGTAAGCCCGCACAACAATCCCTCTTCGGCCATCAAGGTAAGCCCGAATGCTCATCCCCAGCAGGATTCTAAAGAAGAAATGTCGATCCCGCCGTGTTGTTAATAACGCCAGTTTAACACAACCGTTCCCCTCATTGTTACCTCATCCCCAGCAGGATAAACCTGGCAACAGCAATAAGCCCAGCACCCAAGGCACGAACGCCTTCGTCACAGGATAAATGTATCCTCGCAACTCCGGTTTGAGGCGCCACACGCCCTCGAAGGTTTCAGAAGTCCCAGGTTCAGACGCCTCCCAACAGTCTCCATTCAGGTACAGGTACCTCGCGAATGGTCTCATTCAGGTTCAGACGCCTCCCAACAGTCTCCATTCAGGTACAGGTACCTCGCGAATGGTCTCATTCAGGTTTAGACGCCTCCTAACAGTCTCGCTCAGGTCAAGGTCCCCATGCGCGGCCCTTGCCCCCTTTCGAACTACGATCGGCTTGATTCCCGCTCGGGATACGTAGGAATCCTTTTCGCTAAGGGTCCAGCCAGCTGACCGCCCAGGTCTCTTTCAAAGTAAGGCATCCCGATTTGGATCCTTATCTTTTTCAACGACCCCACCTCCTTCGGAAGTGACGTCGGCGAGGGCTAGCGTAAGTACCCAAATCCGGATCGTCCAAATCCGTCGAAAGTTAACCGAAATCCGTTAGCGGCCCGCTCCAGGGTTAACCGGAACTCGTTAAACTCCCGTTCTTGTGCCAACGAGACGTCCGGGGCCGCCCGTGCATCCCGACGTCGAACCGTACTTAACACGTGTCATCTCACGTAAAAGTATGGCTTTCCCTGAAAAACGCATTTTCCGGCACTTTCCGGGGGCATTTCGGACATTTTCCGGACTGTTATTTTAAAAAACGGACAAAACCGGGACCGGAGAACGAACTCCCACATGGCTGGTGACTCAGAGGGCACGTGGCAGCCATGCCACCTCCCTCTAGTCACTCTTCAATCACAAATCAAGGCCAAAAGACCAAAATACCCCTGATTTGCAAGCCAAGTCCGGGGACTCCTGTGCACATTTTACGAAATTGCCGGCCAAGTCCTTCAAATTCTCAAAATACCACAAAACCCCTGGATTCAGGCAAAGTCCGTCCGGACTCCTACTGCATTTTTCACCTATAAATAGAAATGGCTGTCAAAGCCAAAAGAGGGAATTTTTACACCAAAAAATCACCACACCCCTCGGCCCAAACTGATTTCACCTCTTCCGAGCTTTCGTTCTGTCTCGATTCGCGTGGAACCTTCATATTTCGATCAAATACGCCCCTTACTACTTCGAAACAACCTTTCGAACCACTTTCTGTGTCCCGTACACACCTTCCGAGCCAAAGGAGTCGACCCTAGCCATAGGTATAACTCCCTCTCTCTAAATCTTTCGTTTCGTCTCGGTTTACGCGCCAGTCGCTACAACCGTTTTGAACATCGTTATCGAAATGTAGACGCCTCCGTCTAACGGGGTCCAATACGTTTTAGCCCCTCGATCCTCTTCTCTTTCCGTAAGAGAAGTAATCACGGGTTAAAACGGCGTTTCGACCCCGTTCCGTTTACTTTTATGTCATTTAACAATTTCGGATCGATCGATCCGTTGATCGTTATTTAATTTCTGTCATTTACAAATCCGAGCCGTTTGGCCTCGTTGATCGTCATTTACAAATCCGAGCCGATTGGCCTCGTTGATCGTCATTTACGATTCCGGATCGTTTGATTCCGTTGACACTGCTTTAAATACTGTCATTTACAAGTCCGACCCGTTTGGATCGTGATAGTATTTACTTTTCAAAGTCCGAGTCGCAACCCGATTCGTTGATCGCATATCATTTAATACGCATTTTTCCCGTAAAAATCGTTAACAATGTAATGCCCGGTTCAAAACCGGAGTTCGTCCGTCGAACTCTCTTTCAAAACTCGCGACATGACGTTTGGCCTCCAAACGCTCATCTTCAAACTAAAAGCCGCCATTTGACATTTCAAATCATTTAATACGCATTTTTCCCGTAAAAATCGTTAACAATGACATTCCCGGTTCAAAAAACCGGAGTTCGACCTTCGAACTCCTTTTCAACTCAAAGTCGACGTTTGCCACGCAAACGCTCATTTTCAACTCAAAATCGACGTTTGCCACGCAAACGCTCATTTCAACTCAAAATCGACGTTTGCCACGCAAACGCTCATTTCAACTCAAAATCGACGTTTGCCACGCAAACGCTCATTTCAAACTCAAAACCGACGTTTGTCATTCAAACGCTCGTCTTTTCAAACAAAGTCACCTAATCAACGTTTGACATTCAAACCAAGATTAAGCTTGTCATTCAAGCCCCCATTTCAAAACACACACACACACACACATACACGATTTCGAGAAAGGTAGAAAGACTCGTCATGCGAGGCGTTTCGGGCGATCTCGTAATACTCTACCCGAAACGTAACGTGACCTCCGAACCTAACAATCTCTGGTACTAAAAAGCTTTTTACTCGTTTTTTCTGCCAATAAAAATGATCCCCATTTTCAAAGTCTTTTCCTAAGTTTTTGCTACCAATAAAAACGACACCATTTTCAATAGCCGTTTCTCAACGTTTGGGCTCAAAATACAAAAACCGCGTGGCGACTCCTCATTTTTTCCTTCCCATGAAGCGAGGTCTCAGACACCAACCCTCCGCGAAAGACAACCGCGTTTTGCGCCCCGCGCGAAATCCCGGGTAATTTCAATATCCAGAACCTTTTGAAAGGATATCCAGAACCTTTTGAAAGGATATCCAGAAGCTTTTGAAAGGATATCCAGAAATTTTGTATTGGCCATGATCTTGGCCCATGGAGAAACGGGTATCCAGAACCTTTTGAAATGTATCCAGAACCTTTTGAAATGATATCCAGAACCTTTTGAAAGGATATCCAGAAGCTTTTTAATTTATATCCAGAACATTTTTAATTGATATCCAAAAGCTTTTTAATTTATATCTAGAACCTTTTTAATCGATATCCAGAACCTTTTTAATTATTTGTGGATATTTTCTGGATATCATTTTGAAAGTTTTTGGATATTCAATTGTTTGTTTCTGGATATTCAATTGTTTCTAGATATTCATTTGTGGATATTTTCTGGATATTCATTTGCTTGTTTCTGGATATTCAATTGTTTGTTTCTGGATATTCATTTGCTTGTTTATGGATATTCATTTGTATGTTTCTAGATATTCATTTGTGGATATTTTCTGGATATCATTTTGAAAGTTTCTGGATATTCATTTGTGTAGTTTCTGAATATTCATTTGTGTAGTTTCTGGATATTCATTTATGTAGTTTCTGGATATACATTTTGATAGTTTACGGATATTCATTTGTATGTTTACGGATATTCACTTCATTTATTTCTGGATATCCTTTCTTTATTATTACGGATATTCACTTCATTTATTTCTGGATATCCTCTTGATTTTTTTTTATTTTATTTTTTTTATGTTTTGTAGCTGCAGATTTAAATAAAGGTGAAGGTAGTAAGAAGCATAAGAAGAATCAATTAAGTGAAGGTCAAGTTAAGAACTCAAATAAGAAATCAACAGTGGATGTGGTTGAAAGTGGTAAGAAACGGACATTTGAACATTGTTGTGTCCCAGAAAGGCTTATTGATCTTGGTTTAACCCCTGCTCAGAAAGAAGATGTTAAATCTATAGGTTTTGGTGGACTATTAGAACTTAAGTTGAATAGATTGCCAACAGGAGGAATTGTGGAATATCTTGTGGAAAGATTTGATTCGGGAAGCTTTATTCAGAGAATCAAAAATAACAAGTATTATATAACAACAAATGATGTTTTTGATATTCTTTGTCTTCCTAGGAACTTAAAAAAAGAGAAGATAAATTGTTCAATAGGTATTGACAAAGAGTTGAGCGCACGATATAAAAATACTTTTGGGAAAGTTAAAGATGGTATTACAGCCCGTCTGCTTGGTGAACGCATCAAAGAACTACACGATGGAGGTGATGAGTTTAAACGCCTCTATGTCTTGTTTCTTTGTCTGTTTCTTTCTTGCACAAGTAGTAACAAAGGGTTGATTTGTTCTTTGTTGGCATTGGTTGAAGATGTTACTCAAATCAAAAGTTTGATTGGTGCCGGTTTGTATTGAATAAGTTATCTCGATGGTGTTAGGAAGTTTAAGGCTTCTTACGCGTAAAGTGAGGTGTTGTAGTGGTTGTGTGGCAATTCTTTTAATAGCTTACTTTCATAGATTTCCATATTTGCGTAAACATGAACTAAATGCACGTCCTTTGATTCAACATTGGACTCAAGAGAAAATTTCTGTCAGGGCTGGGAATGAAGCTAAGATTGGTTGGGGTGGAGTTCCTTATTTGGATAATGTTTATCCTATTACGAGCTATGAGGATGATTTAGATGAAGGACAAATTGTATTGCTGATTGATGCTACTCCTTTTGTTGAGGATGTAAGTCATCCTACAAAAATACCTGCAAGTGAAAATGTTCCAGAAGTTTTGGATTCTGTTAAAGAGTCACTGGAAATATTTCACAATGATATTACAGTTGCTATCAATGCTCACATTGCAAGGATTTCAAAAATTGAGAAGGGGAAAGAAAAAGTTAATAATGATGATGTTGAGAAAGGATCTTTTGAAGAGGAGGATTTGGTTGGTGATAGTGAACCTTGGGGAAGTCAGGTTTTTGATTACATTGATGATATTATTGATAAGTTGAAAACTTCAAAAGTTGAGCTGAAGGAGAAAGGGAAGGTTGGACCATTGCCAACATTTAGGATTTTATCACAGAGTCAAGAATCTGAGCGTACAGCGTCTGATGATAATGTTGACAAATTTCAGAATTTTGATGACAGATATCTGCATGAGCATTATGAGGATCAAGATGTTACCAATGTTGATCAACCAACTGAAGATCAATCTGCAGAGCATCAAATAGCTAGGCTTAATACAGAGGATCAAGTTACTGATTCCCATCTGTTTAAACAACCAATGATTGAGCCTATGTCTGTTATTAAAGAAGTTGACGTGGAAGAAGAATATTCTTCACAAATTTTGGGTGATATTGATAATTTGGTTGGTAAAATTTTTCAACATGGTGTTAATGGTGAGAAGTTTGATAAGATGTTAGATGAAGTGCATTTGGAACCTGTGAATGGTGAGATTATTCTTTCATCTGAATTTATGGTGAAGAATAAGGAAGTAATGATTGGTATGCCAAAGCTAAAGATGGAAGTGGTTGATTATTGCTTCTCAAAATTGATTCTTCCAGAGTCAAAGAAGTAATATCCCGTTTTTATTTCAATATTATTACAGTTGAAATTAAATATGGTATTCAAATTCTAATATTATTTTTTGTGCTTTTTTCGGTTTAATGATCTCATTGGGTCGAAGCGAGACGATATTTTGAGTATGAGAGAAGATACAGATATCACAGGTGTAATTGTGAATGCTTGGACAATGTTGTTGAACAAGCTGGAACATAAAAAGGGTGTAATGAAGAGATTTATGTTTGGTGTTGAACATTCTGTAAGTTTACTTTTTTCAACAACTTACAAGTATATATCGATTTCAGGGTATATATCCATGAAATTTCTTTAAGATATTGTTTATCATTTATATTAACAGGCTACTTGGGCGAAACGTTCTTGCAATGCTCGTATTGGTCTTTGCGAAATGCTTCAAACTTTTTGTATTGGAAAAATGATGTTAATGTCGATGGGAATTTAATGGATACGAAAGAAGTAGATACGGTATGTATTTTCATTTGTCAATACATTTCTGGATATCATATTGAAAATTTCTGGATATACTTTATGGTATTTCTGGATATATCCATGACCAAGGCCTAGGCCAAGGCCAAGGCCTATGCCATGGTCAAAGTAATT
Source organism: Adenophora triphylla var. japonica (assembly GCA_022495995.1). Taxonomy (NCBI): domain Eukaryota; kingdom Viridiplantae; phylum Streptophyta; class Magnoliopsida; order Asterales; family Campanulaceae; genus Adenophora; species Adenophora triphylla. The sequence continues at coordinate 409,715 of JAFEMH010000537.1, read as the reverse complement.
TTTGGATATACTTTATTGTATTTCTGGATATACTTTATGGTATTTCTGGATATATCCATGACCAAGTCCTAGGCCAAGGCCAAGGCCTATGCCATGGCCATAGTAATTTCTGGATATACTTTATGGTATTTCTGGATATATCCATGACCAAGGCCTAGGCCAAGGCCAAGGCCTATGCCATGGCCAATGCCATGGATTTAGCCATGTCCAAGACAAATAAAAAATTTACGGATAGTCACCTAATATATTTACGGATATACTTTATGGTATTTACGGATATATCCATGACCAAGGCCTAGGCCAAGGCGAAGGCCTATGCCATGGCCAAAGTAATTTACGGAATATACTTTATGGTATTTACGGATATACTTTATGGTATTTACGGATATATCCATGACCAAGGCCTAGGCCAAGGCCAAGGCCAAGGCCTATGCCATGTCATAGTAATTTCTGGATATACTTTATGGTATTTCTGGATATACTTTATGGTATTTCTGGATATATCCATGACCAAGGCCAAGGCCAAGGCCTATGCCATGGCCAATGCCATGGATTTAGCCATGTCCAAGACAAATAAGAAATTTCTGGATAGTCACCTAATATATTTCTGAATATACTTATTTTTTTGCAGTTTTTTATCCCATACTTTAGGGGAAGCAGTAAAAGTGGGCACTTTAAACTATATGTGTACAACATGGCTTCAAAATCCATTCACTATTTTGACAACCTTTCAATGAATGAAGCAAAAAAAGCTGAAGTTGTGAAACTTACGAAAGCATTGGTATATGTTTTGAAACTTACGAAAGCAGTTTTATATTTTTCATTTTTGTTTTCATTGGTTATCTAATATTTTATACTTTAAATTTTTTCAGTATGTGCCTATGAAAGCTTTTTTGAAAAAGGTTGATCATCCATGTTATAATGATTTTGAAGGCAAAAAATCATATAAATTTGAATACATGGAATGTGATTGGGTTCTTAAAGAAAATGATGTTAACCATGATTGTGGAGTTTATGTGATGTCTGAGATGAATGATTTTCAAGGATCAAAGTACTCATGCCCTGAGTTATGTCAGGTACTATTAAGGTTTTTTTATTCATATTTATATTATATGAGTTTGTATATATATGTTTTAACAATTTTTTTTTTTTACTTTGTAGGATAAACAAAGGATCCGTCTATGAGCTGAAATTCTTTCAACACTTTTTCTTAGTCAATTGAACAAAGATAAGGATAAGTTAATGATTCAGGCAAACACTTTTGAAAAAGAGAAGAAAACAAAAAGAACAGAAGAACAAAGTAATGTACAAGATTCATAGATGTATGTAATTATGTAATTAGGAATCTGGTTTGGTGATGTAATTAATGTACTTTAGTGAATTGATAGTTTCTGGATATTCATATTGAAAGTTTCTGGATATTCATATTGATAGTTTCTGGATATACATTTTTATAGTTTCTGGATATGCATTTTGATAGTTTCTGAATATCATATTGAAAATTTCTGGATATATCCATGACCAAAGCCTAGGCTAAGGCCAAGGCCTATGCCATGGCCAAAGTAATTTCTGAATATACTTTATGGTATTTCTGGATATACTTTATGGTATTTCTGGATATATCCACGACCAACGCCTAGGCCAAGGCCTATGCCATGGTCATAGTAATTTCTGGATATACTTTATGGTATTTATGGATATACTTTATGGTATTTCTGAATATATCCATGACTAAGGCCAATTAAAGTTTCTGGGTATTCAATATAGTTATTTCTAGATATACTTTTTGATAGTTTCTGGATATTCAAATTAAGAGTTTCTGGATATAAAATTGATATACTTTTTGATAGTTTCTGGATATACTTTTTGATAGTTTCTGGATATACTTTTTGATAGTTTCTGGATATTCATATTGATATTTTCTGGATATACTTTTTGATGGTTTCTGGATATACTTTTTGATGGTTTCTGGATATACTTTTTGATAGTTTCTGGATATAAAATTGAAAGAAAACAAACTAAGTAAATTATTTTAAATATAATTACAAAAAAAAAAAAAACCAACAATAACAACAAAAACAACTGCAACAAGGGGAGGAGCAAGAACAACAACAGCAACAAGAACAAACATCAACATCCCCTAATTCCCATCATTGACTGTCATATCTTTGCTCTAGTGCGATGTCTTTGTTCCATGGATATTTCTCCATACGAAGAAATAGATCCAAAATGAATAGCATGCGCAAAGAGTTGGTCCCAAGTCAATGTTCTTGTTAGAAAGTTCCTCTGGGGGCAGAATGGGCATTGTAATTTATTTTCCCCATTATAGAGGGGAAAATGCCCATTTTGGATTGATCGCTTGTGCCTTGCAACTTTTTGCTCCAGGGTCAATTCTCTGTTAACCCTAGGCAGAACATCCACATTATCATCTACATATTCAACCTCCTCAGGCTGAAACCCTAAATCAGAATCAGAACTTTTGTCCTGCTGAGCTTGGTTGTTGTTGTTGTTATTCATTTTGAGAAATTTGTTTTTTTTTTGTTGTGATGGTAGGAGTGGTGTTGTATGGTATTTATATAGGATGAGTACTTGAAACAAGTAAAAAAAGTTGCTCAATGAATTCAATGCACTTACATTTATTACTCTTTGAATTCAATGAATTCAATGCACTTACCATCTGTACACATTTATTACTCTTTGAATTCAATAGTAAGTTTGAATGTTTTTTTGACCATTAAAAACAAGGAAACTTATCTAAATGAATATCCAAAAACTTACAAATGAATATCCAGTCACGGATTCAATAGTTAACTACATTTCAAACAAAAACAGTCATGGATTCAATAGTGCCAAATTTCAAACAAAAATAGTCACGAATAACAATACATCACCTATATTACAAAATACATCAAACACAACAATATTAAAAACAGAATTTAGTACCATTAAACACTACCACTACCACCTGCTCCATCATCGCCTACATTGTCATTCAATTTGTTTTTTGGATCATATTCATTCAAAATATATTCCAAATACATTTCCAAAGCCTTGTGGTGAATCCTAGCGGCTTCATCAATGTTGTGAGCGTTTCCAAACTCATGAGCATGATTGTCTATCCCCACATAATCCTTATCCCTACAATTGTGTCCATTACATGGCTCCAATGGACAACGAAATGAGGGAGTTCCATTTGCAGAAGAAGGCTTCAAAACAACAAGATGACCATTGAGGAATTTTTGGTAGCACACCATGTATATTTTCCAACTTTTGTCATCATTTGAATCACCAAAAGTTGGCTCCCCAGAATTTCCCTTGCCTTTGTTCATCACTAGAAAAATTATTAAAGGTAGAATTTTTCTTGAACGTGATGTATATGCTTACCTTTGGACAGATTTATATAGGATGAGTACTTGAAACCAGTCAAAAAAGTTGGTCAATGAATTCAATGCACTTACCAACTGTACACATTTATTACTCTTTGAATTCAATAGTAAGTTTGAATGCTTTTTTGACCATTAAAGTATATCCAGAAACTATCAATTCTATATCCAAAAACTCTTAATTTGAATATCCAGAAACTATCAAAATGTATAACCAGAAACTTTCAATATGAATATTCAGAAACTATCAATTCTATATCCAGAAACTCTTAATTTGAATATCCAGAAACTATCAAAATTTATATCCAGAAACAACCATATTGAATACCCAGAAACTTTAATTGGCCTTGAACTTAGCCTTGGCTTTGACCATGGCCTTGGCCTTGGCCTTGACCATGGCCTTGGCCTTGGACTTCTGGATATCAATGCACTTACCAACTGTACACATTTATTACTCTTTGAATTCAATAGTAAGTTTGAATGCTTTTTGACCATTAAAGTATATCCGAAACTATCAATTCTATATCCGAAACTATCAATTCTATATCCGAAATTATCAATTCTATATCCGAGAAACTTACAAATGTATATCCGAAAACTATCATCAATTTACGGATATGCACCTACCACATTTACGGATATACATTCACATACTCGGATATAATTGGCCTTGGCCTTGGACTTGGCCAAGGCCAAGGCCAAGGCCAAATCCATGACAAGTTCAAGGCCAAGGCCAACTTGTCCATGGAAAGGCCAAGTCCAAGGCTTGGCCATGGCCTTGGCCTTGACCATGGCCTTGGCCTTGGACTTCTGGATATCAATGCACTTACCAACTGTACACATTTATTACTCTTTGAATTCAATAGTAAGTTTGAATGCTTTTTTGACCATTAAAGTATATCCAGAAACTATTAATTCTATATCCAGAAACTATCAATTCTATATCCAGAAATTATCAATTCTATATCCAGAAACTTACAAATGTATATCCAGAAACTATCATCAATTTCAGGATATGCACCTACCACATTTCTGGATATACATTCACATACTTCGGATATAATTGGCCTTGGCCTTGGACTTGGCCAAGGCCAAGGCCAAGGCCAAATCCATGACAAGTTCAAGGCCAAGGCCAACTTGTCCATGGCAAGGCCAAGGCCAAGGCCAAGTCCAAGGCTTGGCCAAGGCCAAGGCCAATGACAAAATTTCTGGATATGCACCTACCACATTTCTAGATATACATTCACATACTTCTGGATATATAATTGGCCTTGGCCTTGGACTTGGCCATGGTCAAGGCCAAGGCTAAGTACAAAATCAAGGTCAAGGACAAGGTCAATGCCAAAGCCAATAAGCAATTTACGGATATCAATTTCTTTCATTTACGAACATAAAAACATCAAATATCTGTATATAAAATATTTAACTAGTCAACTTAATAAATTGTACTTCAATCTAAAAACTATTAAATCAAATGTTCATTTGGTGTTTTTGAACCAAACTCATCGGTGATTGGCTTTCTTCTATCAAACTTTGTCTTTAGCTTTCGTTTTACGCCCTTTGTATTTGCACGAATTGGATCCATCACAATTTGGAGCACTTGTTATACTTTTTGAACCAACGCTATCATTAACACTTGTCGTAGATCTACATTCCTGTTGATTTTCTGACAACAATTGTTGTATAAGAAGTGAGTCTCTATTGAACCCATCTTCCAGTATCTTTTTTGCAGCTTTGTTTTCATGACAAGCCATCATCAGATTGTGGTATTTCATTGCCATATTTTGTTTCCAGGGAATGAATTCATTTTTCTCTGTTGATGTATTATCTTTTCCTTGATAGACTTTGTCCCATACATCTTTTTTTGCCATCTTTGTCCACCTTTTTTCAATGTAGATATATGGTATCCTTGTGACATTTGATAAATTCAGCGCCTTTATGCAATGAAAGCATAACCAACCGTTGTAGTAAGCGATTGCATTGCATACAACCGTTACACTTTCATCATTCCTAACAAAGAGTACACTCTCATATTTATCTGGGTACTTCTCATGAGCAACATGTATGAATCTGCAATCTTCATCACTTTCATCTCCAAATTTGTATACGACGGGGAAAAGCTCGTTTTACCTCAATCTCAAAGAACTTGAATATACGTGGTGTGTATACCTCATTTGCTTGTTTTATGATACCACCATACATGTCTCGGTTGAGGGACTGAGATTGATGCTTGAAATTCCTTCTCTTGTTCGAGTATTCCTCCAACGTTTAAGCTGTTTCATTGAATATGTCAAAGAAGCTGAGTGAGGGATGTGTTTGTTTGCTTTGAAACAAAGGGCATGATTTGTGCTCTCGCTTCTTTGGGATGACAATATTCAGTGAGAAGAAATTTGTGCTTAAAGCTGTGCACCATTTCTCCCGTAGTCCATATAGACGCTTGAACCAGGAATTTTCAACGAGATTGTATTTCACGAGCATTGACTCCCAACATCTTTCAAATTCATCCTCACTGGTACATCCCATTAAACAATGATCAAATTCTTTTTTAAAATCTTCATTTGTCTTCAATTGTCCAAAGTGGGATACAACATTTTGTTGGATGTGCCATAAACATAGCCTATGCCTCGTCCGCCCTTCAAATACGTATTATAATAAAGTTTACGGATATTAACATTATATGCTTACGGATATTAACATACAATAAATTTTCATTGACCAATTTTTTGTCATGGCTTAGGCCTTGGCCATGTCCAGAAACTAACAATTGAATATCCAGAACTACCAAAAGAATATCCAGAAACTACCAAATTGAATATCCAAGAAACTTTATATTGAATAACCAGATACTTTAGAATGACTAGCTACTGGATATTCAATCTGGTAGTTTCTGGATATAAACACCAATGACATCTGGGTAAAGTTAAGGCACATCTGAATTATTGTTAGAACTATATAGCACAAATAAAATACTAGATAAGAAATATTATAAAAGAACTGGTTATGGAATTTTATAATCATATCTCTTCAATTGCATTTGACATTGCTTGGTCTTGGTTTGTAAATATTGTTTTTGGTTCTTTTCCTCCCATTGATTTTCTAAACTGCTTAAGCAACCAGACAAATGTTTCTTTTTTTTTTCATTTGCTATGAAAGCACAATCAAACATGATAGTGTTCCAATGATTATTAATGCCAACTATTGGGGCACAAATAAGATTGTATCTATTTGTAGTATAAGTTGTGTCAAATATAACCAGATCTCCATAGAGCTTGTAATCTTCCTTCATCATACTATCTCTCCAAAATATAGCCCCAAGTCTTCCTTCATCATCAAATTTGATTTTAAAATAGAACCCTCGATCTTTCAGTGAAATTTCAAAAAGCCTATCAACAACATTCGAGCATCACCATTTTCAATTTTTTCCATTCTAAGTTTACGAACAAAATTGACATGATCTTTCTTTGTGTGACCAACATGTTCCTCTCCACCATTGCTTTTACCAAAAGACTATATCCATCGATTGGTTTTATACCAGCTTCTTCCATTATTTCAATTATTTCACCCTGATCTTCTGAGATACACCTTTCACTACGCTTCAAATGGTTCCAATCTATCCTTGTCATTGGATGATTGTGCTCTGTAACATGGCGGTCAACAACATACATATCTTCCTCTTTTAGCAATTTCGCCCTCAAAAGAGCCTTACATTGAGTCCTCTTTATGTAATTTCTCCTTCTATTTTGTTGTTTTTTGGTAACATCGAGTTGTTCAACTGGTGAAGGAATTTGAACTTCATTAACATCAACTGGTGATGGAACACTGATTTTATCCTCTTGGGTTGATCTGGTAACTCCTTCACATGAGCAACGGAATAGCTTGTCTAATATCCTTGAAGTCTTTTTTGAAACATGATTTGTTGACAACTTAATACTAAATCCTAGTGCATTTGCATGAAGTTTATACGGTTTGTACAATTCCTCCCATGTCTTTGCTTTTGTTCCCGGCAAATTTTTGCTTATATCAATATTAGGGTCCTCGATTCTGATTCTTGCACACACAAAATATATTAAAAAGAATAATGTTATATGAAATCGGTAATTCTAAATCAATATGTCAATAAAGTTAAGAGAGAAAACCTATTTGTAGCCCGGTTTCGGGATACGTAGGTTGTTAAATTTGAGATTCTAAACCAATAGGAGAATATGATTACGCAAGAAAAGGCGGTAGTTAGTTAGTTTACGGATATTCATTTTGAAGGTTTACGGATATTCATTTTTGTAGTTCTGGATATAGCATTGGCCTTGGCCAAGGACATGGCCATATCCCTTGGCCTAGTACATTGCCGGTTTAAAGTTTACGGATATTCCACTTGGTACTTTCTGGATATACATTTTATTGTTTCTGGACATGGTCAATTGTGTGTTTCTGGATATTCAATGTGGTAGTTCTGGATATTCATTTTGAAGGTTTCTGGATAATCATTTTGAAAGTTTCTGGATATTCATTTTTGTAGTTTCTGGATATAGCATTGGCCTTGGCCAAGGACATGGCCATATCCCTTGGCCTAGTACATTGCCAGTTTAAAGTTTCTGGATATTCAATTTGGTACTTTCTGGATATACATTTTATTATTTCTGGACATGGTCAATTGTGTGTTTCTGGATATTCAATTTGGTAGTTCTGGATATTCATTTTGAAGGTTTCTGGATACTCATTTTGAATGTTTTCGAATATTCATTTTTGTAGTTTCTGGATATAGCATTGGCCTTGGCCAAGGACATGGCCATATCCCTTGGCCTAGTACATTGTCAGTTTAAAGTTTCTGGATATTGAATTTGATACTTTCTATATATACATTTTATTGTTTCTGGACATGGTCAATTGTGTGTTTCTGGATATTCAATTTGGTAGTTCTGGATATTCATTTTGAATGTTTCTGGATATTCATTTGATAGTTTCTGGATATACATTTGAAGGTTTTTGGATACTCATTTTATAGTTTATGGACATGGTCAATTGTGTGTTTATGGATATATAATTTGGTAGTTCTGGATATTCAATTTGGTAGTTTCTGGATATTCGTTTTGAAGGTTTCTGGATATTCATTTTGAAGGTTTCTGAATATGTACCTAACACATTTCTGGATATACAGTTTTGGTACTTCTGGATATCATTTATATAAATTTCTGGATATGTACCTTACACATTTCTGGATATACATTTTTGGTACTTCTGGATATCATTTATATAAATATCTGGATATAATTTATATAAATATCTGGGTATGAATATAGAGATGGTCATGATATATAAAAAATTAACAAGTAAGTTATATTGAGATCAAACCTATAGCCTGAAGAATATCGATTTGTGTAGCCTGGAGAATATCGATTTGTGATATTTCTGAATATCTGTCATGTAATTGAGCTTCCATTTATGCTATTGATGGATAGATCCAAAATTACGTAGATCAATCTCTGAAAATGTACAATAACAATCGATCTTAGTACAATAAACGTTGATTAAAATTAAAAACAGTAGTTGATGATTTGGTTCATATTACCTGATTTAATCAATATCGATTTCTGTATTGTTTCTTGATATTCATTTTGATTGAACTGTCCTGCTCGTCTCCATTTGCTGTGATCGTTGTAGTGTGTCTCTGTGTGTATCTACGCAAATATTGAATTTATCTAGGTTTTTGGACAATAGAACCGGTTTAATTCAAATGATTGCCGATTTTTGAATATATTAAAAAACTCGTTTCTCCATACAGAGATGGAGAAACGCGTTTTTCACCAGACCAACTCCTGCTAATAAGGGGAGCTGATCAGATCCTTATATATGTTATACACAAATCTCGTTTATTTTCAATGTGAAATATTGTTTTCTTGCACAAATTAAATACTATATTCTGTGACGCCTCAATAAAACTTAAACATATATTATAATATTTTAGGTGATATATACATGGATATTGATAAGCAAGAAAACAGAAAAGAAAAGAAGTTTATGGTTCGAAAATATGCTGATCAGGGGCATCTTTTATACGAAGTTAATTTGTAGATTCTTTATTATTGGTGGCCTTGAATATCTCAGTAAAGTCAAACACATTAAGAGTCATCGGCCAGAACATTGCTATAGTACAACTATATGTTGTGTGAAATTTGTTTATATCTATATAGCTTAAGAGTAGGTCTGCTGAGAAACGCGTTTCTCCATAACTATGGAGAAACGCGTTTTTAATAGCCAGAAGCTATACGTTTGATAATCAGAAGAAAATTTCTGGATATCAGTCTCAAAGGATTCTGGATATCCAGAAGCTTTGGACCGGATATCCAGAAGCCTTTGGGCGGATATCCAGAAAAAATAGATTTGAAGCCAAATCCAAGGCCAAGACCAGAAATTGCTTATTGAAGGTTTCTGGATATCCAGAAACCTTCAAATGTATATCCAGAAACCATCAAATGAATATCGAAACATTTTGAAAGTTTACGGATATCATTTTGAAGGTTTCGGATATCACTTTCATAAGCTTCGGATATCCTTTCAAAGGGTTACGGATATCAGAACCTTTGAGACTGATATCCAGAAGTAACCATGGGACAAGGTCATGGCCAATGCAAAAAGTTTCTGGATATCCTTTCAAAAGGTTCTGGATACCCGTAACCCGTTTCTCCATAACTTATGGAGAAACGCGTTTCTCCCTAGATTTTACGATAGCTTAATGGGTAAACGAGCCATGCATTTAAGTTCTTATTTCGACTTTGAAATTGTCACCCAAAAAAGACATTAAAAAATAAGGACCAAACGGCAAAAAACTTTCAAAAATCCTAAAATATGGTATTAATATATTCTCAAAACCCTAAAACGAAAAAAAAACCTAGTTAAGTAAAAATTATGAAAATATCAAAAAAAAAAATCAGGAGCCCATTTGATTGCCATGATTCGGGATTTATAACCTAAAGCGCTTGTGTGACGGGTCTATGCCCATGACTTTTTGCCTGTCTCGAATATAGCTTCGATTTAATATGATGTGTATTTTGTGATTCATCCGAAATAAAAAATTACGCTTATTTTCGCGCACATGGTCAAAAGTCTCCAAAAACTCAAAAGCTTATGTTTTCTACCACATCAGATCCACAACCAACCTCAAGACGTAGTGGCGGATGAAGTTATTGGGGGAGTGTGGTGGCGGGGAAAGAAAATGTGGTAGCTAGGCTCTTTGTGAAAATATCAGCTACTTGGTCTGTGAAGAAATATGATGTAACTTAAGGAACCCTTGTTGATGAAACTCACGAACAAAATGAAGGTCTATTTCAGAGTATGACGAGTACATGAAATATCGGGTTTTTTGACATATGTAGCGCTAATATGTTATCACAATAGAGACAAGGCGGAATAAGTGGATGCCAAGTTCACAGAACAAATAGGAGAACCAACGGATTTCAGCAGTCGTGGAAGCTAAAGCTCTATATGCGGCTTCACTACTTGAGCGGTAGACGGTGTGTTGCTTTTTGGCAGACCAAGCCACAAGATTAAGACCAATAAAGACACACGCACAGTGGTTGAGCGGCGGTCATCAGGAGATCCGGCCCAATTTGTGTCACAAAAGGCGACGATAGAGGTGTCAGGAGAGGAGCCGAAAGAGAGACCAAGAGAGAACTTACTTTTGAGGAACCGAAAAATGCATTTCACTGCTTGCATATGAGAAGTGCGAGGAGAGTGCATGAATTGACAAACTTGATTGACCGCAAAGGAGATATGCGGTCTAGTGAGAGTAACGTATTGGAGTCCGCCTACCATGCTACAGTAGAGAGTCGCATCTGGTAGCATATCACCTTCCAAATCCGTGAGATGAAGTCTCGGGGCTAGAGGTGTCGAAGCGGACTTGCTCAGTGCATATTGAATTTGTGAAGAAGATCTGAAGCATATCAGAATTGATTTAAATGTAGGTGAGATGGTGTTCGGGTAGCTTTGATGCCCAAGAAGAAGCTGAGAGGACCCAAATGCCTACTATCAAAAGTAGAACAAATGGAATCAATGACTTGGTTTACCACAGTTTTGCTAGATCCGATAACAAGGATATCATCCACATAAACAAGAATATCAACCTTAGAGTCTGAACGATGTCCAACAAATAGAGAGGAATCCGCCCGACTGTTAAAGAACCCAAAGAAAAAAGGAAATCATGTAATCGATGGAACCAAGCACGTGGAGACTGTTTGAGATCGTAAAGAGCCTGATGAAGGCAACACACATGATTTGGATATTGTGGGCTGGCAAAGCCGGGTGGTTGAGCCATATATACCTCTTTTAAAAGAATACCATTGAGAAAAGCATTGCGGACATCCATTTGTTCTATAGGTTATGATCGAGAGTGAGCTAATGAGAGAACTGAACGAATTGTGGCTAGTTTATTCACGGGACTGAAAGTCTTGTCATAATCGATGCCTTTGTTTAGTGTACTCTTGAGCTACTTGTCGAGCTTTGTAACGCTCAAGTGAACCATCGGCTTGGCATTTAACCTTCTAAATTCAACGACTACCTACAACATTATGATTTTGTGGACGGGGAACAAGAAACCACGTGCCATTCTTTTGAAGTGTCGTTATCTCCTCTAACATGGCCTGTTGCAAATGAACAATCGGGGCAGCCTGTTTAAACGTACGAGGTTCGAAGAAGGGTGAATCCCCGGATGTAGCTGCAAATGCAAAGGGATGTTTAGGGGAAAAGATACCTGACTTTTCCCGAATGGTCTTGGGATGGGTACCAAGAACAGGCGCTAGTGCTATGGAGGGGAGCTACCACCGATATGAAATAAATTTCCTGGCTCAATCTAATCCACGTGCATTGGCACAGACTAAAGTCAAATATTGGCCCAAATTTAAACATCATCAACCTTTTCGGGCCTGGAAAATGGGGCAGTTACCAAATAATTCTTCATCCTAATGAAAACAACCTCTAAGGACACGTATTTTGAAATTTGACCACCAGGTTCTTTAGTTATTGATGGACACGCGTGTCCCTAGTAAATTGATAAAAATTATAACTCTACCACTTAGTTAAATGACGTGGGCACGCGTGGCAGCTCCCTTGTGCTTTCTCCCTTTTATTCCTCTCTCCTCTTTCTTTCACTGTCTTTCTTTTTTTTTTCTCTCAAAACTTTAAAATGAAATATCTTAAAATTCAGAAGTAAAAAAAAAATGAAATCGCCATTGTATTCGTATTGTCAAAACGAATCAAACTAGTATCATCCGCATATAATTAAGACCAACTTTGACAATTCCACAATTGTTTGAAGTTCACATAGTTTTTTAGAAGTTCACATTTGTTTTTCACAGTTGTTCCTATAGCAATAAAAGAAGTTTAATTAAGTTTATAATTTCGTCATGAAAATGTTTTATATTTTACTTAATTCACTGTTGTTTTAAATTATGTTCACAGACGTTTTAGTCTTTTATAACTTCTATTTTTCCTATTTTATGAGATTGTTTGATATATTTGTTATGTTCACAGTTTTTTTTTTATTTAAGTTCACATTCTATTTTTTGTCTTTTATGACATCTATTTTTGCTATTTATGAGATTATTTGACATATTTATTAATTTACAGTTGTTTTTAGTTAAGTTAACAATTGTTTTTGTCAAGTTAATTTAGTTTTTTATGGTCTCAATATTTGCTAATTAATAATATTAATTGACATATTTGTTAATTCATAGTTATTTTTAGTTAAGTTTACAATTATTTTTAGTTAAGTTAACAGTTGTTTTTAGTCTTTATGACCTCTATTTTTGTTATTTTATTAGATTATTTGACATATTTGTTAATTTACAGTTATTTTAAATTAAGTTAACAGATGTTTTTAGTATTTACGGTATAGACACACTAACAAGTTAAGTTTTAAAAAGTTTTGACTTGAATGAGGCCAGGCCTTCTATGTCTCATACTTTTGAATGCATTCATCTATGGATATCTTTGTCAGTCATTGTAATGACCATGTTAGTATTATTTTTTTGTCAATGTTCATTTTGATTTGTTTTGAGTGGAATAGTTTTTTGTCAATGTTCATTTTAATTTGTTTTGAGTGAAAAAGATTGGCCATAGCCCACAAGAATATAGTCAACAACTTCAATGGCAAAGTTCTGGCCATCAACACCACCAAACCCACCATTACCAAAAGCAAAACCAAAACCAAAACCACAACCACAATACATCCAAATTTCAAATATTTTTTATAACAATTTTTAGAAATTATCCATCCTTATCCAAGAAAAATTAACAAGAAAAGTAATTATAACATGGGCCTCAATCTCCCATAAATGAGCAAACCCTCTTAAGAAAAATAGTGGAATAACCATATTCAAACATTCAAACAAAAACTCAAACATGGGGAGAGGGAAAGAGAGAGAGAAAGAGAGAGGAAGACATAATTTCAAAAATTCAGAGCTATAACCGAAGAACAAGTAGTAGATCGATGAATATGAATGGTCGGCATTCGCAACAATTTCAGAGCTACGATTCAGGCCAGAGAATATTATAAGATGTAGATGCGACAAAAGGGGAGAGATGTCGGCATTGGAGAGGTTGATGGTGAATGGCGTGTTGGAGATGGTTTGAGTTGGGATGTCGCCGGAAAAGGATCTTAGGTTGGGAAAGAAGGGAAGGCGGGAGGAGGAGGAAGGGAGTGGTTGTCGACAGTAGGGGAGGGGTTGCCAGAGGTGGGGAAGGGTGTAACGACCCTAACCCTAGGCACTATTTTAGCATCTCATTATATACATTTTATGTTATTTGTTGACTTTATGTGCTCACTTTATGTCTTTGACTGTTTATGAAAAGTTAGGATGTTTATGAATTAACTTTAAGGCCTTAGGGTTTAATTGGAAATAAGATAAAGTGTTGGGGTAAAGTTATAAGAATTGAGAATAAATAAAATATTATGTGTAGTCAAGGTGTGTTGTGTAAAGATGTGGAGTAGAGAGGTTAGTTGTATCCTTTAAATCTTGGGGGACCTAATTGAGTATAGGGAATAGATCTCATTTAATTTAGTCAAGGGAGGCCACGCCTCTCACTTTTTCATCATTCTCTACCTTAACCTCCCCATTCCCTCATCATCTTCTTCAAACTCCTCAATTAGAAAATCTCCATGGAAATCCTTCCCCTAAGCTTTTCATTCCAAAAATCATAACAATTCCAATTCCTTCTCATTTTGCGATCCGTTGGCATATTCTTGTTTGGGGCGACGACGGGAGCGCATCAAGCTAGAAAAAATCATTATTTCATCTCGTATTGTCAAAGTGAGTTATTATGACTTTCCTTCAAAACTAGATCATGAAATATTTGATTTTGTTAGGGTGTTGCTATAATTGTTGTTTGATATTTTAGAGCACCTTCTTGGAGTGAGAAGCTTGGTTAATGACCTAAATATAATGTTAATGTTCATGGAAGTTGATAAAGAGAAAAGAGTTTGGTTTAAGTTGAAATAGGAAGGTTAAACATGAAATGAGGTAGTGTAATGAGTGAAACAACTAAGTAGTAAGGGGATTAAATCTATCTTACTTGATTGGAGTGATTTAGGATGAGTTTGGTGAAGTTAGTAAACCTTTTGATGTTCTTAAAACAGAGTGAATTGGTTTGGTTGTTTGGTTTCTTGAGTTGTTGCTGAAGTCCTGCTACTGATGTCTGATTTTGGCCGTGACACGAGTCGTGCCCCTTAGCACGAGTCGTGCCCATGGCCCATTCGTGTAAACGACTCGTGGAGAGCTTGGCCAACCGTGCTGATTAGTTTGGGGCTAAAATGGCACGAGTCGTGCCATGCCCTGTTCACACCGAACCATTTTTCAAGCTGTAGAAACCTATTCAACTTAGAACATAATTGAACCCTCTTTAACTCTAATTAAAGTAGAACAACTTAGCTACACTACGATGTCTTAATTGGTCAAAATGGAATAGTGGAAGTATTTTAAATATTGCTCGGAAAATGCTTGATAGCCTTGTTTGGCAACTTCACTAAAGTGACCCCAACTTGGTTAATTGATCTTGGGCCTTTTATAGAGGTTATGAATTGTTACATATTGATCATGTAAGGTTGGTTGATGATGTATTGTAACATTACTTGAGTTCATATCCATGGTTTGTGATATCAATAGTGTATGAATTGTATGTTACACTATGGTATTGATTGGAACATGAGTATGATTTACCATGTTATTATATTTCTTATCCCTTTGGTGGATTTTATTTCAAGTAACTATTATGTTCTTGGACTTGTGTTAATCAACTGATGTTAGGGGTATAGCAGAATACGATCAATTATGGAAAGTGTGACCTAATGTGATCGGATTACGTTATACATGTGACTGTCCCCTTCTGTGGCCACAGATTGGGGTTATAGCATCTGTATTGAGCCAAAAGCCTTACAGAGTTGCTAGTATCTTATATGGTTTCCTAAAAAAAGGGTCATATAAGAGTGAATAATGCTTAAGCAGTTCACAAATAAGAGGAGTTTTATCTCCCGATGTTGTACGACTTATTGGTCAGACGGAAAAAGGTAAACCAAGGTAATGTAATGTGTTTACGAATTTTCCAATGTGTTATATGCACCTTGCTATGTGTTGCATCGTATTTGGCATATTCTTGCATTCATAATAGCTTGCTGAGATTTATTCTCACCCTTCTCCCTTTAATGTTTTTAGATCTCGAGACAGGCGGACCAGCCAAGTAAGGACGGAAAGGAGTTTGGAAGTAGTCTTTTGGGATTGTCGGGGTATGTATAGGTTGGCGTAGAAAGATGTATTTTGGTATAACTCCTTTATGGAGTTTATGTATATAAAAACTTGGTTTCAACGTTATAACCGAAATCTTTTGTAACTAAAACAGGTTGTTACTTTTCAAAGTTGTTTAACTCTTCCTCCAAGTGGAGATGAATGGAGTTATTTTGCAATGGTTATGTTAAGCATGTTTAAGTGTGTAAGTTAAATCAAAGTTTTAAAATCTAGGAAGTTGGAGTTAGTTTGGGGACGCTCCCGCTCGGGACACGTGTTGGTTCTGGGTTGGGGTCTCCACAAAGGGGGAGGTCGCTGGAGGAGACAAAGGGGGTCTCCGAAGGTGGGGAAGGGGGATTTCGCTGGAGGAGACGAATGGGGGTCTCTGGAGGTGAGGAAGGGGGAAGTGCCCGAGGAGACGAAGGGGGTCGCCGGAGGTGGGTAGGGGAGAGAGAGAATGTAAAGAGAGAAAGAGAGTGTGTGACTGTGGGAGGGGGTGGGTTTTTATTTGGTGTGTAGGATATAACTGGTCCTTGGATCCTATAATAAAATTGATTTAATGCTGGACTAGATGATTTAAATCCAAACTAGTGCTACACCCATACGTTAAACGCACGGATAAAAAACTATTTCAAAGAAAGTTAGAAATAATAGGAGAAGTTTCTCTCTATAGAGCACGTCACACATCTATCCCTTTTATTTTCCCCTTTTTCTTTATAGCAAGTCACTATCTTACAAATGTGAAATGACAAAATTGACCAATTTTCCAATTCCAAAACTGGTTGTGAGTGAGAAACGAAAATGGAAAGCTTTCTTGAGAAATTAAGGAGTTATGAAAGGTCTTAGTTAGGGAGTCATTTGGAGGTGATTAGACGTCCTAGGCGTGACCTAGGCGCGCCCAACGCCAAGAAAGCTGATGTTCACGAAGGAGCAAAAGGCCCCAAAATTTATACTATTTTATTTTCTAGCACTATGCTAAGGCCTCTCAATATATACTACTCCATTTTCCTGCATTTCAATTCCTAAACGATGTGGGTTTAATATCCCATTTGGTTTTCAAATGCTAAGGTCTCTCAATATATACTACTCCATTTCCTAGCATTTCAATTCCTAGACGATGTGGGATTAATGTCCAATTTGGTTTCAAATGCTAAGGCCTCTCAATATATACTACTCCATTTCCTGGCATTTCAATTTCTAGACGATGTGGAATTAATATCCCATTTGATTTTCAAATGCTAAGTCCTCTCAATATATACTAAATGGAAAGCTTTCTTGAGAAATTAAGGAGCTAAGAAACGTCTTAGTTAAGGAGCCATTTGGCGGTTATTAGGCGCCCAAAGCGTGCTTAGGCGCGCCCAACACCAAGAAAGTTGGTGTTCACTAAGGATCCCCAAAATTTATACTATTCCATTTTCTAGCACTTCAATTCCTAGACGATGTGGGATTAATATACCATTTGGTTTTCAAATGCTAAGACCTCTCAATATATACTACTCCATTTCCTAGCATTTCAATTCCTAGACAATGTGGGATTAATATCTCATTTGGTTTTCAAATGCTAAGGCCTCTCAATATATACTACTCCATTTTTTAGCATTTCAATTCCTAGACAATATGAGATTAATATCTTATTTGGTTTTCAAATGCTAAGCCTCTTAATATATATTATTCCATTTCCTAGACGTAAATGGAAAGCTTTCTTGAGAAATTAAAGAGCTATGAAAAGACTTAGTTAAGGAGCTATTTGGCGGTGATTAGGCGTCCTAGGCGTGACCTAGGCGCGCCCAACACAAAGAATGTTGTTGTTCACTAAGGAGTCAAAAGTCCCAAAATTTATACTACTCAATTTTCTAGCATTTCAATTTCTAAACGATGTGTGATTAATATCCCATTTGATTTTCAAATGCTAAGGCCTCTCAATATTCCTACACGATGCGGGATTAATATCCCATTTGATTTTCAAATACTAAGGTCTCTCAATATATATTAATTGTAAAGCTTTTTGAGAAATTAAGGAGCTATGAAAAGTCGTAGTTAAGGAGCCATTTGGCGGTGATTAGCCGCCCTAGGCGTGACCTAGGTGCATCCAACACCAAGAAAGCTGGTGTTCACTAAGGAGCCAAAGGCTCCAAAATTTATACATAAGAAAGATGGTGTTCACTAAGGAGCCAAAGACCCCAAAATTTATACTACTCCATTTTTTAGCATTTCAATTCCCAGACGATGTTGGATTAATATTCCAATTGGCTTTCAATGCTAAGGCCTCTCAATATATACTACTCCATTTTCTAGCATTTCAATTCCTAGACGATGTGAAATTAATATTCCTCAGATTTTTCAAATTTTATTTCGAGTTATTAAAGGGGGTGTGTTTAGTAAATGAGTAATGAACCTAGCCTCTATTTAACTCCCGGTTCTAGTTTGAGCGGAAAAATGGGGGGTGTGCAAAGTTGCACTTCAGCATTTATATAGTTATAGATTCTATTGTCCTGATCTATTCACTTGGGATAAAGGATCTAACGTAATAATCCAAAAAAAAAACATATTTTTGGGATAGATGACATATTAATATAAGGAGAAATATATTCAAGATTTAGGTATCTATAGTATAAATGGGAACTGTACTTGCTACAGTACAATGAACAGTTTCATAAGCCAAATTTCTCATTTTATCCTCACTAAGTTATCCCTTTTCCATTTTGCCCTTAAAAAATAATTTTTTTTTAAATTAAAAAAAAATAATTAAAAAAAAAAACACGTGTTCTTGAACACGAGCTTGCTCTAGTAGATTCATATGTTATGACTCATGAATATCTATCATCAAGTATCTTTAGCCCACCAAAATTTGGCCTAAAATAGACATTGCTCTAGTAGATTCATTTGTCATGACTCATGAATATCTATCAAGTATCTTTAGCCCACCAAAAGTTGGCCTAAAATAGACATTATTGACTCTTACATCTTTTTTTTTTTTTTTTGATTATTCAGGTTCTCCAGTTTTGCCGGATCAATTACGGACCTAGTCCCGGCCCTCGGTATCTTTGGCAGAGGTAAATCGCGGGATGTCCCCTATGCGGCCGGGGTGGCGGCACACCCCTTATACTCCTGGCCCCAAGGGAGCCCTCCTACAAGGCATTTACACTCTTACAACACCAAATGGCTGCTCCAGCTGCTCCTGCCGAGGCAATTACATCACTATTACAATACCAAATGTCTGCTCCAGTGTTCCTGCCAAGATTTGAACTTCCCACACTGAGGTTGCAAGCCCAGCAATGCTGCTTCCTTAACTGCACGGATGTACCCCAGGGGACTTCTAAGGACCCTGAAACCCAAGATAAAAATTAAATCACATAAATTCTCCTTGGAGAAAATCGAACTGATAACCTCTCCTACGAATACGAAAGGCCACCAATATATCACTGGCCAAGCCCCTTAGGTTTATTGACTCTTACATCTTAATCGGTAGGGCAACATTCTATTGGTAATGATTGATTGATCATAAGGTTTACGGTGCCAACCACTAAATAGTAGGATCAATAATATTCTTTTTCTCTTTTTTAAGCCAAGGGAATAACAATTTTCTAAACAAATAAATTTGTTAAGTAAACTATTATTTCCAAAAAGTTTATATTTATTTTATCTGGCACTAAAATGGATTGTTAGGCATTTAGTATACAAGATACCAACCATTCAATAAATGTAGCCCATGTAGAATAAATTTCACAGCAAATTCCAGCCTTTTTATGTATAATCTTAGTCATAAATAACATTACTTTTTTTTTTTTTGTTAAAATACTCTTACTATTCTGGATGTCGGGAAAATATTACACACCATAATAATGACAAATTCTTGACAAATTCCTTCCGTCTCTTAATAATAATAATAATAATAATAATAATAATAATAATAATAATAATAATAATCTTGTTTTCCTTTTTAATGCGGCACAAAATAAATATTAAATTATTTTAATGTAGCTTTACCATAATAAAAATTATACTAATAATTAAAGGACACATTTCAGAAAATTTACAAGTTAATTGTGACATATATGGGACCAAATGGGATAGATGAGTATACCTTATCTGCATCATGGCTAAGAATGGTTTATTAAGTCACTTATGTTTGTCCAGAAAAATTAATACATATAGGACCCACAGACCAATGGCTGTGATTGATTAGAATGAACATCACCTTTGAATGGGAATAGTGTTATGTACCATTGTTATTGCTAAGTATAAATGTATATACCATTCCATATCTTCTGTATCTATGTCACATTCTTTTCAGAGATGACCACCAATTAATTGATCCATGTGAGATACCTATTGCTCTGAAGGGGATTATACAAAAGAGGATTTTGGTTTTCTAATGGTATCTCCAATGGATATAGTTAAGTCGTAAGTATCAAACTCAAATTTTGATACCTACATATACTATTAACAAGTTATCAAATTACATCTCCAATTTATAGGTATCAAAATTAAATTTTGATATCTATGTAAAAGTACTAGCATCTCCTTTAGCTAGTATCAAATTATTTACTCAAATTTTTTTTTTCATATTGTTAAATTTATTTTACATTTAAAATATTTTAACTAAGTAAATATTTATAATAATTAAAAATAAAATGAAAAATGAATAAAATAGTGCCAGAGTCATAAGTGGGTTAAAAAAATAAGAAGATGAAACGTGATAAAAGATAATAAAAAAACATTATATATATTTATTTATTTATGAAAAAGACAAATTTTGCTACATATGCAAAGTAGTTAGTATCTTTAATAGTTAAATGTATAGGTATTAAAATTTGATGTGGAATTAAGTAATGTATCAAATTTGGTAACTTTTCTAACTCCACATCAAATTTTGATATCTATGAAAATACCATTGCAGTTACTAACTCCTTTGCATGAGTATCAAAAATTGATTTTGATACCTATCATTATAGTTGCCCTAAAGGAAGGGATAAAAAACAAAAGAATTTGTTCTTAGAAGCCAATAGGGACCAGACTTGGACTTTTCATTCTTCTTTTTCTTTTTATTGTCAATGGGATGATCTATGTGAGAAAAATCCATGTGCGATTTCGATCGCACTTGTATACATTCATATGCGTTAGATAACTAACATCTGAACGTTTAAACGGCTAAAAAGAGTAACAACAATATATATCACACTTAATATTAACAATATGCATGTATTGTGGTATTAGGATTTGAACAAGGCAAGAGACTTTAGGGATTGAACTCAATAATGCACATCAACAAATATAAATTTCTTTATCAAAAGCTTGAGTTTAATCTAACCCTACAAGAGTAGTATACTCTTAAAGAAAATTCTAGAAATCCTAACAAATAATAAAACCCTAAAAACTAAAAACAAATATATCCCTAGTCTTAAACTCAAAAACGAGAAAAGAAAAAAAATAGAAATCTGCCTAAATCAATGGCTTGATATACTTGTCCTCGTCTCATGCTACGTCATTTTTGAGGACGGATTCTTAAGCGAAAGAGATACACAATTGTAGAAAAAAAAGGCAAGCGTCAAAGGCAAGAAGCCTAGGCGCTGAAGAACCTGATTGACAGTCACTAGAGGAAGCGAGCAATCTATGAGTGGTGTGCGAAGGCAGGGAGTCAAGCTGCAGCAAAGTCTAAAGTTCCCACAGGCGATTGGATTCACCTATAGTTTGCGTCGGGGATTGGCGGGCGCTATATGGCGACCTAGAGTCACCTTTTGGCGACCTAGTGAAGTTAAGTAACAAGTTCGTCACTGATCTATTAACCTTATTACCTATTCGTTACTGAAGTATTTCTTTTTACGATTTCGTTCCGAACCTAAGTATCTAATTTTTCATGTCATCCTTCCGTCTCATTTCCGTCCAAACTGCCGTTAAATCTATATGTGGCATGTTGGTGTCATAAAAATGATGAGTTTGACACTAGATTTGCTCAAAATTTGATGATGTGAAAGTATGGGGGTTAAAGTGTATAATATTAAAATTCGAGCCCTAAACATTTTTCTTATTGTAAAAAAAACTGAAATATTAATTTACAAACACCACCCCATCCCTTATATACCTCATGAACCCTAACAAAAATAAAAATTCTTATTTTTCCTTCATTTCCACACCAATCTGCCTCTTTTCCCCCTTTCCTACCCATCGCCGTCCCCAACCCTCCCACTCCACCCCATCCTTCCATGTACCCATGTCCACCTCTCCCCACCCAAAGAGATCTATTTGCCTCCCTTCTCCACCAACCCTTCATCCCACCTGTTTCAATCCACCGCCGTCGGATCTTCCACTGCCGCCGCCTCTTCCCCTCACCATCGTTCTGCTTCCTCTCCATCTTACCCATTTCTCTCTCTATCCCTTCATTTTTGATGCTTTCTCCCTCTCTCCAAGCCTTGGTGTTTGAAACTTCCGTCCCCATTTTTCCCTCTCAGATCTAGATCTAGACCTCCTCCATTTCTCTCACTCATGGCAATCTGATCTCAGTAATATTTATGGAAATATCAGAGTTCTTACCCATTCCTCTCTCTTTCCATTTATCAGTTTATTATTTTTTATTTTTTTGTATTGGTTATTGGTAATTTTTTTGTTGGTAGTGGCAGTTGTGGTACATAAATGGTGGGGATGGGACGACTTTGTTGGATTGTGGTGGTGTTGGGCAATAGTGGAGGTTATGGGCAGTGGTGTCTAGGTGGTGTGATGGTGGGATTTTCCTTCTGCAATGCTCGAAGCACAAAATACATAAACATAACTATTTACTTAATTTTGGATATTTGCTAAGATAGAAAATTAGAAATAAAAACAAAATCTTTTTTAGGAGATAAGAAAGTCAATGTATATTTTAATTGTTAAAATAAGTCAATTAATAATTATTAATCTTATTATTTTTTAAACTAGTTTGTAATTGTTGCTTAAAAATAATAATTTGTAACTGTTAATTTATAATGTAAATGTAAAAATAAATGAAACAATATTTTTGTTTTGAAATCATTAGGAAATATTATTAAAAAAATAAATATTCTTTTTTCACATTTTTTTAAGGGAGGACATATTAATTAAAAATATTTTAATTTTAAAATCCTTTATGTTTTGGATTATTTTTTTTGGGAAGTCTCTAGTTAAATATTGTACACTTTAACTCCTTTATACTTTTAAATCAGCAAATTTTGACCATATCTAGTGTCAATTCAGCATTTTTATGATGTCAGCATGTTACATATGCAGATTTAATGGCATTTTTTACGGAAATGAGACGGAATGATAACATGATAAATTAAGTAATTAGGTTATGAACGAAATCGTAAAAAGAAATATTTCAGTGACGAATATGGAAAAAGGTCAATATGTCTTGGTAATTAACTACGACCTAGTGTGAATTAGAGATTTATTCTCCTTTAGGGTTAGGATTTTATTGTATGATGTATATATACCAAATGTGACAGCTGCAAGTGTATTTGCAGCATTGTAACACTAAATAGAGAGGTGCATAATCACGGTTTGGTATTGGCCCAAACATAGTCAATTATTATGACAAACAGGAAAAACAAATTATGTGTGTGATTTATGTGTTCCTTTCACATTGCTGTATCATTCTTATTGTTCTTCTTAGTGCAATTCAAATTAGTTCAAATTCCTAACATGTGTAGCATCTAATTTGTTGAAGCCCTGCCTAGGTTCAGCATAACGAATTATAAGCGTAGTTAAGGGAAGAAAATGCCATGATACTACACTTTTCCCTTGCAACTAAGGGCTCGTCTGGTACACAGTTTATAAACGGAGAGTTTTTAAAACGGAGCTTATTTTTGGACGCTATAATTTTGAGCGGCCAAAATATCCCCAACTTTTTAAAATTAAACGGTCTAAAACTCTCGACTAATACGCTTAATAAAAAAAAGCTGAGTTTTTTAATCTCCGTCACTACTACATTTCTGACCTAATGTAACGCCAATTTTCGTTGCATTAGGGCCCAAAAACCGTTACATTAGGCCTAATGTAACGCCAAATGGCCGTTGCATTCTCTTGCGTTGCATTAGGTCTAATGCAACGACATAGTAAGCTAATGTAACGCCAGAGCTTTGGCGTTGCATCAGGTAAATACCTGATGCAACGCCAATTTTAAAACTATATGAACACCTAATGCAACGCCAAAAAGAACCTAATGCAACGCCAATTTAAAAAGTGGTTGAATACCTAATGTAACGCCAAAAATTAGATGAGTCCATAATTTCATAATTTTATTAATTTTTTTAATTTTCTTTTTCAATATATATATATATATATATATATATATATATATATATATATATATA
Organism: Adenophora triphylla var. japonica; assembly: GCA_022495995.1. Lineage (NCBI taxonomy): Eukaryota > Viridiplantae > Streptophyta > Magnoliopsida > Asterales > Campanulaceae > Adenophora > Adenophora triphylla. The sequence continues at coordinate 385,244 of JAFEMH010000537.1, read as the reverse complement.
TATATATATATATATATATATATATATATATATATATATATATATATATTTATATATAAATATATTTATATATATATATATATATATATATATATATATATATATATATATATATATATATATATATATATATATATATATATATATATATATATATATATATATATATATATATATATCTCAAATCAATCCCTTAACTTTTTTTCCTCAAATCGAAATTCCCTTAATATTTTTTATTCTCAAATTAGTCCCTTCACTTTTTTATATTCAAATCAATCCCTTTAACTTTTTTTTATTCTCAAATTAGTCCCTTAACCTTTTTTATTCTTAAATCAATCCCTAAACATTTTTTATTCTCAAACTAATTTTTCATTTGTCAACATTTACACACCACCACCATTCACCACAACCATCCATCACCACCACCATCCATCCACCAAACCAACGTCACCATCCTTCAAAAATGAGTAGAACCCATCGCTAGAACAGAGAGAGAGAGAGAGACGGAGAGATATGAAAAAGTTCAAAATAAGATTACCCTAAAGTATACGCACAAATACACTCTCAGCGCAAATGGAGCCACCAGTGGGGGTCAACATGTTGAATTGAGTGTACAGATTGACCTAGCAATGACTCCGGGTGGATATTAATCCACCGGCCATGGCTAATTTCTCTCGTTACGCGGTTGCCGTTGGTGCCGCTAGTGTCGTCGGCTCTGTCATTGAATTGGATTTGATTATAAGGCGATGTATTGCTGTAGAATTGGATTAAGGTTTTGGAGGGGATGAGAGGTGGTGAGATTAAAGTTGGTGAAGAGAACAATATTTTCGCCATAGCCATGGCGCCGAATTGAGTGAGCAGAGGAGGGGGGGAGTTATGCGGTTGCCGTTCGTCGGCTCACAGAATTGAATTGCCGAAATGGTGGAGAGGAAGAGGAAGGCACCATGGATTAGGTGGACTGAGAAGAAGACGTTTGTGGGTAGGCGTGGGTTGTGGAGATCTGGAGATTTGTTTGACTGAGTAAGGGCCGGTTGGGTTTTGCCGAAATGGTGGAGAGGAAGAGGAAGGCAGCCATGGATTCCGGTGGACTGAGAAGAAGACGTTTGTGGGTAGGCGTGGGTTGTGGAGATCTGGAGATTTGTTTGACTGGAGAAGAAGAAGAGAAATGAGAGAGAGAGAAACGTTTGTTTATTTTGATAAAATCAAAATAAAGAGAGAAATGAGAGAGAGATATTTTTATTTAATTGTGGATCGTTGGATTGAATGTGTGAATGGTTGGATTTGGTTAGCTCATGATCCGCGTGATTATATGAGAACCAATAAAACAATGCCACATGGCATTGTTTTATTGGTTCTCATATAATCACGCGGATCATGAGCTAACTAAATCCAACCATTCACACATTCAATCCAACGGTCCACAATTCTAATAATACATAATATCAAAAAAGTAAATATTTTTATATTATATACTTTTATTTCTTTAAAAATTATTTTATTTCTTTAAAAATTATTAGTAATAATACTTAATAATAATACTAAAAATGATGCTATTATTAATAATACTTAATAATAATACTAATAATTTAAACTATAAAATAATATTATGCCTAATATAAATAATATTTATTAATGAATAATTAATATTAATTAATTAATATTAATAATAGTACTAATAATTAATTATGCCTAATAAATTTTTAAAAAAAAACTTCCTAGCCAAAAAAAGTCTAAAATATTAATCACAATTCAAAAATAAATTTAAAAAAAAAATATTTAATAATAAGATTAATAATAACTAGTTATAATACATAATATCAAAAAAGTAAATGTTAATAATTATTATTATAAAATTAATAATAATAATAATTGATATTAAAAATAATTAATAATAATAATAATTTAAACTATAAAATAATATTACGCCTAATATCAATAATAATAATATTTATTATCAATAATATTTATTAATGAATTATAAATTATATAATTGATTAATTAATTAATATTAATAATAGTACTAATAATAATTAGTAATTTTTATTGACTAGGAAAAAATATTTTAGAATTTTTCAATTAAATAATTGAATATATTAATAATTATTATTATAAGGTATATGGTATAAGGTATAGGGCATAGGGCATAGGGTATAGGGTATATCCTATACCCTGTACCCTATAGGGTATACCCTATACCCTATAGGGTATACCCTATACTCTATACCTTATACCCTATAGGGTATACCCTATACCCTATAGGGTAAACCATATACCCTATGCCCTATGCCCTTTACCATATACCATATATCCTATAGGGTATATCCTATACCCTATACCTTATAGGGTATACCCTATACCATATAGGGTATACCCTATACCATATGCCCTATGCCATATACCTTATACCATATATCCTATAGGGTATACCCTATACCCTATACCATATGCCCTATGCCCTATACCTTATACCATATACCTTATACCCTATACCCTGTACCCTATAGGATATACCCTATACCCTATAGGGTATTCCCTATACCCTATAGGGTATACCCTATAGGGTATACCCTATACCCTATACCTTATAGGGTATACGCTAAACCCTATAGGGTATACCCTATATCCTATAGGGTATACCCTATACCCTATACCTTATAGGGTATACCCTATACCCTATACCATATGTCCTATACCTTATATCTTATACCCTATAGGGTATACCCTATACCATATGCCCTATACCTTATACCTTATACCCTATAGGGTATACCCTATACCATATGCCCTATACCATATACCCTATACCCTATAGGGTATACCCTATACCATATGCCATATACCTTATACCCTATACCCTATAGAGTATACCCTATACCCTATACCTTATAGGGTATACCCTATACCCTATAGGGTATACCCTATACCATATGCCCTATACCTTATACCTTATACCCTATAGGGTATACCCTATACCCTATACCTTATAGGGTATACCCTATACCCTATAGGGTATACCCTATACCTTATGCCCTATACCTTATACACTATACCCTATAGGGTATACCCTATACCATATACCTTATAGGGTATACCCTATACCTTATACCCTATACCCTATACCCTATATCCTATAGGGTATACCCTATACCCTATAGGGTATACCCTATACCATATGCCCTATACCTTATATCCTATACCCTATAGGGTATACCCTATACCTTATAGGGTATACCCTATATCCTATAGGGTATACCCTATACCATATGCCCTATACCTTATACCCTATAGGGTATACCCTATACCATATGCCCTATACCTTATACCCTATACCCTATAGGGTATACCCTATACCCTATACCTTATAGGGTATACCCTATACCCTATAGGGTATACCCTATGCCCTATACCTTATACCCTATACCCTATAGGGTATACCCTATACCCTATAGGGTATACCCTATACCATATGCCCTATACCCTATGCCCTATACCTTATACCCTATACCCTATACCCTATATCCTATAGGGTATAACCTATACCCTATAGGGTATACCCTATACCATATGCCATATACCTTATACCCTATGCCCTATAGGGTATACCCTATACACTATACCTTATAAGGTATTCCCTATACTCTATAGGGTATACCCTATACCATATGCCCTATACCCTATGCCCTATACCCTATATCCTATATCCTATAGGGTATACCCTATATCCTATAGGGTATACCCTATACCCTATAGGGTATACCCTATACCATATGCCCTATACCCTATAGGATATAGGGTATATGGTATATGGTATAGGGTATAGGGTATAGGGTATAGGATATAGTGTATAGGGTATAGTGTATAGGGTATAGGGTATAGGGTATAGGGTATAGGATATAGGTTATAGGGTATAGTGTATAGGGCATAGGGTATAGGGTGTAGGGTATTGGGTATAGTGTATAGTGGTATAGGATATATTGTATGTGGTATAGGGTATAGGAGTATATGATATAGGATATAGGTTATAGGGTATAGTGTAAGTATAAATTTATATGGTATAGGGTATAGGATATAGTATATATGGTATACGGTATAGGGTATAGGGTATAGGGTATAGGGTATAGTGTATAGGGTATAGGGTATAAGGTATAGGGTATATGGTATAGGGTATAGGATATAGGTTTAGGATTTTGGCATTACATTAGTAATTTAGGCGTTACATTAGGATTTTGGCGTTGCATTAGACTCGTTACATTAGCTCTGGCGTTGCATTAGATGCGTTACATTAGCTCTGGCGTTGCATTAGATGCGTTACATTAGCTCTGGCGTTGCATTAGCCGTTACATTAGCTCTGGCGTTACATTAGATGCGTTACATTAGCTCTGGCGTTGCATTAGATGCGTTACATTAGCTCGTGGCGTTACATTAGATGCGTTAGATGCGTTACATTAGGTCAGAAATGTAGTAGTGCGTTTTAACAAAAACACTCGACAAGACAGGGCCTAAAAGTGATTATTAGACTCATTTTACAGAACAAAATTAAGCACATGATAAATTAGCAATTAATGCAACATTTAAACATTATCTTTTTTTTTTATTAACCCAGGTGTCAGGTGTCGGTGCTTGCGCTCACATACTCTTATAGTTTATGAACCCACCCTCAAGATCTATAAACAGGTAAATTCGGGTCTAATATGGGTCGCCAATTAGGTAATCGACTCTTAAGGGAATGTCCTACAAGAATTACATCACTTGTTACCAAGATGCTCCACCCACCACTCAATCACAAAACATCTCTTATCATCCACATTGGGGTACCAACCAATTATCTATTATATAAAGGTGTCCACCCACTCAATTAGTATAAGGCCTTTTGGGAGATGACCCAAATATAAATATGTGCGGGTTGAGCCCAAATCGGACAATATAATCCTAATGTGGAGTGGTAAGACTGGTTGCGGTACCAACAACTGATATTATAGTCGTGGTTAGCGGATGGGCCAGACACAGTGGACTGTTTGTGGGTAAAATGTAGGATTTTCTCTTGTGTGACATCGTGAATAGCACATGGTGTGTGTCTTGCATGTGTCAAAAGTCTTCTGATATAGGTGATCTGGCGGCGTTGTGATGTACCCGATTTTTTTTTTGAAAAAATCAACGGAGTCGCCACGCCGTTTTTAGTTTAAGGGCCAAAACTTTGAAAAATGTCTAGAATTAGAGAAAATGAGTTCGGAGGTCACGTTACACTCCGGGATGGACGTTTGACGTGCACCCGGGATGCCTCGTATGACGAGTCTTCCAAACTTGAAACTTTTGCGTGTGTGTGTGTGTTTGAAAAAGATTTTGAATAAAAGGTGATTTTCTGGAAATAACTGAAATACTAGAGACTGAACTGAAAAACAGTTTGAAAACAGTGATTAAACTGAAAAATAACAAAAAATTGGAAAATTGTTTGCAGATGACAATGTCATCCGCGTGGATGAGACTGTAGTGCAATCTTATCCGCGCGGATGGGCCTGCAGTGTCAATATTTTTTACAGTTTTTAATTTAGTCACTGTAATTTCCAAAACATAACTGGATCTATAGGACTTAACTGGAAATGTAACTGAAAGCAGAAAATAAAGGAAATGCTTGGATTTTTGGCATCTATGTTTTGTCCTCTCTTTCCCTAGACTTTGATTAGTGGTGTTAAGTGATGAATCCATTTAATCAAGCCATCCCGGGGGTACATTAGGACTTTGAAAACATGTCATTTGCTAGGGACAAGGGGGATTTTGACATGAAAAGTAATTTAACAAGAAAAGTTAGGTCATGATGTATCAACTTTAGAGGAAGATCTCTAAGGTGGTCTTAAGAAGACCATCCTTGAGACCTATACTCAAGTGTATCTTATACATCTTGTGTGACCTATTTTGTGAGTCTAGATGATTTTCATCCAAGGAAAGAGTTCCAAGGTGAGCACTTAGACTAGGGAGAGGGATTTGCAAGGAAGTAAATAATGTGGACCATTTGAAGTGGTCATCCTTGGAGATGGACTTCAAGATGACCATACTTTAGGTCAAAAAAGCAAGTACCAAGTGAAAGCTAGTTAATGTAAAAGCGGACATAGGGAATTTGCATAATGAAAAATATGAACCCTTGTAGAGAATCATCCATGGAGATAAACTCCATGGAGATCCTCTTGGATCCTTGGGACAAAGGGGAAGGGGAGGTGAACAACAAGTATTAAGTAAGACTACTTCATTTACACATGAAATGTATGCATGAATGAGGGAGATATGAGTAGGGGGAGTGAGGGTTTACCAATCTTTCTTGGGTTTGTGTTTAGGGTTTGAGAGATTTCAAGGCTTATAAGTGGTTTTGGAGAGGATTTGAGGTTGGATTTGGTGTGGAATTTGAGTTGTGAGAGTGTAAAGGGCTGTTTGAAGGTGAATTTTGACAAGTAACAGTAGGTTTTCGCATTTTTTGGCTTGTTAAAACTGAGGGAGAAGGGCTGTATTTATAGGTTGGCTGGGTGACAATCTTATCCGCGTGGATGAGATTGTAGGCTCAATCTCATCCGCGCGGATGGGATCAACAGCGTGCCTGGTTGTTGCAGAAAGCAGTTTTGGCTGTTTGCAAATGGTCAATATTCCTTTTTATTGGGAATGACATATTTCCAACGAGGTCCTATGCCACCTTCTTATTCCTAAGAGGTCCTTCCTTATTCAAATTGTCAAAATAATGTACAAAATGCCCCTAAATGATTATAAGTCATTAATTTGGGCTGACAGAACATTAACGACCCAGATTGGGGCACTTACAGTAGCCCCTCGGTGACGGTACTTTCAGGGGAAGTGGGGTCATCGACAAAGTGAGGATCCAAATCTGGCCAATTTTTTACCTAGATGGGTGAGGAGGTGACCGATGTGGTCGGATGGCTGGACCCTTTTAAAGGATTCCTACGTATCCCAAGTTGGAATCAAGCCAGTCGTAGTTCAGGTCTTGCGGGGGAAAGGAGCGGTCAAACGAATGGACCTCCTACCGCATTTTCGTTGTCGAAGATAACTCGACTAACGGGGACGCTGCCGAAGATAACTCGACTAACGGAAGCGTTGTCGAAGGTAAACTCGACCAACGGAGGCGTGTCCGAGGATAAACTCGACTAACGGAGGTGTTGCCGAGGATAAACTCGACCAACGGAGGAGTTGTCGAGGATAAACTCGACTAACGGAGGCATTACCGAGGGTAGACTCGACTAACGGAGGCATTGCCGAGGATAAACTCGACTAACGGAGGCGCTGCCGAAGATAACTCAACTAACGGAGGCGTTGCCGAAGATAACTCAACTAACGGAGGCGTTGCCGAAGATAACTCGACAAGCGAAGGTGTTGCCCAAGGTAGACTCGACTAACGGAGGCGTTGCCGAGGATAACTCGACTAATGGAGGCGTTGCCGAAGGTAAACTCGACTAACGGAGGCGTTGCCGAGGATAACTCGACTAACGGAGGCGTTATCGAAGGTCAACTCGACTAACGGAGGCGTTGCCGAGGATAACTCGACTAACGGAGGCGTTGCCGAGGATAACTCGACTGACGGAGGCGTTGTCGAAGGTAAACTCGACTAACGGAGGCGTTGCCGAGGATAACTTGACTAACGGAGGCGTTGCCGAGGATAAACTCGACTAATGGAGGTGTTGCCGAAGGTAAACTCGACTAACGGAGGCGTTGCCGAAGGTAAACTCGACTAACGGAGGCGTTGCAGAAGATAAACTCGACTAACGGGGACGTGCTTTGTTTGCTTAGCTGGGGAAAACTTGGTCTTGTGATTACAGCCGGGGTTTATCTGATGGGGGTATGTATTCTTCGTACGGGCTCACGATGATGGCCGGGGTTGAAAATAAGGAAGGGAATGGGCTTCCATTAAGTTGTGTTGAAGAGGTCGGGCTTACGTTGAAGGTCGGGGTTAAAAACGAGGAAGGGAGTGGGCTTCCGTTAAATTTTGGTCAAGTGGTCGGGCTTACGTTGAAGGCCGGGGTTAAAAACGAGAAAGGGCCTAGCTACGTACAGGGCAGGGCTGGCGAGGGCTCCTCTTCTCATCGCGGGGATTACGGCGCCTTTGAGTCTCAGGGAGATTATGGGACTCCTTTGCAGACTCAGGGGACGTACGGCCAGGGCTCTGACGCTTTATCCTTTGGATACGACTTCTTCGCCGACATCGATGTGCCGTACCGAGGCGTGCCTGCTGATCCTGAGGATATATATTCTGACGCTGAGCAGGATGACGTAGAGCTGGGGATGGCTTTCCCAGAGGCAGCTGCAGAGGGACCGAGCACGGCTCAACGGAGGGTGCGGAGGCGCGACAAGGGGATTGCCAGGGAGGAAGATCCCGTTCCTGATTCGGACAGCGATTTTGAGTGACTGTACCTGTTAGGGCAGAGATAGAGAAAACATATATACATTTTATGCACATTGTTTTGTTTTTTTTTTCTATTTTTGGAATGTAATAACTAGGTTAATACATTTTATTTCACTATTTTTTTGTATTTTTGTTTTGTTAATTATGTACTGAATGCAAGTTTTATGAGCCCGGTTTGGTGTTTTATGTAGGATTTTGAATGGAATCTTTGTTGGAATTTTGAAATAAAATGGGGAATGGGCAACTTTTTTGCTGCTTGGCTGTTTGGGGAAATATTTCCTTATTTGGGGATAGCAATTTTTACTGCTATCAGAATTTTTTTTGGACTGGGTGTCAATCTTATCCGCGTGGATGAGATTGAGGCTGCAATCTCATCCGCGCGGACAAGGGCAGCATATGGCAAGGTTATTTAAATTTTCACCTCAGCTCTTGTTTTTATCACTCCCCTTCATCTTCCCCTCTGTTTTTTCTGGAGTCTTCGAGCAAAACCATAAGAAACCATGTAAAACATGAAGAATTCTTCTAAATTGCCAAAGGAGTTGCAAATGGTCTTCTTCAACAAGTTCAAAGAATGGTCTCGATAAATCATGCATGTGAACAAGGTGTTCTTTGAGGAGAGGTACAAGATCAAATCCTTGTGGTCTCTTAAGGGGCTTATTCCGGATTATGACTTGATGAAGGCTTCCGCCGCGTTTTTGGACACTCGGAGGCACATCTTTTGCTTCTCTTACAACGAGATGGTTCCCACCCTTGAAGATTTTAGGGCTTTACTTGGAGGGCCCGAGGTGGAAGAGGTTGCAATTCCATTGCCCGGAGGGATATCTTTCGTCAACAAATTGTCTAGTCTCCTTCAAATCTCCCCGGAGGAAGCCCGAGGTATGATTCGAGGACCCGACTATTTTGACATTTCTGGTCTTTCGAATAGGTTTAGGAGCTTGGGTATGGTTGGTGATTGCTATTGGGATGCATTTGCTCTTTGTGCAATCGGGTCCTTGTTCATCGTTTATTCCTTTGGGATGTGTCACCGGTCTTTGTTAAACGTTGTTGTTCACTGTCGATTGGGTCGGGACATAGTTCCCTTGATCTTGGGAGAGACCCTTCACGCTATTGACCGGTTCGCTACCGGGAAGCGGTACATGTACGGGGGAAGCCCGTTCCTACTGTCAATGTGGCTGATGGAGAGGCTGGGGGTCTTGCGGGAGGCTCCACACACATTCAGACCATGGACGTTCGCCAGGAGGGGGGTTACAGTTAAGATCAAGGATCAGGCCTCGTGGGAGCGCTGGATGGCTTAGCGTCATACCCAGGACATCCGATGGCGGATTCCGCACTGGCAGATAGAGACTAGGAGGACACTTCAGGACGGATCTCAGGTAGTCGTGCTTCCTGGGCTCAGTTGGTCTACCTTCTACATTCCAGCTCTAGCTCTCCGAAAGTTCGGGATGGAGCAGGTTTCTTTGGAAGGCTGCGATGATATTGCCACCCGAGAGGTGATGTCTGTTTCTATGGGTGATTCATCTGCATTTTCCTTCTTCTCCCGAGTATGGAGGTACCATGTTTTTCCTCCTATGGTCCTTCTCAGGCGTCCGAAGCGTATTTTTCTGTCCACTTGGTACTTGGATTGGTACGAGGGACACATGGGGGAGACTCAGGTGGCTCTTATGAGGAGGCGTGAGGCCATTGTGGGACTAGAAGACGTCCCAGTTTCAGTATTGAGGAGAGCCGAGGCTAGGGCTAGTCTTTATGACAGGAGCGGGGACGTCATTCTTGACTATGAGGTGAGAGTGGAGAGTCAGAGAGACAGGATTCCTATGGCCCTGCCCAGGAGGCAAGATATCAGAGATGAAGCCCAGGCGACCTGAGCTCTGATAGAGGCAGGTTTGATGGACCCGACCCCTATGTCGGAGCTAGAGAGGAGGAGGACGGACATAATTCCCGTGCCTAGGAAGAACACGAGGTACAGAGGGAGGAGACAGAAGAGGAAAGAGGGGGACTCGAGCACTAGTGGCTAGGGCCTCGAGCATCCACTGATCATCCTTGCAGGCACATTAGTTTTATGTTATGCATTTTTTTATTTTTTAGCTTAGTTGTGAGTTTAAGAGTAAACCGGGTTTGAACTCATCAAAAAGTTTTTAATTGTAATGAATATATGAATTGCATTAGAGTTTTTCGAGACGCAGTCATGACTTGATCAATGTGTGGATGACTAAGTATGAATTTTGTTTATGTTTTAGACCGAACCGTTTTCGGCTGCCTACTATGAGTACGCCAATCCAATTCGCGACCCTTTATAGGTGCATTTTAATGTGATAAAATTGCACTAGGGGCGTTTTGGTAAATTCCCGGTCCATTCCGAGACTTCCGAAAACTTTTTATAAGTTTCTTGCGGAGGAAGTACTTTTAAGTATTTTTCTCATGCAAAAGGACCTACAGGGAATTAAACCATTTTGGACCTAAGAGGAATTATCTTGGAAGGTTCCAGAATGGCAAATTGGCACCAGAAACGGTTAATGGCATGTTGTGTCACGCGACACAACGAGCCACGGAAAACCGAAGCAGGAGGTCGTGCGACACAAGTAGCCTCTCACCAGCAGGCTATAAATAAGACCTTTCCCCTCTCATTTCTGGATCCCTTTCCAGCTCCCTAAAGTCACTCTGCCAAAATATGCCCAGAAACCCCTCTCTCTCCTAAAACACACACAACACACACCAATCCTCTCAATTCAATCCCTCTCTCTCATCCAATTCACCCATCTACCTTCATACTTCACATCCACCTTGGAACTATCAATCCAGAACTCCATCTGTGTTTGGATCCTCACTCTAGTAGCTGAATCGAAGGTCTCTACACCTAACTTGGTGTAGAGATTGTGGACACTACAAGGGTAACAATTCCCTCCATCTCTCTCTCTCATATTTGTTACTTTGCTTGTTCATTGCAATTTCTATTTCATCCACTTGATAATCAAGCTCCATCCGCTCTGATTATCAAGTGGCAATCACCATCTCTCTGTTTAAGTCGTTTTGCTTGGTATATTTGATGTTCATGGCTTGATCTCTTCATATTTGTTGCTTGTTTGCCAAGGGAGTGTGGATCTCTCCATATCCACACCCCTTTGGTCAATTCATTGTGGATTCGTGGTCCTCTCAGATGATTTGGTGTGGTGATTGGATCTGAATCGATCTCTGTTGTTTCTGATTTCAAATTGTAAGGTTCCTGCAGATTGGTAACCTGTGTCACGCGACACAACTGGATATGTGGAGTCCTGTGTCACGCGACACAAGTAGCCACTCTGCAGAGACCATCATTTCAGTTGTAATTCGTACATCTAGTTTACTTGTCACTCAAAATAGAGTGTGGATCCTCAATATCCACACTCATTTGAAGTGATTTGTAACGATGTGTTGCCTTTTTCGCGGGAAAAATTCGATTTTTGCGTTTCTTTGAAAAACCAAATAAAACCGGAAAAAACGGAGTCGCCACGCCATTTTAATTTTGAAGGGCCAAAACTTTGAAAAAAGCCCGAGATCAGAGATTTAGGTTCGGAGGTCATGTTACGCGTCGGGAAGGACGTTAGTGTGCACCCGACGCGCCTCGTAAAACGAGTCTTCCAAGCTGAAAATCATTTGTGTGTGTTTGTGTGTGTGTTTTGGCCAAAATAAGTTGAAACTGGAAAAAGTAAAAATTGAGATGTCTTTTTAAGACTTTAAACTGATCCCATGATTTTTTGGAGAATTTTTGGTTTGAGATTTGGTACTCAAAAAACCCTTTGAAGTTGAGAAGTCACTTCTGCCAGAAGAAAATGGCAGCAGACACCTGATTTTGAAATGGATTCAAGGGTCCTAAAACTTCATAATCTGGATGAACTCAGAGAATGAAAGTTTCTCTAGACTCCTTGAATAAACTTTGTGTGAAAGAAATTTCCATTTTGGAGAAGATTTGAGGGGTCAAAACCTTCTGGAAACCTCAGATATGAGATCTGGATTCCCAGAAGCTGATGAACTAGCCTCTGAAAGAAAAATTGAAAAGAGGAGTTTTACTCACCCAAAAAATAAGGTAAAAATATGTCTGGAAAGCTCTGGATGTTGGCTACAAAAAGTGTTTTGTAGTCAACACCAAATTCCAAGTTCATCTGTGTCCAAAAATTAAGACCATGGACTGAGGTCTGAGAAATTTGCTACTGGACAGCAACTTCTCAAGAAAGAAAATATGATTTTAAGGGGGGTTTTGCATCCATGCTTGTCCCCATTTCCCTAGGTTTTGGTTAGTGATCACTGGACATTTTAGTGGTGAATCAACTATGCCAAACCATCCTTGGGGTACATTAGGACTAAGCATTTCATTTGCTTGGGGAGGGGGATTTTACCCTTTGAAATCAAGATTTAGTGCTTGAAAATGGTTTTTTAGGGTTTTGAAAGTGCATTTTTGCAAGTAAGCAAGAAAAGCTTTGAAAATAATGTTGATCTTTGTAGAAGATCATCCATGGAGATGGTCTTCCATGGTGATCTTCTTAGATCTAGAGAAAGAAGATGAAAGAACTACATTTTGTAGTTTGAAGATGCATGCATGGATGAGATTTAGGGTTAGGAAGAGGAGGGTTTACCAATCTTCCTTGTGTTCTTGAGTGTTTGGCTTGAGTGTATGAGTGTTTAGGGCTTTAATATGAGAGTGAGTGTATGAGTATGAGTTGGGAAAGATTGGAGAGAAAAAGGTGACAATTCTTGAGAATTCTCACTGTTTTCTCTCTATATTTCGCCAGAGGTTCGTTGCAATTGTGTTCTTCCTTCTCTTTTCTGTGACTGGAGGGCTCAATTTATAGCCCTCTGAAAATTACATACTTGTCCGCGCGGATAGGATCAGGCGGCGTAATCGTTCATTAAATGCGGCTTCAGCTTTGGACAAGAAGAATAATCTTTTTCAAAATTCAAATTGACCAGCCAGTTTTTGTTTCCAGCATTGCTATATTTGGTTTTCTTCATTTGTTTTTCTTTTTTGAGATTCTTTTTAAGGTTTAACCTTAAATAACAATGCCCATTTTACCCTCACTTTGTTAGGAAAGTTAGGATAGTTAGGAATGTTAGTAATTGTTATAACTTTCGTTAATTTTATAACGAAAATTCTAACAAGCTCAAATTGGAGCACTTACAGTAGCCCCTCGGCGACGGCGCTTTCGAAGGAAGCGGGGTCGTCGATAAGAGTAAGGCTCCATATTTGGCAGGATGATCGAGTGATCGGGTGGCTGAACCTAGCGATAGGCTACCTACGTATCCCGAATGGGAATCAAGCCAGTCGTAGTTCGGGTCTTTGACCCTGGAGATGATGGCGTTTTAGGTGCCTCGAACTCCGATGAGCGAGTTCTACAAATTTATCGGGAAAGAAACTCTGGGGATGAGAGATGACCATTTTTGGTCTGATGGCTATCCGCTCTGCTGGGGATAGGAATGACCATTTTCGGTCTGACGGGTATATCCGGATGGGATAGGCTTTCTAGTGATAGCGTCTTAGGTGCCTCAATATCCGCTCCGCTGGGATGGCGTTTTAGGTGCCTCGGACCTTGGAGATGGCGTTTTAGGTGCCTCGAACCTTGAAGATGGCCATTTTTAGGTGCCTCGAACCTTGATGATGATGGCTTTTTTAGGCGCCTCGGACATGATGATGACGGCTTTTTAGGCGCCTCGGACCTTAATTTGAAATGGCCTTTCGGTGGACTTTGTCCGAAGGAGAGGGTGACCGTTTTGGTCGAGGGCTGGACCTAATGATAGGCTACCTACGTATCCCTAGCTGGGAATCAAGCCCTTTCGTAGTTCGAGTACTACTCGAGATTTCGTTGGCTTTTGGGATTCCGTTAACTTTCTTTGGGGATTTCGTTAGCCTTTACTGGGAAAATCGAGATGTATTCGTCCTGGGAAATCGGTTACGTTTGAGGCGCCGTTGGATGATTTTGATGAAAGATACGGGATCCGTTATCTTTCTAGGGGCACTCGGTCTTACGTTTGACCGGGGTAATTTTGATGAAAGATACGGGATCTCGTTATCTTTCTCGTGGCACTCGGTCTTACGTTTGAGGGGGTAATTTTGATGAAAGATACGGGATCTCGTTATCTTTCTCGGGGCACCTCGGTCTTACGTTTGACCGCCGGGAATTTTGATGAAAGATACGGAATCTCGTTATCTTTCTCGGGGCACTCGATCTTACGTTTGAGCCGTTGGATGATTTTGATGAAAGATACGGGATCCGTTATCTTTCTCGGGCACTCGGTCTTACGTTTCACCGCCGGTAGATTTTGATGAAAGATACGGGATCTCGTTATCTTTCTCGGGCACTCGGTCTTACGTTTACCGCGGGGTGATTTTGATGAAAGATACGAGATCTCGTTATCTTTCTCACTCGGCCTTACGCTTCGATCGCACGGGGTAATTTTGATGAAAGATACGAGATCTCGTTATCTTTCTCGGGCACTCTGGTCTTACGTTTGATCTGCCGGTAGATTTTGATGAAAGATACGGGATCTCGTTATCTTTCTCGGGGCACTCGGTCTTACGCTTTGACCGCCGGGTAATTTTGATGAAAGATACGGGATCTCGTTATCTTTCTCGGGGCACTCGGTCTTACGTTTGACCGTCGGGGTGATTTTGATGAAAGATACGGGATCCGTTATCTTTCTCGGGCACTCGGTCTTACGTTTGGCTGATGCCGGGGTAATTTTGATGAAAGATACGGATCTCGTTATCTTTCTCGGCACTCCTGGCCTTACGTTGATCACGGGGTGATTTTGATGAAAGATACGGATCTCGTTATCTTTCTCGGGGCACGGCCTTACGTTTGATCCGCCGGGGTAATTTTGATGAAAGATACGGATCTCGTTATCTTTCTCGGCACTCGGTCTTACGTTTTACCGCCGGGTGATTTTGATGAAAGATACGGATCTCGTTATCTTTCTCGGGCACTCGGTCTTACGTTTGATCGCCGGGAAGATTTTGATGAAAGATACGGGATCTCGTTATCTTTCTCGGGCACTCGGTCTTACGTTCGACCGCCGGGTAATTTTGATGAAAGATACGGATCTCGTTATCTTTCTCGGCACCTTGGCCTTACGTTTGATCGCCGGGATAATTTTGATGAAAGATACGGGATCTCGTTATCTTTCTCGGGCACTCGGTCTTACGTTTGATCGCCGGGGTAATTTTCTTGACAAGGGGCCGACTTTGGTTAACTTTGGTTAACTTTGTCAAGTCGGGACCGAATTGCAGTAGTCCCGAAATTTTAAGGGGCAAAAGGGTCATTTTGACCCTTGCAATCTCATCCGCGCGGATAGGGATGGAAAGTCGTGGGTATTAATGGGGCCAACGCCCTTCTTCTTCCCCATTCAATTTTTTGAACACGACGAGAGAGGAGAGAGCAGAGCCGCCATTGTTGGCCTAGGAGCTTCAAAATTCGTCCGATTTCTTCGATTTTTGAGCAATGGAACACGGGGAAGGCGCTTTTCAAGGCCAAGGGCGTGGTCCCATAGCGGAGAGGCGATTGGAGCTCGTCCGGATGAGGAGGCATTACAATCTTTCGCAATCGGTCGAGGAGGAGCATTACCCCGATGCTTGGCAACATTGGGCTTCGGATCCGCATCTCCGAACGGTATATTTCGAATCCTCTTGATCCTCTTGTCGATTTCTTGAAATTTTTGGGTGATTTTTGGATTTTTTTTTTGAACATTGAATATTGATATTGATGATATGCAATGTTGCAATGAATTTGTGAGTGTCCCAAAAATGTGCATTTTGCTTGGGAAAAGAATTGGCATTTTCGCCACTTTTTTTTTTTAATTCGAAAATTTCATGTGAAAATTCGAAGAATTGTGATTTTTTTTTTTTTGGAATTGAATATTGCATGTTCTTGATGATGATTTTTTTTTTGAAATTGAATTTTGATATTGATGAATGATGATGCAATGCATGCATTTTGTTTGGAAAGAATGGGCATTTTGCCAATATGAGATGTATGTATGTTTAGGATTTTTTTTTGAAAAGTGGGACGGATTTTTCCTCCCGTTGTATGTAAGATGGATGATATGCATGTATGCATTTTTTTTTTGAAAATGGGACGGAGTTTTTACTTCCGTAGGAATGCATCCTCTTTTTTTTTTTTTGATGAATGCATTGGGACTTGCAAATTGTTTTCTTTCATGCGAGAAAAATGGGGCTATGCTCATTGTATGTTGTTATGTCGTCGAATTTATTTTTTTTTTTTTAATGTAAATGCAAAGGCAATCTTTTGACATTTTCTCTCTTTTTTTTTTTACAGGGCGGAAACCGTTTTGTGACGGAGCAACTGAACAAGATGAAGACTCGAGGATCGGTGGAGTCTGTGATTGACTTGTGGGACCGGCTTCCGGATGCGGGCCGAGGAGCTTTGCCGAGTCCGAGACATCGTTGTCGAGACGGCTCGGGAGTTTGTCGAGTGCTTCGAGGGGACCGGTCAAGTTCCCTAAGAGCAAGGGCTTGATGTTTGCTCTAGCGCAAAGACGCGGATGCGACCCACACATTCCACTTCTTCTGGGGCGAGGCGACTGTTACGCCTTTCCGACTATGCCGCGATCACGGGTCCGTCCTTCAATGGACGCAAAGATTGAGTGGAGAGATGGCTACGCGCGATGCCGATCTCGCAGTGCTCTTCTTGGATTTTCCCCTATTCCCAAAAAGGGGATGGGGATGGAGTATGCCGTGGTCTTCGGTAAGATTGTGGAGACCATCGCGAGTTACGAGGCCGGGAGGATAGGTTTAGCGCCGAGCGCATTGCTAGGTCCTTCCTCTGGTTTACCTTTTCGAGCACGCCTTTGGGCATGCCGAGGGGACGGCAGCCTTTGCCTTGCCGAGGTCCTCGGAGGACATGGAGACGGTTGGAGATATTTCCTCGGGGGAGGCCGGGCCGGGCCGAGCCGTACTTCGCTCTGATAGATACAAATGAAGGCCGTGAGCTCCCCGTATCGCTTCGAGTTTGCTCTGGAGGTATAAGCTCTCTTTTGCTTTCCTCTTTCCTTTGAGCACGCACTTTTATTTGCACCGGATTGATTGGATTTTTACCTTCGCATGTAATGGGCGCTGGAGTTTTTCCACGTCACTGTGGGAGGCACTCGAGGCGTACGCCGGGCGTATCCGGCCATGCAGCCTTGGTCCAAGCCTGCCCGGGAAAAGATAAGCTCCAGGGGGCGTACGACTCGTGTACGCGGATTGCCTTCCTTCGACGGAGGCCGAGACAGATGAGGGGATGATATTCTTCCCCCGGGATCGCTTGAGGTAGCGCACTCGAAGGGCGCCGAGATCCGGACTGGCAATGGAGGATTTTGAGGGGCCCGACTTGCGACGCCTACTATCTCGGGAGAGAGGGTGACGCGCCGCATGGCGTGAACTCGCCGAGGACACCGGTGGAGCCTCCCGCCGATATGATGCATCCGAGCGATCGGTCCGTGACTGGGATGATTACTGAGCAGGTGCCAAGACTTCTCGACTTCGTGGGCGATCGAGCCATATGCGACGCTCGTCTTGAGGAGGCCGAGGATGCCTCAGTGTTTTGGAGAGGGAGGGGCTTGGGATCCCGCGGTACCCTCGGACGGATTTTTCCTACATCCAGATGGGGTCCGATTGAGGGTGCAGATCCTCACCCGAGCGGCTTCCACGAGCTTTCCGCCTCGTCCGGCATGAAGGTATGGCTTCACCTTTTCCCCTTCTTTTCTTTCTTTTGTTTCATCATCTCTAGCATCACTTCTTTTTTTTTTTTTGACGCTTTTGCTTTTGTGCGCTGAGGTGGTCGTCGAGACACCGACGAAGCAAGTGATCGGAGCCAAGAGGTTCATACGGAGGATGGTTGCTTGCGGCGCCTCAGCTAGGGCGAGGAGACCACGGCCGGCACTCCGTCCGACGGAGGCTTCTCCTATTCCCTGAGACTTCTTCCGAGACCCCTCTTTCTCCTCTCATTGATCACCGCGCGCACCGCCTTCGGATCACGTCATTCTTGGGGATCCGCACGGGCAGTGGACACGTCCGGCGGCATGGTGGGTCGTCTCCGTATGTTCGTGAGCCTGACGCCTTCACCTTCGGATTCGATTTCTTCAGTGGATCCGGGTTTACCCTATCGAGTGTGCCGCTTGGTCCCGACGAGCCTCTTTCTCGGAGATGAGGACGATTCCGAGCCCGAGACTTTCGTGGCTCCCGACGAGGCGGCCCGAGTCGCAAGAGGGGCCGGGGGAGACATCTGGCCGGAGACTCCGATTGATTTTTTATTATTTTTTTTTTTTAGATTTAGATTTGTACAGATCATGCACACATTTTTTTTTGATGTAATAATTTAGGATTTTATTTATGTTTGTTTGTGTTTTGTTTTTTTTTTGTACACTCTCCTTTTTTTTTTTTGGAATGTAATAATTTAGGATTTTATTTTATGAATGCAATGCAATATGAATGCAGTGTTGCATGAGCCTTGGTTTTTTTTTTTTTTGCAAGGGTGTTTGGTATATGGACTGGTTTGGGGAGGGTTTTTGAACAAGTTTCGAGCAACCGGGACGGAATATTCCCTTTTTGGTGTAGCAAACTGGATCAAGGTGCATTTTTCTCGATGGGGAGCAAACGTATCCGCGCGGATGGGGACAAAGATCTCGACACCGTCCTTTGATTTTGCTTTAAATCTGGCTTTGCTTTATTTCAAATTCAAATATCTTCTTCAACCTCCAAACAAACACCATTTTCGGGAGGAAGAGAGAAAAACCATGGAAAGCCTTAGAAAAGCTCCCTCAAAATTGTCCCAAGAGTCCCAAATGTCATTTTTCAACAAGTTCAAGGATTGGTCCCGGAAATTATGCATGAGAGAAGGTCTTTCTTTGAAGAACGGTACAAGGTACGATGCTTGTGGTCTCTCAAAGAATTGGTTCTTGATTATGACCTCTTAAGGGCTTCTTCTTCGTTGGGATACTAGAAGGCATGTCTTTTGCCTTTCCTTCAACGAGATTGTTCCGACTGTGGAAGAATTTCGGGCCTTGCTGAGGTCCTGAGGTGGAGGAGATAGCAATTCCTTTGTCCTGAGGAGCTTCTTTTGTTGACAAGTTGTGCAACCTTCTTCATCTTTCCCTGAGGAAGCACGAGGCATGATCCGCGGTCCCGACCATTTTGATATTTCCGGTCTTCCCGACAGATTTAGGTGCTTAGGCTTGGTGGATGACGCCTATTGGGATGCCTTTGCACTTTGCATGTTCGGCACTTTGTTCATGGTCTATTCCTTCGGGATTTGCCATCGATCTCGCCGGATGTTGTCGTCCATTGTCGCCCGGCGTAGATGTCGTTCCTTTGATTCTTGGGGAGACTTTTCATGCTCTCGACAGATTAGCTACCTGGACGGCGGTACATGCACGGGGCAGCCCGTTTCTCTTGACCCCGCTGGCCGATGGAGCGTTTGGGGGTTCTTTTTCGGGAAACCTCCGATATGATCAGCCTTGGACTTTTGCCAGAGAGGTGTCGATGTAGATTTTGATGATCGTGGCTCGTGGGCACGCTGGATGGCGGGTCGCCAGACCGAAGATATCGATGGTTGGTGCCTCATTGGCGGGTGGAGACTCGCAGAGTGCTTCAGATCGGGTCCCATGTGGTTATGCTTCCGGGCTTTCACCCAGCTTACATTCCGGCTCCGGTCCTTAGGCGCTTTGGCTTGGAGCAGTTCCTTTCGAGGGCTTTGATGATGTAGCCACCTGTGGTGGTGGCTCCCGTTTCCATGGATGATCCCTCGGTGTTTCCATTTCTTTCCCGAGTATGGAGGTACGATGCCTTTCCTCCTGGTCATTCTCAGCGTCCGAGACCTGTTCCCGACCACTTGGTACTGGATTGGTACGAGGGGCATCCGGGAGAGACTCAGTGGCTATTTTGAGACGGCGTGAGGCCATCAGGTGCGGAGGACCAGACTGCTTCGAGAGGAGGAGGGCCGAGGCGAGGGCCAACCCTCATGACCGGAGCGGAGACGCCGTGACCGATTATGAGGCTTACGTCAAGAGACAGGAGAGGAGGGCTCCTATGTTACCGCCTAGGTTACAGGAGATGAGGGATGACGCTGTGGCTACTAAGGCCCCGACAGAGGCCGGTTTGATAGACCCCGTTCCTATACCGTAGCTTGGTAGGAGGAGTACCGACATCTTTCCGGTTCGTAAGAGAAAGACTCCTGAGGGGGAAGAAGAAGGGAGAGGCCAAGCACGAGTGGCTTGGAGCGACTCGAGGTTTCCAAGTATCCCTTTCTTGCCATGACGTACACATTAGTTTGATTATGTATCTTAGTTTTCCTTTAGCAAAGCTGCCGCTGTAGGAATGAATCGGGCTTAGACTCATCAAAGAGCTTTTAACTTGTAATGAATATTTGAATTGCTTTAGAGTTTTTCGAGACGCTTTCATGGTCTCGATCAATTGTATTGATGCCAAAGTATGGCTTTTATTTGTGCTTTAGACCGAACCGTTTCCGCCGCCTACGTTCCCCTCATTTTGAGGAGCTCAGTCTTCGTAGTTCAAACTCGGTGAACTCTTTTTTTTTTTTTTGTTTTTTTTTTTTTTGTGCAACCCTGTTTTTTACCTAGGCCGCCCTTTTCGGGTTTCTAACCTAGTTGGGTATTACTCTTTTAGCACTCTTTTTTTTGTTTTTGTTTTTTTTTGTTGTTTGTTTTTTTTGGTGCAACCCTATTTTTTACCTAGGCCGCCCTTTTCGGGTTTCTAACCTAGTTGGGTATTACTCTTTTAGCACTCTTTTTTTTTGTGTTTTTTTTTTGTTTTTATTTTGTTTTTTTTTTTGGTGCAACCCTGTTTTTTACCTAGGCCGCCCTTTTCGGGTTTCTAACCTAGTTGGGTATTACTCTTTTAGCACTCTTTTTTTTGTGTTTTTTTTTTTATGCGTAGTATCTGCGCAGCTTGTCACCGTTCACTGGGTGTACAAAGGGATTCCCGTCGAGGTCCGCAAGTTGCATGGCTCCTCCGGAGAAGATCTTCTGGACGACATATGGCCCGACCCATACAGGCTCCCATTTGCCGAGAGGGTTGATACGGACCGGGGGCTTTTCTTTTAGAACGAGATCACCTTCTCGGATCTCCCGATGCTTTACTTTCTTGTCGAAGGCTCTGGCCATTCTTCCTTGGTAGGCCCGGATGTGTTCCATGGCCTTCGCCGGCGTTCATCTAGTAGGGCCAATTCGTCATGGCGACTGAGCCATTCGACCTCGTTGATCCGGCTTTCCAAGAAGATACCTGAGCGAGGGTATTTCCACTCGATTGGGAGTACGGCTTCCATCTCCGTATGTGAGGGCAAAAGGTGTTTCCCGCTTGCCGTTCGACCGATGTCTCAGTAGCCCCGCAGTGCCAGTGTGTAACTTCTCGCCAATCTCTCGCCTCGGGATGTACCCATTTTCCTGATGATATTTTCCAGAGTCTTGTTTGCCGCTTCGACGGCTCCGCTGGCTGGGGCCCGTAGGTGATGACTTGTGACGGGTTATTCGGAATTCCGCCAAAGAATTTTTCACATTCCCCTTCGAAGTGGGATCCATTATCTCGAGATGATTTCTACCGCAACCCGTATCGGCACATGATGTTTTCTTTGATGAAGAGGGCGACTTTCTTTGAATTGAGGATTTTGTAGGACTTGGCTTCAACCCACTTGGTGAAATAATCCACGGCTACTGTGACGAACTCGTGGCCTATCGCCCGATGGTGTGATTTTGCCTATGACATCAATTCCCCAAGTGACGAATGGCCAAGGGGTTGTCATGCAAAGATAACTCGTGAGGAGGCAAGTGATTAAGATTTGAGTATCGCCGACATTTGTCGCAGCTTTTGACAACCGGATGCGGGCTTCCTACGGTGATCCAAAAATACCCCATTCTCGCATGATTTGCATCGTAGCTCGAGCATTCATGTGAGGGCCGCAGTACCACCATGTATTTCTTTCATGAGTTCGGTAGCCTCTTGTTTGCCGATACATCGCAGAGGGGGCCTTGATAACGTTTTTTGTATAACATGTTTCCCAAAAGGACATAATGGGAGGCGAGCCGTCTGTGGCCGAGAGACTTTTTGCTTTGATTCCTTCTTTATATTCCCCATCTTCGTTTTTGAAAGAGGCCTCGCCATCCTTCGTGCATCGGTAAACTGAGCGTACTGTGGATCATTGATCGCTTCGCTTCCGCTTCAATTTCAAGCAATAGCGGGGTTTTCTCTTCTCCCGACTCGAATGGTTTAATGTACTTTCCTTCGTGTATTTCGACAAGAGAGGCTAGCGTAGCTGAGCATCCGCGAACCTCGTTTCGGTCTCAAGGTGTAATGAAAGCCGATTTCTTTGAATTGAGTTACTAACTCTTCCATGTAAGCATGATACTTCGCAAACCCTGATCCACGGCCTTCCATTTGTTAGAGACCCGATTGATGATGAGGGCAGAGTCACCGTACACCTCCAATTCCTTGATATTTCTTTCAAGGGCGGCTTCCAACCCGCCTATGCAAGCTTCATATTCAAGCCGTTGTTTGTGACTTCGGTTCGCCTTATCAAGCTATGGGGCGTGTTCGTCGCAGGGATCGACCGTAAGCATTCCTATCCCGTTCCCCTTTTGTTTGACGCCCGTCGAAGAAGAGTTGCCGCCGATTTTCTCCTTCTAGAGCGAAGATTCCATCATCGGGAAATTGAGGTTCAGTCCCTGACTCATCACTTGGGAAATCGGCCGATGTTCCGCCATTATGCGTCCTTTTATGGATTTCCTTGAAACATAAGCGATGTCATATTCGGCCAAAAAGAACGACCATTTTGCCAATCTCATGGAGATGGAAGGCTTGTCGAATGTATATTTGATGGGGTCTATCCTTGAAACAAGATGTATCGGGTGAGACCGCATGTAGTGTTTCAATTTTCCCACTACCTGCACCAAACCTCGCGCAAGTCTTCTCGCAAGCGTGAGTAATTGAGTTCGCTTCCTCGGAGCTTTCTCGCTACGAAATAGATGGCGTTTTCGACTTTGGAATCTTTTTCTCTTGAGCTAGCATAGCCCCAATTGCCGTATCCGTGACAGTGAGATATAGCAAGAGTGGCTTTTGCCGATGTGGTGGGCAGAGAATCTGGGGATTCACAAGGTATGCCTTAATTGCTTCAAAGGCAAGCCGACATTCTCGGGGTCCATTCTCGTGTAGGCATTCTTTTTCATCAACTTGAAGATTGGCTCGCAGATCGAGGTAAGCCGATTTACAAAGCGGCTTATGTATTGCAGCCTTCCCATGAAGGATTTCACTTCGTCGTTGTCCGCGGTGGCTTCATTTCAACTATCGCCTTGATTTTCTCGGGGATCTACTTCGATTCCCCGTTCGTCACCATATATCCTAGTACCTTGCCTCGTCTTACACCGAAGGTGCACTTGGCCGGATCTCGGCCTCATGCCGTGGTCTCTGAGGCGGCCGAAGAATTTTCTCAAATCAACAAAGTGCCGGCCATCCGATCCTCCGGAATGTATTATCATGTCGTCCACATAGACCTCAATTTCTTTGTGGATCATGTCATGGAACAGCCGTAGCCGCCCTCTCGGTACGTAGCCCCAAAGCATTCTTTAGTCCGAATGGCATGACCGTGTAGCAAGCATGTGCCCCAAGGGGTTGTGAAGGCCGTTTTGGCTTGATCTTCTTCCTCGCCATTTTGATTTGGTTGTAGCCGGCAAAACCATCGACGAAAGATTTGACTTCGTGGTTGGCCGTGGAATCTACCAAAATGTCGATGTTCGTGTGGGGAAATCGTCTTTTGACCGGCTTTGTTCAAGTCTCTCGAAGTCTACGCAAAGATCGGATCTTTCCGTTGGCCTTGGTCACCGTCACTATGTTGGATGCCCATGTTGGGTATTCAATGACCCCGATGAACCCCGCCCGAGCATCTTTTCTATTTCCTCTTTCACTTGTAAGGACCATTCGGGCTTAATTCTTCTTAGCTTCGCTTTACCGGCTTCGACTTCCGGGTCGAGCGGTATTCGGTGCTCAACTATGGAAGGATCGAGGCCTCGGCATATCTTTATAGGACCATGCGAACACATCCACGAATTCTTTTAGCAGCTCGATTAGGGCAACCCTTTCAGTCCCTTCGAAGAAACTACCAATCTGCGTCTCTTTAGGCTCTTCCGTAGTTCCCAAATTCACACTTGTCAAAATCTCTTCGGCAGCTGGGGCTCGATTTTCCTCTTCCTGACAACCCGCTTAAAGATTTCTTTGATATATTGTTCATTTAATGTGTCCGCCTCTTCATCTAGTGAATCGTTATTAACCTCGTTTTTAGATTATTAGTTAATTCATCATTAGTTAAAGTGGCAATTAAGGGATACTCGTAAAGGTTCATCATTTCATTGAAGACGAAGGGGAATACAATGTTGGCTGCACTCGTAGTCTTCAGCGTGAGGCCATCTGGACGACTCGAGAGACTCGAACTCAACAATGAGAGACTCCTGAGGACTTTACAAAGGTTGACACGAAAGGACTGGGACCAATCCAAGCTTGGTGATCATTTCCTCCTTGGTCGCGGACGGCCCGAGAGAGTTTCCCAATTCTTTAGCGGCATCGCTGCTGGGTGGCTTCACAACTCGGGAAAGGCATGGTCTCGTGCTCCCTCTTCGCCGTTGCTATCATCTCTTTGTCCGAACCGTAATCAACCGTGTTTGGCATCTCGAAAACCGAGCATGTGGATGTAGGGATCTTCCTCACCTGGGACTTCCGTTTCGTCACAATCCGATCGCTCAATCCAGATGTAAGGACGCATTGCGTCTCGGTGAGCGGCTAGAAAAATCTCATGTCCCATACTCGAGCGGAAAGGCTTGGGGTGTAGTTCAAGAAGGAGGACGTCCCACACGACGTTCATAGATTCGAGCCGAGTCCCGGTGTTTGCCGACTTTTATCATGAAAATCTCTCGCCCGGGCGAGGCCAAGGAACGGGTTTGCAATACCGACAAATCTCGTGATTGAGGACCGGGACTTGTGTGCTCGTATCACGGCGGTGTTCAAGCATTTCCTTCAAAGACGCCTCCAAGTGTTGGAAATAGCAATTGAATTTGATGAATCGAACTTCTTCTGAGTCCGCTCGCTTGAGTGTGTCGACATAGTTGGCATTGCCGGATTCCAAAGGATGCCGGCGAGACTTGCCTCTTGAAGGATGTAGCCCCTGTTTGACTCGTGGGCGTTCTTGGCTATTGTTTCGCCTTCGTTCCCATGAGGAAACCGTCACCCCTTATGACTTCAAGGTCTCCCGCCGGTTGATGAATTTGACGCATTGGTGGAGAGTGGAGGCTATGGCTTTCATGTGATGCAACCAAGGGCGCCCT
Organism: Adenophora triphylla var. japonica; assembly: GCA_022495995.1. Classification (NCBI taxonomy): domain Eukaryota; kingdom Viridiplantae; phylum Streptophyta; class Magnoliopsida; order Asterales; family Campanulaceae; genus Adenophora; species Adenophora triphylla. Next base: position 359,509 of record JAFEMH010000537.1, on the reverse strand, counting down.
AGTAGGGCCGTGAACTCCTGAGGATATCCATTACATGGAACTTCGCGGGCACCATTTGGGGTTTCGTACTGCAGTTCCAGAGTCACCGTCCCTGAATCGGGACGAGACGAACCGTCGTAGGCTTTGACACCCGGTAGATGGGATCACGCGCCTTTCATTTATGCGGAGGGCCCTCATCATGCCGAGGGGAAGGACATTTACCGATGATCCATTGTCCACTAATACCCCAGTGGAGTGACATGGTGTTGAGCCGAATAGTGATGTACAAAGCTTCATTGTGTTGGGAGACATCTCTTGGCAAATCTTCATCGCGAAGGTGATCATACTCCCATATAGGTGAGGATCATAGATTTGGTCCTTGTCTCGGGATGGAGAGTCATCAAGCTCTGGCCACTTCGTGCCTTTTTCTTGCGAGGCGTAGTCTTTGCCGAAGCCCCCGGGTTATACCGATGCCTTTTGTGGCGGTTGCCATCTCCAAATAACATGTTGATTGAGTGGGAGCGCCAGATCGGCGTCGGTTTTTCTTCATCGGTGGATACTCTGAGCCGGACAACCGAACTCGTCGACCCCGAGGGGGCTGGACTGCTCGCAGCACTGCATCCGGAGGTCTCGATTCCGTCGTTGGCAAGGCTTTTCTCGCTCTTTTATCCCTTTTTGCTTTGGGGAAGACCGACTGAGTAGAGTACATAATAATCAAATCCCCAGATGGCTCCCCGAGCGTTCCCACATTGTTATCACCGCCTCGAATCTCTCCTTCAATTTTTGGCCGGGAGGAAATTTTCTTTTTCTTAGGAGGACGGTCCTCGTGTATCCAATCCCGATAGTCCCTTTCAAGGCAATCGGGACAGCCACAAATATCCCACCAAATGTGTTCTACTACTGCGGCGGATTTGGGACCTCGTTGAGCGGTGCCGGAATGACTTTGAGTGGAACCGGTCCGGGGGATCTCGCCGCTGGGCTCGTCTGGTAGCGAGTGATTGGACTCCGCCGGATAATGAGAGATATTGAGGTCCCGGGGAACGGGCATATGTTTGTCCTTCAAGGTAGCCCCGCCGCTGGGATATTGTTAAGGTCCCAAAGTGGCGTGTGGCCTCTTCAATCCAGCTCGCCGTCCGTTCCGGCGTTCTTCCGTGGATTTGATGGCCGACCATATTTCTTTAATCGTTCCCCGATTTTCATCACTCAGCCGATATTTGTGGGATCATCACTTTGAGAGGGGACAACCGACAAAGATACCGAACTCTTTCGTCCCCGATCGCTTGGGGGCCAGCCGCTTGCCCTGTAAGTCGGCGGGCAGAGTCCCGCGGTGGAAACATAGGAATCTTGGGGTAGCATCTTGATGTATCCGGACTATTAAGAAGAGGAGGAGAACCTTCTTCTGTCTTTGCGGTAAAGGTGCCATCGGAATTGAGACCGATAGTCAAACCATGACTTGCGACTATCCCCGCAGGTCATCAATTTGAGCCTCATGTCGAAGTCTCATTTGTTCTACCAACCGGATCCAATACCGTCCTGTCCGAGGGATTTTGGAGGACTGAGCAACGTTATCCCCATCATTACCGGCCGATGCGTACATTCTCAAACCCGGAGTTGGAACAAACGGCGAAGCCGATGACGCGCTGACTCTTCCCAACCGGACAAACGGTGACCCTGCCCGAAACCAAGCTTTGTGCGGAGTCATGGGGAAAGGACACGAAGGTTCGATGTCCGGGAATGGAAGGAGGGTAGGTGTTTGGGCTTTAGGCTCATGCAACATGCGCTTATTTGTTCACGTTTACTTAAAACATGTTTTATTAACCTAATCGGTTGGAAAAGATTGCTCTTCTTTTTCGCAAACTACTCGATTCTCGGATCAGTGGGCCCCGTCACTACGTCTATAAGCCCCTCGTATTCCACCCGTATTTCGACCTCCTGGGCGGACACCCGGCGAGGGTCCTATAGGGCAAGCGGGTCCCACCGACCGAAAGAAAACGATCCTAAAAGTCCGGCGGGTAATCGAGTCTTAACGAGCATTCGATGTAAATTACGGACAAAGCCGACGTCGAAAGTCAAGATCATGTCCGAGGGCTCGACAAAAAGCTCCGCATGATTTGGACCGATAAGCGTCCACGATTGATCTTGACTTGTCGTCGCTTAAGCCGTAATTAGGCATGGAATAGTCATTAATCCTTGATGACTCTGTCAATGCCGGGAGTCAGTGTATAATTTGTGCCGCCGAGCCGAAGTCAAGGCGCGGTCAATATCTTGGTCAAAGTCTCGCGCGGAAAACCGCGTAACTTCGACCGATTAGCGACCGATTAGGACCCGAGAGATATTGAGTCGGTATGCCGACAAAGGCTTGAAAGGAAAGGTCTATACACGGACAGTGGCATGACACAGCACTGGACTAAAAACCAACCGGGTCTCTGGACAAAGTGTGTCACGGACAAGTGCATGGTCGACACGAGGCTCCATGGGATGTTTGGGTAGTCCCGTGCTCATCCGAGAGGCGTAATAAGACCAAACGGACCGCGACAAGGATTTCCCGGGTTAAGGACGTAGTGTGCAAAGTGTACGGTCACGTGCGCGTAGTGTGCAAGTGCCTATATTCTTTTTCTGAGTAAAATAGAAAATTTTTTTTATGTGTCTTAAAAATATGATGCATGATTTTTTTTTGGAAATTTTCTTTTTTTTTTTTGAAAATCTTTTTTTTTTGAATTTTTTTTATGAGCACATAAGCACGTAAGCATGAAAATTCCGACAGTTAGGGACATTATTCCGACAGTCAAAATTTTGACTTTCTCCGAGGCGGCCAAAACAACATGAAAACCGTGCAAAAATCAACACACACACAAAAATGATTTTCAAAGCCGGGACGGAAGCTTGACCCTCAAAAGCTTTTTTTTTTTTGAAAACGGTGATACCGGTACGTGGGATTGTTAGACCACAATTTATCCCCGACTCGTGTTAGGAGGCGATAACGGGAAATTTAGTGGTTTCCACCAATATACCGAATACCATTTTTTATTAAAAAGCTTAGTCCCCAAATGAGTCGCCACCGTAACGATGTGTTGCCTTTTTCGCGGAAAATTCGATTTTGCGTTTCTTTGAAAAACCAAATAAAATCGGAAAAACGGAGTCGCCACGCCATTTTAATTTTGAAGGGCCAAAACTTTGAAAAAGCCCGAGATCAGAGATTTAGGTTCGGAGGTCATGTTACGCGTCGGGAAGGACGTTAGTGTGCACCCGACGCGCCTCGTAAAACGAGTCTTCCAAGCTGAAAATCATTTGTGTGTGTGTGTGTGGGTGTTTTGGCCAAAATAAGTTGAAACTGGAAAAAGTAAAAATTGGGATGTCTTTTAAGACTTTAAACTGATCCCATGATTTTTTGGAGAATTTTTGGTTTGAGATTTGGTACTCAAAAACCCTTTTGAAGTTGAGAAGTCACTTCTGCCAGAAGAAAATGGCAGCAGACACCTGATTTTGAAATGGATTCAAGGGTCCTAAAACTTCATAATCTGGATGAACTCAGAGAATGAAAGTTTCTCTAGACTCCTTGAATAAACTTTGTGTGAAAGAAATTTCCATTTTGGAGAAGATTTGAGGGGTCAAAACCTTCTGGAAACCTCAGATATGAGATCTGGATTCCCAGAAACTGATGAACTAGCCTCTGAAAGAAAAATTGAAAAGAGGAGTTTTACTCACCCAAAAAATAAGGTAAAAATATGTCTGGAAAGCTCTGGATGTTGGCTACAAAAAGTGTTTTGTAGTCAACACCAAATTCCAAGTTCATCTGTGTCCAAAAATTAAGACCATGGACTGAGGTCTGAGAAAATTGCTACTGGACAGCAACTTCTCAAGAAAGAAAATATGATTTTAAGGGGGGTTTTGCATCCATGCTTGTCCCCATTTCCCTAGGTTTTGGTTAGTGATCACTAGACATTTTAGTGGTGAATCAACTATACCAAACCATCCTTGGGGTACATTAGGACTAAGCATTTCATTTGCTTGGGGAGGGGGATTTTACCCTTTAAAATCAAGATTTAGTGCTTGAAAATGGTTTTTTAGGGTTTTGAAAGTGCATTTTTGCAAGTAAGCAAGAAAAGCTTTGAAAATAATGTTGATCTTTGTAGAAGATCATCCATGGAGATGGTCTTCCATGGTGATCTTCTTAGATCTAGAGCAAGAAGATGAAAGAACTACATTTTGTAGTTTGAAGATGCATGCATGGATGAGATTTGGGGTTAGGAAGAGGAGGGTTTACCAATCTTCCTTGTGTTCTTGAGTGTTTGGCTTGAGTGTATGAGTGTTTAGGGCTTGAATATGAGAGTGAGTGTATGAGTATGAGTTGGGAAAGATTGGAGAGAAAAAGGTGACAATTCTTGAAGAATTCTCACTGTTTTCTCTCTATATTTCGCCAGAACTTCGTTGCTATTGTATTCTTCCTTCTTATTTCTGTGACTGGAGGGCTCAATTTATAGCCCTCTGAAAATAGCAAACGTATCCGCGCGGACAAGGTCAGGCAGCGTGCACTGTTCATTAAATGCAGCTTCAGCTTTGGACAAGAAGAATAATCTTTTTCAAAATTCAAATTGACCAGCCAGTTTTTGTTTCCAGCATTGCTATATTTGGTTTTCTTCATTTGTTTTTCTTTTTTGAGATTCTTTTTAAGGTTTAACCTTAAATAACAATGCCCATTTTACCCTCACTTTGTTAGGAATGTTAGGATAGTTAGGAATTGTTAGAAATGTTATAACTTCCGTTAATTTTATAACGAAAATTCTAACAAGCTCAAATTGGAGCACTTACAAGTGGTAGAGCCTGCGAGGAGAGCAGAAGTAGGATGCAAGGCGGCAGTAGAGAAGTGGGATTGAAGGTCTTCCTCTTGCAATATAAGATCCTGAAGATCATCTAATGAAGATGCTGGACGATTATTTTGGGAGGTGATGAACTCCTTATATGAGTGTCCAAGTCCGGCCATAATTCTTTGCTGCAAGTCCTCGTCGGAGATAACTTCGCCTGCCTTAGCAAGGGCATCGGAAATTGAGACGGCATGGAGGAAATAATCATCAATTTTGGTCTCAGGTTTCTTAGCAAGGACATTGAGATCGGTTTTGAGTATTTGGATATGAATTCTAGACCGTCCTCCGAACCGTTTCTCAAGCATAGACCATGCTGCCGGAGCGATGTCACAAGGGTTGACTCTTGATTGGATTTTGGCAGTGACCGTAGCCTTAATCCAGCCAAGAACAAGACTTGAGGCTTGGAGGAAGAAATCCAATTCTGGGTTGGAAGAGCCATCCGCCTTTTTGGATGGTGGCGGAACAGCGTTTGTAACGGCCGTTGTTAGTTTATAGGTCGTGAGGACCGTATAAAACAAGGATCTCCAGTTCAAGTAATTGTCATTTATGAGATGACAATGACCAAGGTAAGACTGGATATTGAGATTTAGAGGAAGAGATGAAGTGGCAGCGGAAGAAGGTGACGAAGAGTTGACTGAAGGGTTGGAATCAGTCGGTATTGTCATGGCTCCGTTCAAGAGGATCGTGATACCATATAAGACAAATAAAATTGGTGGAAGACTCAACGTGAGTACTTCTCTTTGATCTTGTCATATATATAAACACAATAATAAAGATTCCTAAATCTTCTATACAATTGTGAGATATGAACAAATATGGAAAGGATAGCTATTACAAATGAGATTAAAAAATCAAGCCTAACTGACTACAATTCTATCCTATAATCACGTCAACAATGAGCTCCAATCTGGGAGAGAATCACGGCTTTACATTTCACCCACTAATTCTCTCTCCTACTTTATTTTTATACTTACAACACCAATCAACTTTACTATTTCCTCCACTCATTCTCTCTCCTATTTTACTTTTATACTCACAACACTTTTTTCACTAACTTTTTTTCTTAATTTGTGTGCCTGCTCAAAATGGTGAAGTAATAAATGGGACGGAGAGAGTATATCATAGCAATTTTTTGAGTAAATCGTATGAATAAACAGTTGTTTCATAACACCATGAAAACTAATTCTAAAATAATTTGTAACGGGTTTTATAGCATTAGAACCAATTTTAACAAAGACCAATTTTAACAAGTAAACCAATTTTATAGCATTAAAACCAATTTTAACATGTAAATCATATGAATTATTTAATGCTTAAAATGAGTCTTTTATATAGCACAAACAATGTCAATATATTTTCAATATGGGATAAGAGATATCACAAAAGAAGGTGAGACATTTTTCACAATTTTCCTGCGTCCCCTTTGATAAAATACCATAGGATGCCCCCATCCGCCCATTTTCCTACATGTGTGCTTTAGTTGATTGCAGCTAGCGCGCTGGTCTATCTTCATTTCATTCGTGATAGATTCCTATTGACCTAAAAGAAAATGTTTTGCTCACACTCTTGTTTATTCGCTGTTCCCAATACCAGTCCTCCTTACGTATTCATATATGGAGTGCGGTTCAGTCGATAAATTCAAGCACAAAAAAGCCAGAACCTTTTGGTCACATTACCGCATTTGGCAGTTGTAAGTTGGTTTTTCCGTTGTATAGTGGTGGAGAAACTGATTCCCAACACTTGTTTGGAACCAATGTCAACCGAGGCCCGAATGACTTCTAGGATCGGCCCACAAGGAGACCCATGGGCTCATTACCCAGCAGAGCCAAACGGATCACGGGCCAGGTTTAAAGATGTTTAAATGGGCCCGTGCTTGGCGGGCTCAGGCCTGGTTTGGGCATCTCCAAAGTACTCACTCCCTCCGTCCATAAAATAAAACAATGTTCCCGTTTGTCATTTTTATTTATAGTAGTTTCGTTTTCAAAATTGTTAGGTTAAATTATAGAATTTCCAGTAGAGGTGTAAATGGTTCCGTTTGATTCAGTTTGGGGGAATTTACGGACTGAACCATTAGTTATTGGTTCAAAAAATTCAAAACTGAATCGAATCATGAAAAAAATTCAAACCAAACCGCTATGATTTGGTTCGATTTGGTTCAAACCGCGATTCAATAAAGCGGTTCAAACCTTGGATCAAATCATAATTTTAACTATGGTTCAAACCATGATTCAGACCAAAACTTATTTTCATATTGTTTAAATTTTCTGTAATCTCCCAGGAAGATCGAAAGATGCGGGCGTTAAAAGGAAAGTCGGAGAAAGAGAGATACTAGAGGAAGAAAGAGGCTGAAGGAATAAAAACACTTTGAAATATTCGATCGTGGAGAGAAATTAGTTATTTATATATCGCAATAACGATAACAAATGATGAAATATATATCTATATAAAGGTTGAAGTGCATAGAGCACTTTAACAAGCTCATTTTTCCTTCAAAACATAGATGGTTCTAGAATATTTTATGCTTTAAATCAACTAATCAAGAAAACAATTAATTGTCTTTAAATTAACCTATTATCCTATTCTCTCCCCTATAAATTAAGAGTATGTCTGCTGAGAAACGCGTTTCTCCATAACTATGGAGAAACGTGTTTTTAATAGCCAGAAGCTTTGCATTTGATATCCAGAAAAAAAAACCCAAGGCCAAGATCAAAGCTTCTGGATATCCAGAAGCTTTGGGTTTGATATCCAGAAACTATTAGGTGCATATCCAGAAGTATGTGAAATGTATATCCAAAAATTGTTAGGTGCATATCCAGAAACTGTTAGGTGCATATCCAGAAATGTGTTAGGGCATATCCAGAAATTGCTATTGAAGGTTTCTGGATATCCAGAAACCTTCAAATGTATATCCAGAAACCATCAAATGAATATCCAGAAACATTTTGAAGGTTTCTGGATATTCATTTGAGAAACGCGTTTCTCCCTAGATTTTGGCATAAATTAAATGCAAATGAAACATTACTTTTTTTCTCTTACTTTTAGCCACTATACCTAAACTCCTTTTTTCACAAATTCATAAATATCATTGTTTTGCAAACTCTTAATTTTGCAAGTAAAAAATGAAATATGAAAAAACAAGCCAAAATCTTGCAAAAAACTAGATTTTTCGTAACATTAGAAAAAAACTAGTTTTAAAGCATTAAGTCTAACTAATAAGAGTGGTGAACTGTTCTGAAAACTAATTTTTTATAACATTTTGAAAAAAAAAACCTAATTTTTCACAAGAGTTACTCAAAAAACAATAGTAAAAATACATTTAGAAATACATGGAATTTTTCATTTAATTAATTGATATTTTTGAAATGTGGGTAATAGTAATAATTGTTTTTTTAAAGATTTATGTATAACAATGATATTTAAATATTTTTTTTCATTTTTTTCTTAAATGAAGAGTGTTTTTAAAACGGAAATAGTTATTGATTATGTTTAGAAATCTGTAATATTATTAAATTAATGTGATGATATATTTTTGTTGAAAATTTTGTTTTGAAAATTATATTCTCTTAAATTCTTCTTTGTTTTTATTAAAACATTTTTCCTTTTTCTTCGAACGAAGTGATTTTTTTTAGCTAATATTAAAAAATAGGCTTGAAATCTTATTTAGCCACTTTTTTATACAACTTTTGAGTTTATTGTTGATATTTTTTTTGTTCATTAAAATTTCAAAAAATAATAAAATAAAAAACTGAGATTTTAGTGTTTTATTGAACCATCTTCTTAAAAAGTGATATATAATTAAGTTTCAATGAGTGTTATTTAGATAAACTTTCATAAATTAAAAAAAAAAATGGTAAATAGTAAATACAAAGTATAAGAAAGTATTTTCAAATTTTGGGATAATTAATTTGCATTAAAATTTTAAATTCATTCTTTTTTTGAGTTATAAATTTTATATTTATTGCTAAAATAATAAATATGGTGTCATAACTATTTCAAAATAGTTTTCTAAAAAAATCTATTTTATATGGGTTTTTCTAAATAAAAACTATAAGATAATTTTAAAAAAGAAAACTATTATATAATATTGATTAGAAAATACGAAGTATGACTTTATACGATTATATCCAAAAAAAATATTTTTTAAAAGTTGCAAATTAATGAAAAAAATAGAGTTGTTGATAATATTAATTACTTATAAATGAGATAATTATTTTTATTTAATGACAGTCATGCAAATCAAATGAGATAGTTATATTAACTATATGATTTAGTTCATGTTATTTATCAAAGTTTGTTTGTTCGTGCGTTTAACGCACGGGTGTTACACTAGTTAATATTAAATAAGATACACAACGGGGGTTAGAATTAGTCTATGTAATGCGAGTTTTTTTTGTCGATCTAACAGTAAATTTTAATAAATGTATGAAAATATTAAATAAGATACAAAATGGGGGGTTAGGGTTAGTTTATGTAATGTGGTTTGGTCTCGCTGTTCGGTTTGGTGGTTCGATTTCAAATCGGTTTGGTTTGGTTCGTTTTGATCTAGGAGGGTCAGACAACAAATCAAATCAAACCATGTGATTTGCTAAAATTTGAGACCGAACCGAACCATTAATACTTGAAAACCAAACAAAACCGTATGGTTTAATTCGATTCAATCTCAAACCGAGATTTGAACCAAACCACTTACACCCCTAATTTCCGGTATAGCCAAGTAAAGAAGAAGAGGAAGAGGAGGAGAAGATGAGCATCATGTTGGGATTGGAGTCCTAAACTATTAGGAAAAAGGAGTCTAAGTCGGAGGAGTTGCTGAATCAAGAAGAAAAATCGGGGAGGACTTTCTGGGGTGATGGGCGACCGCCCATGGGGGTGTTGGGCGACCGCCCAGGAGGACAGAAAGTTTGGTTCGTGGTTTTTTATTCTTGGGCGACCGCCCATGTTGTGGTGGGCGACCGCCCACGTGTCGGGGGAGAAAAATCTGCAGGTGATTTGTTTCCTATTTTGATTAGAACTCTTCTTAATATTGATTTAGGGTTTCCTTGTATTACTATATAAGCATAGTGATGGCCTAGAACAGATTAGTGAGTTGTAGCAACATATTAGAAGGAGACTAATAACATATTGGCTTGGCAATTGCCCCCGGACGTAGTTCACGAGTTGGTGAATGAACCGGGTAAACAACTCTTGTGTTCTTGTGTGTGATTGTTTCTTTCTTGTACGTGTGGGTGTGTTGATTTCCTTATCTTGATTGCAACGGGGGAGCACCAATTTCACAACAACTGGTATCAGAGCTTTGGTTCGGAGGATTCAAAATTTTTTCATTAGTTGATTAATTTTGAATCGCGTTCTTGGAGATTTTGGTGAAGCAGTCAAGATGAAGAATTCAATTGAGAAATTCAACGGTGTGAATTTCACGTTTTGGAAGACAAGGATTGAAGACTACCTTTATTGTAAGGATCTTCATGGACCCTTGAAGGCGAAGCCCGAAGACATGTCACAAGGGGATTGGGAGACGTTGGATCGGAAGGCGTTAGGAGCAGTGAGGAGTGCCCTAACCGACGACGTTGCACGGAACGCTATGGAGGCCAAGACAATGATGGAGTTGCTACAAACGCTTTCAGACATGTATGAGAAGCCGTCGAATATCAATAAGGTGCATTTGATAAAGAGGTTTGCGAATGCGAAGATGTCAGAGGGGCAGACAGCGGCAAGTCATATCGGCAATTTCAAAGGTATGGTGGACCAATTGAAAAGCGTTGATATTACTTTCTCCGATGAAGTGCTAGCTTGTTTTCTACTAAAGTCATTGCCTGATAGTTGGGAGGTTACTGTCACAACGATTAGTACGTCGAAAACAGCATTGGTGTATACGGAGGTTAGAGATCTCATCCTTCAAGAGGAGTTGCGAAGGAAAGAGAAAAGGGGAGAATCTTTCGTAGATTGGGCTGCACTTAGGGTGGAGAGAAATAGGGGAAGACCTAAAAAGGGAAAAAAGGTCAAGTGCTACAATTGTGGTGAATTGGAGCATATCAGTTATGACTGTCCGGGAAAAGATGGTGGTGCTAACGTTCTGGATGATGGTGGTGATGTATTAATCCTAGGGGAGGAGCAGTCGGGTGAAGATTGGGTGTTGGATTCTGGAGCTTCTTGTCATGCCAGTGGGGATGCAGAATCAATGAAGCGGTACAAAACTGGAGATTTTGAGGTTCTCTATCTTGGTGATGGTCAACCATTGAAGATCAAAGGTAAGGGGGATGTGATGATGAAGACACCTAATGGGGCTGTTTTACAACTACACGATGTGATGCATGTTTCGGATTTGAGGAGAAGGGTGATTTCTGTGGGACAACTTGACAGTGAAGGGTATGGTGTTTCTTTCATTGGTGGGTCTTGGGAAATCACAAAAGGGGCTAAGGTGTTGGCTCATGGGGATAAGGGGAAGATGTTGTACTCTATCTACAATGTCGATGTTCGTTCCGGTGGGAGCAAGAGGCAAAAGAACCAGCCTGTTGGTGTGAAAAGGGGAGACATCAAGAAACGGTATGTTGGGGGACTCAAAGTTGATCAACGTGGTGTGGAAGTCCAAGGGCCCTAACAGAGAGCGGATTCGAGACCAAAGAACGACGATGCAAGAAACAAGGTGTGTCCAAGTTTCAAGGGGAAGCATTGCGAGGAAGGTGGGTCTGGAGGGAGAAGGCGAAGTTAGACTTGCGGGGAGAAATCAAGGTAGAAGCTGATTTGGGGAGGCAAGAACGATCTAACACAGAGAGGTTGAAACGTCGCTTGGTTTCAACTCGCCTTACTACTTGAGGAGAGGTGTGGTAGTGTCAAGCCAATATGGATGAGGGGAAATGTGTTCGAAGGTCATTACTCCGTGGTGGGAGTTGATGGGTGTTCTATGTTTGTTAGTTTAGTCTCCGGTGGGAGATTGTTGGGATTGAAGTCCTAAACTATGAGGAAAAAGGAGTCTAAGTCGGAGGAGTTGCTGAATCAAGAAGGAAAATCGGGGAGGACTTTCTGGGGTGATGGGCGACCGCCCATGGGGGTGTTGGGCGACCGCCCAGGAGGACAGAAAGTTTGGTTCGTGGTTTTTTATTCTTGGGCGACCGCCCATGTTGTGGTGGGCGACCGCCCACGTGTCGGTGGAGAAAAATCTGCAGCTGATTTGTTTCCTATTTTGATTAGAACTCTTCTTAATATTGATTTATGGTTTTCTTGTATTACTATATAAGCATAGTGACGGTCTAGAACAGATTAGTGAGTTGTAGCAACATATTAGAAGGAGACTAATAACATATTGGCTTGGCAATTGCCCCCGGACGTAGTTCACGAGTTGGTGAATGAACCGGGTAAACAACTCTTGTGTTCTTGTGTGTGATTGTTTCTTTCTTGTACGTGTGGATGTGTTGATTTCCTTATTTTGATTACAACGGGGGAGCACCAATTTCACAACACATCAAGCCATCAACCAATGAAAAAAGGAGTAACTGAGTAATAACTAAACCTTATTAAGATCAGTAATAATAGAAATGAAAATAGATTGTTAAAATGTTTGAATAATTAAATAAGATCGTGAAACCGAGTGAGTATAAAAAGTGAGTATAAAAAACTGTTTATAATAAAAAAAAGTTGTTCAACGAAACTGAAAAAGATTTAAGAAGTATTCCCTCCGTCCCAAAATGTTTGTCCCATTTGACTTTTTTGTTGAATTTTGACCACAAATATATGACAATTTAATTATGTTCATGAAATTCTAAAAATTTCTATTGATTCACCATTAATAATATTATCAACAACAACTTTTAAAATTTCATGAACATGATTAATCTCTCATAAATTTATGGTCAAAATTCAACAAAAAAATCAAATGAAACAAACATTTTAAGACGGAGGGAGTACTAATTAAGACAAAGAGCTTCTTGACACTTTACACGGTTACACCCATAAATTTCTTTAGTAATAATTAGAATAATGTAACTCCCAAAAACCCGAAATCAAGGAAAGATTAAGACACGGACATTGTCATTAGGGGACAACGATATGACCCGTTATATAAACTAGTGTAACACTCGTGCGCTAAATGCACGATTAAAATAATTTGACAAATTGTAGCATCTAAATTAAAAGAGTTACTATATCTATAAATGTTAATATAGAATTTAAACTAAATATAAAAAGTATTGACAAAATATTAAAAAAATAATATTGTAATAAGCTTCTACCTAACAACCTCTTTTTATTTTCTTTGAGGCAAGACCCTTGTTGTTAGAAGTTTCTTCTTGACCAATAGCACCATTTGGGTCGTAAATACTAACTGATTTGATACTTAATTAATGAATAATTGAGTTGTTCGACTTGTTAGCTTCACTTCTTCATCACACGTTAAAATTTTCAAATCAACACAATTAGTTTGACTTGACAATGCAACATAGAGTTGAACATAACTAAATACTGATATTTTGAGTAATAGACTATAAATTTTGCCATTCACATTAGGTAGTTGAAGGAGCATAATCTCATGTTTCCATTTATAAATTGAAGTTTATAATGCATAATGGCTAGTTTTTCGTTATGCATGAGGGATAAGCACAAAACATATTACAGACGGGATCAAGAGCTTCTTGACACTTTACACCCATAATCTTCTTTAGTAATAATTAGAATAATGTAACTCCCAAAAACCCGAAATTAAGGAAAGATTAGGACATGGACATTGTCATTAGGGGACAACGATTTGACCCGTTATATAAATTAAGAGCTTAAAAATTTATTATTTTCTTTAAAAAAGAAAATTTGGTAAGCAAAAAGCCGTCTCAAACTCCCAAAAATCAAGAAACATAGTGGAAAATGATGTGTTATTGTAAGACTCCGTTCCGTTTGTTTAGGGGGAAATGTTTTTCGTAAAATGTTTTTCTTAATTTTTGGTATTTGATAATCATCGAAAAATGGAAAAAATATTTTTCGAGAAAAGTGTTTTTCCCAATTTTTTTAAGTAAAATGACTTATATATTTTTCCTAATTAAAACATTTTCAAAAAGCCAAAAACTTATAAAAAACGCGTTTTTTTGTTGCTTAAAAAAAACGTGTTTTAGTATCCCCTCTCTCTCTCTACCCGTAGCCTCTCTCTCTAAACGCAATTCACATGGATCAATCGTCTTCTCCATTCAATCGCCATCATCACCGAGCTTCTTCTCTCCAAATCAACTGGCGACGTCTCCAAATCCTTCGGTGTATGTGTAGAAGGTAGGTTAGGGAAGCTCGCCTGGACATTAATGTCCGGCGGTTTGGCCATCTCCGGCGGAATTCCGGTGAATTCGTATAAAACGCACTAATCGCACCTAAAATCGCACACAGTAACCTGGAGAGGAAAGACACGGGTTCCTCTATCTTAATGTTCTACCTTCCTCCGGCGAAATCATACAAAAAAGCTAACAGCAGAATCATTTTCTCACTATTTCCGTCCCTCCGCCATTGTTATCTCCGACAGAGGATTGACAATTTTTACAAATCTTAATTTGTCATTGGAACCTTACACATTTCTCTATTTTGATTTGGGTCTCTGTTTTGATAAGCTTGGTGAGGAAGACATTTGGGTGTGGAAGTAAAAATTGAGGACGGTATTTGGGAATGAATATACCAGTTCATTTTAATTCAAGTGCCAGTTTATATATTGTGGAATGCCAGTATAATTTGTTTGGGAATTTGAATCAGACAGTTCATGTTTTTTCAATGCCAGTTCATGTAATTTTGAATGCCAGTTTATGTAATTTTGAATGCCAGTTTATGTATTTTTGAATGTCAGTTCTTGTAATTTTGAATGCCATGTATTTTTTAATGCCAGTTCTTGTAATTTTGAATGCCAGTCCATGTTTTTTTGAATGCCAGTTCATGTTTTTTTGAATATCAGCAAAAATAATTATCAGTGTTTTTGAGTGCCAGTATATGCATTTTTGAGTGCCAGTAAATGTGTTTTCAAATGCCAGTCCATGTATTTTTGAATGCCAGTGCTTGTATTTTTTAGAGCCAGCAAAAATATTAGTGTAACAAAGTGCCAGTGTTAGTGTAACGAGTGCCGGTGTGAAGAGTGCCGGTTAAATGTATTTAAAAGTGCCCGTGTAAAAAGTGCCGGTTTCGGTTTAACAATGTGCCGGTACCGGTTTACACCTGGCACTTTGTTAAACTGGTAATCTGCACTTTCGCCCGGCATTTTGTTACATACGTGGCACTTTGTCACATATTGGCGGTTTGTTAAGCACTGGCATAAACGAGGAACCATTAATTACGAAAATGCCACCGTTTATTTTGAACATGGTTGCCAGTAATTACAAAATTGCCACCGTTTATTTTGAAAACACGTTTTTCCTTATGTTAAGAAAAAACTAGTTTTTTATAAGACCAACTCTTTCAAAAAATAGTAACACTCTCACACACACCTAATTTTTTATATACCCCACGTTATCCACCCCACATCTCATCCCCTTATAAAAAAATTATTTATATTAAAATTATTTTTACAATTCCCCCCCCCCCTCGGGTCAAAAAAAAATTAATCATTTTAAATTTATTTTTAACAACTCCACATTTTCACCACCATCCCAAGGTCAAAAAACATATTTTTTTATTCATTTTGAAATTATATTTTAACAAACCTCACCATCCCCACCATCCCACCCCCCCTCCCACGGTCAAACTTTTTTTACTCATAATGAAATTAATTTATTTTTAATAACTCCCCCACCCAACTCCACTCCCCTACTCTCGGCTATCCACCCTACCCACCATACACACTCTACCCCACCCTAGCCTACCATCATCTTACATTTACATTTCCTCCACCACCTTACCCTTCCCCTACCCTACCCCACCCTACCCCACAGTCACCCACCTCACCCCTACTAATTCCCACTTCCTACCCTACCACCCCACCTCCATCACCCTACCCCACCCCACCTCCATCACCCTACCCCACCCTATCTTTTCAAATTCCCTCAAATTGTGTTTTTATCGAAAAATATTTTTCTTTAATTTATTAAATAGATGAAAATATTTTTCTTATCAAACAGTCGAAAACATATTTATGTCATTTTCTGGAAAATATTTTTCGAAAAATCATTTTCCGTAAGACGTTTTACGCGAAACAATCGGACCCTAATTAACAAAATTAGGAATAATCAATTAGACAAAAAAAAAAAAAAAAAGGGAAAGTCAAATTGTTGTTATTTCAAAATGGATATGCTTGATGGTAGGGATCTTTGACATATTGGATCAAAAGACAAATCTCAGTTTTGGCCTGATAATATGATAATATAGGCAAGTATTTCTTCTGTCTCTCGTAATAAATTGCATTTTTTTCCTATTTCAAAATATAACAAATGTTGCCTTTTCATTTTGTCAAAATCTTAGAAAAAAACAGCTTTTTCAAGTAATTTGAAAAAACTAGTTTTTAAAAATGCGCGGTGACATTTTCGTAGTTAACTGTTTTAAAAAAAACACACGGTGACATTTTTATAAATAACTGTAACTTTTTTATAAAAAAAATAACGCGGTCATTTTCGTAAAGAAACGAAACATATTAACACCTATTACACTTTTTATAACTAAAAAGGATACTCACTTTTTATCACTACACATGACACTTTTTTAACACTAACAACGCTGCATTATTTAATAGTAACACTTGTACTAAAAAACACAAACTAACACAATTTTACACTAGATAAAAAGGGTGTATTTTTGTTCAAGTGTGACACACAATAATGTTTATTTTTCATTTTATATAATTTTCAATATATGGATACATACAAACATAATGTTGCTTCCAACTATCCTCAGCCTACCTTTTCCCCCACATTTAACCAAAAAACTCTCCAAGTACATTGCCCCAACAATAATTCATGCATTAACATACCCCTCCTTCCCAAAAATGATATTTCCATTTTTTTTTTGCCGTTTAAGAAACTTTGAACAATAATTTAGATTGATTTAATTATATACTACCTCCGTCCCAATCTAAACGTCTCATTTTCGGTCAACTGACAAGTTTGACTTAGACATAAATGCAAATCTAATCATCCTATTGAAATTTTAAAAATTGTTATTGATAAATAAATTATTTATTTATCAATAACAATTTTTAAAATTTCAATAGAATGATTAGATTTGCATTTATGTCTAAGTCAAACTTGTCAATTTTCAGTCAATGAGACGTTTAGATTGAGAAGGAGGGAGTATAAAAAAAATTAAACTAGCTATTGATACACCATCAACAATGCTATCAATAAAAAGTTTTAAATTTTTATTAGAATGATTAAATTAATCTAAAGTTATTACTCAATGTTAATTTAAAATACACAAAATCTGGGGAGAAACGCGTTTCTCCGTCGCTTATGGAGAAACGGGGCTTGTTATGTCGTGCGACATATCTAGCCACAAAAACTGGATATCACTTCATCAGCTTCTGGATATCCAGAAGCTTTGGAAAAGGATATCAGGAAGGCTTTGAAAAGGATAGCGGAAAGGCTTTGAAAAGGATATCAGAAAACCAAATATTTTTCTGGATATCCTTTACAAAGCTTCTGGATATCCATTTCAAAGCTTACGGATATCGAAGCTTTGTAAAGCGATATCCAGAAAAATACTTGGTTTCTGGATATCGCTTTACAAAGCTCGCTATCCATTTCAAAGCTTCTGGATATCCAGAAGCTTTGTAAAGGATATCCAGAAACTGGCTACTTACGTCGCGCGACATAATAAGCCCCGTTTCTCCATACGCGATGAAGAAACGCGTTTCTCCCCAGACGCACTCTTTAAAATAACAATTAAAAAAAGCGGAAAAATCATTTTGTTTCGAAAGAATTATTAAAGTCACTCACTCCACCCTCTTTCCCTCTTTATTATATTTAATTGAAATGCATTACACTTACAAGAAAGTCTCTCTCTCTCTCTTTCTCTCACACACACACACACACACATCCTCCCTCTCACACATCAATAAATGAATTAAATTAATAAAGTGACTCACTCCACTCCTCACCACATTTATTGTTTTTTTTTTTTAAAAAAAACAATAAATTTTGCAATGAAAATCTTCACAAAAATGGGAGGTAATGTAAATTGTAACATGTGACCTTATGAAAGTAGCATCTTTTCAAATCTAAATCTTATAAAAAAAGAACATAATAATTGAGTTTTTGCAAGTACAAATCAGGTTAAGGACAATTTCTGTTTATTACAACCTTTCAAATCTCTATGAATCTAATTATATTTCATGTTAGCACAATAATGCTAGTAGTATCATGCTCCACTATCTATCATGTCATGTGCCTATTACACACCTCCTTCAAACCCACTATATAGGAGTATTATACATAAGAGTGAATTCAGAATTTTGAAATTGTGTGGACTTAATATTTAAAAAATATTTAAAATAATAATAACAGTGAAAATTAATTTCATATATATAAAAAAAAAGTTATATATAGCAGATGACTTAAGTATAAAAAAAAAATTCTTTTTTTGCCCGCCTCAAAAAAAGCTAGATCCACCCCGATGAGTTATCTGATTCTCTTATGTATTTTGATGTGTGAATCTAAGGAAGACTTTATATATGGATTGCACATGAAGCATTTCATAAAATCTCAAATGCATGTTACTATTTGTCTTTTGACTCCACTTCTAGATGTGTAATAGTATTACTACCATTTTTCATATATACATATGCTCTTTCCATCCCACTAAAAAAAATATAAAATGAGTTTTGTACATAAATTAAGAAAAGTATATAGTGGATTAAGCGTTGTGAGTATGAAAAGTGAGGTAGAAGAGAGAATGTGAGCAGGGAAAAGTAAGTAAATAATCATTGTGAGCATGACAAGTGGGTTACATAAATAAAAAAATTCTAAAAAGTTTTCTGAGAGATTGCCTTTTTAAATAGGACAAATAAAATGAAATTTTGATTAACTGGATCAATCTTTATATATATATTTCCTATGTCTCGTTACAATTGTCACAATTTGATTTTTTTGGTCAACTGAATCAATCTTTGACCATAATTTTATAAATATTTAGATATTTCTATTCAATTCTAAAAATTGCTCTTGTTTCACCTTTAGAAATACTATTAATAACAACTTTTAGAATTGTATAGAGATATATATCTAGATTTTCAAAAAATTATGATTAAAAATTGACTTAATTGATCAAAAAAATCAAACTATTACCATCGTAACACGGGGCGAAGGGAGTATATATTAGTAGTAATAATGACCTTTTCTTTTCATGAAAACCAGGAAAAACAAAGATGACCTTTTCTTTTCATGAAAACCAGGAAAAACTTTATGATGGATTTTTTTTTTTTTTTTAATTTTTTTTTTACCAGAAAGAAAGGAACTATGAAAGCTCCAGCCTCCAAATGTGATGCTCAAAGGGAAAAGAAGGGAAGGGAGTGGACCTTTCAAATCCACACATATCCTCCCATGATCCCATCTCTCCATTTTTTTGGCTCTGGTCTTTGTCTCTTCTTTTATTTTTCCTCTTGTCCGGTTCCACAATGGTCTCATTTTTATTTTTGCTACTTAATTTAATTAAATTTTGATAAAAAAAAAAAAACACATATGATAAATAAAGATTCTTATAAGCCAAAATCTTAAAAAAAAAAAATGTGTTTTTCATTAATATTAGAAAAAACATGTTTTGATTCCCCCGCTAGTGTCAGTGTTAGAGTAACAAAGTGCCAGTGTAAATAGTGTCAGTACATGTATTATTAAGTGTCAGTGTAAAAAAGTGTCAGGGTAACAAAGTGTCAGTGTAAAGAGTATCAGTGCATATATTATTAAGTGCAAGTGTTAGTGTAAAAAAGTATCAATGTTATTGTAACAAAGTGTCAGTATTAGTGTAACAAAGTGCCAGTGTAAATAGTGTCAGACCAGTTTAAAGAGTGCCAGTGCATGTATTATTAAGTGTCAGTGTAAAAAAGTGTCAGTGTTAATGTTAAAAAGTGTCAGTGTTAGTGTAAACAAGTGCAGTGTGAATAGTGTCAGTGCATATATTATTAAGTGCCAGTATAAAAGAATGTCAGTGTCGGGTAAAAAAAAGTGTCAGTGTTAGTATAAAAAAATGTCAGTGCAAATAGTGTCAGTGCATGTATTATTAAGTGACAGTGTAAAAATGATTTTTCCTTAATCTTAGAAAAAACGCATTTTTTTATAAGACCAACTCTTCTTATAATTTATAATAATTTTTATTGATATTATTGTTAATGTTGTACTAATGACAATTTTATAGTTAAAGTATGAATATCTTTCTTTCTGAAATGATTATAAAATAGTTCTTGAACATATCAAAAGTGATGAACTAGGCCCAACGGGTAAAGCCCAATCATTTATCCACTATTGCCACCACGTTCTCAGTGGCTCTGGCCCGTCAATTACTGGGCCCAAGGCCCATCAATAGGATCAGTCGACTTAAGCTCATTGTCCGACCCATGAGGTCCCGACCTAGCTTGGTCCGACTCTACGATCCAGGTTCTACTTTGGGTACGATCCAGCTCTACCCATCAGTCAGATCGACCTATTCCCAACAGGCGACCTCGACCCACCAAGCAAGCGTCGACCTAATGAGTCCAGGCGTACGATCAGCTCCTTCCATAATTGACTCCCTACAAATCTGGAGCCACACGTGGACACGATCTACCGACATGTAACCGTCCCACTAATTACGGGATTAATGCAGTCATGCTGAAAATAACCGTCCTCATCATGCAACTATAAATACATAACCACTATAACGGTTTTGAGGTAACTGCAATTTTGTCATTTGAATATCTCTGTTCAATACATTCTTTGCTCTCCGAAAGATAGTACTTACTCTCACGCCCGAGGGTCTAAGCCGGAGACAAATCCGGCTAGTCGTGGGTTCTGGTTTCAGGTCAAGGAGTCAAGTGATTGATCCTGCCACGTGGACGAAGATTGATAAGCACATTTCCTGCGGCATCAGTTTGGTTCCATTGCCGGGAACTCGTGCATACTTGACCTTGAAAGCTTATTCAACTGGTAAACATGGTAACTTCGGATGGACACGTTTCTGAAGCCTCACTCGAGCACAACGAAGGTAACAATGGCGCTAACACGAACGCTGGTACCGGGAACGGCAATGCTGATCTGCCTCCTCCCCCTCCACCTCATCATCACCAAAGGGCGACGCGATCTAATAGCGTTGCTGACGGTAGAGGCTTGCCTGATGGTAGAAGAGACAAGCGACCTATGGAGGGGCAGGGAGCACCGCCTCCTCCAAAACGTCAAACTGGGCAAATGAATGCTGGAAACAGGGCAGGCCCCTCAACCAATCCCCTAAGCAAAAAGGAGATGCTGTTAGAGTGAGCTCAGATTCTAGCAGAATTAATAGCAATGGAGGAGGCAGAGCAAGCCGACGGAAGGTCAGAAAGGGTAGCCCCCTCCCAGGTTTCTAACAAGCAGCCTGTGAGAAGTACTAGGCAGAATGAATCCATGGGACAGAATGTCAAACACAGGATAGTGCAACGTGCTCAATCCCCTATCCATGTTTCGAGTGATGATCTGAGGGCCAACCTCAACAGGAATAGAGAGCAGGAAGCCCAGTCAGATCTAAGACGACAGCTAGAAGCTAGTCGAAGCTTACGTGGATCGCCTGCCAGGACGCAAAGGTCACAGTCCCACAGGGAAAGGAATGGGCGCAAGTCGCATATAAGAGAAGAAAGGCGCAGGTTGCCAGTTAGAGACGAGAGGCGCAGGTCGCCAGTTAGAGACGAGAGGCGCAGGTCGCCAGTTAGAGAGGAAAGGCGCAGGTCGCCGGTTCAATCAGTAAGGTCACCCTCTCACAGAGATAGGAGAAGCAGAGAGATAACTCCTCCTCGGAGTAACAGGCACAGAGCCAACTCTGGGAGGGAACCTCACCCTAAAGAAAGGCAAAGGTCAAATGATGTCTCCCATGCTAGGGACGACAGGCCAGATGCTAGAGAGTGGCTACTATGGAAGAAAAAGTTTGAACAGTGGGAGGCCGATAAGAAGGAAGGTGGTGGAAAGGGCGAACGAAATGATTTTGCTCTTCGTCCCTTGTCCAAGGAGTTGCTCGATCGCCGACCTCCTCCAGGCTTCAGATTACCCGTCCTCGAAAAATATTCAGGTGCAACCAATGCCAAAAGCCATATACAACACTTAGAGGCTACCATGTGTTTTGTCTCCAATGAGGACGACATGATATGTAAGACACTTACTAGCACTCTAACTGGGGCACCCCTTACTTGGTTCAACGGCTTGGCATCAGGTTGCATCTTGACTTGGTCTTATTTATATAAGGACAAAGTTTCTGGATAGATTCTCGACAGCAGGAGCTCGTAAGATGACAGTCACTGACTTGAACAACTTGGTGCAGGGAAAGAGTGAAAGCTCAATGAGCTATTACATTAAGTTCAAGGAAATGGTCGACAAGATTGAGGAAGACCTCACGGACAGGGAGGTAATCAACTGTTTTAGGAATGGAATTGCTTCTGCAGATTTGGATTACGAGCTAACAGTTCGAACTGTGACTACTCGGCAAGATCTGTTCGAGAAGGCCTACAATGTAGCATTGACTGAAGAAAGAAAAGAGAAGAAAAATGGGAAAGGCCCCAAGGCTGAGGTCGCTGATACTGATAAGAAGGACTCAGTCAAGAATGGGGGAAACAACAAGAATGGCAAGAATAGAACAAGGGCGACTGAGAAAGTACCTGAAGCTTTCACTCCCTTAACAGTGAGTCGAACTGAAATAATGAACACGGTCGAGCTAGGCCCACCTGTCCCAATGAACCCAGCAAATAAGTTCAGAAGGGATAACAACAAATACTGCCAGTATCATAAAGATACGGGCCATACTACGGAGGATTGTATGAGCTTGAAGCGTATCATTCAGAGGATGGTCGATCAGGGAAGGCTCGATGCGTACGTAAAAAGGCCCCAAACAGGCGGTGGTGAGCAACCTGCTGGTGGACATCAAGAGCCGAGGCAGCCTAGATTGAACTTGGGCGTTATTACGGAGCAAGGCACCTCATGTACCCCCAAGAAGCTATATCAGAGACGAGATGATTAGTTTCTATCCAGACGAGCTGACAACCAATGTAGCAGCTAGAGAGCAAGTTCTCGTTATCCCAGGATTAATAGATGGGTGTACGACGAGCAGACTCTTGATAGACACGGGGGCCTGCAAGGATATTTTGTTTTACAAGACGTTCCAGGAAATGGGACTCTCAAATGAGCAGCTCGAGCGATATGATGGCAGATTAGAGGGCTTCACCAACCACTGGGTCGACGCCAAAGGACAGATTGAGCTGGATGTTGATATAGGCCAACACCCCTGCAGGGCCGTCTCCAAGGTAAAATTTATTGTCATCGATGTGAATAGTGATTATGCTGCAATTCTTGGTATCCCTGGTCAGGTCGCACTTGGAATGGTGGCCTCGATCCCCCATCAGTGAGTTAAGTTCCCGACGCTAGCTGGAGTCGGCTGTGTACGAAGCACAGCTCGAGAATATCTTGACCATGTCCTACGAACTAGGAAGAAGAGGGAACTGGAGATTGAGATTGCTTAGGGGTATTTGAAGATGTCAAAATCAGTCACCACAACTTCTAGACTATCTACAATCACCAGCGTGGAGGAGTTGACCTATCGCTCACATGACGAGGTCATGACTGAGTCGACACGTCACTCTAAAGTCACCATAGTCGATCCAGATACAGTTATGGTCGACCAAGTCTGCATAGGCGAGCTATGCCTCCAGATCAACAATAACTCGGGGGCCACCACCAGTGAGGTCGTAGACGAGCTAGATGACATGATCGCTGAGGAAGCTCCGCACTTGGGGGCCGAAGAAAGACGAAGGGTTCGAGAGATCATTATAGAGACCCTACAATTCAGAGATGGTCCAGAGCTAGAGGCTGTGGACGAGCTGGAATCAGTGATCACAAATCCTTCTTATCCTGAGCAAAAGATTCAGATTGGAAAGCAACTATCAGTCGAGGAAAGAGCAGAGATCATCGAGCTACTAAAGGAAAGTAATGACGTCTTTGCATGGTGAGTAGAGGATATGAAGGGGATCAAGGAAGAGGTTGCTATTCACAGGCTGGAGGTCAACCCGACCATGAAACACAAGGCACAGAAACTGAGAAGCTTTGCTCATGACAAAGAGGAAGCCATAAAACTTGAGGTACAAAAACTCTTAAGTGCAGGTATCATAAAGGAGGCCACTCACACCACTTGGCTAGCCAATGTGGTCATGGTGAAGAAATCCAACGGCAAGTGGAGAATGTGCGTAGACTTCACCAACCTTAATCTGGCCTGCCCAAAAGACAGCTATCCACTACCTCGAATTGACAAGCTCGTTGATTCAATTGCTGGACATTTCACTCTCAGTTTTCTCGATGCCTATTCAGGCTATCATCAGATCAAGATGCATGAGGATGATATTGTGAAGACGGCATTTCAAGCCGCTGGAGGCATCTACTGCTACAATATGATGTCGTTCGGGTTAAAGAATGCAGGTGCGACCTACCAAAGGATGGTGAAAAAAGTCTTTACTTCACAGATTGGCCGAAACATGGAGGCTTACGTCGACGATATGGTCATCAAAATAAAGGCCGGACATCACGTAGTCGACCTAAAGGAAACGTTCGCCAACCTACGGGCAAACGACATGAAGCTTAATCCAAGCAAATGTGTATTTGGGGTAGCAGCTGGCAAATTCCTTGGTTTTATGGTGTCACAACGAGGAATAGAGGCCAATCCAGAAAAGATCAAGGCTCTAGTCGACATGCAACATCCAACAAATATAAAAGAGATACAGCGACTTAATGGAAGGGTGGCAGCCCTAGGTCGCTTTATAGCCAAGTCGGCGGAAAGATCTCTCCTCTTCTTCAAATCTTTGAGGGGGACAAAAAATTTTGAATGGACGACCGAATGTCATTCGTCGTTCCAACAACTCAAGGAGTATCTCGCTACTCCACCTCTACTGAGCAGTCCAACTATTGGTGAGACATTATTTGTATATCTATCTGTAGGTGATCAATCAGTGGCAGCTGTGTTGGTTCGAGAAGAGGATGGGCTCCAAAATCCCGTATATTATGTTAGAAAAGCTCTATCAGATGTTGAAGGCAGATATTACAATGCAGAGAAAGTTGCGTATGCCTTAGTCGTAGCCTCGAGGAAGCTGCGAGCTTACTTTTTAGCTCATCCTATTGTTATGCTCACAAATGCGCCCTTGAGAAAAATTCTACATAAGCCAGAAAGTTCAGATCGTCTACTCAATTGGTCAATTGCTCTCACAGAATTCGACATCGAGTATCGATCTCGAAAGGCGTTGAAGGCTCAAGCCTTGGAAGACTTCTTGATCGAGCTAACGTTCACCAAGGAAGATAGCGAGGTGCGAGTTCAAAAGGAGAAAGCTAAGGGAAAGGAGCAAGAGTCCCAGCCCGTCACTTGTCTACCCGACGACTGCTGGAAGATTTACTCAGATGGGTCAGCAACGAAGAATGTTAGTGGAGCTGGGATAGTATTGATCGAGCCAGAATCTGGGACGGTCTACGAGGAGGCATTGAGGTTCAAGTTCGAGGCATTCAATAACCATAAAAAGAGTACGAAGCTTTGGTTGCAGCCATCGAGTACGCCAAGTGCTTTGGAGCGACCAAAATCATAGCATATTGTGATTCCCAACTGATAGTCAACCAGGTACGAGGGGAGTACGAAGTGCTGAACTCCACTTTGATCAAATACTGAGACCTGGTGAAGGAGTTAATAAAAGACTTGGAGTTTTGGGAAATTCAGAGGATTGGTCGAGAAGACAATGAGTTAGCCGACCTACTCTCGAAGCTGGCTACTACAGACGAGCCACATGAAGAACCTATCTCATACCTCGAGAATCCAGCATATGAAAGGGTTAAAATTCAGTGTGTGGAGGACACCTTGAGAAACTGGGTTTATGACAAGTGTTGGATCGAGGAAATGAATGCATACTTGGAAAGAGGCGAGCTCCCCGAAGACGAGAAGACAGCTCGAGCCTTAAAAAAGAAGGCTCCGAGATATGTTATTCAAGGAGACATGTTATTCAGAAGGTCGTACACTAAGCCATTGTTGAAGTGCATTCAACCCCAATAGATCACTCAGTTAATGCACGAGGTACATAGCGAAGTTTGCGGTGGACACCCGGGGGCCAAAACTTTAGCCGACAAATTGATCACTTTAGGGTATTACTGGCCACACATGAGAGCTGACACTCATGACTTTGTTCAGCAATGTGACCAGTGTCAAAGGTTTGCCAACCTGCCTCATCTGCCTATGACTGAGCAAACTCCAGTGATCGCTACTTGGCCATTTGACATGTGGGGCGTCGACTTGATTGGACCCTTCCCACCCGTCCGAGGAAACTGCAAGTATGTGATCGTCGCTATTGATTATTTCACGAAGTGGGTCGAAGCAAAGCCAATAGCTCGCATCATAGAAGAAAATGCCATCAATTTCATTCATGACTTCATCTGGTGTCGATTTGGGATCTCCCGAGCTATAGTGTCGGACAACGGGCTACAATTCTCCCGGGCTTTCGAGGAAGAAATGAATCGAGTAGGGATCAAACATTGGAAATCATATGTTGCCTATCCTCAAGACAATGGGCAAGCTGAGGCAGCGAACAAGCTCGTCCTATCTTCACTCAAGACGGGCTTGGTGGGTCGACGTAGCAACTGGTTGGACGAACTCCCCCTTGCTCTTTGGGCAGTTCGTACAACCACTCGGGGGCCTACGGGGGAAACCCCATTCGCTCTTATATACGGGTCGGAGGCCATGGCACCAGCCGAGCTGCGATTTCCTACAGCCATGGTGATTTTTTTCGATCAAGAGCAAAACGACGCCAACAGATTGATCGACTTGGATTTGATCGACGAGAAGCGAGACACAACCTACTTACGAATGGTCAACTACAAGAAGAGGACAAAGAGTTACCATGATAAGAAAGTAAAGGCGAGATCATTACAAATAGGTGACCACGTGCTAAGAAAGATCGAGGCAACGGGAAGGAGAACCCAGCAGAACAAGTTATCTCCCAACTGGGAAGGTCCCTACATTGTTACTCGAATTATCAAGGAAGGGACTTACATGATTGCTCATCCAGGTGGTGAGGAGTTGAAGCACCCATGGCACGCTACTCACCTTATCAAATACTACTTCTAGTTCAACTCTCTAGTTCAGTTCAAAGTTAGTGCAGTTTCCAAGTTTGAATTTGTCATAGTTCTAGCTCTCCGTTTGATGTAAGCATGTTCCTACTTCAATAAAAATCGCAGTTCTATTCGACCAAACATTGTGTTACACTTTCCATTAATTTCAACAGACTCAATTCTTAATCAGTCTCGTTCCAACAAGCTCGATTCCTAATCAGCTTCGCTCCTTTAACAAGTCCGACTCTTAGTAGACTTCGTTCTAACAAGCTAGACTCTTAGTCAGCTTCGTTCTAACTAGCCCGATTCTTAATCAGCTTCGTTCCTTTAACAAGTCCGACTCTTAGTCGACTTTGTTCTAACAAGCTCGACTCTTAGTCAGCTTCGTTCTAACAAGCTCGATTCTTAATCAGCTATGTTCCTTTAACAAGTCCGACTCTTAGTCGACTTCGTTCTAACAAGCTCGACTCTTAGTCAACTTCGTTTTAGCGAGCTCAAATTTTGGTCAGCTTCGCTCCCTTAAACAGATTCGACTCTTAGTCAATCTTGTTTGCAAAAACTATACAAGTACGAGGCCGATTAAGTTATCAAAAAACCAATCCGATCAAAGACTTGGAGCAAATTATTTGTCCTATTAAATCTAGCTCGACATGTATTCGTGCTATAATCAAAAGCATGGAATTCAAAGTATGAAAGTCAGCTACGATTAAATAAAGGCTCAGTCCCCCAAAACGGGCCAGGACAAGAGCAAACCAAAAATGTATAAGTAAGATGCCTCCCAAAAACTGGGCCAAGGCATCAGCATTTACAAAACAAAAGCAAAAATTGTTTGGGACTTGTTTGTTACATAACCATTCAAATTAAGATTCAAGAAGACGGGTCAGCTTCAACCTGGTTACTTGTGGTAGCCTGATCATCTACGGGATCTTCTTGCTGCTGGGGGCCCACGGGTTTACCCGACTCGGAGAATCCATGTCTGGGAGTGTCTCCATCAAAATCCGGCTCGTCAGGCTCCTCAAGCTCCGCTAAAATAGTGTTGAAATTGACGGGTTCAACAGGAGGAGGGACCCAAATTCTGCTTCTGCCTCTGCATCATCCTGGGCAATAAGATCCAAGTCGTTATCATTATAAGGCACTAAGTGATGGCCCTGACGAGCTGCCGTGTTGTATTGATCCTCCGATGCCCATTTAGCCAGCTGCTCAACTGATATATCAACAGAAGGGTCCACCACGATACGTCGAGCCATATGGCTCCGACCCACATCAAAAAATCCTCTTGCTTTGTCAGTCACGTAATCGTGGAGCTCGTCACTCTCCTTGTAAGCTTTAACGGCCTCCTTACCGGCTACTTTATTTGCAGCATCCACAGCAACTTGTAGCTCAACCTCCCATTGAAGCCGAGCAGTCTTGAGCTCCTCATGCTTCTTGGCTAGAATAACAATGCCTTCTTCCAACTGCTGGGTCGCCAGTTCAAGGTCCTGCGACATCTTATTCTTATCCTCCTTGAGAGTGGCAAGCTCCTTATTATCTTCTCCCAGTTTACTCCAGGCATCTTCCTTAAGCTTAATCTCATTGTCCTTCACAAGCTTCATGGCATCATACGCCGAGTCAAGATCAGAATGTGTCTCCTTCAACTTATCATGCTCATCCTTCAGCTTAGCATGGTCCTCCCCCAGCTTATTCAACTCCTCATTTTTGCGAGCCAGCATGGTCTTGGCCAGCTTCTATTGCTCTTCCGCGGCCTTCCAGTAGCTGGTAGATAGCTCTATCATGGCAAGAGACTGAAACGACGAGTAAAGAAGGGGGATTAGGCCGACCAGAAGTAAGGTGGAGACTTTGGACAAGCGAAACAAATGAAAGACAGCGATACAAAAAATTACAAGTGTTACCTCGGAGTGGGCTAGCCCGACCCTAGCGCGGCAGGCTTCTGGAGTCAGGGCTCTATTGGTATATTTCTTGACCAAATCTTGGTCAGCTCCCCTCCTTACGACCACCTGACCGTATTCCAGCTCGGGATACTCCCTAGCCAAGCAATTCACCCCGATAAGGGGAGCAACTTCACTCAATTCGTCAACACGAGCTTGAACTAGCTCGACATAAGAAACTCGGATAGGAGAGTATATGGGGCCCCTAGCATTAGCACCCACTTGTTCAGTAGCGTCTGCCTGCTCGAACGCCGAGCCTACCTGGGACTTCCCAATTTTGATCTTCTTGCTGAGAGGAGCGTCATCCTCTTCCTCTTCCTCATCAATATCTATTATGGGTGACTTGGCCTGGGAATCAGCCTTGGACATGGCCTGTGGATCCTTTGACTTGGCCTTAGCCTGAGCTCGAGTTCTGGTCCGGACGACCTCCCGGATCGGCTCCACAGCTTGCTAGGTCCCATCGACCTCAGCAGCATCGCCCTATTCAACCCCTTGGGCATCTTCTCCAGCTCGCTCTTCCCTAGGCTCCTCGAGCTCATCTTCTACAGGGATGAATTGGGTCGTCTCCTGGTCAACCAGTTTCAGAAGATCATTACGTTTGGACCCCTCAGCCTCACGGTTTTCTCGAGCATTGGCAGCCCCGCAGCTTCGCTTGCTTTTCCTAACATCAACAACTCGGCCCATATTAGCCTCTTGAGCAGGAGTCAGAACTACACAAAATCAAAGCAGCCAAAGTATTAGTTCGTCAGTTCAAGAAAGTGTACGAGCTACGAGTTCTACATACGAGCAAATAAACTGCGAGCTAAAAATCATAATACCAAGTTCTACGTACGGGCTAAAAGTTCTAATGCACGAGCTTAAGCAATGCATGCACTACAAGATCTACTTACAAGTAAAGTATTTACGAGTTCAGAGTTACATGCACAATTCAAGCAAATCCTATGTACGATCTCAAAAGTTCTACGTACAAACAATAAAAGGACGAGAAAATTCTTACCACCAACATGCTCCCCATGATCTTTACAGTACTTGGGGTCTTCTGACAGAGCATGAACTTCTTCTCAAATCTACCCAAGGCATGGGTAACCCAGTCCGGATACCTTAAGCATCTGACAATTGGCACCAGAGGTACCACATCCCCATCTCCAAGCATCATCCCAGCCTGGATGTAGTTATTTTTGGTGGTTCCCAACGCCTTCCAACTGATGGGTCCTTTATCAGCCAGCTCGACCAATCTCTTATACAGGTTAGTATGCCAGTAGGGCTCCCAATATTCTTGCTCCTTCAATACCTTGGAGCCAGTAATGGGTAAAGGAAACTCCCATCCCAACCTACTCTCCACTACCACCACATGGGAGTTCCAACCACTAGCCTTACCCGGAAGGTTCACAAATAACTTAGGGGAGTTTGGTTTGGAGGGGGTGCTGATTCCTGAGTCGACCTTATCAAAATTAACACTGAAAAACTCCCTAAAGACCCTCATATAAGGTTCATACCCCAGGAAGCGACACACCATGGCAAAACATACCAAGACTCTACAGGTATTGGCTCCCAGTTGGAGGGGTAAGGCGTTCGCACACTCCAAAAATTCATTTATGAACGAATCCAAGGGCAACCTCAGGCCAGCCTCAAACTGGCCATAGAAGAAGGCGACTCTAGTAGCATCCTCCTTATAAGTGCCACCGAACTGGGCTATAAAGTCCTTCTTGCTATAGATGGTTACGTCGAACTCTTCCTTGTCCACCTCACAGAATTTGTAAATCATCTCAAATCGCGATGGAAAGTTCTACTTCCCTCTCTTTGGCCTAGGAGCCACATACCCCCTTTCATTCCTCCCAGGCACAACGGAGGACCCAAAGGCGTTAACAATGCGGGGACTGGAGGAGGTTGAAGCTGAAGCTCCTCCTTGGGTCGTCATATCTGTATAAGAAGAAGAGGAAACAGGGGAATCAGTCCTATACGCAGTCTCAAGGGACCTAGTAGACACACTAAGGGGCGACCTAGATTCCCCCGGAAATCCTGTCCTATTCCTAAGAAAGGAAGGTTTATTGGGACCTTGGATGTAGAATACTGCTATGTGGTCAAGGAGTTCATGGAAAAGATTAAAAGATACAATTCTTGGGTCGCTCGTCTCTAAGGCACCTAAGTTCTCTCCTACAGGCAAGATTAACTCGGCAAAACGCAAACCCCACCGGGTTAATATTGAAGAGCATTCCTCCACCGTCATCTCTCTCCATACCCCATTCAGGTGCTTATGGACTCTCCGATTTACACTACAATAGCCATACCAAGCTCCGGGCTCACTACTAAAAGTCCTAGCCATGGCAAAATCAAAGAATTGAACCCTAATGTAGAAGGGTGAGAAGAATACCTTAATCAGATAAACGAGGAGTTGTTACCGGAGAAGACGAAAGCTCGATTTAAATCAATTGCTGTTTCAGTTGCCGTCGCCGGAGTTATGCAAGAGTTTGGAGAGAGTAAAAGTTCGTAAAGGAGAAGGATTGGGGCTTTTATATTTTCAGTAATTGAGAAGGAAAAGGAAAATTCAAAAGTTTATTTTTCTAATTGAATTCGGAAAACGGTTCCCAAGACGGTTCTCAAACGTCAAAACAGTAATGATTACGAAAATACGGCGCTTCAAGTAATCCAATCGTTCAACATTCAACGATCAGGATTGAGCCACGTCATTATCAGTCGAGTAGAAGTCAACTCAAGCGTCGACCTGCGAACTACTACAAGCTTCATCAGATTTTCTTTAACTTCCTAGTCGACAGAGTCAACTCAGAAAGTTGGGGCCCACTGAACATACTAAAAGTGACGAACTAGGCCCAGCGGGTAAAGCCCAGTCATTTATCCACTATTGCCACCCGTTCTCAGTGGCTCTGGCTCGTCAATTACTGGGCGCAAGGCCCATCAGTAGGATCAGTCGACTTAAGCTCATTGTCCGACCCATGAGATCCCGACCTAGCTTGATCCGACTCTACAATCCAGGTTCTACTTCGGGTACGATCCAACTCTACCCATCAGTCAGGTCAACCTATTCCCAACAGGCGACCTCGACCCACCAAGCAAGCGTCGACCTAATGAATCCAGGCGTACGATCAGCTCCTTCCATAACTGACTCCCTACAAATTCGAAGCCACACGTGGACACGATCTACCGACATGTAACCGGCCTACTAATTACGGGATTAATGCAGTCATGCTGAAAATAACCGTCCTCATCATGCAACTATAAATACATAACCACTATAACGGTTTTGAGGTAACTGCAATTTTGTCATTTGAATATCTCTGTTCAATACATTATTTGCTCTCCGAAAGATAGTATTTACTCTCACGCCCGAGGGTCTAAGCCGGAGACTAATCCGGCTAGTCGTGGGTTCTGGTTTCAGGTCAAGGAGTCAAGTGATTAGTCCTGCCACGTGAACGAAAATTGATAAGCACATTTCCTGCTACATCAGTTCTAAATATGTTTTAAGTTTCGGCGAACCCAAGATTTTTTTGTTTTTTTTTTGTAGTTGGTTCCATAAAAAAATCCTAATTTCATTATTTAAATTACTCATTTTTCTATGATGGAAAAATTCAATGTATAAATAGAAAGGCAAAATGAAACTTGATAAACTAAAAAAATTTGAAAAAGCACTATATTTGCTTATCTATAGTATAAATGGAGGGTGTCCAACTCAGCAAGTGCACAGTACAATGAATAGTAGCATTCGCCGACATTACCATTTTGCCCTCACTATTCACTCCCTTTCCCGTTTTGCCCTCCCACCTTTGTATGTCGTGCGACATACATGCTTTTTTTTTTTTTTTTTTGTGATATATAAAAAAAAAAAAAAAAAACGTAAACGTGGCATTGGACACGGGCTTAGGCTAGTTTTTAATATAACAAATACTTGAAATTTTTGCAATTCCTCTATACTCCCTCCGTCCCATTAATAACTTCACTTTTTGCCATTTTGGGTGTCCCATTGAAAGCTTCACATTTCCTTTTTTGGCAAAGAATCTTTACTATTCTCTCCACTCATTCTCTCTCCTACATTATTTTAATACTCACAACACCATTATAATTTATTATTCCCTCCACTCATTCTCTCTCCTATTTTCAAATTTCTCTCTCCTATTTCCAAATTACACTCACAATATTTTTTCTTCCCACCTATTTTCTTAATTTGCGAACCAAAACCAAAATGATGAAGTAAATAATGGGACAGAGAGAGTATTTTAGACTATAAAGACAATCCATTATTTAAGTAGTTAGAATCTCCTGATTTCCGTTCTTAAATAAGATCGATAAGAAAAATATACTCCCTCCGTCCTAGTTTAAGCTTCACCAATTACTTAAAAGGGCATCCCGTTACAAGCTTCATATTTCCTAAAATAAAAAAGGTTTATTAATATTCTATTATACCCACTAACTTTTCTCTCTCACACATTTAAATTATGGATCCCACTTGTCATATCCACTCACTTCTTCCCTCTCACAAGCCTTCTCTCAGTCCCATTATTTTTAAATATATATATTGCTTTCTTAATTTGCGTGTTTCACCAAAATTGTGAAGCTTAACCCGGGACGGAGGGAGTATATTATTATTTAGTTTTAGTATTTTAATCTATATTAATAAAATTCCCTCCATCTCAAGTAAATATAATTTTTATTTAGTTTTAGTATTTTCTCAATGTACTTCAATTTTCATATTACCTCATGAATTTCCATCCTATCATAAAATAAAAATCGGTTGCAAAAATGTAGATAAATCTTTCTTCTTCGGTTTTGGAAAATATATTTTCACCTTTTTGTGATGTTAACTCCACCAGATGACATTAGGAGTTTTTACAAAAAACTATCTCAAAAAGATATTATTTACAAAAAAAAATAAAATATATGTAATATGTGATATTACAAAAAAAAAAAAAAAATCATTATTTTTGCCTTTTCAGTTAAAACAACTGATAAATGCATTTATCAGTTGTTTATAACTGATAAATTCTTTTATCAGTTTTTAAAGAGTATTTTGTGATTGATTTTTTTATTAAATAACTGATAAATGCATTTTAAGATTTTAAATGAAACAAATATACTATTGTTTAATGTTTGAAAAATGGACTCTTCGAATGAAATTTACTGAAAAAATAAATAGTACAACACCGAACATATGGAGTATTTTCGTTGTTTCACACTTATACTCTCCGTAAAAAAATAAAATAAAATAAAAAATAATACTCCCCTTTGTTCTGAAAGTTTGTCTCATTTTAACTTTCTTACAAAAAACACGTTTTTTGTTTTTTTCGCTAGTGCCAGTGCCAGTGTAACAAAGTGTCAGTGCATGTGTAACAAAGTGCCAGTGTAAAAAAATGTCAGTGTTAGTGTAACAAAATGTCAGTGTAAAAAAGTGTCAGTGCATGTATATTAAGTGTTAGTTTTAGTGTAACAAAGTGCCAGTGTAAAAAAATGTCAGTGCATGTATATTAAGTGTCAGTGTAAAAAAGTGTCAGTATTAGTGTAACAAAATGCGAGTATAAAAAAAGTGTCAGTATTAATGTTATTAAGTGCCAGTTTAAAAATGATTTTTTCTAAGATAGCTTCAAAATCAAAAGTCTACTAGAAGATTAAGGCAGCCTGTGAGCCTAATAATGCAAAATAGGATGGCACGAGACCCGATCTAGTCTTTCCAATATTCTTAATCTTTTCTTTAAACCTTGATCATCGGTGCGGGTCGGTCATTTAATTCGGTTTGCACTCGATTTCGCTCATTTATTCCGATTCTTCTGATAGTTCTTAGTTAGTAAGTGGATTTATTAACGATATTTTAAACATTTTGTTTAACTCGACTCATTTCGTTTCGTTATTTATTCTGCTCGCACATGATTTTTAGTCTAATTTCAGATGAACTAACCCAAATTCCCTCCCCCCCACCCCCTTTTTTTTTTGACCTTTTAAAATCCTTTATAGCTATGGCTTCCAGACAAGAAGACCAGATTTGCAATTTTAATTAATAAACAAAAGACTGCTTTATTAATTTTTAAGTTGGTTTAAGAATATATCTTTTCTTCTTGCATGTGCTATTCCACACTCTGTGCTCACTAACTCTCACTTTTTTTTTTTACTTTTTTCTTTTTTTCTTTTACATAATTATTAAATAAACAAAACCAAACTAGATCTCAATCATTGACATTAAACATTTCCTAACTTATTACAGCCAATTCTTGTCTTCCTCAGAGAATAATATTAACACTCATGCGGATTCAGGATTTTGAAATTGTTTGGACTTGATATTTAAAAATATTGTAAATAATAATAACAATGAAAAATAACTTCATATATATATAAAAAAAAAGTTACATAGTGTCACATTTTATTTTTCTCGTAAAATAAGTGTTGTATTAAAAGAAATCCCATTACGATTCTACAGTGATAGGAACAATTAGGGGTGAGCAAAAAAAACCGTTAACATCGTTAACACCATTAACACCGAAAAACCGAATCCGAAAAAACCGAAACCGAACCATTTGGTTTGGTTTAGGTTTTAAAAATTTAGAAACCGAAATTTTCGGTTTGGTTTAGGTTTTAAAAATTTAGAAACCGATAAGAAACCGTTAACACCGATAGTCAA
This sequence comes from Adenophora triphylla var. japonica, assembly GCA_022495995.1. Lineage (NCBI taxonomy): Eukaryota > Viridiplantae > Streptophyta > Magnoliopsida > Asterales > Campanulaceae > Adenophora > Adenophora triphylla. The sequence continues at coordinate 323,916 of JAFEMH010000537.1, read as the reverse complement.
AACTACGTCGTTTTATCTTATACTATATATATTATTTTTCTACCTTTTATCTTATACTATATATGCAGTTCATTACTCTGCATATATGAAATGCATAAGTGGTTGGTTTTGTTCATGAGACTATTATGTTATGATTTGAACCTGCAAGTAGAATATATCAGATACATTTACTTTTACTTCGTTTGAGAGCATTACATGAGAATGATGTCGCTTGCCCTTAACATTACCTTATGGTTTTACCAATTTAATTGTGTCTTCTTTGTTCTGAGTGAGAATTTTGATAAGGATATAAAAGTGAAAAGAAGAGGATGTTTACTGATGAAGGATGTTTTACATGTTGTAGGTTACACCCAATATATATGCTTGGCCCAACAAAGGCCAACAAAAGTAATTGATGCCCAAACAAGGCCCATTAAAGCCCAACAATCCATTAAGACACCGAACCAAACCGATATCACACCGAAACCGGTAACACCAAACCATTAAGAAACCGAAGTTAATGGTTTCTATTTACACAAAACCGATAGTTATTGGTTTGGTGTCGGTTTTATCCTAAAACCGATCCAAACCGATCCGTGCTCACCCCTAGGAACAATATTGAAATAAATAAAACATTTTTGTACAATTTGATGAGTTAAATGTAATATTTATTATTATTATTATTATTATTATTAATAATAATATTATTATTATATTATTATTATTTTTATTATTATTATTATTATTATCTTTATTATTATGAAACCAATATTAAACCTAACTTGGGGTTTGCATGTTACCCATAACTCACTAACATGTGGCTGACTCATCCTCTTGAGTTTTGTGAGTGGTGACCACTTAAGTTAATATAATGGACCACCTATTTGTGTATGGCTTATTAAGCCTTAAAATGTTCACATTTTTCATCTAATTAACAAAGAACAATATCAAACACATTTAGCTTATAAATTCAATTTTATTATCCTTCTTTTAACAACAACAACAACAATAATATTACCCCATTAACGCAAAAGCTTTCACCTACAATGGGACGAGGGAATCGGATGTACGTAACCTTTACCCCTTTAATAAAGCACAAAAAGACTGTTTTCGTACTGCAATGAAAATTACGTTGAAAATTTCATTAACTAGTTGCTGGTTAATAACAAAAAAGCACAAACAATTTATTAAGCTATTTTACATCATATTAATAGTGATAAAAAATAAGTTTCCTTTCTATCTTAGCAAGGACAGGTAGAAGAAACAATACTTGGGCTGTAAACGAGCCGAGCTTTGAAATTTCGAGCTCAAGCTCAAATAAAAGTTATTGAGCTCGAGCTCGAGTCCTGTATGACTGTTCGAACTCGGATCGACTCGAGTTTCGAGTTTTTCGCGAGCTTTTCTCGAGCTGCTCGAACTCGAGTATTAACGAGCCGAGCTCAAGCTTGGACTTATTTTTTGAAAAAATCTGAAATCAAACGAGCTTTTCGAGCTCTAATCGAACTCGAGCTTAAACGAGCCTTGATTTAAAAAAAAATCATAATTCACTGTATTTATTTGAGCTTTTAACGAGCTTAACGATCCGAGCTCGAACCGAGTCGATCTAGGTCAGAGCTCGTCGAACATACGAGCCGAACTCGAGCCGACTCGAAAAAAAAAATTGAGCTTGAAAGTCGATTCGAGCTCGAGCTTACTTCAAGCCCACTCGAACTCGAGCTTTTTACGAGTCAAGTCCGAGCCGGCTGATTTGGTGTAACAGCCTTGACAAGAACACATTGTTGATATTAGAATGAAAGGGGAAAAAATGGGGAAATTATATTTAATATTTTGCACAGTCCACTCAACAGCATGTCTGTTTTTGACAGTGACTTCCAATATGAATAAAACCAATGTACAACACAAAATTTCTCAATAAATTATAACCCAATTTCATCTTCATCCCAAGTACATTTTTTAATAATTCCATTACCACCCCATCTGCATCACCACCTCTGGCTCTGTACTAAACAACATACCAAATAATAATATCCAAAATAAATAAAACAAAATGAAAGCAATTCTTTGAATCTTTTGTTCTATAAACAAAACATGGGGTTCCCCCCTCAACAATCCCCAAAAAACACAACCTCTGTTCCTTTTCTTTGCTCTCAGTCTCAGCAATGACTCCATCTCTAAGGAACCACTCCCCTTTGCTTCTGTCAATAAACATTCTTTTTGCCTTCTTCTTCTATTCTTCTTACTCCATTGATGTACAGGGCCAAGCTCTTCTGACATGGAAGAACACATTAAACATCTCAGCCGATGCATTGAGCTCGTGGAAATCGACGGACCAGATCCCTTGCAACTGGTTTGGGATACACTGCAACAAGAATGGCAATGTGGTCATGATAAACTTGAAGTCAGCAGATATGCAAGGGCAATTGCCTTCAACTTTTCAACCTCTCAAATCTCTCAATGCTCTTATCTTATCATCGAATAATCTAACGGGCCCCATTCCCAAGGAGTTTGGAGATTACCCCGAGCTTACTATCATCGACGTGAGTGATAATTCCATTACCGGGGAAATTCCGGTGGAGTTATGCAGGCTTGGAAAGCTCCAAACTTTGTCACTCAATACTAATTTTCTGGAAGGTGGGATTCCTTTGGATATTGGAAATTTATCCAGTCTTCGGAATCTGTGGCTGTTTGATAATCAGCTAAGTGGGGAAATTCCAAAGGGTATTGGGAAATTGAAAAATCTTGAAAGTTTTCGGGCCGGAGGAAATCAAAATCTTAAAGGAGAGTTGCCTTGGGAGATAGGGAACTGCAGCAGCTTGGTCATGTTGGGCCTGGCAGAAACTAGCATTTCTGGGAGGCTTCCTTCGTCAATCGGACAGCTGAAAAGGATTCAAACGATAGCTATGTACACGTCTTTATTCTCTGGTCCAATTCCTGATGAGATTGGAAATTGCAGCGAGCTTCAAAATCTGTACTTGTACCAGAATACCATCTCTGGTTCAATCCCAACTCGAATTGGAGAGCTCACGAAGCTGCAGAGTCTGCTTTTATGGCAGAACAGTTTAGTGGGCCCGATCCCGCTCGAGCTAGGAAGGTGCAGTGAGCTTACAGTGATCGACTTATCGGAGAATCAGTTAACAGGAAGCATACCTGCAAGCTTTGGTGGGCTCTTGAAATTGCAGGAGCTTCAACTGAGTGTCAATCAGTTATCAGGTACCATACCTTCTGAAATTACAAACTGCACAGCTCTGAATCATTTGGAATTCGATAACAATAATATTTCTGGGGAAATTCCTGCCTCGATTGGCCAATTAAAGGGCATGACCCTGTTTTTCGCCTGGCAAAACAATCTAACGGGCCGAATTCCTGAGTCTTTATCCGAATGTGAGAATCTTCAAGCTCTTGATCTTTCTTATAACAATCTCTTTGGCCCCATTCCGAAACAAATTTTTTCCCTCAGAAATCTTACCAAGTTATTAGTACTATCCAATGAGTTATCGGGTTTTATTCCACCTGATATTGGCAACTGCACAAACTTGTATAGGTTTAGAGCGAATAGCAATAGGCTCACAGGTACTATTCCATTGGAGATAGGGAGTCTGAAAAATCTGAACTTTCTCGACATGAGCAACAATAAAATTGTTGGGGGAATTCCTCTCTCTATTTCAGGATGCAGAAACCTGGAGTTTCTTGATCTTCATTGTAACGGACTCACCGGTTCTTTCCCTGAGTCATTGCCCCAAAGCTTGCAGTTTGTAGACATATCTGACAATAGGCTTTCTGGTTCTTTAACCCCTAACGTCGGGTCGTTGACTGAATTGACCAAATTATTGCTTAGGGGCAATCAATTTTCTGGAGAAATTCCAGGGGAAATCCTTACTTGTAGTAAGCTACAATTGCTAGATCTAGGAAACAATGGGTTCTCAGGTGAAATAGCAAAACAATTGGGTCAAATTCCTTCACTCGAAATCTCTCTCAATCTTAGTTGCAATCACTTTACCGGAAAAATCCCATCAGAGTTCTCCGGTCTTAGTAAATTAGCAAACCTTGATCTGTCCCATAATAAGCTCAATGGAAACCTTGATATTCTCACGAACCTTCAGAACCTTGTCTCGCTCAATGTCTCTTACAATGACTTCTCTGGTGAAATGCCCAACACGCCCTTCTTCCGAAACCTCCCCCTCGCTAATCTTGCCGGAAATCGAGCTCTGTACATTTCCGACGGAGTTGTGACTCCGGCCGATAAAATGGGGTCCGGCCGTGCCAGATCAACAGCTAAACTCGCCATGTCAATCCTCGTCAGCATTAGTGCAGTACTAGTCCTACTAGCAATCTATGTGCTGGTTAGGACTCATTTGGCAAAAAAGGAAATCGAACGTGAAAGTTGGGAAATGACATTTTATCAGAAAACGGACATATCAGTTGATGACATAGTTCGAAACATGACATCATCCAACGTGATTGGCACGGGGAGCTCCGGAGTTGTGTACAGGGTGATCACCCCTAATGGAGAATCCTTGGCAGTGAAGAAGATGTGGTCAACAGAAGAGTCAGGGGCTTTTAGCTCTGAAATTCGGACACTGGGTTCGATCAGACACAAGAATATTGTACGCCTCCTAGGTTGGGGATCGAATCAGACCCTGAAGCTTCTCTTTTATGATTACCATTTAAACGGAAGCTTAAGCTCGCTCCTTCATGGACCTGGAAAGGGAGGGGCCCAGTGGGAGGCTAGGTATGATATTGTCCTTGGTGTGGCCCATGCACTAGCATACTTGCACCACGACTGCGTGCCTGCTATCTTGCACGGAGACGTGAAATCCATGAACGTGCTTTTGGGATCTCGTTTTGAAGCTTATCTTGCAGATTTTGGGCTAGCTAGGCATGTAAGTAGCAATAGTTCTTGTAATCTTTCAAAGCAAAGTCAGAGTCCTCAGATGGCTGGTTCATACGGATACATGGCTCCTGGTAAATCTTTTTGCTCCGTTCTTCCATTTATGGTATTTTTCACTTAATTACTTTTACTGATTGGATTGGTTTATAACGTTTTCAGAACATGGCTCAATGCAACCAATCACAGAGAAGAGCGACGTTTACAGCTTTGGAGTGATACTTTTGGAGGTCTTGACTGGTAGGCATCCACTGGACCCAACTTTACCAGGGGGTGCACACTTGGTCCAGTGGGTTCGGGACCACTTGCACAATAAGCTCGACCCTGTTGACATTCTAGACCCCAAGATCAGAGGAAGGTCCGACCCTCAGATGCACGAAATGCTCCAAACCCTAGCTGTGTCATTTCTCTGTGTGGGCCCACGTGCAGACGAGCGTCCAATGATGAAAGACGTTGTGGCAATGCTTAAGGAGATACGACAGTTAGAACCTATGAGGTCTGACCCAGATTTGAAGGGTGGCTTGTCTGCCCTTCCCAAATCACCGTCTCCCACCAGAGCAATGGTTTCACAATCACAAGGGTCCTCTAACTGCTCCTTCGCATTTTCAGATGAGTCAGTCTAATTGAGGAAGAATTTTTGTGTAGCAGTTCATCTTTCAGACCTGTCAGAGGAACATAATTTTAGTTTTTCATATCAATACTGTAGATTGTAATAAATAATGTATTAACGTAACAGCTTTCTACTCAGTATAAATGTATTTAACAAAATACTAGCTTGTCAGTGTCAGTGAGTTGAGTGATGTCAGAAAGGATTGAGGGTTGATAGTTCTGCCTTTGCCTGTAAAGGTGAAGAAAATGTATTAGTACGGTATTTATCTAAGGAATAGAGATGGCCTTACTGTCTCTGTCATGGGGACTGGCAAGGACTGTAATTGCATGTAGAAGCTGGAGAAATGATTGCTGGATGCTGAAGTTATATGATTGGACTTTATCCCAACTGTTTCAGATTCAGAGCGTGCCCACACACACACACACACACACTTTTTCTGCCTTTCCAGCAGAGCTCACATGGTCCCACCATTTGAACTTCACATGCCCATGTGAGCTTTCCAGCAATGAACTTAACTACTACTAATAACTTGGTACTGATGTTGGTGTAGATGTACCAAAGAATTCAGAGAACTACCAACAAAGGAGGACTAGAAGTACAAGTATGGAAGTCAACTCATGTTGCTGATCTGATAAACAAAGGCAATCAAGAAAAAATAAAAACAAACCACTTTATTTTGCATTACATAACAGAATTGAGCAGGTTTGACTTTTATGCAACACAAACATTTTCACAGATCTTCGGTAGCACGTCAAGATGTCATTGACAAAAACATAGTGCATCTTCTAGTTTCCCTCGATGTGGCTGTTAACTTTTAACTATACTACATAAGATGAACCGAGATTGGTAAATGAAATCCAAACCTCTGAGGGATAAATATAGAAATTTCCATCATCTGAACTAGAAATAAACTTGATGTGCTCTAGGGAGGATTCTGTGATTGTAGCTTCTTCAAAACATAGCTGACAACACCCCAATCAAAGCCACGGTACTGAAGCCACCTAATGATTCTTGCTTTTCGTTTCTCAATGGGTACATCTTGACCTCGAAGCCACTGCTTTGAGGCCTGAGTCAATAAACGATCCATAGACAACTTTGAGAAGCCGAGACTTGACACTTTATTGTCACCAGCTTCACCATCCTCGAATACTAATTTTACTGCTTCCTCTGCGTCCGCTTTATTGACTCCCTTTTCTGATAGGGCCTGACAAAGCAAAAGTGTCCCATTTAATGGCAAAAATAAATAAACTTTCTACTTATTTGTTTGTTTTATGGATTTTTCCAAGTATTAAAACTATATGATCTCATTCTCCATTTAATCAAGTACTAAATCAAAACTATATGATCTCATATCTTTTTGTTATTTTGCCAAGTATAAAATGTGATTCTAGAATTCCAGAAGTGAATGGCTTACTTTCTTGATCCGCCTTGGACCCCAACTTGAGGAAGACCATCTGGATCGAGAGAATGTTTCCGCATATAACGAATCATTGATGAATCCTCTGCAAAAACTTCAAGTGTCAGGGATTGTAGAAGAGAAGCAAGTGGGAAGAGAATGCAGAGAACTTTACGGAACTCATTTAAAGCTTTCTTAACAAAATTCAAATATCCTACTCTGTGACAATTAAAAGGTATGTACCCGAAAAATGGGTAAGGTGTTAGCCATCAAAATAATACAGAATATAACCAGGATAAAGAAACAGCCTAATAAAGCATACAAAATGATCAATGGATAAAAGAGCAGTGTGAATGTTCATCTACATGACTTCCAAAAATCAATGGTTGCCAGAAACATCGAGAATAAGATTTGTGATAGTCAATAACACACCTGCTTCGGAAATCTGCTATCACTGCATCAACAATGTCAGGGGGAAACTTTTCCGCTAGTAGTTTCTTTTTCAGCTTAACTGCTGTAAATGCTCTACAGATGAAGAATCACAATTTCAGTTCAAAAACATTGACAACAGAATACATAAGAGTGTAAACTTCAAAATGAACTGCTGTAACTACTGTTGACCACATTTCAAATTTAGAGAGATGATATTTCTCTAGAAGACATCCAATTATACATGCTTAGTTCATCTGGAAACAATTTTCTCATGAGAAATGTGACCACTAATAAGCGTCAAAAGGTACACAAAATTCTAATTAAACAGTGAGAAATTGTTGAAACCTTTATTTTTCTTCTTATATGACACATTAATTTGCCTAAGGGTGAAGGTTTTCATAATCTATTCCAGGAAAAATGGCTGAAACAACATGTCCCTTCAAAATGCTATAGTATCTTGGACTAATATGTATATAACTCAACTGAGCATGGTTTTCCAATCGTATCATGATTTTTGCTAATAATAATTGTCTCCAACCTTTTCAATTAGACTTGAGAAATACTATTAAATAGTTACATCACCTTAAACCTTTTTATATTGCAAGCACTGGGACTGTGATGGCCTATTTATCCTGCTAAAGATTCAGTTTGGTCTCTCCACAACAACTGGTTTTTCAGCAGTTAACAGTCTGAAAAGCAGAAACAAAGTGGAAATGCACAGTACGTCATAGATAACTAGCCTAAAAATTACAGCAGTGGACAGAATTTATTTCATGGGAAATCTATTCCATGTAGAGTATCATAGAGGAAAAAATATGCAGTAAAATGCTAGTTTTTCTCTCTAGCTTAAAGAAAAAAAAAGACTTGCAATAGATAACAAAAAAGAAATTATAACCTGGTTCCAAGTATTTGAACTGCCACCTTTTCAACTTCTTGTCTACTTTTACCCACTTCATACACAAACTGTTCTTGCGCATCTTCTGTATGATCGATTTCAAGTTCCTCAACAGCCTCTGACAGTTCTTCCACAGATATGTCACCAAGTCCTCCATTGTGATATTTTTCTTCTACCATGTCTGTTATTTTCATAAGTTAGCAGAGCATGTTTCATATTATTCTGCTAAAGGAAATCATAATTGTACATGCACGTGTTTTTACAGTCAGAAAATACTAGAAAAAAGTGCTCTCTCTGTCTCAAAATGAATTTCCATTTTGGTTCTTAATATTTGTTCTTGATTAAGAACAAAAAGGGACATTTTGGAAGGAGGTAGTGTAAATTGTAAAGTAATACTCCCCCATTCCCAAATTGAGTGTCCATTTTTTGTACTTTTCAGAACAACCAAGGGATTTGAATTCTAAGCTTTCAAGTAACTTATAACCACCCTTATTCTTCCTGATATTATTACGCAAATGGAAATTTAGCATAATCATACGAAATCGACACTCATATTGAGTTTTTTTTCCCCAAATATGAATGCTAATATTGCAATGGAAGGAGTAGTATTTTGAATTGACGAATCCCTATTTTCATTCTAGACCGTGTCATCAAACCTATTTTTCTCACCACAATTTTAGAAATGCAAGCGTTGTGCATACTTAGGATATAAGTGAATCACCCTACCTGATTTCGCATGAAGTGTCGAGTAATTGTTGGGAACTTGTTTCTGGTTTCTCATTTCAGACAAGTCTTTCGAAATGTCACCTCCTCTAAAACTCCTCCCAACATCTGAAACTTCAACTCTGGATGAATTTAGGTTCGGAAGTGGCATTTTATTCTCAGAGCTCCATTGTGGTGGGAGCCTCTCATTTTGGTCCATTTGTTTAGGCATTTCTTCATGGTCTGAATGGCTTAAGCGAGGATTCGTCCTTTTATCCTTAAATCCCTTAATTGGCGGCAAAGAAGTTTGCAATTCATCAGTTCTCAAAGATTTTTTAGGAACATACCTAACTGGAAAGTCTGGAAATGATGAGCTTTTAGAACAGCTTCTGATAAAATTCTTCTTCACCCTAGTAAAGCAAATCCAGAAACCAAAAACATCACAGATATGTAGCAAAATAAAATATATAAGCTCAATTATGAAAGAAAACATCTGTTTACTACAAAATGATCTGAACGGAACCCTAATCAACCTAAAAAATACTGATATTTAAATCTTTTCGGTTCACTTGGTTCCCAGGGTTAACAGCAATAAAAATTTGCGAAAGAAAATTTCGAAATTTTCTAAGGAAAAGCAGTAAAATTAAAGGAAACGGAGTCAAATTACTCACCAGGGTATCAAGAAGACTCGAGACTGTAACTCCAGATTAGTTCCAGATATGAATTTACCGGGAAAAATCGCCATTTTTATCGGCTTGGAGTGATCAACGAACAAAATATAAACCCTAAAAAGAGGCGGTATGTTTTAAGAGAATTGTTATATACTCCCTCTGTCCCACTACAAATTGCAAACTTTTCTCATTAGGCGTTTCATTATAAATTGCACATTTTCTAAAATGGCAAAAAATCTTTACTATCTCCTCCACTCATTCTCTTTCCTACATTATTTTATTACTCACAACATCATTATAATTTACTATTTCCTCCGCTCATTCTCTTTCCCATTTTATTTTTATACTCACAACATTTATATCATTATTTTTTTTCTTAATTCCCGTGCAAACTGTAACTATGCAATTTCAAGCGGGATGGAGGGAGTAAATCCGTAAAATTGTCGAGTAAACCAGTGTAACTCTAAGCCCACCCAAAAAAATTAAATAAACCCTTCCCTTTTCCCTTTCTACCCTTGGCCTTTATCCCCACCCACCCACCCACCCACCCATTAACCCTTCATCTTCATTTACTCTCTCTCTCTCTCTCTCATCTTCAGCCAAAACTCAAAATCAGATTTTTAGAGAGAGAAAGAGAGAAACAAAGAAATTTTTAGAGAGAGAAAGAGAGAACCAGATTGAGAGAGAAAGAAGAGAAGAGAAGAGAGAGAGAGAAAGAGAAGAAGAAGAAGAAGAAGAGTCATTTGAATTTGAAGTCAAATTCAACCATTCAAGATGTCAAACTTAGAAAAATTCGGTAATTATTCAACTTTCGTTCTAAAATTACTTTAATTACGCTTCAATTTGAGAGAATTGGGTTCAAAATCCATTCAAAAATCTGGGCTTTTGAGGTTCGGCCACTACTGACCGATTTTTTGGATCGGTTCGGCCACACCCAGCCGAACTTTGATTAAAAATTCGGCCACACCCAATCGAACATGTGCTGAAATTCGGCCACACCTGGGCGAATCTTGCTTAGAAATTTGGCCACACCCGGCCGAAACTTGCTTAAAAATTCGGCCACACCCGACCGAACTTTTTGACTATTTTCAGTCACTTATGGCCGAAATTTTTCAATGTGTTGTTAAGTGTTTGATTTTGATATGATATGATATGAAATTGCTATGAGTTTGATTTTTTGATGTTTTCTTTGCAGTTAAGCAAATGTTTACAAGAAGAAAACGTCCAACTGCTTCGGAAAGGAAGGAAAAAGAAGTCGCACGTATTCAAGTGCAATCTACACAGAACCTTGATGCTGAGCTAGTTGAGGATGCAAATGTTGATCCTCGTCGGTCGGTCTACAATGAGGATGAGCATTATATGGAAACCTCACCTCAAATAGACCTTCTTCCGGCTCAAAATTATAGTGACCCGGAAGATGAACGGGAATATGACTCAGAAGATGAGCCGAAAGATGAGGATGATGAGGATGACCTCGAGGGAGGTGGGGATGAAACCTCTTATCCCGGTGGCCCGAGGTACAAAACTTTACTCCCTTCCTATGAAACTCATACGGCAACGTACCTTCTAAACATTCTTCCAAATAAATCACTCAACTTTCTATCTCCGCTCCAAGTTCTTTATCGACAAAAACCTTCCTTTAATCATTTACGTACGGGTGTTCGAGTGCTTGTGTTACCCATTATTTCCCTCTCCTACTATACACAAGCTTCAAGCTAGGTCTTCTCATTGTGTCTTCCTCGGATACCAACCTAACCATCGGGGGTATAAGTGTTATGATTTTGCCACTCGTAGGATCATCATTTGTAGGCATGTAATTTTTTATGAAACTCGTTTCCCATATGCGTCTCTACAAACTACCTCTACTCCCTCGTATACCTTTTTAGATGAGGGTCTTTCTCCTTATATTGCTCATCACCTGAGCCAACATCCCAAGTTCCTGTCCAAACAGACCAAGCGTCAGTTGAACTGGTTGACCCCCCGTCTGGTCTGCACCAGTCTGCTCATGGCCCAACTCTTCCTCTGTCGTCGTCTCGGCTTACTGCCTCGATGCATCCTCCTAGTCCCCAGCCCCTAAAAATCACGTAGAGGCTCTTAAAGACCCGAATTGGAATATGGCAATGCATGATGAATATACTGCGCTTATTGAAAATAGGACGTGGGAGTTGGTACCCCGTCCACCTCATGCTAACATTATCCGTTTCATGTGGTTTTTTACTCATAAAGACAAGGAAGATGGTTCTTTTGAGCGGCATAAAGCCCGTCTCGTGTGTGGTGGGAAAACTCAATGGGTCGACATCGACTGTGGGGAGACTTTTAGCCCAGTAGTTAAACCGGCCACTATTCGGACAGTTCTTAGCCTTTCTGTCTCAAAGAAATGGCATATACATCAACTTGATGTTAAGAACGCCTTTTTACGCGGTGATCTCAGTGAGACAGTATACATGCATGCATCAGCCGCTCGGTTTTCGTAGCACAGAATTTCCGAATCACGTGTGTTTGCTAAAGAAATAGTTGTACGGACTTAAGCAAGCTCCTAGGGCGTGGTCAAAACGCTTTGACGATTATGTTTCATCTTTGGGTTTCTCCCAAAGCCGTTGTGATCACTCGCTTTTTATTTACAGTGCAAAATGAGTTATGGCATACCTCTTGGTTTATGTCGACGACATAATATTAACTGCTTCCTCTATGGATTTGTGTTCCTCGATCATCTCTGCCCTTAGTTCAGAATTTGCTATGAAAGACTTAGGCTCCCTCAACTATTTTCTTGGCATTTTCGTGACACACCATAAGGGGTGCTTATTTCTTTCACAAAGCAAATATGCCTCATAGATCATTGAACGGGCGAGTATGGGAGCGTGTAAGTCTTCGCCTACTTCGGTTGACACCAAGCCGAAGTTGAGTGCTCATACTAGTGTTCCTTGTGATAATCTACCCTTTATTGCAGTTTAGCTGATGCATTCCAATACTTGACATTTACTCGTCCGGACATAACCTATGTCGTGCAGCAAGTATGCCTATTCATGCACGATCCACGGGAAGAACACATGCATGCATTAAAACGGATCATCTGTTATGTACACGGTACGCTGAAGTTCGGTGTGTATCTCTACCCATCCTCCACTTCGTCCCTTGTTTCTTTCATGGATGCGGATTGGGGGGTGTCCGGACACCAGAAGGTCCACTTCTGGATATTGCGTATTCTTGGGTGACAACCTTATTTCATGGTCAGTTAAACGACAACCAACCATATCTCGTTTTAGTGCAGAGGCTGAGTATAGAGGGGTTGCTAACGTCGTTTCCGAATCTTGTTGGCATCGTAACTTACTTTTGGAACTTCACTGTCCCATTCGGCAAGCTACCTTAGTCTTTTGTGATAATGTCAGTGCAATTTATCTCTCGGGTAATCTAGTTCAACATCAACTTACTAAACATATTGAAATGGATATCCATTTTGTTCGTGACAAAGTTGCTCGTATGGAAGTTCGGGTTCGACACGTTCCATCTAAACATCAATTGGCCGACATCTTTACGAAGGGATTACCGTTGGTCTTATTCGAAGATTTACGAGACAGTCTTAGTGTTCGTTTATCTCCCGGTTCGACTGCGGGGGAGTGTTAGAGTAGAGATGCGTTCGAGTTTGGGCATACGTGACTGAATTGGAGACCGTAGGGTGGAGGGTTGGAGCCCATTTGATTGTAGCAAACTCACGTCACACAACACAATAATACATTAATTGTAGAAGAATATTTAAGTCGCTTTTTTTTTTTCTCAAAACCCAAAAGATACTAGGAATTCCAATGAATGAAGTTCAAAAAATTGGCCATGTTGAATCATAAATGATTAACCAACAAAAACTTGAATAACAAACCTAAGAACAATGCAAGAATCTGATTAAAAAAATAATTAAAAAAAATAATTAAAAAAAAATCTAGGAATAACTGAAGATCACAGAAGAAAATGATCATCTCATAATCATTCAACCATCCAAGCATAAAGAAAATGGCAAAACTCCAAACCCTCTTCTTCTACTACTACACCATTTAATCTTTCACCATACAAACATCCATCCGACGGATCAACTTCCACCGCGCCTTGAGTAAAAATAAACACCCCAGGTCCTGAATCCGTCCCAAGGTACAACCAATCATGCACGTCCCAAAATATATGTACTTGTACCCCATCCACTACAATCATCTCGTTCCCCCGAAATCTCCAATGCAAGTTTATGAGCCTGATCATCGACATCCCATCTATCCCAATCCACATTTCGGGTTCACAGTGCCCCAAAAGACTAGTTTCTATCACAATATGATGCTCTTTTTTCCCTTTTCCTAACATAGTTTTTGCCGAGAAACATCTTTTTCCAAACACATTTTCTTGTTTGTGCACTAATGGTGAGGTTTCGGAACTTGGCTTTGACTTTGTTCTCTTGTAAGCTTCTTTTGGTTGGTCTCCGAGTAATAAAACAACCTCTTTGTTGGAGACTAAGGCCACGTAGTAATCTGATGAGGGCTCGGGGCTGGTGGAGAATTTAGCTGACCTCAAGTCCCAGAAAATGTCTACGCGTTTTTCGTGATCAATTCTGAATGATTTCAAACCTTTTTTGCCCCAGAATTGCCAGGTTTTTATATCGATCTTGCAGGTGTAGGGATTCTCATCGTCGGAAGGGTTTTCGATTGTGATCTGAAGGGAATTGCTCATGAGGTTTTTGGACCATGTAATTGTAACATGCCTGAATAAATCTGCGATTTTGGCTCTGTAAATGCAGGTGACAAAGTTTTCTGAATTTGAAGCGGACTCCTCCGTTGGATTCTCTACGAATTTTGATTGCGAATTGGCATAAGAAGATAAATCTTCTGATGGATAATTTGACATTGTCAAATTATCTTTGCTGATCTTGAAACGAAAACTGACATCTCTGACGACTAATTCAAATGATCATCAACCTCCCGAAAGAGGAGAAAAAGAAATTAAATTATACCCGCAAAGTCATATCTCAAAACATATACCCTTTGGCCTCAGACAATTGCATCAAACTTCATCGTTGCTTCGTCTTAGATGTCTGCATGCATGCCAAAATGGCGCAAATGTAGGACCGAATGAAATTTCGCGGGTTGGCTTACATGAAAAGGGAATTCTTTGGAACCCAAAATAATAACCGCGCAACGAGAATTTGAATGATGGAATCTGAATGCAGGCTAAGGGAAAATATTCAGATCCACAATCTGCAGAATTTGGATGATAAAGAAATATGATGCAATGGCAAGAGGGTTGGGAGAAAAGGTTTGCAAATCAGAAAGTTGTTTTTTTTTCCATTGTGGTAAATATTTGTTGTTAATTAATTAACTAGAATAAAATTTAGGATTAATTATCGAAAAGTCCCTGAATCAAATTGAAATTCTTGAAAAGGACTCTATATTTCTTTTATTTCTGTTGGCTCCATCAGTTGAAATTTTATTTTTGAAAAGTCCACAAAGTTTATTTAATAGAGTTCTTTTTAGGTCTGATAGTCATGTATCAGAGGTTTTTTTGCTTTCATACATGACTTTTTTTATTTAGTGTCTCATAGTTTTGGTGGACCTGGCGGAAATATATAAATTATAGAGTCATTATAAAGAAAAGAATAAGGATTTGAACTAAGGACTTTTAAGCAAAGCACCCTAAAATATAACGAGATTAAGCAATGCCGCTTTTATTTTATAATTTTGTATTGCTGACAGTTTCCAAGGATCCGTTGTAGTCTAGTTGGTCAGGATACTCGGCTCTCACCCGAGAGACCCGGGTCCAAGTCCCGGCAACGGAATTTTTTTTTTTTCAATTTGGTCATGATACTCAGCTCTCACCTGAGAGACCCGGGTTCAAGTCCCAGCAACAGAAATTATTTTTTTAATTTTTTTCTCAATTCAGAATAAGCAAGCTAAATCACAGTACAAACTATTTACACACTTTATATATATAATATATATATAGTATATATATATATATATTTTTTATTATTATTATTTTATTTTCAATTTGGTCAGGATACTCAGCTCTCACCCGAGAAACCCGGGTTCAAGTCCCGGCAACAGAAATTATTTTTTAATTTTTTTTCTCAATTCAGAAAAAGCAAGCTAAATCACAGTACAAACTCATTCTTCATGGTAACTTGCATACATTCAGTCCATCATACCAATGGTATATCTCTAAAGACTGTAAATAACTTTGGTGAAAGAGAGATGTTCACAACGCCATCTCCGTTAATTTGCCATAACTCAGAAAACTCGTGCAGCTCATGGGAGTTAAAAAATAATGACTGTACAGAAACTCAAACAGAAAGTGAAAATTAAAATAAAAAATATAATTACCGCATAGTCAAGATAAAAACATGAATTTTCCACGAGGGGAAGACCTGCTCCTCCTGAATTCAGGCATGGATGAGTTGTTCCCTTCCTTCCCGGTCTTAAGTATGCCGTTTGAGGGCTTCGTTTCTTGTTTCCCAGCAGCAGCCATTAAAGATTGCAATGTCTGCACAGGTGGTTCTCTGCATGTAACATAAATAAATGTCACTATTTTTTGGAAATAAAAAAACCAATGATTTGGGCAACTGTATACGAGTCCAAATCTTCATCTGTAACACTTTGTGTGATCTAATGGTTTATATGTTTGGATGTCATCATCATGACGTCAGCCATATTAAATGTGGGTCGTTGGATTACTAATGGTACAGGTCGGGATACGCAAAGTGTTACGGAAGATCGGAACTCACTGTATATATGTATGAATCAACAAACCCTATTTAGTTATACCTTGATTCAACATTCTGAGAATTTCTTGACGGATTGCGCGGAAGTTTTTTCATCCTCAAGGCACCATGCACTGGTGAGGTAATATGCAAATGCTCGTTTTCCGGTTCAGAGAATTCAATCCTTGGAGCCTCCTCATTTGTTCCCCCGCCATCCACATCAGCAATCCCTGTCATCGAAAGATCAGACTTTGGAATCTTAGCTGGTAACTGTTGCTTGGACTTGACCTTACTCTCCATCTTGCTTTTTCTAATGCCACCGTACTTAACGTTGAGGATTTGTTTGACCTGGTCTTCTTCTTGGTCTGGCGGATTTTTTTTAGAGCTGACCCTTGGGAGATTATGTAATATATCAGTAATATTATCCTGTGAACCGGAATGAACCCTCTTGATGTTCTCGGTTGAATATATGGCTGCTGGTATAGTGGATAGAGATTTGTTGGTGATTCGAGCAGATGGAAACTGTAATTTCATGATTGGTGGATTTTCAAGTGTTTCAGGCTTGATTCTAGTTCTAATGTGGGCCCCTCGATCTGTTGACATAGATCTTCTTACCGGAGGGGATGCTGACGTCAGATTGCCAGAGCCGGTTGATATTTCTTCAGCTAGGAAAGGCATTCTTGGAATGAAATCTTTGTCAGTAAACTTGGAGGGAATTTGAGACTTTCTTTGCTTACCAGATGAACAACTTCTAACCTGAAATTCAAGGTTGAAAACTAAATAAATATCAATTTTTTATTTATTCTATTTTATTTGTATTTACAGCTTATATACCTCGTAGCTCCTGTTGTCATCAGCATGCGGTTGATTGATTTCAGGCCTCAAACTGCCAACAGAGTTGTATCTTGGCAAACGAAGAGGTGAAACTGCACCTCGAACATTTGCACTTCTAACTTGTTCTAGTTCAGCTTCCTTTTTCTCCAATGCTAGTTTGAGATTTGAAATCTGAATCAACAGAGGAAAGAGTATTAGCTCATAGGTTGCAGTGAGTTCTAATCACTGAAAAAATTGAAAAATACTACCTCTGTCCCAAAATTTTTTAGACACTCATTTTGAGACGGAGGTAGTAGTTGAAAAGATTATGACCTCTTCTTTAAGATCTTTGATTTCGCCAGTTTCTTTATTAGATCGAGCTGCTCCAAGTTCAATTGAGGCAACCCTCTCTGCGAATTTGAGAGTGCTAATTGTCTCTCCGATTGCATTAACCTCCGGATTTATATGTACAAACATCAGTGTTTTTGCATGTCCACCTACCAAGCGGATGTAACGTAATAGTTAGAAATGACCAAAGAACGGAAAATATAAATTGAAGAAGAAAATCTTTTAGCTTAAAACAAATTTTAGGTTTTTACCCAATGAATCTTGCAACACTTGAGTGAGCTTGCTATTTCTGTAAGGAATATGTGTACTCTTTTGAGCAAGAGCAGAAATGACATCTCCAAGCGCAGAGAGGGATTTGTTTATATGCTGAGCTTCCTTAAGTCGCTCACCAACTGCCTCAGATTTAATCACCCTCTCACTTCCAGCAAGATCAACTAAATGCAGGCAACCTTTTAAAATAGATCCAGAAACTAAATCTTTTCCTCGAATATGAACTGTTAAAACACTGCAAAAGAAAATGGTTGATTAAAAAATCACCGTGTAAATAATTAGAAGGTAATAATTATGTGAAGAAAAGTTTTCGCGAAAAGAGAATGACAAAGGCTCTACCTGTGAGAACGGCTGCTCCGCTCATTCAAAGCAGTAGCACCAACAGCACGATTTCCTTGGCCGATTCTCATTAAATCTAGAACATCTTGAGTACATTTAACTGGAATTAATGACGCGTCAGGAACATTGAGACCGTTCAACTGAGAATTATTTCGTATATCCAACGTGTGGATAGTTAAGGTATACAAGCTACAAAAAGAGACTGTTTTACAGATTCTCAATCAACAAAAACAGATAGATTTTAATTAAAAACAAACGTTTATGAGTTAGATGTAAAAAGAAGAATTTGAAAGGATATCTTCTATTAGAGCCATCTATAACCAGAAGATCTCTCACTTGCTCATTGTAAATTTCAATCATTTGAACTCCAACTTCATACTCAATAAAGTCCTCTCTCGCCTCTGAAATCTGAAACAAGTCTCGCAGAGCTCGATAATTAACACCCCATGTTTCCTCGGTTGTCAAGTCCGGCCCACTCTGCAGGTGAGAGAAGATAATGGTTATGACATGCATAAGATACTAATAAAGTAGCTACAGGGTTAGAGAAAACATTTAAATTAAAATCAGGACCAAGCCATTGCAGATGCACTTTTCATGTGGTTTTACGTGAAACAGGGGAAAATAAGAAAGAACTGCTCCCTCCATCCCAAAATGAATGTTCATATGCAAAGGAAATTGTTTGGACATTCATTTGGGGAACAAGGTAGTAATTCCTATCACCAGAGTTTGCAAAGGAAATTGTTATTACCATCGTGTATGTCTTCCCAGAACCAGTCTGCCCATATGCAAAGATACAAACATTATAACCATCAAGAACAGATCTAATCAGCGGCTGAGAATCAAGATATATTTGCTCTGCGCAAAAGTTGGGACGTTAAGAAACCATTAGAAATAGTCCTTCTTGAGATATAATTGTGTAAAACATCAAAATATTGCCCATTTGGACATACTTCAACAGCATGCATATGTTCTCATTGACACTCAACCTAGTACGTAGAACTATATTAAATACTACCTCCGTTCCATAATGATAGTCCCGTTTGACTATTCAAACATACTAACAACATATATTTATATCCAAAGCTACCCTTAATAAAGTTCACTTCTTACAAAATTATTACTGAGCCTCCCCCTCCCTCTTATCCTCATTTATCCAATCTCCAAATTTCACAAATGTAGTTTTGAGAGTTGAATGATTTTACCCCTCTATTTTAGTAATGAGACTATCATTGTGGGACGGAGGGAGTATCAGTTTTGAAATATAGCAGTAGCTTTGAGCTGTTAATTACCAGTTAAGTAAGTCATGCTTTTGGTACTAAAGAATAGAGAAAGCCTAAGAACACACCTTGGGTCACATTTGCTGCAAACACTTTGTTAAAGCTGAATATCTTCCTAGCATCTTTTCCCTGCTTCTGAGGATTGACAATCATTATATTTCCATCTTCTCCAATATAATCTACTGTGGATTGGCCATCAGATTGCCCATGCAGGAAGGGTCTCACTCTACAGTAAACCCTGATTGCTCCTATGCGATAAGATAATTCATTTAATTAGCTGCGGATAACTTGTCTACTACTCCCTCCGTCCCAAAATGAATGTCCTCTTGACCAAGAATAAATTTGGACATTCATTTTGGGACGGAGGGAGTAACAGCTTATTCAACAGTTAATTTATAACTGACCTTTAAGGTCTTGCACTTGATTGTAAAGTGAACGATTTTCTTCCAAAACTTTATAGTATGAAGAAGAGGCAACTTCAAGGCTCTTAGTGTGATGCTCTAATAAAAATAACGAATGTCAGTTGCCAACTTATAATCAAAGACCTCAATATCCACCAATATAAGTTACAATCACAATATGACTAATCTATAGTACCGCACCAATTCTTTTAAGTTCTTGATCCCAGGCTAACTGAGCCTGCTGAAATTCTTGCTTGGTCAGTTGAAAAAAATATTTTAGCTCCTGAAAGAAACATGTTTGATATGATTATGAGATGCAGAAAGAAAGTTAGAGTGTACGAAACTATATAGCACGTTTGATATAATACCTCTATCTGTTTTTGTTGTGAATCTAGTAACTCTGTGTTACCAGCAGGGCAACTAGTGTCCTGCCACATGTGTTCTCTTTTCCCGCCACAAATGCAGAACTCGGAGAAATCTCCTGACAGAAAACCTGTTCTTTGGTCGATAAATTTTGAAATGGCTTCTAGGAACTCACGTTTTGATAATTGCTTGTAATCTCCCTTCAATGTTTTCTTCAGAAAGAGTCCAAGCTGTAACAAAAAAAATGAATGTTTTTTCAATGGTGATAATTAGTGACAAAACCTATAAATAAATCCAGAAAGGACTTGATAGAAGCATCCAAAGCTTGAACTACCTCATTGCCTTGAGAGACGAGTATTGCTGAAAAATCCTTAACTACCTTCCTGAGCACAATATCTATGACCTACAATTTTCAGCAAATAGATCAATGAGATAATATAATATTCTAAATGAGTACATCGTTATAAGTATGACTGTTCATTGGAATCTCAACTATCAAGAGAAGTTACGAAGTTCGCAGCAATTCAGATAAAATACATGCCAAGTCTCATACAAGAACTCAAAGCAAAGAAATCAGGGCTGTTTGTGCTTGGAGCCCTAGGTGGCGGTAAGAGTCCCTGACGTGATTTGAAAACTCTTCGCATATGTAAGAAATTCAAAGATCTCTCCACCATTATTGTTTTACGACCCAAAAGTGGTGGTAAGAGTCTCTGATCGTAAAATTTGTATTGCTTACAATGAAACAACTTGTTCATACATCAATTCTTTCGTGTCAGTCAACTGTGATTGATATAGAGTAAAAAAAAAAGTAGATCATAACAGCCCACGTACTTAAATTGAGTTTGTGCATATACAATACAAACTTTAACTGTTCTTCTGGTTACTTCTCATACTTTTCAAGTTCTTAATGGTAGGAGTATAATTTTTTAATGAGTATGCCAAAACACCAGGTAATGAAAATCTAAATATGATGAAAGACTAAGGAAGCCATCTTACCTACCATAGAATTTAAAGGCAAGTCTTCATCTGCATTCGTCTCTGAAAGATAAGTCTGTAGAAATCCAAGCCCAAAACGATTAAAGAGGACAGTTAAAGCATTAGCTGCCTTGGATTCCTCTAGCGAAATCTCGCTTGAAAGATGGAGATAGTCAAGCAGCTGTTCATACTGTGACGATTCAGAATCATCAAATGATTCATCAGCACTTTCACTGCCAACCAAAGAGGAAGGTGATCCCTTCGGAAGTGATGTGATCCTCACAGTTCCACCATACTTCCAAACACCAATTCCACCTGATCGCTTCCACTCATAATATCCTTTCAAACATAGAATACAGTCCACAACTTTATTAGACGAGCCCCCCTGAAATAACAAGTAACATACTTCTCTAAGCAAAACAGAGATTTGCAGAAGGATGCATATAACCACACAGGAGACCGAAACAAGCATACATAATTACTTCTTCACATTATGTAGACTGCAGATATGAAATGGTTCAATTATTATGACGATACTCCGAAATCTTAAACATACTTCTAGGGTATAGTTCTCTACAACTAAGTACTTATCCTATGCAAGTATAAAAATGCTATAGCTAGTATCCCTAAAGGGGAATTATAACAATTTTTAGAATGTCAGGATGATAATATTAGCATGTTCAATTGGATAACAGAAAAAACTTTGAAATGCCAAGGGCACAAAGGAAAGGAATTCAAAAGGAACCTTTTCAATTGCAGAAGCTTCAAACGTCAAGAGTTTCATTTCACCAACTGCCACCAAAAAATTCCTCATGTTCTCGAAATATTGGATTGCCGATTGAGCGGCGCCTTCATCGATGACCGGAATTTCAACAACCTAAGTAACAAAAAATATCGGGTAATCGACTTACATATGCAACATACTTTCACATTTTTTTTCATATAATGCAACGTACACGTTATTAGTGACGGACAAGGGTAACGTACTTTTGCATTCGTTATCGAATAATGCAACAGACTTTTTTTAAACTTACGCCGACAAAAATTTAACGGAGTTGCTGAATTTGCATTCGTTATCGAATAATGCAACAAACTTTTTTTTTACTTATGCCGACAAAAATTTAACGGAGATGTTGATGTGACACTATCACGTCATCAAAATCACAGCCATTGACGTGGTGCTGATGTGGAAGTGACACGTAATCATCCATGTTAGAATTTTGACGTCCCAAGTTAAAAAAAAAAAGGTTTATTGCATTATTTGATAATGAATGCAAAAATATGTTGGTGCTGATGTGTAAGTGACACGTAATCATCCATGTTAGAATTTTGACGTCCCAAGTAAAAAAAAAAAAAGGTTTATTGCATTATTTGATAATGAATGCAAAAATATGTTGTTTATATCCGTTACTAACTAGTACATTTTATTATTCGAAAACTAGGGTAAATTACGTTGCATGAGTTAGTAATTATTCCAAAAAAAAAAAAAATCACACACAAACACGCACGCACATTTCACTACTTTCAGCAGCATCAATCAATTGCTAATGAAGTCAATGAACAAATTAGGGGAGATGGCGGACCTTGGGAACGGCGCCAGGATTGACTCTGTTGAGGACGTTGCAGAGGATGAGGCCGTTGAGGAGTGCGAGACGGAATTCCTCTTCGGTAGGTTCTTTGGGAAGGACGTTCGATGCTCCTTGGTCCATCTGTCGCAGCCATGCCGTCGCCTCATACCTCCTTGCCGCTGTAAATTACACCACCGCATTGTTAAATCTAGTTGAATGCAGGGAAGGAATTATTTTGAAGTTTTGAAAACTCAAACCGGGCGGCAACCGGTACTCCGCTTATTTGGCGCCGGCCTACTTAAACGGAATTTTGCCATGCCCCAATTGTGCATAGTCTTAGATTAATTTAGAGAATTGTTATATAAACCCGTAAAATTGTTGAATAAACCCGTAACATTAAAACCACCCAAAAAAATTAAAACAAACCCCCCACTTTTCCCTTTATACCCCACTTGCCCACACACCCACACCCATTAACCCTTCATTAACTCCCTCTCACCCACACCACCCACCACCATTTTTAGAGAGAGAAAATCAGTTTGAGAGAAAGAAAATAAGAAGAAATCAACTGATTTTTAGAGAGAGAGAGTGAGAAATTTCGATTTTTGGTTCGATTGCATTTAAATTTTTGGATTTGAGTGGTTCGGCCGCTACCAATCGAACTTTTTAAAAATTTCGGCAAACCAGAGCCGAACTTTTTAAAAATTTCGGCCGGGTGTGGCCGAACTTTTTCAATATTTTCGGCCGGGGGTGGCCGAACTTTTTCAAAATAGACTAGTTTTTAAAAATTTCGGCCGGGTGTGGCCGAACTTTTTCAATATTTTCGGCCGGGTGTGGCCGAACCTGAACTGAATTTCGGTCACTACTTGCCGAATTTTTGCAAAACGAAAAAAAAACAAAAGTTTAACAAATTTATATGCAGGAATTGCAGATTGTTTGAAGAATTTGTTTTTATGTTTCTTCGGGTTTCAGTTTTGAGTGTTAATGGAAAAATGGTAGTGGGTGGAGGATTGTGTCGAAGCTGCGTGGTGGTGGTTGGGATGGTGGTGGCCGGATTCGAGAGAGACGGTGGGTTGGGATGAAGGGTGGTAGAGTGGTTAGCTTGAGGGGAAAGGTGGGATAATGTGTGTATGAATTAGGGGTAGAAAAGGAGTTTCATTCGGTGGTATAGTTGTAATTTGTACATTACGGGTTTACTCAACAATTTTACGGGTTTATATAACAATTCTCATTAATTTATCAAATTAAATTAATTTACTTACTCCCTACTAAAGTATTATTAATAGTGTTTTCAATGACAAATTTAAAAAAAATAAAACTTCAATAAATAATTATATTTAAAAATTATTTATCAAAATTTATAATATTAACCATCATATTCAAAATATAACTATTTTTTGTGACAAAATACTCAATTTTGTTGAAGAACTAGTATTCTCTTACCCGTGTCACTGTCACGGTGACAGTACACAAATCAAATAAATGATGAAATCGTCTTGCTCCCATCCAAAAAAAAAAAAAAATCTACTCAATACCCTGATGATTACTTTATTCTATAATCAACATTTGATGGAGATTGATTTATTTGTGTAACTGCCGAAGAGAATATGAGGAAGTCGATTATTCGGGACCGTTATCCATTTAGGGTTAGTAAAAAAAATATTTTCTCAATCCCCATTTTACTATTATTCCTTTTTCGTAACCTCAATCCAATCCATTAATCATATAAATAATTAATAATAATTATCATCCATAACTCATCCCCAATCATAGTTTTATTTTTGGGACAAAATATTCAGTTTTGTTGAAGAATGATAATACAACTGCAATATCTATGTTACCCTAAATAATTAAGGGGCATTTACTAAAAGGTTTTTTTGCCAAATAAATTTAACTAAAAAGACAAATATTTTGGAGACTAATAAAAAGTCTTTGAAATTTTTGTTGTATCAGATTGCCCCTTGCCCTCTCCCTCCTTGCACGTACACGTGTCAACCCGAGTTACCTATGTGTTCAGTGCGCTCTCTCTCTCTTCCTTTTTTTACCAAAAATTTAAAATGTAATATCTAGAAATCGAAAAAATAATCTTAAACCACAACTTTAATCGTATCGCTAATACGAATCAAACAATTATATTCAATATATATTTCATAGAGAAAAAATCATTTTCACTTACGAAATATCTGAGAAAATATTTTTTAATTTGTTCACAACTGAATATAAAATTGAGATATTCATTTTTCATTTGTTTATATTTGAGTATATAAAATGATAAATTCATTTCTCAATTTCTCAACAATTGAGTAATCAATTTACCAATTATTTAAATATAAATACTTAGTTAAATTGATTTCACGATTGTATGATTTCATATTTGTGTAATGTAATATGCACTTTCAAAAGTTGATAAATCAATTTATCAATTATTTAAAGCAAAATATTTAGTTCAATTGATTTCACGATTGTATGATTTCATATGTCATTTCAACAGTTGAGAAATCAATTCACTAGTTGTTTAAAGCTAAATATGTAGTTAATAAATGCATTGTCACGTCCCTTTAAACAATAGAGACTATTATCTATCACTTATTTCTCACACATAGACAATTGAAAAATTTTATTTCTCAAAAAAGTTAAATAAATGTGTTACCTCGTCTTTATGAGCAACTAATAACTAAATTTCTCAATTTTTTAAAGTAAAATATGAATGTTTTCTCCTGAATTCTTTAAAATGATAAATCAACTTATCTAATTTTTAAAATTGTTATCAATGAATAAATTATTTAATTGAGAAATTTAAATTTTCTTACAATTGAGAAGAATGTTTGTTTCATGTTATTATAATAAATATACAAAAAGATAACAAATAAATTAATATATTTCATACTTGAAGTTGTTCACAATGGAACAAATAATGTAATTGAAAAAGTTATTTATCACTTAAAATTGAGAAGGATGTTTGTTTCTATGTTATTAAAATAAATGTGCAATAAGTTGACAATAAAATGACTTGATCTAGTGATAAATAGGATGTCTTTGATTATGGGAGGGCTTGGGTTCATTTATCAATATTATTAATTTTTAAATGGATTGCCAGAGGAATGGATGTGGTGGTCATCGGAGGTAGACGAACGGTGGTTGACCAAAGGCCGTCAACGTGCAAAAAATGTGCCGAATGAGGGTGGTGGTGGGTAGCGGTCGACGGTGTGAGTAGCAGGAGGTTGGAGGCTATGGTCGCTGAAGGTGGTGGCCGGGGGAGGGAAGGTGAGGTTTTTTTTTTTAGCTGGTCTTAATTTTACCATCTATAATTAATCATGGAGATTTTGATAATATTCGTTTCAATACAATGAGTTTTTGGTAGAATAAAAAATTGACCTTTTTTATGATTTCTTAAAATGAGGGACTTTTTGGTAAAAATCCCTTAATTAATTTGTACTTTCTTTGTCCATCCCTGATGAATAAGTAGTTTTTTTTTTTTTTTTTTTGTCTTAAATGAATGTCCTTTTGAAAATTTACAAAACTTTGTTTGTAAATGATTTTTTAACAATTGTTTATCATAGTTTATTATATATTAGCAAAATAAAAAGCTTGAAAGTGAATAATAATACTCCCTCTGTGGCTCCGCCCCACTTCAAAGGGTCCTACTTTTCCTTTTGATTCGTCCCACTTCAAGAGCCCTTTCCATAAATGGCAAGTTTTGAACAATGTTTCGGACATTTATACCCTATAATTTAAATATATTTAAAAAAAAAACTATTCATTATACCTTTATAATGTCAACATGTTTACAAAAAAACCAATCATTAACTACTATTTCCTACCCCACATTTAACTTTTACATTCTCTCTCCTCTAATCTAGCTTCTACCCACTTACAAAAAAATCAATCATTAACTACTATTCTCTACCCCACATTTAACTTTTACATTATCTCTCCTCTAATCTTATACCCACTTACAATTCTTTATTCATTTTAAAAAAAAAAATCTTAAGAAACGTGAAATCAAAACGTGAAATCAAACCCCAGGATCCTTGGTCTGGGACGGAGGGAGTAATATTTATTAATATTTTCTACAAAAAATTAAATTTTTTAAAATAATCTTTAAATAAAATAAAGATTATTTTTTAGGAGTGAGTATCTTGTGAGTGTTTATTTTTTATTTATAATGATGAACAAAATAAGAAAAGAAAGATATTTATAATTAAGGAGATATCTGGATTTGTTGCTAGTTGCAACTACTTAATTTCTTTTTCTATAGTTAATCTAATAAAGCATAAATCGACTAACTTTAATTAATAACCATGATCAATATGGTCCTGCTAATTCCCCACTAATCAAGCTCTCTTCCTTTTTTCATATTTTTTTTCTTTTGCTTTTGTAGGCGTGAATGAGAATATGCTTGGGCTGACCCACCAGTCGAAGATGGGCCCAAAGTGATGATCTAAACTGCTACCTTAGACATCATGATGTGCAACACAAATCCTTTTTCTTTTCTACTATAGATGTAGATGGAACCACACACCAAATATCTGTATTCATTTTTTTGCTATTTCCCTCGATTTGGACAAATTTAGAAGTAAAATTGCTAGCATCAGTTTGGAGAAATTTTAAATCGAGCTAAATCATAAAAAAATTCAGATCGCGCTAAACCAAACCGCTATGATTCGGTCTAAACCGCGGTTTGATTTTGCAGTTCAGACCACAGTCCAAACCGCGATCTAGACCACGATCTAAACGACATTTCAAATCATAATCTTTTTTGTTAACCATTTTATGACTAATGAATATAAAATATTTAAAAATAAGTACTTAATGGCTGAGATTAACTAAAACTTTGAAAAGAAGGTCAGGATTGCGGTTTCGTGGTTCGGTTTATGGCTTGGTTTCACGTTTCAGTTTAATCGCTCGATTTCACGATTTCAAACTACGGTTCGTTCTTAAACGGTTCGGTTCGATTCAGTTCGGTTTAGAAGTGTCAAACCACAAGCTGAGCTGAACCACATGGTCTGTTAATTTCTCAAATCGAATTAAACTACTTATGTCTAAAAATCAAACCAACTCACACGATTTAGCTCGATTCAACTTCAAACCGCGATTTAAATCAAACCGCATCACCTAATAGTAGGGAAAGTCACTAACGGTGGGATGACTCCAGATTTGGATGTAAATTGACATGAACCAAAATTATTATTATTATTCATAGTTTTTCTTATTATAGACGATTATTAAATAAAGTCAATGCCCTCTCTATTCCTATGTAATAAAAAAAATAGGTGACATTATAATGATAATTAAAATACCTGCTTCCTCGGCTTTCCGTTGAGCCATTTCACGGTTGAGCTCTTCGGCGTCATGACTGTGACTGCTACCGTCAACTAACCCCTTCAGGCCTCTTAGATTTTTTCCGGCAGAGTTGAATATTAACGGTTTGGAACTCGTATTGATGATATCCTCTCGCATTTTCCTTTGCTGCCCTTCCCCAACCCAACCAATTGTTGTTGTTTTTTTACGACGTTTTCACGTCAGGAGGAGACGAGGAGAGGAATCAAACCGCTCACTGAGGATGAGACTTGACTTTACCACTGCATCGTTGTTTATAAATATAAGAACACTGCAAAAATTAATCAAAAAAAAACATGATCATTATAAATAAGTTGAATCATATTAACTCCATCAAAAATTACAGGGATTTATGAACATGTAACGAGCACAAAGAGATGAGGAAATTAATTTGTTTGATTATGATGAGAGTGTATAAGCTTCGTACATGATATCGATTGCGTATATGACATACCTTTGGGGAAGAATAATTAAGTCAACTGGCCGGAGAATTGTTGAATTTCCGGCGAGGTGATCGGGATCTAAGAAACTAGAGTATGAGGAAGAGAAGAAACGAGCCTCTCGCGTGTTGGACTGAGAGAGCATTCAAATTTGGAGAGTGAGTCCCTATTAACTGCAAAATTTCAGAGGGAGGAAGAGAGAAAATTTAAAACACCCTGCGGGCCTGAATCGCCCATTTCGGTTCGGTAAAAAACAAAAAATAATTCTTCATAATGTCTTTTGAAATAAAATTTGGATATTCATTTATAAATAAAGAAAATATTAGTTTTATTTGTTAATTTGAACGAACTATGAATAATAATTTTAAGTGATTCACTATTTTGTCAGTAATAAATTTATTAAATTAATTAAAGTGATTTATTTTTTTGTTAAAAATTCACTCAAATCAAATACTCCCTCCGTCCCATCAACATTGATACCAAATTTCTGGGCACGGGGATTAAGGAAAAGTAAGTGAGAGAAAAAGTGAAAGAAAATGTTGTGAGTATGAAGAATTAAATAGGAGAGAGAATGAGTGGGAGGAATAGTTAGGAGAGAGAATGTTGTGAGTGTAAAAGTGAAATAGGAGAGAGAATGAGTGGGGTAAATAGTGAAGATTCCTTTGCTATTTTGGGCAGTATCAGTTTTGGTGGGACGAACCAAAAAGGAAATAAGTATCAGTTTTGGTGGGACGGAGGGAGTAAGAATTAAGAAAAATAGAACAGAGGTAGTGTTAGAGGTGACCGCGGTTTGAAGTTGAACAGAGCTAAACCGTGTTGTTTGGTTCGATTTTTAGACATAATTGGTTTAGCTCGGTTTGAGAAATCAACAGACCATGTGGTTCAGCTCAGCTTGTGGTTTGACACTCCTAAACCGAACCGAACCGTTTAAGACCGAACCACGATTTGAAATCGTGAAACCGAGTCATTAAATCGAAACGTGAAACCAAGCCATAAATCGAACCATGAAACTGCAATCCTGACCGACCGTCCCTTCAAAGTTTTAGTTAATCTCAGTTAGAAAATTGTAATTTTTAAATATTTTATATTCATTAGTTATAAAATGGTTAACAAAAAAAGATTATGATTTGAAATGCCGTTTGAACCGTGGTTTAGATCACGATTTAAACCGTGGTCTGAAGCGCAAAATCAAACCGCGGTTTAGACCGAACAATAGCGATTTGGTTTAGCTCGATCTGAATTTTTTTATGATATAGCTCAATTTAAAATTTTTCCAAATCAATACTAGCAATTTAACTTCTAAATTGTTCAAACCGAACTAAATCTAACCATTTTCACCCCAGGTAGTATCCTATTTTATTTGTATTTAATTTTTCATAAATGTTACCCACATACTCATTCCGTTTGTAATAAAGGTTGTCACGGTCGAATAACGGAGGATTTGACGGGGTTGATGAGATGGTTGCCCGGTAAGTGGGGAAAACGTCGTTGGTCAACGGTGGGTGGGTTTTAATTTGAAGGCATGTTTAGGCAGTTTTTCCACGTGGCGAGTCATGGATAGGAAAGCAGGATGCGACAAGTGTGTTTTCTTGTGGGCCCATTCGAATGTTGGACTGGACGGCAAGATCCGGCCAGAGAGAGAAATGGAAATTTATGGATCGAAGGGCCTTTAATTTGCTTTCGGATAAATCATTTTCATAATTTGTTCAACATTAATTTAAACAGTCGATTTTTTTTTTAATTTTTTTTTAAAGGAGTTTAGTTGAAATTTTGATGCTCACACTTGAGTTATTTGTGATCTTCATTAAAAAAAATAATGAAATTAAATACAATCCTTTATCAGGCTCGACCCTAAGGCAAGACAAGTGAAGCCATTGTCTAGATCCTCCAAATACTCCATTCGTTCCGTTCGAAAAGGCACAAATTTTCTTTTTGGGTGTTCTATTTAAAAAGGCACTTTCCCAAAAAGAAAAGTTTTTATTATTATTTCACCCACTTATTCTCTCTCCTACTTTACTTTTACACTCACAACATTCTCTCTCCTAACTATTCCTCCCACTCATTCTCTCTCCTTTTTAATTTTTCATACTTACAACATTTAAACTTTTTCTCTTTCCTACATCATTTTTCTTAATTTGCGTGCGAGGTTGATTTTGTGCCTCTTCGGACGGAACGGAGGGAGTATATACTAATAATTAGGGTCACATTTTATTGTAGGTCTACTATAATGTCCCCGGTGGTCAATGGCTCAAATGTAAATTTATATTCACCTCAGCCACCAAGGTTCAATTTCTA
Organism: Adenophora triphylla var. japonica; assembly: GCA_022495995.1. Classification (NCBI taxonomy): domain Eukaryota; kingdom Viridiplantae; phylum Streptophyta; class Magnoliopsida; order Asterales; family Campanulaceae; genus Adenophora; species Adenophora triphylla. The sequence continues at coordinate 293,190 of JAFEMH010000537.1, read as the reverse complement.
GTTTCTATTTTTCTTCTCCATTTTACATTTTTGTCTCTATTCTTCTAATTTGGCATTTGTTCCACAATAGGCTTTTTTGAATTGCTTTTTTTTTAAATATAATTTGTAATTATCTTTATAATTGTAAGACTATTTTGTAATTATTATTAAAATTGTATTGCAATATTTTTTTAAATTACTTATATTTAACTAAAATAAATTATTTACAATTATCATTTTCAATGCTATTGATCATCTACCATTGAGGATAAAAAAAAAATGAGAGTCATCGCCAAATTCTTGGCCTAGGGCCCCATTTACCATAGGACCGACCCTACCCTTGATTATATGAAAATGAAAATCTCAATACGAAAGTGAAAAAATAGATTTTAGATTTTCGTATAACACAACTTATAAATATCAAAATAATAAAATAATTAGGGCTTCGAACCCTATGCCCCCTCCTGACCAAAAATTCATAAATATTCATGATATTGTCAAAAAAATTAAATAAACTCACGATGCTCTATACATAATGTATAAGATTATAATTATTTTTATACATAATATTAGAATATTTTTTTAACAATTGTTCACATTTCTCAAAAAATAAAGGTAAAATCTCATACTTTATTGAACAGATCGCTTCTATACATAAGGACTACTCTTATACCTATTAAAGCAGGGGCGGATCTGTATGTAATTGACATGGGCTGAATTTTGGATTTTTTTTTTAACCTAAGTCACCGACTATATGTAACTTTTTTTTTTATATATGAAGTTATTTTTCACTGTTATTATTGTTTACAATATTTTTTTAAATACCAAGTCTACGCAGTTTCAAAATTTTAAATCCGCCCTTGCCTAAAGGGGGGTGGGTTTATAACGAATTTTGCTTTGAGTTTTCAGATGTATTGGACTTTAGTAAATTATGCGAGTTTATATAGTTTTTTGTTTTAGCCAAAGAAGTGCCTTAAGTAATTAAACCCAAATAATTAAGATAACCGTTATTACTTTAAACAAAAAGAAGAGTATGCGTTACATGTGTAAATGTTTGTTTGAACTTTGAAATAAAAAAAGAGCCAAACGTCTAAAAGTCATATTGTAGACGTTGGATCCCTTAGTTTAAATTATTCAAGAGCCAAAAGTTTTCATTTTTTTTTCAATTCGACCCGACTAGACACTAGACACGACCCAACCCGATCCATCTTCTTACCCTACCACCGCACCTCCATCACACAACCTCACCCTATATATTTTAACTTATCTTAAATCGTGTTTTTATCAAAAAATATTTTCATTGAATAAATGAAATTTTTTCCGAAAAACATTTTCATTTTCCGAAAAACTTTTTATAGAAAATCATTTTTCGTATGTTATTTTACGCGAAACAAACGGAGTCTTATTTTCTTTCAAGTTGACCTGAAACAAACGACAAACAAACGGGTTCTGACACAATTTATTGGTTCTTGTTGCTTGTCACTCTCAATCTATATATATATAAAGGTTGAAATACATATAACATAGCAGTTGTTGAGATTTTCCCTCAATAACATTCACCTAGACAAAAAAATTGGTGAAATACATTTTTTAAGCTCGTTTTAATTATTTATAGATGTAATAAATGCACAATTTATGACACATCTCCTTAAAAACTACTTCATCCGTCCCACTTTAAACTTTAAAGAGGCCATGGTATTATTTTACGGATTTTAAGAAATTTTTTAAAAAATGAATAAAGAATTGAAAGTGGATAGTAGATTAGAGGAGAGATAATGTAAAAGTTAAAAATATTTAATAGGAGAGAAAATGAGTGGGAGGAATAGTAAGTTAATGAATGATTTTTTTTGTAAATATGTTAACATTATAAGGATATAATGAATGTTTTTTTTTTTTGTAAATATATAAACATTATGAGGGTATAAATGTTAAAAACACTGTTCAAATATTTCCATTTATGGAATGAGCTCTTTGAATGAAGTGGGACATCCCAAAAAGGAAAATGGTCTCTTTGAAGTGGGACGGAGGGAGTATAAAACAAAATTATATATCTATCTCTATCTTTTAATATTATACCAATGGTAGTTGTCAAATATATTCTCTCAACTTTTCTTTATAGATATAATAAATGCAGAAATTATAACACCACAATTACACCCGTAACTATAAAATAAAAAAACTAAACTCCATTTTTCATAAGTTGATTTTTGTAAATACAATGTTTTAAAATCATAATTAAAAAATAAAGCATCCAGAAGAGAACAAACATAATTAAATTATAAGAAGAAGAAAAATAGAAATAACGTTGCACGAACAACAATAAATCTCTATTTTTTTTGTTATAATCGTAGTAACAATTGTCACATAACCTAAACCAAACTCATTTTCATAGATCGCTTCTACGCATGACACTTTATTTTTTCTTTCTAAATCCTTCTTTAAAAAAATATTAGCCTTTGATTATTTTTTTTTTTTTGCAACATTCATCACTTCAAAATATAAATGTTAATTTTTCTAAATATAAAAATTGTACTTCATCAATCCTAAAATAAATGTTAATTAATAATTTATAATTTTAAAGGATAAAAATGATTTTTTTTTTTTTTTTGTGAAAAGCCTTCTTAATAATTAATAGACTTTTCATTTTTTGTTTTATATTGCAACACTCATCAACAACAAAAATACTTCTATTTATTTTAATTCCAAAATGAATATCTACTTTTAATATACTTCCTCCGTCCCAAAAATTGTTATTCATTTTTTTATAGTTTTTTCCTTCCTAATGAGTGTCTATTTTTTTTTTTTAATATACCTCACCATCCCAAAATGAATTTTCATTTTTATATTATTTTTTTTTTTACTAAATGAAAGTCTATTTTTTCTTTTATTAAAATTAACAATCCTTTTAGAGCGGAATAAGTAATTTAGAATTAAATGTTTAATTTGGAGCAAAGTTTTTTTAAAAATAACCATTCATATTGCAATGGATGAAGTATAACCAAATTATGAAAATAAAAACCAAATTTACCATTTAAATTATCTCTCTTTTCAATATTCTTTCATTTAGCAAATTTATCAAGAAATATAACAAACTTTGATGTAAGATAATCGTGGAATTTAAGTAATTTTAACCCCAAAACAATACTCCCTCCATCTCACTCGAAGACACAAATTTCATTTTGGGTGTTCCATTTAAAAAAGGCACACTTCAAAAATAATTTTTTAAATAATTATTTATTCATGAGACTCACTTGTTATACTAATAATAACTATTTATTTATTATTTCATACCATATATTCTCTCTCTTATCCTCTTTTTATACTCACAATATTTACACCACTATACACTTTTCTTAATTCTCGTGCATATGATCCATTTTGTGCCTTTTCATACTCATAACAAGGAGTGGTAATTATTTCAAAATAAAATTTAGTTGTAAAACAACAGTAACCATGTTTCAAAGGGAGTACAAAAAATTAAAAGGAATCTCCAATTCTAAAACTCCAAAATAAATAATATCAAATACTCTATCCGTTCCCGGTTAAGCTTCACCATTTTGGTGAAACACGCAAGTTAAGAAAGCAATATGAACGGTATAAACCGAGCTACGAACATGGGCTTGCCCGAACCTGGGCCCAACTATATTGGGCCATGGATATTATATATTCATCAAGTATTATGGCCGAGCATTATCTTCCTCGTATGCCGAGGAACATTTACCTTGGCCTTATGTCGCCATTCTTGGGCCTACTGTCTCAATTACCGAGGAGAGAAAAGTCCTTTGCTCGGCATGTCACCAATTACCGAGGAAACAAAAGTATTCTCCCCGGCATATTTTCATGTCGGCCATTCATCAAGTGACGAGGAAGCAGGATCGTTCTCCTCGGCCTATTTGCCAAAGGCCGAGGAAAAACATTTGCCTTCCTCGGCGTTCCGCCTAGCAGTTACAATCCTTATTCAACAAGGATTATACAATCATTATCTAATCAGGATTATACTTATCAACATCAATTCAAGTCAAACAATGACTCCTTAGCAGATATAATTCTATTAAAGTTATATCTTATCTCTTTACAAGTTCATTCCAACATGGATTCTATCAATCCATTCCTATAAATACAAGCCCCATGGCTCATTATTGGGTACGTGACTTTTTACATTGGGAAAACTCTGTCCATTTGTTTTCTCATATACAAACCGTGAACTTACTCTCACGCCGGAGGGCCTTTAGCCGGATCCGCCCCGGCTTAGTTTACGTGTTTTCTCTTATTTTCAGGCCTTGCAATCACCGGAGCAATCATCGCTTGGATTTGGGCTGTTTTGACGATTTTGGCATCATCAATTGGTTCCATTGCCGGGAAATCGATTTAAACACCCATTGTTTGGCCTGGAAGACGCTCGCCTTAAGCCAATTTTCGTGCCGGAATTGTTCTTTCTTGGAACGGAATTTCTGGATCGCTGGGTTTGTTCTTGAAAACCGCCTGAATCTGCATATTTTGACCGGAAAATACCCAGATTCCGTTGAAGGCATTTTTGGCGTTAAAATTCCGCCCCAGTTTGGCTTGAATTCGTTTTGTTTCAAAAGAATTACAATCGGCGCTTGTTTGTGGTCAAAATTTGCCCTAATTTTGACCTCAAAATTGGTTCTATTGAAATTGTGATTTTTGAGATATTTCGTTAATAATCTGTTGATTCATAATGGACGGACAATTCACAAGTGTTACAAATGAGGATCCCACCCAAGTGAATGGGGAAACACCTGAGCCGAGGAGCCACCGCTCCTCCTCCTCCTCTACCTCAAGCCGATGCCATTCCTCCCCTTGCTACGACTCTTCGTTCCACGGGTCGTGCAAATGCCGAGGGAGAGGGCAATGACCTTCCTCGTCCTACTCGTGCTCGTGGGAAGCAAGCAGGAAGGAAGAAAACAAAGAATGCCGACGCCGGCCAAGCAGGAGGATCTCAACCCGTTGACCGACGCTCTTGTTACACAAACAAATGGAGACTTTGCAAAGGATGTATGAGACACAAGTTGCTCGTTGCAAATGGACCCGCATCATTCCATGGCTCCCTTCATTGTACCATCAATGGGCCCACCTTCGAGAAAGGAACAGGAGAGCATCAGTGCTCCTCCCCCGAAGACCGCCGAGCTACCACCGCCAGCCTCCCTGGGATTCTCCTCATCCTCGGCATAACAAGAAGCATAAGGAGCTCCGTGGTCGACCCGAGAAGCCAAATAACTCCTAGGGAAGAGGAAGTGAACTCCAAGGACCTAAGAACAAGACTAAGCTTGAATAGGCGCCTATCCCCGCTCGCCTCATCATGACACCTAGGCGTCCCGCTTCTCCTCGAGCTCGTCGGCCGCATTCTCCTCGTCCTCATCGTTCGATTCTCGTCGTCCTCGTCGACCGGACTCTCCTCGTCCTCGGCATCGAGAATTTGCTAGGCCAAGGACCCCAGAGCCCTACAGATGATACTTGGCGCACAAGACCCGGAACCAAGACGTGATAGGGTCCCTCCAGACGTGATGGCCACCGACATGAAGCGGAGCACGCAGGGCAAATGATCGCCCTAAAGACAAGTCGCCGAAGTTCCCAACGAAGCACTCGCTCAAGCAGTGAGAAGGAAATAGAAACAAAGCAATGGGAGCCGTTGAAACAAAGGCCGGATGATATAGAGAGGGGAAAGAAATATAATGATGACGATTATGATTGGGCCACCCGTCCGTTTTCCTTGAGGATAACTGCTGCACCTCCCCATCCTAACCTCAAGCTCCCAAATTTCGAGAAATATAACGAAACCACCGACGCCAAGGACCATGTGCAAAGTTTTGAACAAACCATGAATCTCCTCACCACCGCCGATGACTTGCTCGCAAAGCTTTCGCGAGCACCTTTTCCTGAATGTTTCACTCCGGTTCCGTGAGCTCAAGAAAGGTTGCATCGATTGCCGGAGGGGCATGAGGAGAATGTTCTTAGATCATTTTGCCACTACTGGGAAAAGGAAGATGAGATTAACCGACTTGGCCAACATTGAGCAAGGGAAAGGAGAGACCACCCTGCTACTACAATAGGTTCCGAAAATGGCGTATCAAGTCGAAGAAAGCCTTATCGATAGGGAGGTCATAGTTTGCTTCAACTCGGGTTAAAATCTGGCCCCCTCATTTATGAACTCTCACCAGTGGAACCCACTCCAAGGCCGAATTATACAAAGTGGCTTATGCCATTTCCATGGCCGAGGACAAGACAAAGAAAAGGGTGCCGACAAGACGGAACCCGAAGCAACTAACTCCCGACGTAATGACAATGGGAACGGCAAGAAAGGAAAGAATAAAACCGTAAGCACCGAGAAGCCGGAGTTCACCCTCTTACAAAGCCCATCTCCGAAATCATGCAGATGGTGAACCTTCCTCCACCTCGTCCGCCGACCGATAACCCAAAGTATCCCCGCAACAAGAACAAATACCGTGATTTTCACAAGGACAACGGCACACCACCGATGGTTGCCGGGCCCTTAAGAAGATAATCCAACAATGGGTCGACGAGGGAAAATTAGACCGTTATGTCATGAAGAAAGATGGCAAGCGAAAGCGGAAGCAAGAGGAGAGCGAAGATGACTCCAAGAGTGAGGATGAAGATCGAAGGCCTCCTAGTGGCTAAACTACATGTGATCCGTGAAGAGGTGACCTCCACCGTAAAGCTAAGGGATCGATCCACGAGCTAAGCAAAGTATACCATATCCCCGCTTGGATCCATAAAGCGTAAGAAATCATTAGTTTTTCTCCGAATGAGTTAGCGGGAAGTCGAGCAAACTCGTGAGCAGCCATTGGTCATCAAGGGTCGAATTGACAATGTTGAATCCGAAAGACTTCTTGTTGACACGGGGCCTCCCCGTGACATCTTGTACTATTCAGCCTTCCAACAAATGGGGTTGAAAGGACACCGCGCTAGAGCCATATCATGGAAGGCTTGAAGGATTCACCAACCATAAGGTTGGAGCAAAGGGAACCGTAGAACTAGAACTCGAAGTCGGCGATCATCCCTTCCGAGCCAAAGCTACCGTCACTTTCATAGTCACGGATTCGACTAGTGACTATCATGCGATTATTGGCATTCCAAGTCAAGCCAAACTTGGGATGGTAGCCTCCCTTCCTCACCAACGAGTTAAATTTCCCACTCGTGGCCGGCATTGGATGCGTGAGGGCAACCCCCAAAGATTTCTTGGAACATGTTGTCAAGAGCCGGAAAAAGTCAAAAAGCGTGGAGATAGATACGCCCGAGGAGAACATCAAGATCACCAAATGGTAAGACCACGGAAACTAGCTCTAGAATGAACTATATCCGTGAAGTATGGGAAAGTGAGGAAGAGGAACCTATGGTCCTAGAAATTGTGGATGACCAAGGCATAACTCTACCCACACCGGAAGAAGAGCCTATGGTCCTAGAAACCGCGGATGACCAAGGCATAGTTCTACCCATCTCCGAGGAAGACCCCATTCTCGTCAATGACCGTAACTCTGGGGCCAACCATCACTGGGAAGAACGATCTTCCGTACATCGATAAACTTATGGAGGAAGAAGGCCTCAATGTAAACGACAATGAAGGGAGGAGAATCGAGAGATCATCATCGAATCCCCGGAATTTCGAGACGGACCGTAAATGAAGCCTCGTAGATGAGCTAGAAGAGGTAGTCATTAATCCCGACTATCCCGAACAAAAATCAAGCTAGGAGGCCGCCTATCACAGAAGAGAAAGAAAGAATCATATCCTCTTGAAAAAAGCCTCGACGTCTTTGCTTGGAGAGTCGAAGACATGAGGGGAATCAATGAAGAAGTAGCCCTCCACCGCTTAGAAGTTGATCCTTTAGCGAAGACCATCTCTCGACGAGGAGAAATTTTGCAAGGGACAAGGAGGAAGCTATAAAAGAAGAGGTGCGTAAATTACTCGCCGCCGGAATAATTCGCGAAGTCAAATACCCCGCTTGGTTGGCTAATGTCGTTATGGTGAAGAAGCAAAATGGGAAATGGCGCATGTGCATAGACTTTACCGATCTAAACAAAGCCCGCCCCAAGGACGCCTATCCTCTCCTGCACTGACAAGTTAGCTGGACTCCATTTCTCGGACACCAAACTCTCGCCTTCTTAGATGCCTACTCGTGCTATCATCGATAAAAATGGCGAAAGAAGACATCGAGAAGATCGCCTTTCAAACACCTGGGAATTTCGCTACATCATGATGCCTTTGGGCTCAAGAATGCCGGTGCCACTTACCAACGGATGGTAAATCAAGTTTTTGCAAGTCGATAGGTAGAAACATGGAGGCTTATATTGATGATACGGTCATAAAGACCAAGGAAGGCAGCCACGTTCCCGACCTAGAAGAGACCATTCACAACCTCCGAGCAAACAACATGAAGCCGAATCCAAGCAAGTGCGTGTTCGGAGTTACCGCAGGAAATTTCGGGCTTCATGGTTTCCCAAAGGGGGATTGAAGCAAACCCGTAAAAGATCAAGGCGCTCATTGACATGAAGGAACCTACCACCATCAAGGAGGTCCAAAGACTTAATGGAAGAATTGCGGCCTCGAAGATTTATCGCCAAATCCGCCGAAAAGTCACCGCCTTTCTTCAAGGTATTAAAGGGTACCAAGAGCTTCTCCGGACTCCCCGAATGCTCTAAGCGTTCCTCCTGGCTGAAAGGAGTACTGGGTTCCCCTCCTCGCTTAGCAGTCCGACTACCGCGAGATGCTATACGTCTTCCTAGCCGCCACCGATCACGCCGTCCGCACTGCCTTAGTTCGAAAGGATGAAGGAATTCAAGCCCGTCTACTATGTCTCAAAAGCTCGTCCGATGTAGAAAGCAGATATTTTAATGTGGAGAAGATAGCATACGCACTAGTCATTGCTTCAAGGAAGCCGCGTGCATATTTTTCTCGCACACCCTATCACCGTCTACACCAATGAACCATCAAGAAAATCCTTCACAAGTCGGGACGGCCAGACGTCTCCTTAATTGGTCAATCGCTTCTAACGGAGTTTGATATCACTTACCAACCAAGGAAGACCCTCCTAGCACAGCCTTTGGTTGACTTCATGGTCGAGATCGCCTTTATGGGGCGAGCATCTCCCCACCTCCCTAAGCAAAACGCGCCTGAGGAAAAAGACTCTCCCATTGAACTCCCATCCAACCGCTGGATCCCGTATACGGATGGATCGCCTACCAAGGAAAGAAGCGGAGCCGGAGTAGTACTAGCAAGCCCGTAAGGAGAATATACTATACAAGATGCCATCCGCTTCAGTTTCCTCGCCTCTAACAACCAAGCCGAATACGAGGCTCTCATATTTGGCATTGAGTTGGCCTCCTTCTATGGAGCAACTAAGGTGCGGCCGCTTCGTGACTCCCAGCTTGTTGTCAAACAAGTGAAAGGAGAATATAACACTCAAGATGTCACCCTGGCCACATATAGAGACCTGGTCCTAGACATGACGAAGAAAATGGAATTTTTCGAGCTCAAGCAGATAGGAAGGGAAGACAACCAAGTCGCAGACGTTCTCTCCAAACTAGCCACCATGGACGTGTCTCCTTCCTGAGACCAACCCATATGTAGTTTATGCCGAGGAACCCGCGTATGAAAGATTACAAGTCATGCTTCGGACGAGGAAGAGAGATGCCGGATCGATGACTACATCGAATACATTGAGAAGGAGAAACTCCTTAAGATGATGCCGAGCCAAGCTTATCAAGAAGAGGTCTCCAAGATTCGTGGTGATGAACGGAGTCCTCTACCGAAGATCTTTCACGAAGCCCCCGCTAAGGTGTGTCTATCCCAAGGAAACCGAGAACCTCCCGGCGTAAGTACATGAAGGTGTTTGCGGCGGACACCCGGGGGCCAGAACCTTAGCTGACAAAATCATATCGCTAGGTTACTACCGGCCAAACCTAAGTGGAAGACGCGCATGCCTATGTTCGAAAATGTGACAAATGCCAAAGGTTCTCTCGACATTCCAAGACTACCTAGCCGAGCAAACACTTGTAATACCTACGTGGCCATTTGATATGTGGGGATCGACCTCATTGGACCCTTCCCACCCGCCCGTGGTAATTGCAAGTACGTGATAGTAGTCATGATTACTTCTCCAAGTGGATAGAAGCCAAGGCATTGGCCAAGATAACTAAGAGAACGCGATCAACTTTGTTCATGACAACATCTCGGTGCAGATTCGCCTTCCGCATACAATTGTTTCCGACCATGGACTCCAATTCTCCACGGCATTTACAACCGAATTGGGAAGAGTCAAAGTACGCCATGCAAAATCTTCGCCAGCGCACCCCAAGGCAACTGGCCAAGCGTAAGCCGCCAACAAACCGGTCCTAACCGCCCTCACCAAGAATCTTGAAGGACGCGAGGGTAGATGGTTGGACGAACTTCCCTAGCTTTATGGGTCGTTCCGCACAACCACCCGGGGCCAACCGGGAAACCCCATTCGCACTAACTTTCGGCTCGAGGCTACGGCACCGCAGAGATGGCCATCCCTACAAGAAGGAACTCCCATTATGATGAGCAAGTCAACAAGGTCAATAGGCTCCTGCACTGGACCTGATAGATGAAAAACGACTAGCTGCGCAGATGAGGATGGTGAATTACAAGCAAAGGACCAAGGCATATCACGACAAGAGGGTCATCAAAAGAGTATTCCAAGTGGGCGATTGGGTACTTAGAAAGATCGAAGCCACTGGTCGGAAAGCAGAACAAAACAAGCTCTCCCCAAATTGGGAAGGTCCCTATATCATCACTCAAGTCATCCGAGAAGGGACCTACAGATTGAGGACCAAGGAGGGGAAGGATCTCAAGCATCCATGGCATTCCGACAACCTTAGAAAATATTATCACTAGTCTAGTTTATTTTGCAATAGATTAGCTCTTTATTTTCGGTCTTTTATTTTCGGTCTTTTGTTTTCTTTTTGTCTTTTTAGTTGATAGGATTGCAGTTCTATGTAATCGCATTTCGCTTCTACGAAAGCGCTTTCTTCCAATATGCAAAGCCACTATCAACTATCTACACCAACTCCTAAGATGAGGACATTATCTCCAACTCTCTCAAACACACCACCAAGACCAAGGATCTTCCTCGCCTCGATGGCTTACCAGCCCAAGACCAAGGATCTTCCTTGGCCCGATGGCTTACCATAAAGTCAAGACCAGGGGTCCTCCTCGCCCGATGGCTTACCACGGCCAAGACCAAGGGTCCTCTCGCTCGATGGCTTACCATCCAGCCCAAGACCAAGTGGTCCTCTTTGGCCCGATGTCTTACCATACGCCCAAGACCAAGTGGTCTTCCTCGCCTCGATGGCTTACCATACGCCCAAGACCAAGGGTCTTCCTTGGCTCGATGGCTTGCCAACGCCCAAGACCAAGGGTCCTCCTCGCCCGATGGCTTACACAATGCCCAATACCAAGTGGTCATCCTCGCCTAACGGCTTACCATACATCCCACCAAGCGGTCCACTCGGTTCAGATCACAAGTCATATTCAAAGCCAAGGAAAACTTCCTCGGCCTAAATGACGTACGAGCATAGTTAAAGCCGAGGAAACTTCCTGCCAAACCACTTGTTCAATAAGTAAGCAATAAGGGACCTTCTTCGATCCCACCTTCTCAAGTCCAGCCTCCGCCTAGCATGCAAGGATACGAGCAAGTTATTGAAATAACAAGAATCATAACAAAGGATTTTTCATTGATACTCAAATGAAATTACACATCCTATCATCTATTACAAAAAGCATAACAGGAAAAAGCTATTCTAAGATTTTTGAGCATCGTCAAAAGGCTTGTCAAGCCAATCTTGAGTAATGGAGCCAGGAGGAGGAAGGTCCGTTTGATTGGTAAGAGCATCGGTTCTCGGCTCCTCTTCCTTCCTCGGCTTCCATGGCCTCGTGCTCTTCATCGTCCCGGATCGCCTCCACTGTGTCTTTAAGATTGCCTGGGACAACGGGAGCCGGCCTCCACACTTCCCTACAAGCCTTAGCATCCTTAGCCGCTATTATTTCTAAGTTGCTTGTGGAATAGGGGACCAAGCCGTGGAAGGCCCTAACTTCCTCGCCGTATTGATCCCTGCATATTAGCATGGCGACCTTGTTGATATCCAAGCCGGTGGAAGGATCGCCCAGATACTACGAGCAAGATGGAGGTAACCATCTTCAAACATGGTGGCCGTCGCTCGTCCACGGCCTCCCGAAAGACCGAGCTAGCTACCACCGCATCTTGAATGCCGGCTCTCCTTGAAGCGCGCGCCACGCCCTCGTTTTCTTTGGGCAGAAGGGCGGCCTCCGCCTTGGTATTTGGCCTCGCCTCCTCGGCCTCGCTCGAAGCTCGGCCTTATCCGTAAGAGCTTTGGTCGGCTCCTCTCCTTTCAAATGAGATCTTCCTCGGCTTTGGCCTTCACTTCCTCGGCTCTTTTGACCTCGCCTTCCACCTTCGCCTTGTCGCCTCAAGCTCGGCATCTTTGGCTTTCGAAGTTTAACCAAGGAAGACTTCTCGTAATCGCTGCTGTGGTCGCCTTGGCCTCATTCATGCGTCCGGTCTTCTTCGCCAAAACATTTTCATACGCCGTGACAAGCCAACCGAAAGAAAGTTCAATATCATATTAGAAGTATACCTCTCAAAATCAATGATCAACGAGCAAGGAAAGGATATTCACCTCGGCAATTAAGAGCCCTCGCGACAAAGCAAGGTATCATCGCTGGGAGCCTCCCCGGACAAAAGCATCATAGGCGTCCTCATCCATTGCTCTCTCGAATTGGAGCTCGGCCTAATCGAACCAAAGGTCCCTCCCCGACTTGCAAAGGAAGACCCCGAGACGAGGAACGTCGAGGGCCATGCTTCGCTAGCTCATCGGCCTCGCTTCAACCGTTTGGATGTCCTTGATAGCCAAGGTTGGAGGAGGTGAAGGATCGGGGGCCCCACCAATACTTGCCCGCTTAGCCACCGGCTCCTCGGCAAAGTGGAACTTTGAGGCCTCTTTGAGCCGGATTTCCTTTGAACAAGGCCGGCTTCTGGCCGCCGCTTCCTCGGCCTCGCAGAGGGTTAGTCGTGTCACCGACCACGTGGTTCGGCTCGTTCTTCGGATGCGGCGTCCTCGTAATTTACCTCTTGGTGAAGTTTGAGGGGAGGGGTTTATCACCTTGCACGCCCAAGACCAAATTACGAGCATTGGCCTCATCCTTTCTTTCCATCGTAGCACTTCTTGCTCGCCTTTCTCTTCGCCCGATCGCCTCCCGAGGACTTAGTCTCTCCATTGCAAGGGTGGCTTCTTCCTCGGTGGTCAAATCTGTAAAGACAAGGAAGAAATGGTCAAGTACGAGCAAGAAGATCCAAGGTCAAGTACGAGCAAAATAATATGACAAAATTACAAGTGTAAGATAAAAGTTTACGTCCAACAATGTTAGGTGCTCCAATACATTGGTCACGGGACGCCATCGTGGCACCTAATACAATCCTCGTGAAATACGAAGCCTGGATGTACCGTCCAATCATTGAAGCGATGACCTCTTTTAACATTTACACGGGGAGCTACCCCGTCCTCGTTCCCCGGCATCAATCCTGCCTGGATATATAAATGATCCGAGGATTCAACTTGCTTCCAATCCAGACCCCTACCCCGGCAAACTCTTCCGCACGCTGATCAAATCTTTGGTCCACCCGTATTGTTGGACGGCAAAGGAAGATGTTGGATCATCACAAGGAGATCGGAATTCCCACCTTGGCGGCTCTCGACGCGGATAACGTGGTTGTCCCACTGGAACTTTGCCGGACATAGGAAGAAGCAATTTAGGTTTCCTATCGGCACTCCTAATAACTACCACCATTGTTCCTTGATGACTTGGACAATGCAGAAGTGACGGAAAGCTCCCATGGTCGGCTCATAGCCTAAACTACGGCAGAGGATGATGAAGCTAACCAAAACCCTAGTACCATTGGCTCCTAGCATGGCCGGCACTGCCTTTACATCATCCAAAACTCGCAAATGAAGGGGTCTAGGGAAGACGGAGTCCCCGTTGAAACCGTTTGAAATAAAAATGGACGAAGTCTTGGTTATAGTAGAAGGCCGTCTCTCCCTTCTCCGTCTTCGGCTCGATCTTGCCCATATAAGTTAATTTGTACTCAAAGACGGTCCACTTGGTACTGGTGTATGCCTCTCAATCATGGGATCCCCAAAGCTTTGGTGCCTTCTCGACTTGCTTTCCTGGCCATCGCTCCTCGGCCTCTTCTTCTGACGAGGCGGGCATCGCCTGCGCACCTTCAACGAAGGCGTCAACTATTTGAGTAGACGAGGAGGGCTCTCCTTCTCTTCCCGTCATATTCGCATAAAGACGAGGAGACCAAATTATTTACCTCGTCAATGGCCGATTAAATGACGGGAAGGAAGATTCCCCTCCTCGTCATTCCATAAGGCCGAGGAAGGAAGATCTCCTTCCTCGTCATTTCATAAGGCCGAGGAGGGGGCCGTACCTCTCGACGCTCACGCATTTCGCGATGGGAGGCCGGGTAGAACAGCCTCGATGTGCTCCACCATTTCAGCCCTATCCTCAAAAACTATGATGTTGGGAGAACCAGACTCAATCCTATCTATTCTCGTGGAGTCTGGGTATTGAATGCATAAACGGGAGCGGCCGTAACCCCTCAACTGCTTGCTTATATCATCCAAGTTCAAGATCATCCATGGACCCCTCTCTCTACGATAGACCCTCAAATTTCCAAGATGATATCCATAACGGAATCGGGGAGAATGGTCCCAAGATCGAGCCATTTCTAAGGGGAATCAAAAACGAAGGGGAGTTCATTCAATATTCCGTAAATTTCATATAAAATGCAAAGAGAATTAAAGAACCGAAGTTTTTAAAGTTTTTTATCAAGAAAAGCTTCAACCTTCAACAAGGGCGGTTCTTGGCATGGACAAAATCACTCCTAAACCCTAGAAAACGCTGGAACATGAAAGGAAGTTGTAAGAAAAGGAGAGATTTCATACCTGAGTTTGCAAGAATGAATGGAATCAATGCAGAAAGCAACTTCGCCGGGAACTGGGTTTGAAGATTGCTGTGTTCGCGGAGATCTCTTTCGCCTTTGCTCTCGAACAGGGGTTTGTAAAGATTTGAAATGAAAGGATTTTGATTTTTATACTTCCTTAACCCGGGTTAACCCATGGGTAAAGTGACAACCTGCACAATACGCCCCAACATTTAATGCTAATTACAGCTATTTGAGGCATGACAAAACCGGGGGCCCCATGTCATCATCGTAATAGTAACCGTCGATACCCACCAATGACGCGTGTAAAACCCGTTCGTATCCCATATGCCGAGGACGAGCTAACTTTCTACTCGTCTAAGCCGAGCTTGAAAGTTGGGGGCCACTGAACGGTATAAACCGAGCTACGAACATGGGCTTGCCCGAACCTGGGCCCAACTATATTGGGCCATGGATATTATATATTCATCAAGTATTATGGCCGAGCATTATCTTCCTCGTATGCCGAGGAACATTTACCTTGGCCTTATGTCGCCATTCTTGGGCCGGCCTGTCTCAATTACCGAGGAGAGAAAAGTCCTTTGCTCGGCATGTCACCAATTACCGAGGAAACAAAAGTATTCTCCCCGGCATATTTTCATGTCGGCCATTCATCAAGTGACGAGGAAGCAGGATCGTTCTCCTCGGCCTATTTGCCAAAGGCCGAGGAAAAACATTTGCCTTCCTCGGCGTTCCGCCTAGCAGTTACAATCCTTATTCAACAAGGATTATACAATCATTATCTAATCAGGATTATACTTATCAACATCAATTCAAGTCAAACAATGACTCCTTAGCAGATATAATTCTATTAGAGTTATATCTTATCTCTTTACAAGTTCATTCCAACATGGATTCTATCAATCCATTCCTATAAATACAAGCCCCATGGCTCATTATTGGGTACGTGACTTTTTACATTGGGAAAACTCTGTCCATTTGTTTTCTCATATACAAACCGTGAACTTACTCTCACGCCGGAGGGCCTTTAGCCGGATCCGCCCCGGCTTAGTTTACGTGTTTTCTCTTATTTTCAGGCCTTGCAATCACCGGAGCAATCATCGCTTGGATTTGGGCTGTTTTGACGATTTTGGCATCATCACAATATATATATTCAAAAATAATGAGAGTGGGAGAAGGGTTGTGAGAGGGAAGAAATATGACAAGTGTGACCCATAGTTTAAATGTGTGAGAGAGAAAAGTTAGTGGGTATAATAGAATATCAATAAACCTTTTCCATTTTAGGAAAGATGAAGCTTGTAACGGGACGCCCTTTTGAATAATTGGTGAAGCTTAAGCTGGAACGAAGGGAGTATTAAACTTTAGCAATGTCATCTTATTTCATTTGGTGTATTGTAGTTTGATTTATGTAATTATGTAAATAAACTTAATTTATCTCATATATATTCAACATATTTGCAATTTATGTAATAACTAGTAAAAGCCCGTGTCCGAGGACACGTTTTTTTTATTTTAATTAAGCCCATGTTTGAGGACACTTTTTTTTTTATTAATTAAAAAAAAAAAAATTAAGGGAAAAATGGGAAAGGGACAACTTAGTGTGGGAAAAATGGGAAATTCGACAGATGAAACTGTTCGTAGTACTGTAGATAGTGTAGATAGTGGAGGTGTGATTTATACTATAGATGCTATGAAAAGAGAAAGGGAAACCTTAAGAACGAAACTACAAAATTTGTGTCTGATAAATTTTTTCAGACGATATACTATATTATTGTATTATTTTTCTATTATTCTTAGTTGATTTGTCAACTTTATTTATTTGTACATTTAATTTAATGCACGCATGGGTGTATTACTAGTTTTTATCTAATAGCATGTGCCTATATATATTTATATAAAATCAAATTTCTTTTTTTTTTTTTTGATTACCCAGGTTCCCAGAACTTTGTCGGATCAATCCTGACCACCGGATACCGCCTCGGTATCTTTGGCGGAGGTAAATCGCAGTATATGTCAGGCGGCCCGGGGTGGCGGCACCCCCTCTTTCACGGCCCCAAGGGAGCCCTCCTACAACGCGGCTGAGGTTGCAAGCCCAGGCAGCCAGGGTGGCAGCACCCCTTATACTCCTGGCCCCAAGGGAGCCCTCCTACAACGCGGAGGGGTTCTGGCAAAGAATCTTCTTCTTAAGCTCGCACGGATGTGATTTCAAGGCTCCTGAAACCCAATGGAAGAATTAAATCCACAAGATCCCCTCAGGGGGGATCGAACCCCCGACCTCCTCGTAGAGAAGCCGGCCATGATACCACTTGGCCAGGAGACCGTTGGTTTCTTTATTTTTTATTTGATTATACAAAAGGATGTTTCAATAAAGCTAAAGCTAAAACAAAATTAAAAATAAAAATTAGAATATGTTGCCCTGTCGTACTTATGAATTCGAGAGGCGTGTAATTAAACTTATAGCTCAATGTCACGCCTTTCGGCTAAGAAGGGATTCCACTCTCATTTTTTATTTTTTTTTACTTATTTTGTTTTCTTCCCCTTGTGGCTAAGCTGTATACGAAACGAGCCGACTCGAAATCGGCTCATAAAAGCTCGAGTTCGAGTGGACTCGAGGTGAACTCGAACTCGAAACGATTTTCAAGCTCGTTTTTTTTTCGAGCCGACTCGTGTTCGTCTCGTATGTTCGACAAGCTCTGATCGAGATTGACTCGTTTGAGTTCGGCTCGTTAAAAAGCTCGAATGAATTTTGTCCGCGAATGACTCGTTTAGGCTCGAGATCGATTACAACTCGAATTAGTGCTCGATAAAGCTCGTTTGATTTCATTTTTTTTCAAAAAATAAGTCCAAACTCGAACTCGGCTCGTTAATACTCGAGTTCGAGCAGCCCGCTAAAAGCTCGCGAAAAGCTCGAAACTCGATTTGAGCTCGAACTGTCTCACTGAACTCGAGCTCGAGTTTGAGAAAAGCTCAAGCTCGATAACTTTTATACGAGCTCGAACACGAAACTTCAAAAAGCTCAGCTCGGCTCGGCTCGGCTCGTTTACGCCTTACTTGTGGCATGAGGGTGGACATCATTATTTTGGGTCCCTTTTTTTTTCTCTCTTTATGCATATATTCGCATGCTTTAATATGGTGTAAGACCCAAAGCTAATTAATTGATCACCCCGTGACCACCAAAGCAATAACACATCCTACTTTTATGAACCATTTTAAATACAAATTAATTAGAGGCAATCTAATGCAATTATGCCTTCAATTTTAGTTAAGTTTATATTACCTCTTCCCCCTAAATAAATGTCGTATACGGTCAACTAAACGGTCAACTAAGATAAATTTTGATCAATATTTATTGTTGAATTACTTATTTTTATGGAAATTTAAAAATAATTATGAATAATGTTTCTATTTATTATGTATTAATAACCATTTTCAGAATTGTACAAAAGTACTCAAAATTTTATTACTTTTTTTATCAAAGTTCAATTTAGTTGAGCATGTATAATACTCCCTTCGTCCAGTTACATACTTCACACTTTCTATTTTGGGCGTCCAATTACATACTTCACACTTTGTTTCTTACCCAAAATAGAAAGTTTTTAATATTAAAAAATTAACCCTACCCCACTCATTCTCTTTCCTACATTATTTTAATACTCACAACACCATTATAATTTACTATTCTCTCCACTCATTTTCTCTCCTATTTTAATTTCACACTCACAATACTTTCAATATAATACTCCCTCCTTAATTTACGTGAGTACAGTAACTATGAAGTAACTACTTGGACGGAGGGAGTATTTATTATGGGACAGAGAGTAATTACCAGATTAAAAATAAATGGTTGTTTATGCTTCAAATTATATCATAGATCTAATTAATTTTGATAATTTGTTAGCTTCTGTCTAAAATTACATATCTAATTTCATTTATATATTTTGTTTTTTAGGATAATGTCCCGGAAGGTGAGGCGAGGGATTGAACCCTAACGCTCATCGAAAATCGAAAATAAGACTTGGCTTTATTAACGGGTCACTCTTTTGGGATGTCAAATTTCATATATTTGAGATAAACATTTGACCGACTGCCGTAAAACATCATTTCTTTGAAATATTATTTGCTTTTTAAGAATAAGAATTGAACTTCTTCTACCGAACCGAAGGCCTCCTGGTCTTGTGGTATGCTAATCGACCTCTCTTCTGGGAGGTCACAGGTTCGATTCCCTTGAGAATCATATTTGTGGAAATATATACCATGAGTTTCAGGTTTCTTAGGAGTCTCCCGGGGCACATCCGAGCGGTTAAGGAAGCAGCATTGTTGGGCTTGCAAGAGTGATATAAATGTCTTGTAGGAGGGCTCCCTTGGGGCGGGAGTATAAGTCTGCCACCATGCGCCGCGAGAATATCCCGCGATTTACCTCCGCCAGGACACTGAGGGGCCGGTAGCTGGTGGTTCAGGATTAGTTCGGCGAAGCTGGAACCTGGGTATCAAAAAAAATTAAAAAAAAATTGAAACTTCTACTTTAGGCCCGGCCCAATATATTGGCCGGAGAACTTATTGGACCGGGCTCAGACTTTTCCTGACGGGAGGCTTGGGATTCAAGATGGTGTGTACAGAAGCACAAGGCCAATTAGACGGATTTGGGCTTTGGAGTTTTTGGGCTACAGAAGATCCAGGTCCTCTTTGGGCTACGTTTATTCCAGAACCCTCAAGTTCTTTCTTATTACAATAAGCCCATCTTTATTGTCCCATTAATTTTAGCGTAATTTATAAGTAAGTCCCTAAAATTTTAGAAATACCCTTGGGCTCCTAAGCTTTCGTTGATGAGCCATAGTCCAATTGGGCAATATTTGGAAAGTAAAATTGGGCCGTGCATCGGCAGGGCTCGGTACCAGTTTTTGAGTAAACTCTCTATCTTTTTACTCGTATCATTCATTTGATAACCTCTTGAGATGAGTAAAAATCCAATTTTAAGGAACCGAAAAATTAATTCTGATAAGCCCGGATCATTTAGACTTAGACTGGGCCCAAGCTCGATCTGGTTCAAATGCCAAATATGATGTGGCATATCCTAGACTGTCAGAGTCAAGACCGCGGACAGATAGACCGTCAAGATCAAGACCGCGATCCTCTCAGACCATCTTAGTCAAGTGTGACCGCGGACAGTCAGACCGTCAGTAGGGTGACCGCGGGAACTGTGACCGCTCCATTCGTGCCCGCGTCAATACCATTGACCGCGCCCAAGATGTTAACTGCGGTCTCATACCAGACTCTCGGTTATCTCACCAGACTCCCGGTTAAAGTCAAAGCTTATACAATAAGTTTTCTAACGTGCACTGACATACAGAAGCCGGCTTATTCCCATCGCATTGAATGCGGCTCAGACGCCTACTAAGATGTCCCAAATACACGACTCCTGTCCACGTCAACGACATCCCCTCTGCAAGTGAATCTTATTTCACTGACAGACCCAATCCGATGCGGACACGTGTATCTGATCAAAGACTAAGATGTCCTTAGGGCTGATCTCATGACTTACATCAACAAGCAAAGCAGCTCTTCATCACCTATAAATGTAAGTGTTCATCAAGTATCGACGAGTTACATCACACCACATAAACGAGATGATATGATACAATAATTTCGAGAAATGAATTTTAATTTTCAAGGAAAAGAGAACATTATAAATGTGGAAGAAATTGTGTAATGGGCTTTCTAGGACTTTGACGTTTATTGGGAGGTAGAAGTATAGCCACAAGCCATACTATCATTTGGCCCACTTTTAGTCCGTCTTATCCTTTTTACTATGAGAATCTTCTCTTTCATTGGATCTCTGTATTAATAATTACTCCCTCCGTCCACAATAATCCACAATAATTCGTAAAAAAACTCCTTTTATGTCCTAAAATAAAAATGAGACCCACTTCTCTCTACTCACAACACTTTTCAAATTTACTATTCTCTCCACTCATTCTCTCTCCTATTTTATTTTTACACTCACAATACTTCATCTTTATCACTTTTTACCTTAATTTCCACATCGGTCTAAAAAGTGCATACAATCCTGGGACGGAGGGAGCATTAATAATAATAATAATAATAATAATAATAATAATAATAATAATAATAATAATAATAATAATAATAATAATAATACTCCTAAATAATTACTCACCTTTATCGCTTTTACCTTAATTTTTGCACCAATCTAAAAAGTGCAATACAATCCTGGGACGGAGGGAGCATTAATAATAATAATAAATACTCCTAAATAATTACTCCGAGCATTAATAATAATAATAAATACTCCTAAATAATTACTCCGTCCTTTTTTCTATGAGAAAGTTATGGCTTAATTCAGACAATTACAACAATGTTGCTGCGAATTTTCTTGGAAAAGTTGTTAGACACCGACAAAATATACTTGCTCCTAAATAATTACTCCGTCCTTGAGTAGCTCTCATCCAAAAAATACCATTTGAACTTTCCAATTAAATATTTTTGGGTGCATGTCTGTTGGAATAACTATTACAAAATCTGAAATTATAAAAAACTAATTAAAACAGAAATTAAAAAAAAAGAAAAGAAAAATGGATTATCGAAATTGACCGAGTCGTGTGAAATCACACTCTTCTTAAGACAAATTTCGCCCCCTCACCACGTTGTGCTTGAGATTGAACGAGACGATTGCCTCCCAGGATGAAACGGATTGACCGGACGGTGGTTGCACAATAGTACCTCCGGCGAACTGAAGTTGAATGCTTGAACAATATCACCACAGATGCAATGCAGAAGGCCAACGGAAAGAGTTGTTCAATATGCAACGAAAATGGAGTGAAGAGAATTTCTGAAAAAACTGTGTATCTCTTTTGGTGTGTTCTTGCATTTGTATATCTCCCAATGGAAGCAAAACTGTCCGAAAATAAAAACGAGATTTTAATTTCTGTAATCAATGCATTTATTGAATTAAATTGCAATTAATCGGCAGTTACAGAGGCTTTTGAAATCATCAGGAACACAGCTGCTGGTGCCCAGGCGCCCGCCTCGGACTCAGCCAGGCGCCCGCCTCAGAGTGGTTCAACGGGGCAGCACCTACTAGCCTCCAGGCGGCCGCATCAGCCTGGTTCAGGCGCCCGCCTCACGAGCAGCCTTGGCGCCAGTTTACAGTGGGTCAAATTTGGAAAAAAAATGCAAAAAGTGGGCTCGCGCGAGTAGTCCAATTTGGAGTTACATTCGTATCCGCAGGACGCGCATGCACATAAGTTCGGTAGCCCGAAGCCTATTTTGGTCCATGATTTGCACCCCCCTGCGCACCTGTGCGCGAGAGAGAGCCTCTATGTACCACAATCTTACTCCCTACTAAAGTGTAGGAGTATATAAACTCATCTCCTTTTACATTCCAATGTGGGATAATAACATTTTCCACTTTCAACCCATTTACTTTGAGCTTTAATATCTCATTTATCCCTCAACCATTTTTGACAAATGAATATATGATTTCAATGTACTCATGGAGTAGAACACAATCCAACAATTAATTTGATTATTTAACAAACAACCCATTTAGGAAATAATACATTATTTCTTTCAAACACACATATTTTTTCAACAATCCCCCACATGAAGTAAATAATGAGGAAATGGTGATAAAGTCCGGCAGACGAAAACTTGCATACGAAGATGTGGGAATGCCCATTGAATCTTCGATCGTACAAGCATATTTACTCTACTCGCAAATCGATAGACGCGATGTCCTTGAATCGTTATGCTTTTTGTGTAGCCGATCATATGCTTGACACAAGTATCGTCCTAACATACTTCAATTCTCATAGCTATATTCAATCATGGCCCTGAACATACGCCTGGTTCTGCGAGAGGGTCTAAGAACTAAGCCTCACACAATTCTCCTCAAAGCGGACCCACTTCTCTCTCACATAGGTGATTTCTTAAAGGTAACCCGTATTATCCCGCTCGAATTTTCGACGCATAAGAATCATTAAAAGCCATAGGCTTATCCTTGTCCTTTCGGGATGTCACTAATAGGAATGGACTTGGGGATGGTTCCCCCACAGTGATGCTACAAGTCTTTTAACAGTTAGGTGGTCCCATTGAATCTAGTTCTTGAGATCTCCAGTCATCTAGATTGGGTTTTCCGATGTGTTTAACTTTTAAGAGGCTTAAGTCTCATTACCCTCGTCGAGCTTTCAACTAACTCTCTATTTAACCCTTTGGTTAACGGATCCGCTAAATTTTCCTTTGACTTAACATAGTCAATGGATATTGTGCCAGTTGAGAGTAGTTGTCTAATGGTATTATGTCTTCGACGAATGTGTCTATACTTACCATTATACATATGATTATGTGCCCTTTCCATCGCTGATTGGCTACCGCAATGTATACATATTGATGGCACGGGCTTTGTCCATCTTGGAATATCTTCTATAAATTGGCGTAGCCATTCTGCTTCTTCACCACATTTATCTAATGCTATAAATTCAGTATTCCATTGTGGATCTAGCTATAACCGTTTGTTTAGAAGATTTCCATGATATAGCTGCTCCTGCTAATGTGAAAACAAATCCGCTCGTAGACCATGAGTCTTTTATATCGGATATCCAATTAGCATCGCTATACCCTTCAATTACCACTGGATGTCTAGTATAGTGTAAAGCATAATCTCGAGTATATCTTAAGTACCTTAGTACTCTCACTATACCATTCCAATGTTCTGCTCCAGGATTACTTGCATACCGACTCAGTTTGCTAACCGTGTAAGCAATATCTGGTCTAGTACAACTCATCAAGTACATTAGACTTCCAATGATTCTCGAGTATTCAACTTGAGAAACTGCGTCACCTCTATTCTTAGATAGATGTTGACTCATGTCTATTGGGGTTCTAGCAATAGCTAAGTCACCCTTTCTGAATTTCTCAAGAATCTTATCCACATAATGTGACTGGCTTAAAGCAAGTCCATTTGATATTCTTGAAATTTTCACGCCAAGGATTACGTCGGCTAACCCCATATCTTTCATGTCAAACTTGAGTTCAACATGTCTTTAGTAGACTTTATCATTTTTTCACTGCTTCCTATGATAAGCATGTCATCTACATAAAGACACAAAATGACATAGCCATTTCCCGTGTCTCTAACATAGATACATTTGTCACATTCATTTATTTTAAATCCACTTTCCATCATGGCTTGATCAAACTTTTGATGTCATTGTTTTGGTGCTTGTTTCAAGTCATACAATGACTCTACTAACTTTCACACTTTATTTTCTTGCCCCGGTGGCGCAGAAAATCCTTCGGGTTGCTCCATGTAAATTTTCTCTTCTAAATCTCCATTTAGAAAGGCTGTTTTAACATCCATTTGATGTACTTCAAGATTCCGCAATGCGGCTATCGCAAGTACAATTCTTATGGATGTTATTCTCGTAATCGGAGAATATGTATCAAAGTAATCAAGGCCTTCCTTTTGCTTGTAACCTTTAATTACAAGTCTTACCTTATACTTGTCAATTATTCCATTCGTCTTCATTTTCCTTTTAAAAATTCACCTATATCCTAGTGGTTTGCTTCCCGGAGGAAGATCCACTAATTCCCAAGTGTGATTTTGTAAAATAAAATCAATCTCACTTTTAATGGCCTCTTTCCACAAAGGCCCTTTCGAAGAGCTCACGGCCTCTTTATAACTTTGTGGTTCACCTTCAAGCATATAGATTAGAAAATTCGGGCCAAAAGATTTTTCTACCCTACCTCGTTTGCTCCGTCGAGGTTCTACCTCCGCTTCATCATTTTCATCATTATGATTTCTTCCTTCTACTTCTTCTTCTTCTATTGAATCATGTCTCCTTTTAGATGAACTTGCCTCATCTCTTTTGCACGGAAACACATTCTCAAAGAAAGAAGCATTTCTTGACTCCATTATAGTATTCTTGTATATATCTTGAATTTTCGATTCATGCACAAGAAACCTATAAGCACTACTATTGTGAGCATACCCAATAAATATGCAATCAATAGTTTTTTGGTCCAATTTTCACCTTTTTGGGAGGTGGTATTGAAACCTTTGCAAGATACCCCCACACTCGCATGTATTGATATGATGGCACTCTTCTATGTCACAGTTCATAGGGGCTCTTATTTATTTTCTTTCGGGGCATTTTATTTAACACATAGTTTGCCGACAACACGGCCTCTCCCCACATGTTATCCGATAACCCCGAACTTATTAACATGGCATTCATCATGTCCTTTAAAGTCTGATTTTTGCGCTCGGCAACTCCATTAGATTGTGGTGTGTATGGTGGTATTGTTACATGTTTTATTCCATGTTGAGCACAAATACCTTCAAAAGAGAATTCATACTCACCACCACGATCACTTCTTATGACTTTTATTTTTCGGTTGAGTTGATTTTCAACTTCATTTTTATAAAGAACAAATTTCTCTATAGCCTCATCTTTACTTTTGAAAAGATACACATAACAATATTTTGTGCTATCATCAACAAAAGTCATAAAGTACTTATTGCCCCCTCGTGTTTGTGTTGACTTGAAGTCACATAAATCCGTATGAATCAACTCAAGTGGTTCATTATTTCTAACAACAGAATGAAACAGACGTTTTGTAAACTTTGCCTCTACACAAGTTTCACATTTATGCTTGTAGTCTATTTTACATTTTGGTATGCAATTCATGTTAATTAATCTACGTATAGTATCATAATTAACATGTCCTAGTCTACCATGCCACAGATTGGAAGACTCAAGCAAGTAAACGAAAGAATTATTCATTTCATTCATCTTAGACTTAGTAGCCATTACATTTGCTTTTACAACCATAGCACTAAGCTTGAACATACCATCACAAGCATATCCCTTGCTTACAAACATTCCACTTTTAGACAAAGTAACCATATCGGATTCAAACACAACACGAAAACCATGCTTAAACAAAAGCAATCCGGACACCAAATTTTTCCGGATTTCGGGCACATAGAGCACATTGTTGAGAGTCAACTCTTTCCCGGAAGTCAACTTCAGCACCACCTTTCCTTGACCTTTCACATCGGAAGTGGCAGAATTTCCCATGAACAACAATTTCTCACCATTTTCAAGGGCTTCAAAACTACTAAACATTTCCTTGTTGGAACAAACATGCCTAGTAGCACCGGTGTCAATCCACCACTGATTTGGGTTTGAAACCACCAAATTCACCTCGAAAATTACCGCCGCCAAATGCATATCGGAAACTTCATTCGAGATGACATCCACCATGTTTGCTTGCTTCTTTGGCTTTCTACACTCGGAAGACTTGTGGCCCACAATACCACAATTGTAGCAAGTTCCACCGAACTTATTCTTGGAGATTCCTCCCTTTGGCTTCAAACTAGAACCTTTCCTGGGCACAAAATTGCCTTTGGCCTTGCTATTGGCCTTGCCATTGACTTTGGAGCTATCAACATACTCCATCACATTGGCTTTCGCTACAAGAAGATTATTCAACTTCTTTTCCGCAATTCTATTATCTTCTTCAATTCGAAGACGAATAGCAAGCGCTTCAACATTCATTTCCTTTCGTTTATGTTTAAGGTAATTTTTGAAATCTTTTCAAGCGGGAGGCAATTTTTCAATTATTGCCGCCACTTGAAAGCTTTCACTAATTACCATTCCCTCGGCATGAATTTCATGAATTATTATTTGCAACTCTTTCACTTGACTTTTAACAGTTTTAGAGTCCACCATTTTGTAATCGAGAAAACGGCCCACAATGAATTTCTTTGTGCCCGCGTCATCGATCTTATACTTATATTCCAAGGACTCCCATAGTTCCTTTGCAATTTTCTTAACACTATACACATTGTATAGTGTATCCGACAATCCATTTAGGATGTAATCTCTGCAAAGAAACTCCGAATGTTTCCAAGCATCAAGAGCCGAGATGGTGGTAGGTAAATCGCACACCTACTAAATTACTACAAGGACTCCAAATAATGTAGATAGTGAAAGTCCAGGATCGAACTCAGGGAACAGTATTGTACACGATCAAGTCACGCACACAAATGGGGGGTTTTTGTTTGTTGAATAATTATAATCCTACGACGGGAATTAAAATCTAAGTTATGAATAATAATGTAAACGAATACTTTGGATATGCAAAATTATCCCCGTCTATCAATCAATATCACCGGAATGATTCTTTCTTTCTTCTCCCTAATTACTTGATCACAAGATGTAAAATCTTTATCTCTTCTTTGTTAATAATTACTAGCGGCGACACGCTCAACTAATAATCCTAATCAATACCAAAACCTAGCCGACACGGTCAAGATTCAAAGTATTAATCGATGAAAGATTTAAGAGATTAAGATCAAGAAATTAACCTATTATTATTTCAAATAGAATCAAAGCCAATTTTACTTTAATTACAATCCAAGATGAAACATTCAAGAATTGCAAAAGTGCTACAATGATAACCCTAGTCCGACACGATACAAGGGAGATCTAGCAATAATCAATTAATAGGATAAAGGGATTGATCAATTTCTCAAAACCCTAGAAATCGATTTGAAATTAAGAACAAGTAAAATTGCAATTAGGAGAGAGTAATCAAAAGAAATCAAACCTCAATTGAAAGTAAAGATGGTTCAAAAGTTACAAATCCAAAGCCAAAGAACTTAGCCTTCCATGGAGATTCAAAGCTTCAATATTGTTTTTGAAAAGCTAATGAAAGATAAGATAACCTAAAATACTGATAGGAATTAGTATTTATACTTCCTCCCTAAACCCTAGCTAAAAAGGAAAAGAAAATAAATTAAAAATAAAGAAAATTGCAAAAATTACGTCATTCCAGCGATCAGGGCACGACTCGTCCCTAGGGTCACGAGTCGTCCCTTGGTCTTCCTTCAATGGGGACGAGTCGTGATGTGGGGGACGACTCGTCCCAGTCTGCAGCCCTCTCTGATCCTGGCGTCCCCCCTTTGGGGAATAGTTGGGCCAAAGGGGGACGACTCGTCCCCTGAACTAAAATCACTGATTTCTTCACATTTTCTCTTCAGTCCTTGGCTCGCTTCCGAACCACCTTGGCTTGACTTCCATGGAGTAACTTTGATGAACTTTGAGCAACACTTGAGGACCAAAAACACTTACATCCAAAGACTATCTAAGAATTCTCTCAATTTACATCTTTTATCTCAAAATCCTCACAATACATAGTATCACTCAAAAGACATCAAACCAAGCAAATTACATGGAAATAACACAAAATAATACCGGAAAACATAGGAATTTACATAGAACAAATCCGTGCTATCAAATACCCCCACGCTTAGACCATTACTCGTCCCTGAGTAATATCCTAAACTCCAATCTAGCACCGGCCTAAAACAGATGCATGGAGGGTAATGATTCCTAGTCTCCTCTAATCCGCCAACAAGTCAATCAAAAGTCATAACAGAGTACAAGAACCTCCGTCTCCTTATATCATCAATAAATATGATCAATGAAAACAAATGACCTTAACTTGATACCAACTCCCAAAATAACAGTATCCAAGCTAAGGTCCTCACACAAAAGCCAAGGGGAACTAAATATAACCTACGTTTCCCCCACGCTTGGCTCTCACTACATCATCCCTCAAAATAAAAGTTGTTCGGGTGTTAATCCCTCACAACTACCTCATGAAAACAAACTCCTACACCCCCTTATAACTCCAGAATGAATGAGGATTTCTAACCTATCTCCTCTAATCCGAACCTCCTACAACAAAATGAAAATCCTAACCCGAAACTCCGAACCCCCCTTATGACTTCAACACCGGTGAATAAACAAATTGAAAGAATTTCACTCACTCACCTTTTGTCTAGGTGCCGTTTCCGGTTTTCACCTAGCCTCTCGGTTTTTTTTTTTTTTTTTTTTTTATAGACTCTCTCCTTTTGCCTAAGTGCCCTCTCGGGTTTTCACTTAGCCTCTCATTTTTTTTTTAATCAAAAGAAATCAAAAGAAACTGTACAGATACAAACATCCCCCATACCCCCACGCTTAAACTACACAGTGTCCTCAATGTGTGTGCAACAATAAAATTGCTAGGACAGTAAAAGCGTAAAAGGGAAAAAAAAATAATACCATCACTGAGGTGGCCACTGCCACGGCTGCCACTGCCACTCCGGGTACCGCCACCGACTACTGACCGCGATCGCGAACTAGAACCCACACCAGGAGCAAGCATCCATCTAGCTGCACGCCTCATCTCACGGGCCTCGCTACGGGACAACAAACTGGCATACTGCTCATCTGACACTGGGACATATGCGGAAGGTCCCTGCTGCTGCATCATCCAGGACTCCATCTGTCGCTGGCGGCTATCTATCGCAGTCTGTCGGTCCTGTATCTCCTCCAATGTATCACCATACTCCGCCCACCTCCTATCCTCAAAAGCCACCCGGCTCATGAACCTCTGATCCTCGTAAGCATATCTCTCCTGGGTCCTCCTGTCCTCATAGGCATATCTCCCATGCTGCTCATCTAGAAACGCCCTCATCTCATCCCACTGATTAAACGAGCCCTGCTGGCCCTGGTTATGCTCTTCTTCACCGTGACCACCCTGCTCCTGCTCCTGCTCCTCATCATCGTCTTCTTCAACATTATCCATCACATCCTCTACCCCGGGCATACGCCACTGCCTGGCCTGTGTGCCACTCGGAAATGCGGCTCCTGCCGTGCAAATAACCGTCCTCTTCGGATCACCATACTCAAATAATAAGGAAAGGTTGCCCGCGGCCCTCGGATTCTTCGCAAACTTGTCATATTGAGTAAGCCACTCTCTCGAATATAGACTCGTGCCCCCTGTCAACTTTACCGCCTCGGGTTTTAACTCTCCAACACAAGCCTGCAAAGAATCAAAGATATCATCCCTCCTACAGAAATGTTGCCCTTTTTGGTTAGGGCGAACGCCTCACATCTCTTCATAAAGATATCCACCCAATCCGGAATGACCTGATAACTCCTTAACCCCGTGCGCAAAAGATTTATCATAGCAAGATTTAATTGCGCAGGTCCCCCGTTCGCCAACCAAGTCATAGCCAAACCTCTATAAAACAACTTCCAAGCAGGGTGGGAAAGAGAAGAAGCTCTAAGATATTTTTTTTGTGCAAGGCAGTCCCGTGAGCTCCGTAAAGAAAAAACAGCTAGCCCCATCAACATCCAACCAATCTCCTACTGGTCAACCCCCAGGATTTCCCTCAACTCATCGTAGGACACTCTATAAACTACATCATCAACTTGAACCCGAATAGTATTGGCATTTGCCCCCTTTCCTACCTCCACGGTCGAAAGAAATTCAAGAGTATATCTCAAATAAGTGTCCGCTCTCTTCCCCAAGAAAGTACTCAACCCGGCTTGGTTCATTAACTCTGCAACTAAGGTTTCTAAACCCAAAGCTCTTAACACCGGTTCATGGAGGAAGGTGGTGACTTGAATTTTCCTACTCTCCAAATTCCGCCACCTTTTCTTTTGAGCGGAAGACAAATTGAGCAATCCCATATATGGCAAGGAATCATTAGGGGGAAGGGGATCATTTGGGACCTCGGATTGGGTAGATATTCTACCTCTTTTGTTGCCACCCCCTCTACCATCTCTTCCCCTAGAAGTCATTTTTTTTTAACACAATTCACAACTCCTCCACCACACAAAATTCACAAAAAATCAAGTCAAACAACCCACCACAACAACAACAAACTCCTTCAAAATCCCCAACCGAACCGCCAATCAACAATTCAACAAATCCCAACAAATTAAAGTGCAAGAGAAAAAGTTGAAATTTTTACCTTACTAAAGCACCAAAGCAGTCCCAAAACAACCCTCCTTGTATCTCCAACAGAAACCGCCAAAAGAATTTGACCAAAATTTCGAATTTGCACTTCTAGGGCTTGGGGAATTTTCGAAATTGGGTGAATTGAAGGCCAAAATTGAAGAGGGTGAGTCGGAATTAGGTAAAGATGGTGGGTTAGGGCTTGGATTTCGAAGTAGAGGAGGGGAAATTGGGTAAAAATCGGATTTGGGTAGAGAGAGAAAGCTTGGGCCTTTAATGGAGATTGAAGGTTTTTAAAGATGGAGATGGGTATAGAGGGACTCGGTTTTGGCTAGGGAAGGTTAGGAGGGTGGAGATTTTGGTTGGAGGATGGTGGATTTGGGTGGTGGGAATGGTGGATTCAAGTGGGTGTTTGTAGAGAGAGAGAGAGAGAGAGAAGAAGAGGGGCCGACTGGGAAGAAGGGGGGGGGACGGTTGAGGGTACTTTTTAAAACCCTTGATTTTCAAATTTTTTTTTTTTTTTTTTTTTTTTTTGAACATACCCCAAGGGACGAGTCGTCCCAAGGGGCACGAGTCGTCCCTTTTTACCCCCACTCTGATTCATGCGTCCCCCCTTTGGGGAATAGTTAGCTTTGCAAGGGGACGAGTCGTCCCCTGGGCCAATTCCACACTTTTTTTTTTTTTTTCAGAACAGGCCCAAGCTTTGATCCTCATTCCTTGCTACTCCCTGCACACCACCACAAAACAAATACCTTTAGTAGCACCGATTCATAAAATGCTAAAAACAATAAATACAACAACAATAAAAACTAAGAATAACTAATTAAATCCCGGGTTGCCTCCCGATTAGCCGCCCTTCTTTAACGTCTTTAGCTAGACCTAATGCCGGGTAAGCCCCCGGCTAGCATCAAAGTTTTAAGTCTTTGACAAGACTCAGAAGTAAGGTCTACTCATAACTAGGATTTTGGAGATAATGCACCTCCATATCCTCATTTAAACTCACGCCATCATGATACAATTTTAGGCGTTGACCATTCACTTTAAAAACCTTGTCTCCGGAGAGACTACTAATCTCAACCGCACCATGCGGATATACCTCCCTCACAATAAAAGGTCCGGTCCACCGCGACCTTAGCTTTCCGGGAAACAACCGGAGACGGGAATCAAATAAAAGGACTTTTTGACCAACCTTAAAGTCCTTTCTATTGATCATTTTATCATGCCAAGCTTTTGCCCGCTCCTTATAGAGTTGGTTGTTCTCGTAGGCTTCTCTCCTAATCTCATCCAACTCACTTAATTGCAATTTTCTCTCCTCACCGGACCCATCTAGGTTCATATTGAATTTTTTTATGGCCCAAAATGCTCTATGCTCCAACTCCACCGGTAAGTGACAAGGCTTTCCAAACACTAACCGATATGGGGACATACCGATAGGTGTCTTGTAAGCCGTCCGGTAGGCCCACAAAGCATCATCGAGTCTAAGACTGTGACGACCCCAACCCTAGGCACTCATTTTAAATATTAAATTATATGCTTTTAATATTTATGTTATCTTTATGTGTTCAATTATGTCTCTAAATTCGTAAATTAAGATAAATTGGGTGAAAAGTAAATTGAGGAACTTATGAGAATTTATTGGACATTAAATAAAGAAACTAGGGGAAATAATAAAAATGGGAAAATGCTAAATAATATGGGGAGGTTAAATGAGTAGGATGAATTAATGGGATAAGGTTTACTTTAAATTAATTTGGGTAGGATGAAGCCTTGGATTAATTTCCCTTGGGGGGCCAAATTACTCCCTTCCCCCTCCTTGTGCCAAGTGTCCCCTCCCCATCACCTCTCTTACTACCCCTCCCTTCTCCCTCCTTCTCCTTCATTCCCTACATTCTTCATCCTAGAGCAAGAAAGAAAACCTCCATTGAAGTCCCCTTGCCAAGCTTTGAAGTCAAGATATTCTTCACCAAAAACCAAGCCTAGGAGCACATTTGAAGATTGATCATCTTGGGGAACTCATCTAACTAGAAAGATTCACATTTCCTTCTAAAATCCAAGTAAGTTGTTATGACTTCTCTTCTCATGAATGCTCATGAATATTTCTTGTGGTTCTTGTTCTTATGTTGGTGATTTCTTGCTTGGGAAACCTATTGGGAGTTGAATGTGTTGAAAATGGAATTTTTGAAGTTAGGGTTCATGGAAGATTTTTTTGTAAAAAGGGTTTGAAATGGAGTTAAATGAGTAGAGTAAAGTTACTAAGGTTGGAAATGTCCTTTAGGTTCATAACTTAGAATGCATTTGGTTGGAATTTTGGGATTTTGAGAAGTTATTGTTGATGGCTGCTGTTTTGCCATTTCTGGGCCGAGGGCACGAGTCGTGACCTCAAGCACGAGTCGTGCCATGTGAGGGTCACGAGTCGTGCCTTGGATAAAGGGAAGTCGTGACCTGTAGGGGGACGCCAGGTTCAGAGGGGGGTCACTTGGGCACGAGTCGTGCCCTGGGGGACGAGTCGTGCCCTGGCCTGGTTTTTCACCCCAACTTTAGGGCTATTCAAACCTAATCAAACTCGAACCAAAATGAAATCTCTTTAACCTAGATTAAAGTAGAATACTTTGGCTTCACAATGATATTCTAAGTGATCAAAATGGAATAGTAGAAGTACCTTAAATGTTGTTGGGAAAACGTTAGCTAACCTAGTTTGGTAACTAGACAATTATGATCCCCACTTGGTAGATTCAACTTAGACCCTTAAAGAGGCTATGTATTATTGTATAATGACCATGTAGGATGGATTGATGCTACTTCCTTGCTTACATCGAGTTCATATACATTGTTGTATTACGCATAGTGTGTTAATTAAATGTTGCACTATGATATTGGTTGAACATGAGTATATTTTACCATGTTGATATATTGTTATCCCTTTTGTGGATTTTATTCAAGTATCTATTATGTGCTTGATATGTGTGAGTCAGCTGACGTTGGGGGTATAACATAATACGGTCAATTATGGAAGTGTGACCTAATGTGATCGGATTATGTTATATTCGTGACCGTCCTCCCTGGCCACAGGTTGGGGTTATAGCGTCTGTATTGAGCCAAAAGCCTTACAGAGTTGCTACTGTCTTATTTGGTTCCCTGAAAAACGGGTCTTATAAGACGTGAGTATTGCTTAAGCAGCTCACTGTATAATTGGATTATTATTATAACCAATGTTGTACGACTACTGTTCAGACGGGAAAAGGTAAACCAAGGTAATGGAATGTGTTTATAGCTTTTCCAATGTGTTACGTGCGACTTGTTATATGTAGCATTTATTTGGCATATTGCTGCATTCATAATAGCTTGCTGAGATTTATTCTCACCCCTCTCCCTTTACTGTTTTAGATCCCGAGACAGGAGGACCGCCCAAGTAAGGACGGAAAGGAGTTTGGCTGTGAGCATTTTGGGATATTGTCGGGGTACGTTAGGTTGGCGTAGAAAATATTTTGTCATAATTCCTTTGGGCATTTGTAATTATAAACTTTATCTTTCTACGTTAAAAACCAATATCTTTTGTAACTAAACAGATGATCGTTTTCAAGGTTAGTTATCTCCTCCTCCGATATGGAGTTGAGTGGAGTTCTTTTAAATTGTTATATTATTAATGTTTATGTTTGAAAGTCAAAGTAAAGTTTTAAAAGTTTAGTGTTTTCGGGTTAGTTTGAGGACGCTCCAACTCGGGACACGTGTAGGTTCCGGTCGGGGTCCTCACAGTTGGTATCAGAGCTCGGTTAGAATTCTCGGGTAGAGTCTAGCTGAGTGAGAGTGTGTGATAACTGACGTCGAGTGTTTAATGCAGGAGTTTGTTGTTATGGCGGGAAATGATGGTGATCAGAATCTGGGTTTGGGTGGTGTCGGTAATCCGAACGCCGAGATGATGGATATGTTCCGAGGGTTTCTTCAGCATATGGCAACTCAGAATTTGAATCAGGGTAGGCAACAGCAAGAAGGCAGACAAGGGCAACATGGTTTGGAGAAGTTCGTGAAGATGTCTCCTCCTAGCTTCAACGGAGACCCGGATCCGGTGAAAGCTGAGAGGTGGCTTGAGGCTATGAATAAGATTTTTGCAGCTATGGAGAGTACGGATGCGGAGAAGGTGAGATGCGCCGTTTTCAAGTTGGAAGGACCTGCGGAGCACTGGTGGCAAGTAGTGAAGGATGGTTGGGACCGGGATTTGACACCACAGACTTGGGAGAACTTCACACTCAAGTTCCGAGATCACTTTGTACCAATGGTCACTAGAGACAAGAAAGAAGGCGAGTTCCTGAAACTGGAGCAAGGGACCATGACGATAGCGCAGTATTCAGCAAAGTTCACAGAATTGGCCCGATATTGTCCTCATTTGGTGCCAGATGAGGAGAGGCGAGTCTACCGGTTTGTGAAAGGTTTAAGGGTTGAGTTCCGGAAGCAGTTGTTGACGCATAACTTCGCCAACTTCCAAGCAAAGATGAATATGGCGTATCGGATTGAGAATGACATAGAGGAGCATCGTGGTAGAAATGAAGGTGGAAACAGAAATAGGTTCCAAGGTCAAGGTTCGGGACAGAATAGGGTACAGCCGAGGACATTTACTCCGGGAGCGAATCGAGGAGGTCATGTGGCGGCTCCGGCAAATCGTGCGACTTCCGGTCAGTTTGGGACAACATGTGGGTTTTGCAAGAAACTAGGGCATTCGGAGGACAAGTGTTGGAGCAAACAAGGTAAGTGTTTGGAGTGTGGGTCTCCAGGCCATTTCAGGAGAAATTGTCCCAAGTTACAGAATAAGCAAGCTTCGGGTACCGGATTTGGAGGACAAGGTAGTGGTGTGAAGAGAGATGTTGATGGGAAACCTAAGGCTAGAGTCCAAGGTCGTGTGTTTGCTTTGGGTCGAGGAGAGGTCGATCCTAATGCCGTCATTAGAGGTATAGTTCTGTCTCAGAGTTAAGGCCCGCATTCTTATAGATCCCGGGTCTTCCCATTCATTTGTGGCATCGCATTTTGCATTCTCATTACATATCTTGCCTGAATCTATGCCTTATGTGTTGGAGGTCTCTACTCCTATGGGAGAGAGCCTTGAATCTTCTTTGATATATCATGGTTGTGATGTGACTATATGTGGGCATGTATTGCCGGTGGATTTGGTCGAGTTACCAATCCGTGATTTTGATGTGATCCTTGGGATGGATTGGTTGAGTCAGTGTCATGCTATGGTAGACTGTCGTAGAAAGCGAGTCTCATTTGCTATGCCTGATATGCCTACTTTTGTATTTGATGCGGATAGATCTATGTTCGGTTTACATGTTATCTCTGCTTTAAAGGCTAGGAAGATGCTATCCAAGGGGTATACGGGTTACTTGGCTTATGTGGTAGATTCCAATAAGAAGTCTCCCGAGTTAGCTCATGTTCCGGTTGTTAATGAATTTAGTGATGTGTTTTCTAGCGAGTACTCTATGCCTCCGGATCGTGAGATAGAGTTTTGTATTGACTTAGTGCCCGGTACCGCGCCTATCTCAAAAGCACCCTATAGAATGGCTCCGGCCGAGTTAAAAGAGCTGAAGGTCCAATTGCAAGAATTGTTAGACCGAGGTTTTATTCGTCCTAGTGTGTCTCCGTGGGGAGCACCGGTCTTGTTTGTTAGGAAGAAGGATGGTACCTTACGATTGTGTATTGACTATCGTTTGTTGAACCAAGCCACCATTAAGAATAAGTATCCTCTCCCGCATATAGATGATTTGTTTGACCAACTCCAAGGTTCCGTTATCTACTCAAAGCTTGATTTGAGAAGCGGATACCATCAGTTGAAGATTAGACCGGATGATGTTGCTAAGACAGCTTTTCGAACTAGATATGGTCATTATGAGTTTGTTGTGATGCCGTTTGGGTTAACTAATGCTCCAGCCGTATTTATGGATATGATGAACCGTGTTTTCAAGCCTTATCTTGATAGTTTTGTGGTGGTCTTTATTGATGACATTCTTGTGTATTCTAAGTCCCGGGAAGAGCATGAGAATCATTTGAGGATTGTCTTGTCCGTTCTTCGTGAGAAGCAGTTGTATGCTAAGTTCAGTAAGTGCGAGTTTTGGCTTGAGCAGATTTCTTTCTTGGGGCATGTTGTGTCGAGTTCGGGAATTTCCGTTGATCCTTCAAAGATTGAGGCCGTGGTTAATTGGAAGCAACCTTCGACTGTGACCGAGGTCCGTAGTTTTCTTGGTTTGGCGGGGTATTATCGGAGGTTCATTGAGGGATTTTCTCGGATTGCGACTCCGTTGACTAGGTTGACTCGGAAAGATGTATCGTTTGTATGGGATTCCAAGTGTGAAGCAAGCTTTGATGAATTGAAGAAGAGATTGACAACGGCTCCTATTCTTACCCTTCCGGATGGTTGTGAGAATTTTGTGATCTATAGTGATGCCTCGAAGGCGGGTTTGGGATGTGTGTTGATGCAGAATGGGAAGGTTATTGCGTATGCCTCTAGGAAGTTATCACCGGCGGAACAGAATTATCCTACTCATGATATGGAATTGGCGGCGATTGTATTTGCGTTGCATAAGTGGAAGCATTATCTTTACGGAGCGAAATTCGAGATTTTCACCGATCATAAGAGTTTGAAGTACTTATTCACCCAAAAGGAGTTGAACAACCGACAAAGGAGATGGCTTGAGTTTTTGAAAGATTTCGATTGTATAATTTCTTATCATCCGGGGAAGGCCAATGTGGTGGCCGATGCGATTAGCCGAAAGGCGTATTTGACAGCTTTGGGTTCCCGAGAATTGAAGAGTGAAGTAATTATTGCGAATGTTAGAGCCGTTCCGACCTTGTATGGGGATTTGAAGGAAGCTCAACAAGGTGATCCGGAGTTGAAGAAGATTTTAGATCAAGTGCAAGATGGGAAAACCGGGGAGTTTGCTTTGAATAGAGATGGGATTTTAACTTTCCAAGGGAGAATTTGCGTTCCGTCATCGCCGGAAATCAAGAAGCGTGTTTTAGAGGATGGCCATAAGTCCAAGTTTGCGATTCATCCGGGAAGTACCAAAATGTATCAAGACTTGAAGCGTGGGTATTGGTGGAATGGTATGAAGAGAGAAATAGCGGATTATGTTTCTAAATGTTTGACTTGTCAACAGATTAAGGCAGAACATCAAAGACCGGCGGGACTACTTCAACCATTGGATATTCCGGAGTGGAAATGGGAAGGGATCTCGATGGATTTTGTTTCGGGTCTACCTCTTACCGCGAAGAAGATGGATGCTATATGGGTTATTGTGGATCGGTTGACGAAGTCGGCTCATTTTCTTCCGGTATCAACCAAGTTTTCGTTAGAGAAATTAGCTCAGTTGTATTTGAAGGAGATTGTGAGACTTCACGGGGTTCCGGTTAGTATTGTGTCTGACAGAGATCCGAGGTTTACATCTAGATTTTGGAGAGCATTGCATGAAGCATTGGGTTCTAAGTTGTGTTTTAGTACCGCGTTTCATCCTCAAACCGACGGTCAGTCCGAGAGAACTATTCAGATACTTGAGGATATGTTACGAGCTTGTGTGATGGATTTCCAATTATCTTGGGAGGATCATCTACCGTTAGTTGAGTTTGCTTACAACAACAGTTATCAGTCTAGTATTGAGATGGCTCCGTATGAAGCGTTGTATGGTAGGAAGTGTCGATCTCCGATGTGTTGGGACGAGGTTGGTGAAGCGAGACTTTGGGGCCCGGACTTGGTTAGAGATTCTACGGAGAAGATCAAGGTGATTCGGGATAGATTGAAGACGGCTCAGAGTAGACAGAAAAGCTACGCCGACAATAGAAGACGGGATTTATCTTTTCGGGTTGGTGACTTTGTGTTCTTGAAGGTCTCTCCGAGGACGGGGATTAAAAGGTTTGGGAATAAGGGTAAGTTGGCTCCGAGGTTTGTAGGACCGTTTGAGATTCTAGAGAAAATAGGAGAATTGGCTTACCGGTTAGCGTTGCCTCCGTCTCTCTCTTTGCTTCATGATGTGTTTCACGTTTCTATGCTTAGGAAGTATTGTCATGACCCCTCCCATGTTTTGAGCTCTCCTCCCGATGATGTCCAAGCGGACATGTCGTATGTTGAAGAGCCATTAAGAGTACTAGAATTCCAAGTTAAAGAGTTGAGAACCAAGAGTATCCCGATAGTAAAAGTCTTTTGGAAGAACCACACCGTAGAGGAAGCGACGTGGGAGCTAGAGTCGGAGATGAGGGCGAAATACCCGTGGTTGTTTGAAAATTCAAGTAAGTTTCCTTTTTAAAATTCGGGTCGAATTTTCTTTAAGGGGGAGTGAGTGTGACGACCCCAACCCTAGGCACTCATTTTAAATATTAAATTATATGCTTTTAATATTTATGTTATCTTTATGTGTTCAATTATGTCTCTAAATTCGTAAATTAAGATAAATTGGGTGAAAAGTAAATTGAGGAACTTATGAGAATTTATTGGACATTAAATAAAGAAACTAGGGGAAATAATAAAAATGGGAAAATGCTAAATAATATGGGGAGGTTAAATGAGTAGGATGAATTAATGGGATAAGGTTTACTTTAAATTAATTTGGGTAGGATGAAGCCTTGGATTAATTTCCCATGGGGGGCCAAATTACTCCCTTCCCCCTCCTTGTGCCAAGTGTCCCCTCCCCATCACCTCTCTTACTACCCCTCCCTTCTCCCTCCTTCTTCTCCTTCATTCCCTACATTCTTCATCCTAGAGCAAGAAAGAAAACCTCCATTGAAGTCCCCTTGCCAAGCTTTGAAGTCAAGATATTCTTCACCAAAAACCAAGCCTAGGAGCACATTTGAAGATTGATCATCTTGGGGAACTCATCTAACTAGAAAGATTCACATTTCCTTCTAAAATCCAAGTAAGTTGTTATGACTTCTCTTCTCATGAATGCTCATGAATATTTCTTGTGGTTCTTGTTCTTATGTTGGTGATTTCTTGCTTGGGAAACCTATTGGGAGTTGAATGTGTTGAAAATGGAATTTTTGAAGTTAGGGTTCATGGAAGATTTTTTTGTAAAAAGGGTTTGAAATGGAGTTAAATGAGTAGAGTAAAGTTACTAAGGTTGGAAATGTCCTTTAGGTTCATAACTTAGAATGCATTTGGTTGGAATTTTGGGATTTTGAGAAGTTATTGTTGATGGCTGCTGTTTTGCCATTTCTGGGCCGAGGGCACGAGTCGTGACCTCAAGCACGAGTCGTGCCATGTGAGGGTCACGAGTCGTGCCTTGGATAAAGGGAAGTCGTGACCTGTAGGGGGACGCCAGGTTCAGAGGGGGGTCACTTGGGCACGAGTCGTGCCCCTGGGGACGAGTCGTGCCACTGGCCTGGTTTTTCACCCCAACTTTAGGGCTATTCAAACCTAATCAAACTCGAACCAAAATGAAATCTCTTTAACCTAGATTAAAGTAGAATACTTTGGCTTCACAATGATATTCTAAGTGATCAAAATGGAATAGTAGAAGTACCTTAAATGTTGTTGGGAAAACGTTAGCTAACCTAGTTTGGTAACTAGACAATTATGATCCCCACTTGGTAGATTCAACTTAGACCCTTAAAGAGGCTATGTATTATTGTATAATGACCATGTAGGATGGATTGATGCTACTTCCTTGCTTACATCGAGTTCATATACATTGTTGTATTACGCATAGTGTGTTAATTAAATGTTGTACTATGATATTGGTTGAACATGAGTATA
This sequence comes from Adenophora triphylla var. japonica, assembly GCA_022495995.1. Classification (NCBI taxonomy): domain Eukaryota; kingdom Viridiplantae; phylum Streptophyta; class Magnoliopsida; order Asterales; family Campanulaceae; genus Adenophora; species Adenophora triphylla. The sequence goes on along the minus strand of JAFEMH010000537.1, from coordinate 252,648 downwards.
TTTTACCATGTTGATATATTGTTATCCCTTTTGTGGATTTTATTCAAGTATCTATTATGTGCTTGATATGTGTGAGTCAGCTGACGTTGGGGGTATAACATAATACGGTCAATTATGGAAGTGTGACCTAATGTGATCGGATTATGTTATATGCGTGACGTCCCCTCCCGTGGCCACGAGTTGGGGTTATAGCGTCTGTATTGAGCCAAAAGCCTTACAGAGTTGCTACTGTCTTATTTGGTTCCCTGAAAAACGGGTCTTATAAGACGTGAGTATTGCTTAAGCAGCTCACTGTATAATTGGATTATTATTATAACCAATGTTGTACGACTACTGTTCAGACGGGAAAAGGTAAACCAAGGTAATGGAATGTGTTTATAGCTTTTCCAATGTGTTACGTGCGACTTGTTATATGTAGCATTTATTTGGCATATTGCTGCATTCATAATAGCTTGCTGAGATTTATTCTCACCCCTCTCCCTTTACTGTTTTAGATCCCGAGACAGGAGGACCGCCCAAGTAAGGACGGAAAGGAGTTTGGCTGTGAGCATTTTGGGATATTGTCGGGGTACGTTAGGTTGGCGTAGAAAATATTTTGTCATAATTCCTTTGGGCATTTGTAATTATAAACTTTATCTTTCTACGTTAAAAACCAATATCTTTTGTAACTAAACAGATGATCGTTTTCAAGGTTAGTTATCTCCTCCTCCGATATGGAGTTGAGTGGAGTTCTTTTAAATTGTTATATTATTAATGTTTATGTTTGAAAGTCAAAGTAAAGTTTTAAAAGTTTAGTGTTTTCGGGTTAGTTTGAGGACGCTCCAACTCGGGACACGTGTAGGTTCCGGGTCGGGGTCCTCACAAAGACTCCAATCCTTCCTAGACGGATTCACGGTTTTCTCAAGAATAGATTTGATCTCCCGATTGGACACCTCCGCTTGGCCATTAGTTTGGGGGTGATAGGCGGTCGAAATCTTATGAGTAATATGGTATTTCTTAACCAAAGCTTCGACCGTCCTATTACAAAAATGGGTCCCCCTATCACTAATGATGGCCCTAGGCATACCAAACCTACTCACAATGTTGGTCTTAAGGAAATTGACCACTACCCGTGAATCATCGGTGCGTGTGGGGATTGCTTCAACCCACTTGGAAACATAGTCAACCGCCAACAAGATGTACAAGAAACCAAAAGAGTTGGGAAAAGGACCCATAAAGTCGATTCCCCATACGTCAAAAATCTCACAATTTAAGACGAAGTGTTGTGGCATCTCATTACGTCGACCAATGTTACCAACTCTTTGACACCTATCACAAGATTTGCAAAAATTATATGCATCATAGAACATGGTAGGCCAATAAAAACCACTCTCAAGCACTTTCCTCACCGTGTTTCTAGCACCGAAATGACCACCGCATGCATGCTCATGACAAAATCTAAGGATGGAATGAATCTCACAATCGGCTACACACTTACGGATCACTTGGTCCGCACAATGCCTCCATAAATAAGGCTCATCCCACACATAATATTTTGCCTCACTCCGAATTTTATCCTTCTTAGATTTATTAAGTCCCGGAGGGAACTTTTGAGGCACAAGAAAATTGACCAAATCTGCATACCACGGTGCGAGGCAGGCGAACCACCCAAAGAGACTCATCGGGAAACTCACCCCGAATTGAACAATAATTAGAGGGCTCATCCTCTTTAAGCACAAGACGACTCAAATGGTCGGCCACAAGATTCTCGGCCCCCTTCTTATCTTTCACCTCAATATCAAATTCACTCAATAAAAGGATCCACCTAATAAGTCTAGGTTTCGCCTCTTTCTTGGTCATAAGATATTTAAGAGCAGCATGGTCGGTGTAAACAATGACTTTGGTGCCTAAAAGATATGACCAAAACTTCTCAAGAGCAAACACAACCGCCAACAACTCCTTCTCGGTTGTGGTATAATTCCTTTGGGCATCATTGAGGGTCATAGAAGCATAATAAATGACATGGGATGCCCTCTCAACCTTTTGACCCAAAACAACCCCAACTGCATAATCACTAGCATCACACATGATCTCGAAGGGGCGAGACCAATCGGGTGCTTGAATTATGGGGGTGGTGGTCAACCTAGACTTCAACTCATCAAACGCTCCCTTACACCTCTCATCAAAATGAAAATCAACCTCTTTTTGTAATAAAGTGCATAGAGGAGAGGCGATTTTTGAAAAATCCTTTATGAAGCGCCGGTAAAACCCCGCATGACCGAGGAATGACCGGACCTCACGCACATTTGTGGGATAGGGGAGGAAGAAATGACATCAATTTTTGCCTTATCAACCTCTATGCCTTTCTTTGACACCACATGACCCAACACAATGCCTTGCTCAACCATAAAATGGCATTTTTCATAATTTAAAACCAAGTTTGTTTCAATGCAACGGTCCAAGACAAGAGCAAGGTGAGCAAGGCATTGGTCGAATGAGTCTCCATGAACAGGTGAAGTCGTCCATGAAGACCTCCATGAAATTCTCAACAAAGTCGGAAAAGATGCTCATCATACACCTTTGAAAAGTCGCGGGTGCATTACACAATCCGAACGGCATCCTCCGATATGCAAAGGTGCCAAAGGGCAAGTAAACGTAGTTTTCTCTTGGTCCTCGGGGCAATAGGTATTTGAAAATACAGGAATAACCATCAAGGAAACAGTAAAATGCCCTTCCGGCTAACCTTTCAAGCATTTGATCAATAAAGGGGAGGAAAATGATCCTTACGTGTTACCTCATTAAGGCGCCGAAGGTCGATGCAAACTCGCCAACCCGTTTGCTCCGGATTGGCACCAACTCTCCCTTATGATTTATGGAGACGGTGATCCCGCCTCGCTTTGGAACACACCGAGTGGGACTCACCCACTTCTTGTCGGATATGGGGTAAATGATCCCCATCCGTATTAACTTCGGCACCTCCTTTTTACCACCTCCATCATTGGTGGATTCATCCTCCTTTGCGGTTGCTTAACCGGCTTTGCATCATCTTCCAGAACAATCTTGTGAGTACACAAAGATGGACTTATGCCCTTAAGATCGGCAATAGTCCACCCAATCGCCTCCTTCCTTGCCCGAACCACCTCTACCAATTTCTCTTCCTGCACCTCATTCAGCTTGCTTGAGATTACCACCGGCAACGTATCATTCTCTCCCAAGTAAACATACTTCAACCCCTCCGGTAGGGTCTTCAACTCGAGCTCAGGTGCCTTTTCAATAGACGGCACGGGTTTCCCTGGCGGAATCTCTAACTGCACCTTCACATACCCCGGAGTATCACCTGTTAAGCTCATTACTGCTTCCTTCAAACTGTCAGAAATTTCAAAATCCAACTCCGCCAACCCCAAGGCATTCTCTAAAACCGCCTTCAAATCATCATTGGTGTTGCTCACCTCAAAAATATCCTCTACCACAGGCTCGATTACATCCATGAAACATAAAGAGTGGACGTCCTTTGGGTATTTCATGGAGTCAAAGATGTTGATAGGTTGGTTTTTATATATGGTAATTCCTCAATTTTCGTAGACATTTTATAGCAATATGTTTATATTTTGTATTTATTTTAGTAATATTGCTATATTATGTATCAATGAGGAACAATGTAATAGGGGAATTATTGTTAGCATTTTTTTTATGTAAGTTGTTGATGTTGGTTTTGTTGGAGCTCTGTTATTGCCAAGAGGGTATTTGGAAAACTCATTTTCACTCAAAGTCAAGGCAAGGGCAGGTTCCTGGAAAGAGGGTTCTCAAGACTGGGACACGACTCGTGGCTGTGTGCACGAGTCGTGCAATTGATCTGTATAGGATGACCAAGATTGCACGAGGCGTGGCACGAGTGGAGAAGAAGTGATGCATCTGTGCACGAGTAGTGCATCTATGCACGACTCGTGGAGGAGTGCACGAGTGGTGGTTACATGCACGAGTCGTGCTCCAGGCGGTTTCTGACGTCAGCTTGACGTGGATACGCGTTTTTGGTCTTTGGGGAATATTATTTTCTTGTTATTTTCCTTTTTAATTTAGTTTCCTTATTCTTATTAGTTTAGGATTTGTGGTTAAGTATAAATACTAGTTTTCAACAATAGATTAGGGTTGGACGTTCTTGTTTTTGGCAGTTATTATTATTATTAGAGTATTCAGCAGTTTTTTTCATGGAAGCTTAAAAACCTTTGCTTCAGATTTGGATCGTGAACCGTTTGTTAATTCGATTGAGGTATTAATTTCTTTATTTCTAAATTCCTATTCATAGTTTTACTTATTGTTTTAATTGATAAATCTTTTCTAGGGTTTTGAGAACTGATCACTTTCTTTTCCCTTGTAATTGATTTAATGCTAGTTTAATCGTAAGTCTGTGTCAGATTAGGATTTTACATAAGTAGCATCTTTGAGATTTATGCACGTGTCGTGGTAAATTAAAAAGGGGTAAAACTAGGTTTTGATCTATTTGCAAAAGAATAGTGAAATTCTTGATCTTAATTTCTTAGAGCTTTATCAATCAATATTGTGAATCTAGGCGTGTCGATTAGGTTTAGGTATTGATTAGGGAAGTAGGTGAGTGTGTCCTTGCTTATAACCATTAATAAGAAAGAAATAGGAATTGAAATATATTCCGGATCAAGTGAATAGGGAGGAAGAAAAAGAAATTGTACCGATGATATTGAATTGATAAACGGGGACGGAAACAAATGCGAAGTGTTTGCCTTTAATCGTTTTACAACTTAGTTTTCTTAATTTCTGTTTTAGGAATTTAATAAAATAAATTTTAAACCCCCAATCTTGTCAAGTGACAATTGTGCAATCAAATAACCGTTCTTCAGTGGATCGACCCTGGACTTGTCCTAGCTGCCGATTTTGTAGCCAAGTATAGTCTTGGTATTTAATTTGTAGGCGTGCGACTTTAGACCTATCAAATTTTGGCGCCGTTCTTAGGGAACGGTTTTATTTGTTTGCACTCTTATTCTTTTCTTAAATCTATTTCTTTTTCTTTTTCTTTTTCTTGTTTCTGTTAATTGCACATTATTATTATTGTTGTCTTGTGGTGTGGAACCTTTTATGGTTCATACCCGTTACGCTAATCAATCTATTAGTCCTTTTGTTCCAGAAATTGAAAGATATTTTAGGTGCGGGAGAAATTTACGGCGGGACGAGATGAATAATAATAACGGTGGGAACGATGATGGTCGGAGGTTGTGAACAATGGGGGTAACGGAAGAGGTAATAACAATCCCCCACCTCGGACATTGAGGCAAAGGATTGCTCCTAGCTGGAATGAGCAACCGCAAGCGGTGCTATTTCCGGATTTGCCGAGTGGGGTCACTTTTGAGTTGAAGCGGGGTTGTTGAACCCGATTGCCCCATTTTCATGGTATACCTGGGAGAACCGAATCAACATATTTCCCGGTTGTGCGAGATTTGCAAGAGCATGAAGCCGGCTGCATTACCTCTTGAGCTTGATTATTGTTGAGGGCGTTTTCCTTTACTCTTAAGGATAACGCGAATGCGTGGTACTATCACTTGCCACCGAATAGCATTACATCTTGGCGGCGGTTGAAGGAGGTGTTCCTTGATGAGTTCTTCCCTCTGATTCGAGATTAATGTCATGAAGCGGGATATCGGCAACATGGAGCGGCGGTCCGATGAATCACTATATGACTATCACAACCGATTCTACAAGCTCTGCGAGAAGTTGTCCGTATCACGGTTTTGATGATGAGCGGCTTATTGTTTACTTCTATGGGGGATTGGTATGCGGGACAAACGGTGGATAGATTACGCTTGTGGAGGTAGCATTACGAACAAAACTACCGGGGATGCGAAGCGATTGATTGAGGAATTGGTCAAGAGCACAAGGACACATGGAAGGAGGTCTAGCGTTAGACAAGTCGGTCTTTGCGGGATCAAGTGATACAACAAGTGATTTGAAGACGAGTTGGCGAGATGTGAAGAGCCTATTGAAGACATTGGTTTTGGGTCAACAACCTCATCCTGCGGTATATGCAATGATGTGACCCACCCGACGGATTCTTGTCCCACTCTTCGGACGGATGAGGTGGTAGATGTCAATGCAATAGGATTCAATCAACGGGGTCGAGAGACCGCCACGGTTCAACTACAATCTGCGAATAATGTTCATCCGAATCTTAGGTATGGTCCACCGCGGGGTCAACAAGGTTTCGAGCGGCCAGTTCAATAGTCGGCGGGGGTTTCGGCAAGGTCGGCGGTTCCGGGGTAATCAATATAATCGATACAGACCACTGTTGGACAACAGGCGGCAGCAGCGAGGACCGTCTACGAGAGGACATGGTCCGATCACTAGCGCGAGCATGTCTACCATGAATGGAAACTTTCGGCGGTTCCGGCGGGAGACTAAATCCGGCATCGGTAATTTAGAGAAGCATATGAGTCGGTGGCGAGATGCGGTTGGGAGGATGGAGGCTAAAGATTCGGGAAGTTACCATCTAGAGGCGAACCGAATCCGAAGTCTAATGTTAGTGCAATGACTTTGCGCGGTGGGAAGAAGCTAGAGGAAGTGGTTGTCGAAGAGGAGCCCGAGCTAGTGGTTGAGAGAGTTACACCGAGGAAAAGACTCCTGAAAAGGAGAAGAGTCTTGCACCGGTATTTCTGTTTATGAGCCAGTCCCCGTTTCCGTATGCACTAAGGGAGGACAGAAAGCGGAGCACGATAAGGCTATCTTTGACACATTCAAAAGGCTTGAGGTAAACATTCCATTTCTTGATCTCCTATGATCGGTTCCAAGGTATGCTAAGTTCTTGAAAGAGTTATGCACGATGAAGAGGAATCGAAGGAGCGGAGTCGAGAAAAAGGTAAAAATCGGTGAGCATGTGTACGCGGTCTATCGAAGAGGATGCCGAAAAAGTGTAGTGATCCGGGTATGTTCGTGATTAGGTGTCTCTTGGGGATGATTCGGAACATATGGCTATGCTTGACTTGGGGGCTTCAATCAACGTCATGCCCTATGCGTTGTTTGAGAACCTAAAGTTGGGACCTTTACGGAGACACTCGGGTGATTATACGGCTTGCCGACGGATCAAATGCGTACCACTAAGGGGTTGATTGAGGATGTTCTAGTTCGGGTTGGGAAGCTCATTTTCTGCAGATTTTTATGTCTTGGAGATGGATACGGATCCTAAGGCTCCCATTACATTAGGGAGACCTTTCATGTCGATTGCTCGTACCAAGTTGGATGTCACTAATGGGTCGTTGACTATGGAGTTTGATGGGCAACAAATGGAGTTCAATATCTTTGATGCCATGAAGTACCCTAAGGATGTGCACTCGGTGAACTTCATTGATGTAATGGAGCCCATAGCTCAAGAGGTATTTGATGTGTGCGGAGGAGATGATGACATGAAATGCGTGTTAGAGAATGCCTTGGAGTATGCTTAGGGTTAGAGTTTGACATTTCCGATGAGATGAAGGGCGGTTATGAGCCTTTACGAGGATGCCATGTATGTCTCACAACCGAGTTATGGTCGTTCTACGATTGGAGATGCCATAGGAGAAACCACTTGCCATCGGTTGAGAAGGCACTGTTCTTGAATTGAAGCCCCTTCCCGAGAATTTGAAATATGCTTTCTTGGGTGAAGGGAAGACACTTCTGTGGTGATCTCTAGTGTTACGACGGAGGAGCAAGAGAAGAAATTAGTTGATGTGATCCGGGAGCGGAAAGAAGCGATTGGGTGGACTATTGCCGACATCAAGGGCATAAGTCCTTCTTTATGCACTCACCGGATTTTGCTAGAAGAGGGTGCTAAGCCGGTAAGGCAACCGCGAGAGGAGGTTGAACCCACCTATGATGGAGGTGGTGAAGAAGGAAGTTTTGAAGTTCTTTGAGATGGGGATCATATATGCCATATCGAGATAGTGAGTGGGTGAGTCCTACTCAATGTGTAGCCAAGCGGGGTGGAATCACTTTGTCGTCATCAACCACAAGGGCGAGTTGGTGCCAACCGGGAGCAAACGGGATGGCGTGTTTGCATTGATCTTCGTCGGCTGAATGAGGTAACTAGGAAAGATCACTTCCCCCTCCCATTTATTGATCGAGATGTTGGAAAGGCTTCTTGCCGGAAGGGCATACTATTGTTTTCTTGATGGTTATTCGGGTATTTTCAAATACCAATTGCCAGGAAGACCAAGAGAAAACCACTTTCACTTGCCCCTTCGGCACCTTTGCCTATCGGAGGATGCCACTTTGGTTTATGCAATGCACTGCGACTTTTCAAAGGTGTATGATGAGCATCTTCTCCGATTTTGTGGAAAATTTTATGGAGGTTTTCATGGATGACTTCACTTGTCCATGGAGACTCTTTCGACCAATGTCTTGCTCACCTTGCTTTAGTTCTTGGCCGATGTGTTGAAACAAATTTGGTTTTAAATTTTGAAAAATGTCACTTTATGGTGGAGCAAGGCATTGTGTTAGGACATGTGGTGTCGAAAAAGGGTATTGAAGTGGATAAAGCAAAAATTGACATTATTTCCACACTTCCTTACCCTACAAATGTGCGTGAAGTGCGGTCGTTCCTTGGTCATGCGGGGTTCTATCGTCGCTTCATAAAAGATTTTTCAAAAATTGCATCACCTCTATGCACCTTGTTGCAAAAAGAGGTGGATTTTAAATTTGATAATAATTGCAAGAAAGCTTTTGATGAGTTGAAGGGTAGGTTGACATCTACTCCTATTATTCAAGCCCCCAATTGGTCTCTACCGTTTGAGATCATGTGTGATGCGAGTGATTATCTTTGTGGGGGCAGTTTTGGGTCAAAAAGTGGATCGTGCCTCTCATGTGATTTATTATGCATCTATGACTTTAAATGAGGCACAAAGAAACTACTCCACTACAGAAAAAGAGATGCTAGCGGTGGTCTTTGCATTAGAAAAGTTTAGGTCCTATTTGCTTGGGACCAAAATCATTGTGTACACCGATCATCTTTGCCACTTAGGTATTTGATGTCTAAGAAAGAGGCGAAACCGAGACTCATTCGGTGGATCCTTTGTTGAGTGAATTTGACATAGAAATCAAGGATAAGAAAGGAGCCGAAAGCGTTGTGGCGATCACTTGAGTCGTTTGGTGAGAGAGGATGACAAGCCTTATAAGCAAGCCCCTATTAGGGCGAGTTCCTGATGAGGCTTTGTGGGCGGTTAAAGAGGTAATTCCTTGGTATGCGGATCTAGTAAACTTTTTGGTCTCTAATAAATTTCCCAAGGATTTTCTAAATCCAAGAGAGACAAAATCCTTGAGTGAGGCTAAGTATTATGTGTGGGATGAACCAAACTTGTGGAAGCATTGCGGCGACCAAATTATTCGTAGGTGTGTTCCGGAAAACGAGGCGGCCTCTATCCTAAAGTTCTGTCATGAGTATGCATGCGGTGGTCACTTTGGGGCCAAAAACACCGCTAGGAAAGTGTTAGACAGTGGCTTCTTTTGGCCAAAGTTGTTTATGGATGCCTTGCATTTTGTAAGTCTTGTGGCCGGTGTCAACGTGTTGGAAATATAGGACGCCGCAGTGAGATGCCACAAAACATCGTAATTAATTGCGAAATTTTTGATGTGTGGGGAATCGACTTTATGGGTCCGTTCCTATTTCTTTTGGTTTTGTGTACATTTTGCTTGCAGTGGACTACGTTTCCAAGTGGGTCGAAGCGATCCCTACACGCACCGATGATTCTAAAGTGGTAGTGAGTTTCCTCAAGAGTAATGTTGTGTCTAGATTTGGGATGCCTAGGGCCTTGATTAGTGATAGGGGGACTCATTTTTGTAATAGGATGGTGGAGGCCTTGGTTAAGAAGTATAATATCACGCATAAGGTCTCTACCGCCTATCACCCCCAAACGAATGGCCAGGCCGAGGTGTCCAATAGGGAAATTAAATCGATCCTCGAAAAGACCGTAAATCCGAATAGGAAAGATTGGAGTCTTAGGCTAGAGGATGCTCTATGGGCTTATCGTACGGCCTACAAGACACCTATTGGTATGTTCCCATATCGATTAGTGTTTGGGAAGCCATGTCATTTGCCTGTGGAATTAGAGCACAAAGCCTTTTGGGCAATTAAAAAGTTCAACATGAACCTAGTTGGATCCGGTGAGGAGAGGAAATTACAATTGAATGAACTAGATGAGATCCGGAGAGAGGCCTATGAAAATAATCTTTCCTACAAAGAACGAGCAAAAGCGTGGCATGATAAAATGATCTTGAGGAGGGAATTTAAAGTCGGTCAAAAAGTCCTCCTATTTGACTCCCGCTTACGCTTGTTTCCCGGTAAATTGAGATCCCGGTGGACCGGTCCCTATTTGGTGAGGGAGGTATACCCGCATGGTGCGGTCGTGATCGCTAGTCTTTCCGGAGACCAAGAGTTTAAGGTTAATGGGCAAAGGTTGAAGCCCTATTTTGATGGGAGTGATGCTACTGTGGAGGATGTGGAGATGATTGATCTCTACGATCCTAATTATGTTTGAGCCATGTGCTATGCCGGGGGCATTAAACCCGGCATTTGGTCTAGCTAAAGACGGTAAAGAAGGGCGGCTTACCGGGAGGCAACCCGAAATTTTCATTCCGTTGTTATTTTGGTTATTTTTCTATTTTTATTTTTATTTTGTGTAGAATTGGTGCTACTAAAGGTTTGGTGTTGTGGTGGTGTGCGAGAAAAACGGTGGAGGAGGAGCAAAGAATCTTGTGCCCTGGCCGAAAAAAAAAAAAAAAAAAAAAAAAAGAAAGCTGAAAAAGGCACAGGGCACGACTCGTGGATAAATGCACGACTCGTTGCAAGAACCTGCACGGGTGATCAATTTTGCACGCCTCGTATCACGGCGAAAGGTGGGGAACGACTCGGGCTTAAAAGCACGAGTCGTGCGTTGTTTTCTCTTAAAAAAAAAAAAAAAAAAAAAAAAAAAAAAATAGAAAATAATTAAATGGGGGGCGTTGACTGGGGTTCCCACTTCTCCTCCTTCCCCATTACTCCTTTCCCTAATTACCTTTCCCCCAGTAAAACCCCCAAAACACCAACTGCCGCCGCACCTTCTCCAATCTTCTTCTTCTTCTTTTCTTTTTCTACTCACCTCTCTCTCCTCCATAAACACCGGCCTCTACCCTCTCCTTACTCCCATTCGGCCATAACCCCCCATTAAAACCGCTCGCCCTCTCTCTACCCTTACACCCACAAATCACACCCATTAAACCCCAAATTGAACCTTCCCACCATCTCCCTCCATAATTTCGGCCCATATATACTCTTCCCTTCCCTCAATTTCTTCCTTAAAGCCAAGCAATTCAAAGCCCTAGAATCTGATTTTATTGGGTTCTTGGTTCGAACAGAGGAATCATTATTTTGGGATACAAGGTGGAGTTTGGGATTTGGAAAAGCTTATTAAGGTAACCTTTACTTTCTTTCTCTGTGAAATCTTTAATTTCTTGGGGAGCTGTGGAGGTTCGGTTGGTATTGACAGGAGAGTTTTTGTTTGAATTGGTGTTGTTTGTTTAATTTTGGTTTCTGTGGTTGTGTTGTGGGAATACTGTTAGTGCATTGCATTGTGTTGGTTGACTGGGAGTGTTTGCATTGTGTGAGTTTTGAATTTGTGTGGATTAAACATGGTAAGAACAAAAGGAAAAGGTGTTGATCCTAATCCTCAGGCCAAGAAACAAAAGCGGTCTGTTTTCTTGCTGGAAGAGCAACCCGATGATTTTATGGGATTAAGGACCTTGAATGAAACCCGAGAAAAACAAATGGAGGAACTTGTGTAAAAGGGGACGGGAGATTCAAGTTACAAAATTTTTGAGCATCCAGGCATTGGAGAAGCTTGGGGTTAATGAATTGGTGATAGAATTGTTGTTGAATGCGGGCTTGGGAGGATTTTTAGGAAAAAGTGCCGCAACCTATAAGTGGTATACTCTAGAGTTTCTATCTACTATGGAGAGATACGTGGATGATGAGAATGAGCAGTGTGTGAGTTTTAATTTGAATGATGTTCGCAGAGTGATTAAGTATGATGTCGTGAGGGAATTGTTTGGGGTGGAGATGAGTCCGGAGGATGAACCAAAGAAGGACAAGTCGGTGGAGTTTTTCTATTTCGAGTTATTTGGAAAGTTTATGCGAGACCACATGTGAGGGCAAAGGAGTTCTATCATCCGGCGTGGAGATTCTTGTACAAGGCCTTATCTATGACCTTCTTTGGAAATGGGGAGCCAGGCCCCGGAAACAAATGCCACTTCTATTGCCTTCATGCAGCGTGCTGTGTCTGTTGACAAAATCCCGGATTGGGTTGATTACTTTTTCAGGAGATGTGAGAGTTATTCGGGGCATGCGAGCGGGAATATCCCTGTGGGAGGGATGATTACGTTGTTGGTCCTACATTTTGTGAAGAAACCATTGGATTCAGCAGGCTTGATTGGTGGTCCGAAATTTTATGACCACGATTATTTGTTGAGGTATGACAGTGCTTTTTCTAGAGTGGATGGGTCAGTTGATGCGTTGTGGTTGACATATGGTAATGGTTTGAGAATGCGATGTGATAGTGATGCGGTTTACCCAAGTGGAAATCGGCCTAGGGATTGGCGTATGCAGGTGGTTGATATCTCCAAGAGACGGACTTTCTATTGATCGGGGTGAGATACCGAGAGCGAGGATGATGATGAGGAGGAGCCGCATGTGGAGAGGCCTGAGCCCAGGAGACAGGAGACTAGTAGTTCGAGCGGCAGGGATCATTTGGTCGGTGGCATGAGATGCGAGTATATTTAGATGAGCGTAACCGGGCACATACGGCCCGATACGAGCGGATAGAGGAACATATGAGAGGGGAACTTGCAGAGAAGAGGAGTTAGCCGACAGATCGGAGTCGGTTGAGGATGAGATCTCGAGGTGAGTAGGAGCGCAGCAGTTGGAGGCTTATGTGCAGCGGCTCGAGCCGAGAGTTTATGAGCCTGGTCCCCGCCGAGTACACCGAGATGATGGATGGCGAAGCGGCACGGAGAGGACAGAGACGCACCGAGAGAGGAGTTCGATTTGGCGATTCCTCTCGATCTTTTTGGAGTTGCTGGCGTTGATGGTATTCTCCTTTCTCTCTCACGTTTTATTTTCTTTGTTATGATGTTTTTATCACACTGAGGGCATTGTGAGAATGAAGCGTGGGGGAGGGGAGTGATCTATGTTGTACATTCTTTATATAAAAAAAAAAAAAAAAAAAAAATGAGGGGCTAAGCGAAAACCCGAAAGGGCGCTTAGGCAAAAGGTGAGGAGTTGAAATTTTTGACATCTTGTATATCACCGGTGAGACATAAGGGAGGTTTGGAGCGAAGGGTAGGTTTGACTATTCTTGGAGTAGGAGGTTTGATTTAGAGGCGGTAGTTTAGAAAATCCTCGTGTTTCTTTTGTTGATATAAGGGGGGTTGGCGTATTTTACGAGGTGAGTCTTTGTTGGGACATTGACTTGGGTTGAGGAAGTAGTAGAGTGAGGACAGCGTGGGGGAAGGGTAGGACATTATATTCCCCCTAGCTTTTTGATTGTGTGGGCCTTAGTTTGGATGACCCGTTTTTGCATAAATGGAGTGGGGATCAAACTAAGGCCATTGATATCAGTATTTTTGTTGGAGTGATAAGGAGCGGATTCGTTTTTTCCGAGTTTGTTTGGTTGACATCAACCGATTGGGAGTTTAGAGGAGTTAGGAAATCATTTTCCCCTCGCGCATCTCATTTAGACACAGAGTTAGCGAGGATTTAGATATTTACTCAGGGACGAGTAAAAGGTCTAAGCGTGGGGGAATTTGATAGGTTGGTTTTTATATATGGTAATTCCTCAATTTTCGTAGACATTTTATAGCAATATGTTTATATTTTGTATTTATTTTAGTAATATTGCTATATTATGTATCAATGAGGAACAATGTAATAGGGGAATTATTGTTAGCATTTGTTATGTAAGTTGTTGATGTTGGTTTTGTTGGAGCTCTGTTATTGCCAAGAGGGTATTTGGAAAACTCATCTTCACTCAAATTCAAGGCAAGGGCAGGTTCCTGGAAAGAGGGTTCTCAAGCTGGGACACGACTCGTGGCTGTATGCACGAGTCGTGCAATTGATCTGTATAGGATGACCAAGATTGCACGAGGCGTGGCACGAGTGGAGAAGATGTGATGCATCTGTGCACGAGTAGTGCATCTATGCACGACTCGTGGAGGAGTGCACGAGTGGTGGTTACATGCACGAGTCGTGCTCCAGGCGGTTTCTGACGTCAGCTTCAGCATTGGATACGCGTTTTTGGTCTTTGGGGAATATTATTTTCTTGTTATTTTCCTTTTTAATTTAGTTTCCTTATCCTTATTAGTTTAGGATTTATGGTTAAGTATAAATACTAGTTTTCAACAATAGATTAGGGTGGGACGTTCTTGTTTTTGCAGTTATTATTATTATTAGAGTATTCAGCAGTTTTTTTCATGGAAGCTTAAAAACCTTTGCTTCAGATTTGGATCGTGAACCGTTTGTTAATTCGATTGAGGTATTAATTTCTTTATTTCTAAATTCCTATTCATAGTTTTACTTATTGTTTTAATTGATAAATCTTTTCTAGGGTTTTGAGAATTGATCACTTTCTTTTCCCTTGTAATTGATTTAATGCTAGTTTAATCGTAAGTCTGTGTCAGATTAGGATTTTACATAAGTAGCATCTTTGAGATTTATGCACGTGTCGTGGTAAATTAAAAAGGGGTAAAACTAGGTTTTGATCTATTTGCAAAAGAATAGTGAAATTCTTGATCTTAATTTCTTAGAGCTTTATCAATCAATATTGTGAATCTAGACTGTGTCAGTTAGGTTTAGGTATTGATTAGGGAAGTAGGTGAGTGTGTCACTGCTTATAACCATTAATAAGAAAGAAATAGGAATTGAAATATATTCCGGATCAAGTGAATAGGGAGGAAGAAAAAGAAATTGTACCGATGATATTGAATTGATAAACGGGGACGGAAACAAATCTGAAGTGTTTGCCTTTAATCGTTTTACAACTTAGTTTTCTTAATTTCTGTTTTAGGAATTTAATAAAATAAATTTTAAACCCCCAATCTTGTCAAGTGACAATTGTGCAATCGAATAACCGTTCTTCAGTGGATCGACCCTGGACTTGTCCTAGCTGCAGTTTTTGTAGCCGAGTATAGTCTTGGTATTTAATTTGTAGGCGTGCGACTTTAGACCTATCAAATTTTGGCGCCGTTGCCGGGGAACGGTTTTATTTGTTTGCACTCTTATTCTTTTCTTAAATCTATTTCTTTTTCTTTTTCTTTTTCTTGTTTCCTGTTAATTGCACATTATTATTATTGTTGTCTTGTGGTGTGGAACCTTTTATGGTTCATACCCGTTCTGCTAATCAATCTATTAGTCCTTTTGTTCCAGAAATTGAAAGATATTTCAGGTGCAGGAGAAATTTACAGCGGGACGAGATGAATAATAATAACGGTGGAACGATGATGGTGGGAGGTTGTGAACAATGGGGGTAACGGAAGAGGTAATAACAATCCCCCACCTCGGACATTGAGGCAAAGGATTGCTCCTAGCGGAATGAGCAACCGCAAGCGGTGCTATTTCCGGATTTGCCGAGTGGGGTCACTTTTGAGTTGAAGCGGGGTTGTTGAACCGGTTGCCCCATTTTCATGGTATACCGGGGAGAACCCGAATCAACATATTTCCCGGTTTGTGCAGATTTGCAAGAGCATGGCCATTTGCATTACCTCTTGGCCGATTATTGTTGAGGCGTTTTCCTTTACTCTTAAGGATAACGCGAATGCGTGGTACTATCACTTGCCACCGAATAGCATTACATCTTGGCGTGATTGAAGGAGGTGTTCCTTGATGAGTTCTTCCCTCACGATCGATTAATGTCATGAAAGCGGGATATCGGCAACATGGAGCGGCGGTCCGATGAATCACTATATGACTATCACAACCGATTCTACAAGCTCTGCGAAAAGGCTGTCCAGTATCACGGTTTTGATGATGAGCGGCTTATTGTTTACTTCTATGGGGATTGGTATGCGGGACAAACGGTGGATAGATTACGCTTGTGGAGGTAGCATTCTGAACAAAACTACCAGGGATGCAGAGCAGTTGATTGAGGAATTGGCCAAGAGCACAAGGACACATGGAAGGAGGTCTAGCGTTAGACAAGTCAGTGCTGCGGGATCAAGTGATACAACAAGTGATTTGAAGACAGAGTTGGCAGATGTGAAGAGCCTATTGAAGACATTGGTTTTGGGTCAACAACCTCATCCCACTGCCGGTATATGCAATGATGTGACCCACCCGACGGATTCTTGTCCCACTCTTCAGACGGATGAGGTGGTAGATGTCAATGCAATAGGATTCAATCAACAGGGTCAGAGACCGCCACAGTTCAACTACAATGCTGCGAATAATGTTCATCCGAATCTTAGGTATGGTCCACCACAGGGTCAACAAGGTTTCAGGCAGCCGTTCAATAGTCAGCAGGGGTTTCAGCAAGGTCAGCAGTTCCAGGGTAATCAATATAATCAGTACAGACCACCTGTTGGACAACAGCGGCGACGGGGACCGTCTACGAAGGACATGGTCCGATCACTAGCGCAGAGCATGTCTACCATGAATGGAAACTTTCAGCGGTTCAGCGAGGAGACTAAATCCCGGCATCGGTAATTTAGAGAAGCATATGAGTCGTGGCGAGATGCGGTTGGGAGGATGGAGGCTAAAGGTTCGGGAAGTTACCATCTAGAACGGCAACCGAATCCGAAGTCTAATGTTAGTGCAAGGACTTTGCGCAGTGGGAAGAAGCTAGAGGAAGTGGTTGTCAAAGAGAGCCCGAGCTAGTGGTTGAGAGAGTTACACCCGAGGAAAAGACTCTGAAAAGGAGAAGAGTCTTGCACCCGGTATTTCTGTTTATGAGCCGGTCCCCCGTTTCCGTATGCACTAAGGGAGGACAGAAAGCCTGAGCCCGATAAGGCTATCTTTGACACATTCAAAAGGCTTGAGGTAAACATTCCATTTCTTGATCTCCTGCGGTTCCAAGGTATGCTAAGTTCTTGAAAGAGTTATGCACGATGAAGAGGAATCGAAGGAGCGGAGTCGGGAAAAAGGTAAAAATCGGTGAGCATGTGTCTGCGAGTCTATCGAAGAGGATGCCGAAAAAGTGTAGTGATCCGGAGTATGTTCGTGATTCCGGTGTCTCTTGGGGATGATTCGAACATATGGCTATGCTTGACTTGGGGGCTTCAATCAACGTCATGCCCTATGCGTTGTTTGAGAACCTAAAGTTGGGACCTTTACAGAGACACTCGGGTGATTATACGGCTTGCCGACGAGATCAAATGCGTACCACTAAGGGGTTGATTGAGGATGTTCTAGTTCGGGTTGGGAAGCTCATTTTTCCTGCAGATTTTTATGTCTTGGAGATGGATACGGATCCTAAGGCTCCCATTACATTAGGGAGACCTTTCATGTCCATTGCTCGTACCAAGTTGGATGTCACTAATGGGTCATTGACTATGGAGTTTGATGGGCAACAAATGGAGTTCAATATCTTTGATGCTATGAAGTACCCTACAGGATGTGCACTCGGTGAACTTCATTGATGTAATGGAGCCCATAGCTTCAAGAGGTATTTGATGTGTGCGGAGGAGATGATGACATGAAATCTGTGTTAGAGAATGCCTTGGAGTATGCCGGGTTAGAGTTTGACATTTCCGATGAGATGAAGGAGGCGGTTATGAGCCTTTCTGAGGATGCCATGTATGTCTCACAACCGAGTTATGGTCGTTCTGATTGGAGATGCCACGGAGAAACCCTTGCCATCGGTTGAGAAGGCACTGTTCTTGAATTGAAGCCCCTTCCCGAGAATTTGAAATATGCTTTCTTGGGTGAAGGGAAGACACTTCTGTGGTGATCTCTAGTGTTACGACGGAGGAGCAAGAGAAGAAATTAGTTGATGTGATCCGGGAGCGGAAAGAAGCGATTGGGTGGACTATTGCACGACATCAAGGGCATAAGTCCTTCTTTATGCACTCACCGGATTTTGCTAGAAGAGGGTGCTAAGCCGGTAAGGCAACCGCAGAGGAGGTTGAACCCACCTATGATGGAGGTGGTGAAGAAGGAAGTTTTGAAGTTGCTGCAGATGGGGATCATATATGCCATATCGAGATAGTGAGTGGGTGAGTCCTACTCAATGTGTAGCCAAGCGGGGTGGAATCACCGTCGTCATCAACCACAAGGGCGAGTTGGTGCCAACCCGGGAGCAAACGGGATGGCGTGTTTGCATTGATCTTCGTCGAGTGAATGAGGTAACTAGGAAAGATCACTTCCCACTCCCATTTATTGATCGAGATGTTGGAAAGGCTTGCGGAAGGGCATACTATTGTTTTCTTGATGGTTATTCCGGTGTATTTTCAAATACCAATTGCACGGGAAGACCAAGAGAAAACCACTTTCACTTGCCCCTTGGCACCTTTGCCTATCGGAGGATGCCCTTTGGTTTATGCAATGCACTGCGACTTTTCAAAGGTGTATGATGAGCATCTTCTCCGATTTTGTGGAAAATTTTATGGAGGTTTTCATGGATGACTTCACTGTCCATGGAGACTCTTTCGACCAATGTCTTGCTCACCTTGCTTTAGTTCTTGACCGATGTGTTGAAACAAATTTGGTTTTAAATTTTGAAAAATGTCACTTTATGGTGGAGCAAGGCATTGTGTTAGGACATGTGGTGTCGAAAAAGGGTATTGAAGTGGATAAAGCAAAAATTGACATTATTTCCACACTTCCTTACCCTACAAATGTGCGTGAAGTGCGGTCGTTCCTTGGTCATGCGGGGTTCTATCGTCGCTTCATAAAAGATTTTTCGAAAATTGCATCACCTCTATGCACCTTGTTGCAAAAAGAGGTGGATTTTAAATTTGATAATAATTGCAAGAAAGCTTTTGATGAGTTGAAGGGTAGGTTGACATCTACTCCTATTATTCAAGCCCCCAATTGGTCTCTACCGTTTGAGATCATGTGTGATGCGAGTGATTATGCTGTGGGGGCAGTTTTGGGTCAAAAAGTGGATCGTGCCTCTCATGTGATTTATTATGCATCTATGACTTTAAATGAGGCACAAAGAAACTACTCCACTACAGAAAAAGAGATGCTAGCGGTGGTCTTTGCATTAGAAAAGTTTAGGTCCTATTTGCTTGGGACCAAAATCATTGTGTACACCGATCATGCTGCCCTTAGGTATTTGATGTCTAAGAAAGAGGCGAAACCGAGACTCATTCGGTGGATCCTTCTGTTGAGTGAATTTGACATAGAAATCAAGGATAAGAAAGGAGCCGAAAACGTTGTGGCCGATCACTTGAGTCGTTTGGTGAGAGAGGATGACAAGCCTTATAAGCAAGCCCCTATTAGGGCGCAGTTTCCTGATGAGGCTTTGTGGGCGGTTAAAGAGGTAATTCCTTGGTATGCGGATCTAGTAAACTTTTTGGTCTCTAATAAATTTCCCCAAGGATTTTCTAAATCCAAGAGAGACAAAATCATGAGTGAGGCTAAATATTATGTGGATGGGATGAACCAAACTTGTGGAAGCATTGCGCCGACCAAATTATTCGTAGGTGTTCCAGGAAAACGAGGCGGCCTCTATCCTAAAGTTACATCACAGTATGCATGCGGTGGTCACTTTGGGGCCAAAAACACCGCTAGGAAAGTGTTAGACAGTGGCTTCTTTTGGCCAAGGTTGTTTATGGATGCCACTTTGCATTTTGTAAGTCTTGTGACCGGTGTCAACGTGTTGGAAATATAGGGACGCCGCGGTGAGATGCCACAAAACATCGTAATTAATTGCGAAATTTTTGATGTGTGGGGAATCGACTTTATGGGTCCGTTCCTATTTCTTTTGGTTTTGTGTACATTTTGCTTGGCAGTGGACTACGTTTCCAAGTGGGTCGAAGCGATCCCTACACGCACCGATGATTCTAAAGTGGTAGTGAGTTTCCTCAAGAGTAATGTTGTGTCTAGATTTGGGATGCCTAGGGCCTTGATTAGTGATAGGGGGACTCATTTTTGTAATAGGATGGTGGAGGCCTTGGTTAAGAAGTATAATATCACGCATAAGGTCTCTACCGCCTATCACCCCCAAACGAATGGCCGGGCGAGGTGTCCAATAGGGAAATTAAATCGATCCTCGAAAAGACCGTAAATCCGAATAGGAAAGATTGGAGTCTTGGCAAGAGGATGCTCTATGGGCTTATAAATGCGGCTTTCTAAAGACACCTATTGGTATGTCCCCATATCGATTAGTGTTTGGGAAGCCATGTCATTTGGCCTCATAAGGAATTAGAGCACAAAGCCTTTTGGGCAATTAAAAAGTTCAACATGAACCTAGTTGGATCCGGTGAGGAGAGGAAATTACAATTGAATGAACTAGATGAGATCCGGAGAGAGGCCTATGAAAATAATCTTTCCTACAAAGAACGAGCAAAAGCGTGGCATGATAAAATGATCTTGAGGAGGGAATTTAAAGTCGGTCAAAAAGTCCTCCTATTTGACTCCCGCTTACGCTTGTTTCCCGGTAAATTGAGATCCCGGTGGACCGGTCCCTATTTGGTGAGGGAGGTATACCCGCATGGTGCGGTCGTGATCGCTAGTCTTTCCGGAGACCAAGAGTTTAAGGTTAATGGGCAAAGGTTGAAGCCCTATTTTGATGGGAGTGATGCTACTGTGGAGGATGTGGAGATGATTGATCTCTACGATCCTAATTATGTTTGAGCCATGTGCTATGCCGGGGGCATTAAACCCGGCATTTGGTCTAGCTAAAGACGGTAAAGAAGGGCGGCTTACCGGGAGGCAACCCGAAATTTTCATTCCGTTGTTATTTTGGTTATTTTTCTATTTTTATTTTTATTTTGTGTAGAATTGGTGCTACTAAAGGTTTGGTGTTGTGGTGGTGTGCAGAAAAACAGTGGAGGAGAGCAAAGATGCGTGCAGTGCGAAAAAAAAAAAAAAAAAAAAAAAGAAAGGCGAAAAAAGGCACAGGCACGACTCGTGGATAAATGCACGACTCGTTGCAAGAACACACGGGTGATCAATTTTGCACGCCTCGTATCACGGCGAAAGGTGGGGAACGACTCGGGCTTAAAAGCACGAGTCGTGCGTTGTTTTTCTCTTAAAAAAAAAAAAAAAAAAAAAAAAATAGAAAATAATTAAATGGGGGGCGTTGCCTGGGGTTCCCACTTCTCCTCCTTCCCCATTACTCCTTTCCCTAATTACCTTTCCCCGATAAAACCCCCAAAACACCAAGCTAGCGCCGCACCCTTCTCCAATCTTCTTCTTCTTCTTTTCTTTTTCTACTCACCTCTCTCTCCTCCATAAACACCACCTCTACCCTCTCCTTACTCCCCATTCGGCCATAACCCCCATTAAAACCGCTCGCCCTCTCTCTGCCCTTACACCCACAAATCACACCCATTAAACCCCAAATTGAACCTTCCCACCATCTCCCTCCATAATTTCGGCCCATATATACTCTTCCCTTCCCTCAATTTCTTCCTTAAAGCCAAGCAATTCAAAGCCCTAGAATGCGATTTTATTGGGTTCTTGGTTCGAAAGCAGAGGAATCATTATTTTGGGATACAAGGTGGAGTTTGGGATTTGGAAAAGCTTATTAAGGTAACCTTTACTTTCTTTCTCTGTGAAATCTTTAATTTCTTGGGGAGCGCTGTGGAGGTTCGGTTGGTATTGACAGGAGAGTTTTTGTTTGAATTGGTGTTGTTTGTTTAATTTTGGTTTCGTGGTTGTGTTGTGGGAATCTTGTTAGTGCATTGCATTGTGTTGGTTGGGAGTGTTTGCATTGTGTGAGTTTTGAATTTGTGTGGATTAAACATGGTAAGAACAAAAGGAAAAGGTGTTGATCCTAATCCTCAGGCCAAGAAACAAAAGCGGTCTGTTTTTTCTTGGGAAGAAGAGCAACCTGATGATTTTATGGGATTAAGGACCTTGAATGAAACCCAGAAAAACAAATGGAGGAACTTGTGTAAAAGGGGACGGGAGATTCAAGTTACAAAATTTTTTGAGCATCCAGGCATTGGAGAAGCTTGGGGTTAATGAATTGGTGATAGAATTGTTGTTGAATGCGGGCTTGGGAGGATTTTTAGGAAAAAGTGCCGCAACCTATAAGCGGTATACTACAGAGTTTCTATCTACTATGGAGAGATACGTGGATGATGAGAATGAGCGGTGTGTGAGTTTTAATTTGAATGATGTTCGCGAGTGATTAAGTATGATGTCGTGAGGGAATTGTTTGGGGTGGAGATGAGTCCGGAGGATGAACCAAAGAAGGACAAGTCGGTGGAGTTTTCTATTTCGAGTCTGGGACCGGAAAGTTTATGCGAGAGACCACATGTGAGGGCAAAGGAGTTCTATCATCCGGCGTGGAGATTCTTGTACAAGGCCTTATCTATGACCTTCTTTGGAAATGGGAGCCGGCCCCGAACAAATGCCACTTCTATTGCCTTCATGCGGTGTGCGGTGTACATTGACAAAATCCCGGATTGGGTTGATTACTTTTTCGGGAGATGTGAGAGTTATTCGGGGCATGCGAGCGGGAATATCCTGTGGGAGGGATGATTACGTTGTTGGTCCTACATTTTGTGAAGAAACCATTGGATTCGGCGGGCTTGATTGGTGGTAGAAATTTTATGACCCACGATTATTTGTTGAGGTATGACGGTGCTTTTTCTAGAGTGGAGGGTCGGTTGATGCGTTGTGGTTGACATATGGTAATGGTTTGAGAATGCGATGTGATAGTGATGCGGTTTTACCCCAAGTGGAAATCGGCCTAGTGGATTGGCGTATGCAGGAGTGGTTGATATCTCCAGAGACGACTTGCTATTGATCGGGGTGAGATACCGAGAGAGCGAGGATGATGATGAGGAGGAGCCGCATGTGGAGAGGCCGGAGCCCGGGAGACGGGGAGACTAGTAGTTCGAGCCGGCGGGATCATTTGGTCAGTGGCATGAGATGCGAGTATATTTAGATGAGCGAGCAACCGGGCACATACGGCCCGATACGACGGATAGAGGAACATATGAGAGGCGAGACTTGCGAGAGAAGAGGAGTTAGCCGAAACGACCGGAGTCGGTTGAGGATGAGATCTCGAGGTGAAGTAGGAGGCGAGCGGCGGTTGGAGGCTTATGTGCGGCGGCTGAGCCGAGAGTTTATGAGCCGGTCCCCATTGAGTACACCGAGATGATGGATGGCGGAAGCGGCACGGAGAGGACAGAGACGCACTGAGAGAGGAGTTCGATTTGGCGAGTCCTCTCGATCTTTTTGGAGTTGCTGGCGTTGATGGTATTCTCCTTTCTCCCTCACGTTTTATTTTCTTTGTTATGATGTTTTTATCACACTGAGGGCATTGTGAGAATGAAGCGTGGGGGAGGGGAGTGATCTATGTTGTACATTCTTTATATAAAAAAAAAAAAAAAAAAAAAAAAATGAGGGGCTAAGCGAAAACCCGAAAGGGCGCTTAGGCAAAAGGTGAGAGTTGAAATTTGTGACATCTTGTATATCATAGGTGAGGAGACATAAGGGAGGTTTGGAGCGAAGGGTAGGTTTGACTATTCTTGGAGTAGGAGGTTTGATTTAGAGGCGGTAGGTTAGAAAATCCTCGTGTTTCTTTTGTTGATATAAGGGGGGTTGGCGTATTTTACGAGGTGAGTCTTTGTTGGGACATTGACTTGGGTTGAGGAAGTAGTAGAGTGAGGATAGCGTGGGGGAAGGGTAGGACATTATATTCCCCCTAGCTTTTTGATTGTGTGGGCCTTAGTTTGGATGACCCGTTTTTGCATAAATGGAGTGGGGATCAAACTAAGGCCATTGATATCGATATTTTTGTTGGAGTGATAAGGAAGCGGATTCGTTTTCCGAGTTTGTTTGGTTGACATCAGCGATTGGGAGTTTAGAGGAGTTAGGAAATCATTTTCCCCCTCGCGCATCTCATTTAGACACAGGTTAGCGAGGATTTAGATATTTACTCGGGGACGAGTAAAAGGTCTAAGCGTGGGGAATTTGATAGGTTGGTTTTTATATATGGTAATTCCTCAATTTTCGTAGACATTTTATAGCAATATGTTTTATATTTTGTATTTATTTTAGTAATATTGCTATATTATGTATCAATGAGGAACAATGTAATAGGGAATTATTGTTAGCATTTTTTTTATGTAAGTTGTTGATGTTGGTTTTGTTGGAGCTTCTGTTATTGCGAGAGGGTATTTGGAAAACTCATTTTCACTCAAAGTCAAGGCAAGGCGGAGTTCTGGAAAGAGGGTTCTCAAGACTGGGACACGACTCGTGGCTGTGTGCACGAGTCGTGCAATTGATCTGTATAGGATGACCAAGATTGCACGAGGCGTGGCACGAGTGGAGAAGAAGTGATGCATCTGTGCACGAGTAGTGCATCTATGCACGACTCGTGGAGGAGTGCACGAGTGGTGGTTACATGCACGAGTCGTGCTCCAGGCGGTTTCGACGTCGGCTTGACGTGGATACGCGTTTTTGGTCTTTGGGAATATTATTTTCTTGTTATTTTCCTTTTTAATTTAGTTTCCTTATTCTTATTAGTTTAGGATTTGTGGTTAAGTATAAATACTAGTTTTCAACAATAGATTAGGGTTGGACGTTCTTGTTTTTGGCAGTTATTATTATTATTAGAGTATTCAGCAGTTTTTTTCATGGAAGCTTAAAAACCTTTGCTTCAGATTTGGATCGTGAACCGTTTGTTAATTCGATTGAGGTATTAATTTCTTTATTTCTAAATTCCTATTCATAGTTTTACTTATTGTTTTAATTGATAAATCTTTTCTAGGGTTTTGAGAACTGATCACTTTCTTTTCCCTTGTAATTGATTTAATGCTAGTTTAATCGTAAGTACGTAATCGGATTAGGATTTTACATAAGTAGCATCTTTGAGATTTATGCACGTGTCGTGGTAAATTAAAAAGGGGTAAAACTAGGTTTTGATCTATTTGCAAAAGAATAGTGAAATTCTTGATCTTAATTTCTTAGAGCTTTATCAATCAATATTGTGAATCTAGGCATGTCGATTAGGTTTAGGTATTGATTAGGGAAGTAGGTGAGTGTGTCACTGCTTATAACCATTAATAAGAAAGAAATAGGAATTGAAATATATTCCGGATCAAGTGAATAGGGAGGAAGAAAAAGAAATTGTACCGATGATATTGAATTGATAAACGGGGACGGAAACAAATCTGAAGTGTTTGCCTTTAATCGTTTTACAACTTAGTTTTCTTAATTTCTGTTTTAGGAATTTAATAAAATAAATTTTAAACCCCCAATCTTGTCAAGTGACAATTGTGCAATCGAATAACCGTTCTTCAGTGGATCGACCCTGGACTTGTCCTAGCTGCAGTTTTTGTAGCCAAGTATAGTCTTGGTATTTAATTTGTAGGCGTGCGACTTTAGACCTATCAGATGTTGAACTCCATGACCTGCTCATCGAACTCCATAGACAACGAACCATTGGCCACATCCAACTTGGTTCTAGCTGTAGACATGAAAGGCCTTCCAAGAAGAATGGGGGCCTTAGGATCAGAATCCATATCCAACACGTAAAAGTCAGCCGGAAAAATCATCTTACCAACCCGGACGAGAACATCCTCTACTAACCCCTTCGGATAAGCGTTGGACCGGTCAGCCAGCTGTATAATTACCCGGGTGTCTTGCAATGGCCCCAATTTTAGGTTCTCAAACAATGTGTAAGGCATCACATTGATTGAAGCCCCCAAATCGAGCATTGCCTTGTGCTCCGATGAATCCCCTAGAGAAATAGGGATCACAAACATTCCGGATCATTACACTTCTTAGGCGGCTTCCTCGATAAACGGCGAAACATGCTCATGAACCTTAGCCTTTTTCGACTCCTCAACCTCTGGTCTCTCTTAGTGGTACACGGCTCCTTCGAAACTTGGCATACCTCGGGACGGTGCGAAGAAGGTCTAGGAACGGAATGTTCACCTCAAGTCTCTTGAAAGTATCAAAAATTGCCTTGTCAGGCTCCGGTTTCCTTGACTCTCTCAAGGCTTGAGGAAACGGCACATCTAGCTCTACTACTGGTGGCACTGACTCAGATGCAGTACCTTTCTCTTCCACGACTTTTTCTGTCGGCTCGGTCTTCTCAACCTCTAACTTCGGTTCCTCGTTGATCACTGTGTCTATCAACTTTTTACCACTCCTCAGTGTTACAGCACTCACATTTTTCTGATTCGGATTCGGTTCTGTCCTTGATGGTAACTTTCCCGAATTCTGAGCCTCCAATCTACCGGCGGCATACGCATGTCTGCCCCATCTGTCTCTCCAGACCACTTAAGACTACGTATGAGTCCTCTGCGTGCTTTGCTATGACGGCTGGATAATGTGCTCATACTCTGAGCAAGAGTACGGAACATATCTTCGTGGACATCCTGCGGTGACTGCTGTGCTGCTCTGCTTCTGGCTGAACTATTATTCTTCTTGTGCTGAAGCTATTCTTCTTCTTGGCTGCTTTGTGGCTGCATGCGGCCTAAGCTATATTGGCTGCTGAGCCGGCGAGAAAACCCCGCGGATTACCAGGCGATTACCGAATTGCGGCTGCTTGTGCCCCATTCGGATTAGACAGCGAACCCAGGGTGATTCTTCCAGTTCGGGTTGTAAGTATTCTGTCTCTGGCCTCCGAAACCCACTGCATTCACATCTTCATACTCACCCGTTTGTAAAGTCGGACACGAATCCGTCGGATGAGTCACATCGTAACAAATACCACATTGCTTCGGCGTGTTTGTCCTAGCATCATTGCTTTCATCATACTTTTGATGTCCTCGACATCGATTTTAAGTTGATCCGCCACCCGCTCTTGGACCCAGCTGCATTAACCTTGCACGACACTTGACCTCAAACCATGTGTCCGGGTACTCTTCGCGAGCTCCTCCAATAATTTCTGAGCTTCCGCAGTAGTCTTATTCAGTATGCTACCCCCACATGAAGAGTCAACCATTCGCTTGTCCTGATCAGTAAGCCCTCAGTGGAAATACATAATCGGTTGATCAGCATCATACCGTGGTAGGGACAACTCAGTGAGTGTATGAAATCTGTTGAAGTAATCGTAGAATGATTCATCCCCCTTCTGCTCCATATTGCTTATGTCCTTTTCATCACATTGATTTGATTCATGGGAAGAACTCATCCAAGAAAGCCTCATTTAACATCTGCCGGTGGTATCTTTGTTCGGGGCAGTGGTAGTACCATACATTGGCCTGTCCTTCAATGTGAATGAGAAAGCTCGGAGCGAAAGCTGCTCGGTGGGAGATCCGAAGGCTTCATGCTGTTGCATACTTGCACAAATTGGGAAACATGCCTTGATTCGGGTTTCACGGGTAGCCCAGCTGAAGCTAGGCAATTGATTTAGAAGCCCCGGGTTTCAACTCAAATGTGACTCCCGCTGGCAATGCAGGAAAAGTAACTGCCTACGGTTGCTCCGTCCAGTTTGGAGCAGTTTTCTCTCTAAGTGTCTGAGCTGCTCTATCCCCCATCTCTGTCTCCCAACTATTATAGTTCAACCTCCTGTTTGCTTTACGTCCTTTCCTGAAAGAACGTTCAATTTCTGTATCAAGAGGCACAAGTAAATCGTTAGTAAAACGGGTGTGAACCATGCACGGTTACACACCACAAGAGAGCAGGGTATATCACTTAGCAGATAACACAAATACTAAAATAAAAATAAATAAAAAGAAAAAGAAATAGATTAAGAACAGAATATGATCGTACACAATTACACCGTTCCCCGGCAACGGCGTCAAAAATTTGGTAGGTAAATCGCACACCTACTAAATTACTACAAGGACTCCAAATAATGTAGATAGTGAAAGTCCAGGATCGAACTCAGGGAACAGTATTGTACACGATCAAGTCACGCACACAAATGGGGGGTTTTTGTTTGTTGAATAATTATAATCCTACGACGGGAATTAAAATCTAAGTTATGAATAATAATGTAAACGAACACTTTGGATATGCAAAATTATCCCCGTCTATCAATCAATATCACCGGAATGATTCTTTCTTTCTTCTCCCTAATTACTTGATCACAAGATGTAAAATCTTTATCTCTTCTTTGTTAATAATTACTAGCGGCGACACGCTCAACTAATAATCCTAATCAATACCAAAACCTAGCCGACACGGTCAAGATTCAAAGTATTAATCGATGAAAGATTTAAGAGATTAAGATCAAGAAATTAACCTATTATTATTTCAAATAGAATCAAAGCCAATTTTACTTTAATTACAATCCAAGATGAAACATTCAAGAATTGCAAAAGTGCTACAATGATAACCCTAGTCCGACACGATACAAGGGAGATCTAGCAATAATCAATTAATAGGATAAAGGGATTGATCAATTTCTCAAAACTCTAGAAATCGATTTGAAATTAAGAACAAGTAAAATTGCAATTAGGAGAGAGTAATCAAAAGAAATCAAACCTCAATTGAAAGTAAAGATGGTTCAAAAGTTACAAATCCAAAGCCAAAGAACTTAGCCTTCCATGGAGATTCAAAGCTTCAATATTGTTTTTGAAAAGCTAATGAAAGATAAGATAACCTAAAATACTGATAGGAATTAGTATTTATACTTCCTCCCTAAACCCTAGCTAAAAAGGAAAAGAAAATAAATTAAAAATAAAGAAAATTGCAAAAATTACGTCATTCCAGCGATCAGGGCACGACTCGTCCCTAGGGTCACGAGTCGTCCCTTGGTCTTCCTTCAATGGGGACGAGTCGTGATGTGGGGACGACTCGTCCCGATCTGCAGCCCTCTCGATCTGGCGTCCCCCTTTGGGGAATAGTTGGGCCAAGGGGACGACTCGTCCACGAACTAAAATCACTGATTTCTTCACATTTTCTCTTCAGTCCTTGGCTCGCTTCCGAACCACCTTGGCTTGACTTCCATGGAGTAACTTTGATGAACTTTGAGCAACACTTGAGGACCAAAAACACTTACATCCAAAGACTATCTAAGAATTCTCTCAATTTACATCTTTTATCTCAAAATCCTCACAATACATAGTATCACTCAAAAGACATCAAACCAAGCAAATTACATGGAAATAACACAAAATAATACCGGAAAACATAGGAATTACATAGAACAAATCCGTGCTATCAGATGGCTTGCACATCCGTCTCATTCTCATCCAACTGTGGCGGATCTTCCTTAAGAAACCTCGCCAAGTTCAAGGTAGTAAAAAAAAATAGCATCTTTTGTTGCCAACGTTTAAAGTCTTGGCCAACAAACTTTTTCGGTTTCTCACCATGGTAATTCGGAACAGTTTGGACAACCACCCTTTGAGGGTTGGTTTCCACACGAAGCGCTTCCTCCACACGAGGATTCTCGGAATTGTTCCCAGCATTGGTTCTCAATTGTTCGATTGAGTAGCCATCTGAAACGAAACAGAAGATTTTAGTTCACTATTTTAAAAAGTTTTCCTTCCAACGAAGAGACGAGAAATTTGTCTTAAGATTGTTGGAATAACTATTACAAAATCTGCTGGAAATTACAGAAAACTAATTAAAACAGAAATAGAAAAGAAAAGAGAAGAAAAATGGATTGTCGAAGTTGTCCGAGTCGTGTGAAATCACACTCTCATTAAGACAAATTTCGCCCCCTCACCACGTTGTGCTTGAGATTGAACAGGACGATTGTCTCCCAGGATGAAACGAATTGACCGGACGGTGGTTGCACAATAGTACCTCCGGCGAACTGAAGTTGGATGCTTGGACAATATCACTACGGATGCAATGCAGGAGGCTAACGGAAAGAGTTGTTTAATATGCAACGAAAATAGAGTTGAGAGGATTTCTGGAAAAAATGTGTATCTCTTTTGGTGTGTTCTTGCACTTGTATATCTCCCAATTGAAGCAAAACTGCCCGAAAATTAAAACAAGATTTTAATTTTCGTAATCAATGCGTTTATTGAATTAAATTGCAATTAATCGACAGTTACAGAGGCTTTTGAAATCATCAGGAGCGCAGCTGCTGGTGCCCAGGCGCCCGCCTCGAACTCAGCCAGGCGCCCGCCTCGGAGTGGTTCAACGGGCGACTTCCATCGCCTCCAAAGCGGCCGCGTCAGCCTGGTTCAGGCGCCCGCCTCACGAGCAGCCTTGGCGCTAGTTTACAGTGGGTCAAATTTGGAAAAAAAATGCAAAAAGTGGGCTCGCGCGAGTAGTCCAATTTGGAGCTACATTCGTGTCCGCAGGACGCGCATGAGTTCGGTAGCTCGAAGCCTATTCCGGTCCATGTTTTGCACCCCCTTGCGCACCTCTGCGCGAGAGAGAGCCTCTATGTACCACAATCTTACTCCCTACTAAAGTGTAGGAGTATATAAACTCATCTCCTTTTACATTGCTTTTCAATGTGGGATAACAACATTTCCCACTTCCAACCCATTTACTTTGAGCCTTAATATCTCATTCATCCCTCAACCATTTTGGACAAATGAATATATGATTTCAATGTACTCATGGAGTAGAACACAATCCAACAATTAATTTGGTCATTTAACAAACAACCCATTTAGGAAATAATACATTATTTCCTTCAAACACACATATATTTCCAACAATCCAGATCACCTGTATCACTTTTATATGTATCACATTGTTTATCACATGTGATTCAACGTTATATATACTCCCTCCGTCCCATATATTTATATACTTTTGAGTTTTTCACGGAAATTAAGGAGGAATTATTATATTGAAAGTGTTGTGAGTGTGAAAATAAAATAGGAGAGAGAATGAGTGGAGAGAATAGTAAATTATAATGGTGATGTGAGTATTAAAATAATGTAGGAGAGAGAATGAGTGGAGGGAATAGTAAAGATTCCTTTCCATTTTAGAAAAGTTATATATTATTGTGGAACGCCCAAAAAGGAAAGTTTATATATTATCATGGAACGGAGGGAGTAAATGATAATGTCAAGATGATGTCAATCATTATAACTTATAACAATTGTATCACCTATGATAAACAATGTGATATACAAAAGTGATACATACATGTAATTTTGTCTCGTATTTTGGGCCAATTCTGAACCATATCCAATCGTCAATATCTTATCTGATCCCACCTCCTATTTTTAACAACTGTTAAGTTCGTACATATTGTATACTATTTTTCTAACGAAAAAGGGACCAATTTGAAAGAAATGACAATTTTAGAGCTATATCACATTTTCGAATTCGAGGGGTAGTTTTACTACATATTGATATAGAAGTCGGGTGAGGTGGACAGTCAAAATACAAAACGAGTTGAAGAATCAGACGAGATGCACAAAGCCGAGCAAGTTGTCTTAAATCTCTTTAATAAACTCTTAAATGTGAACCGCTAAAAAGAAAATAAAGAGAAAACATCCCCACGAGGATGCACATCGACAATGATGTAAGAAATGGTAAGAGAAATTTCGTGTTTGAGTGGTGGAGGAGTAGATTGGTGACAAGTGTTTAATTTCTGTTGGATATGCTCTTTTTCATGCCAATTACCGATTTAGTGTCTATGATTAGACTTGAGTTTACCCGTCTATAGATATGGGGGAATGACACTACAATTAGAGCATAAGTACCGATACATATTATTAAAAAGAGTTGGTTTTATAAAAAAATATTTTTTTTTAATTTTAAGGAAAAATCATTTTTACAATGATACTTAATAATACATGAACTGACACTCTTTTTCACATGTACTTTTTTATACTAACACCGACACCTTTTTATCTTACACTGGAACTCTTTTATATTGACACTTAATAATGCATGCACTGACACTATTCACACTGACATTCTTTTACACTAACACTGACACTAAATAATACATAAACTGACACTCTTTACACTGACAATTTTTAACACTAACACTGACATTTTTTTACATTGTCACTTAATAATAGATGCACTGGTGCTATGGATTGCAATTTGACCGAATTCGATTAGAATCGAAGGCGATTCGATCTGAAAAATTAGGGTTTGGCTTGCAATTCTTAAAATCCGATCAGGTTCGGATCACGATGCTGATCTGACAGAAACCTGCACCGACCCGAACCATATCGTTTCGACTGAAATTCGACCCGACCCGACCCATAAATAAAAGGTTAATCTAAAAGATAAATAAAATATATTTAACATTTTCCTAAATTTTATTTCTTTATTTGTGTTTGTAAGTGAGATTTTGAATTATTTTTTATGGAATATTAAATATTGTGATTAAAAATAAATTTTACTCAATCATATTTGAGCTAAAAAATAGACTTTTAGTATAATTCGGGTCGAATCAGGTCGGCCGCGAGATTTTAAGTTTTCAGGCCGGATCGGGTTCGAATCGACAAAATTAAGATTCAGATCGGGTTCGGATAAATATCGATTCAAATTCGACCCGTTGCCATCCCTACCTGGTACTCTTTACGCTGACATTTTGTTACACTAAACACTAACACTTTTTTACATTGAAACTTAATATACATGCACTGCACTGATACTTTTTACATTTGTATTTTTTTTTAACAAACACCGACAATAGAGGGAAAAATAAAATACGTTTTTTTTTATTAAGATTTTGGCTATTAAAAAAACAAAATAGAAAAAAAGCTGAAAACTTTAGCAGTTTTTCCTCGAAAGTCAATCCAAATACAGTGGACCCACATCCGCCTCGGCGCCACGATAGATTGTTTTCCTTCCGTGCATTCGAATGCATCAATGATTGTTACCGGATCGTTATCAGAAAACAGCAAGCAAGGGTCCCCATTGTAATTTTCTTCAAAGTCGAGGCCATACCTGTAACTCCAAGCTCTCCTCTTTCCCTATAAAATTAAATGTGTCCGCATCAGGCCCATGAATCAAACCAACTCTTCTGCTAGATTTCTCTCTGAATTATTTAGCGTTTCCAAGATCTTTTCCTCCATCTTTCCACCACGAATCGCGCCGCCGTAGGTATATTCTGGAATCTGCATTGATGAATCTGTGTTTATGTTGCGTCTTTTTGATCTACAGATTGTATGCCAATTTAAGCTCGAATCTGATATTACCTTGCATTTAGGAACAGCTGATTAATTTCTCGATTGAATGTATTATTTATGAATGTGTTAATGAATAATTGATGATCTTGTTTTTGATCTGATTGAGGAATCGATTTTGAATTGAATTTGAGCTTAACGTATAAGCACTGTAGAGAGATGATTAGTTCATGTTTTGTTTTTTTTTTTTTTGAGTGAGCAAAGCTGCTTGATATGATATGCAATTTCTCGATTGAATGTATTATTTATGAATGTGTTAATGGATAATTGATGATCTTGTTTTTTATCCGATTGAGGACTCGATTTTGAATTGAATTTGAGCTTAACGTATAAGTACTGTAGAGAGATGATTAGTTCATGTTTTTTTTTTGAGTGAGCAAAGCTGCTTGATATGATATGCAATACTCGTGATTCATTTTCACATACATAAAAAATAATGTAACATGGAATGAAATGATTTTGTTGCAAAATAAGGGGTGGAAGCAACTCAACTGACAGCTAACCTGTCGAAGTTCTATTAATGAGTTGTTTTTTCGGACTTTTGAACCATGAAATACACGAGTGCTATTGAGTTAAGTTAAGTTGATATGATATTTCTATTTGTCGTGTGTGATACTGGAATTTGATTCTTGTCTTTGGTGAATTAGATTGAAGTTTAGATGAGGAAGGGGGGGGGGGAGAAGTAGCGATACCATGATCGACTCTAGTTAATGTCAAAATAATTACACAGATACATATGCTAATAGGAAAATAGGAAAATCAAAAGCTGGATTGGCATTGATGACTGTACTAAGTGCCCAAACCTTAGATTTGATCAATGAAAGCGCATAGGTTGAAAGGCTAATGACTGCATTTGATTATGTTTATTCCAAAAGCTTGTATTTAAATCTCCAATGGACCCAGTCTAATCTTAAACATTATTACATACATGATAAAAATGGGACCCCAAGCATAATTATTGCAAGCTTCATTTGTACACGATCAGACTTAGATGTGCTTAAGAAATGAAAAATAGGGGTGTGATTGGATGCTCAGTAAGATCTGCCATTTTGCCTTCCCTTGTGGCTGAGGTTCCCTAAATTTGGAATATCATTTCTTCATGACATGTCAAAAAGCTCGTTTCATGCTTTGAGTTTCCTTTATATGAAGACGTTTTCTTAACTTAGATGATCCACTAAAATAACATGTTTTACTTCAGCTTGCAATTTTTGTGAAATAATTATTTTGTTTAAAAGGCATTGACCTATAATTTGCCACACTTAACACGAGGACTGGAGCAGCATGATGAATAATTTTTAATGAACAATAAAATCTCGGTTTTTGTGCTCTCTGCACAAAACTATGCGTGAATATTTGCGATTCCTTTTTCTTCTCTATCGTGTTTTCTAGGTTAAATTTTGTAGTATTATTCTTGTTTAGACCCTTCTTCTTGCACGTACCATCAAGGCAGTCTAAAAGCTGAGACTTGAACCATCTTTAGTTGCATGGGCAAGGCTTCCACATGTTGCAAATAACTCTTCTAAATTTTGATTTGATTACAGTTGGTACTAAAATTTTGTTTTTCCATTTGTCTGTTTATCTATCTGTTAACAGCAATTAAGTTCGTATTTGCACATTGGAAGTATAGCCCATGGGGTCTAAAGGCGTGGATGATCTTATGGAGGTTTCATCAGGGGTTCATTTTTCTGGATTTCACATGAATGGATTGCAGCCAAGAAATTTAGAGGTGGAGCAACCGACTTCCGTGGGTGAAAATGTGCATCGGCAGCCATTTGTCATAGGTATGTAAAGCATGGATATACTCAGTCTCAAACTAAATTGAGGTAGTCATTCTTTCAGGATACATGAAATGCTTATCCAAAACTGGGCGTAGTTGTTTGTTAATCCTTCAATTCTATATTATTATTTTTTTGATAAAAAGGAAGATTTATTAGAAGGGAGAATAAGGAACAAATTGCAGAGGGCAGAGGACAAGATGTCCTCATTAAAATAAAACTAGAAAAAATAAGAGAAAAGAAAAGAGGAAAAATTACAAATTAGTCTAACAAACTACAAAAGCCAGACTAAAGTAAAGCAGCTCTCCAATCTCTACACAAGTCTGTCATAGATAATCCTTGATAAGCTCCCATAACCGATGCCCACAAGGAAGCAAGATATGCAATCCTCTCCTTGAGAAGAAGAAAAGATAAAGATCTATTCTTGAAAATTCTATCAATTCGTTCCAACCATATACACCACAACGTCTCAATGACTAACTGGGACAAGACTTGTGTAGTTGAGTCTGAGACTTCATCCAAACATGAATGGGGTGTTGTCAGATTTGATGGTTACACTTCAGCGACCCTAGCATTTGTGAAAAATGATTATGAGGTGTTTCTGTAAAGGGCACAATGGAGGGTTGCGCCACCTCGACCTCTGTGTCAATCAAGTGACCAACCTGTTAAATTTGAAACTTTTCACTTCCATGATTTTTTTGGGATTGATTTGTGTGCATGTCTGTCTTTGTGTGTGTGTGTGTGTGTGTGTGTGTTTGGTTGTGGTGGGTAAGTAAAAAGGAAAAAGAAAGGTGTTACTACATGTTGTGCTTGAGATCTGCATAGAACTTCACCAAAGTATGATTGTTGACACCGGAGACTGGGCCATTCTTGAATATTTGATTTGTTTCAGAGACTAGACCATATGGAATTATCAAACTCTATATCACCTGCAATGGAAAACTCCATTGTCCAAGTTTATGAACTTCAGCTTATATAACTGTGAAGAATGAGCAAATATTATTTGCTCCCTTATTGGCGTAACTCGTTTGTTACTCGTACGATATCTCTTGGCTTACTGAGTTGGTGAAGCTTTTACGGTGGTAGAGCGTCCTCTTCTACATATCATCACTACACTGTGTTTCTTTGGGTATAACCATTGTCATGGGTGGCTAGCAGATGAAATTGTGTTGCCAAGATGTGTCATATATGGAGTAGTTAGTGGTGTGGGGGACAGGAAAATAATTCTTTTGATTGATGTGAGTTGGAAGGTAGCTTTAATTTTACTCTAGGTTTTGTGTAGTTACTCCCATTTTCTCTCTTTGACCCCATGCATGACAAAGGCAGATTCGTTGATTTTAGTGATTCTCAAGTAACAGAGAGACCACTTGCCCACTCCCAGTTACTGTCATCCTCCTGTTTCATAAGCACTTGTTTGATTTGTGTCTATTTTTTTCCCATGCCCTGCCTTTCTTCTTATTAAGTATTTTTATCAACCAGGGGTTTCTGGAGGTGCTGCATCCGGCAAGACTACAGTTTGTGATATGATTATTGAACAGCTTCATGATCAACGTGTTGTACTTGTCAACCAGGTAATTCTTCCCTTGTGCTTGTATAAAACATTTTCTCTCATTTCCTTCTGTGAACAAAGTATGATTAAGAACCTGCCAGAAAATTTTTGTATGCTTCTCATTAATAGTTTATTCCCTTCTATATTTTTTTAAAGGAATTTTATCGTTTGACCACCTTTCTTTTTCCTTTTTACTTGGTTCACCAATATGGGGGAGATGGGGTGTACGTCTGTATCCTTTACGCAGAAATACATGCACAATTGGTAGCTGAATTTCCTAACAGACTATGCTGATTTTCCCAGGTCTATTGGTGGGATTTCATCTACTTTACGAGTATATGCATGTCTGTCTTGGAACAAAAGTTCACTCTAAATTTCAGTTCAACTGTTCAATGCCCCCTTTGCATCTTTCAATGTTCCTTTCCGATTAATACATTCTCTAACATAAATGATTTGGCAGGATTCCTTCTATCATAGTTTGACTTCTGAGGAACGTAAAAGGGTCCACGAATACAACTTTGATCATCCTGGTGAGCTTTTGAATCTTATATTTTCATACACTTGCAGAATTGTACATGGATCATGAATACTCTCTCTTTGCATCTCCTTCTAAAACTAATTTCTCTCTTAGTCCAAGAGAGTTTAGTGGTTTGTTGCTGGTAAAACTCCAAATTCATAAAAGATAAAACTATGCTTCCAAAATTTCTTTCAAGCATTAATAATTCTGATTCGGTCGACTAGGACAGTTAAAGTTATCAAAGTCCCATAATTAATGTCTCACTTTACTTTTTGCTCCATCCCAAAATAAATGTCGCATTTCTAAATCAGGAAAGAGTCGTAGTGCAATATTTATCATTGTACATGCATTGTATAACTTAAAAATGTTGAGAAGTCAACTGCGACATTTGTTTTGGGACGAAGGGAGTATAACTTAGTCTATTCCTGAAACTAGCCATCCTTGAATGACAAGACCAGAATAAGGCAGTAACAAATGCATACTTACTGAAGGGCCGTAAGCAATCAAATCAATGCCGAATTTCCCACTGCTAAAATGAACCAAAAATTGCAGACCCCATTGCTTGTGTTGGTGAACTCTGCCTAGTGATTTAACTTAAAGATAAGATATGAAATATAGTGTAATGGGAAATGTCACAAGTTGCAACTTATTTGTCTTTTTGGTTTAGGGTGCTTCTTTAATATTATCCTGATGAGAAATGAAAGCTGCAATGTTGCTTTTTCGGTTTCTGATTTGTGAATCTCTTGAATCTCCATGACTCCACTTACTTTAAGCAGAAGATTATTACATCATGATCATATTCCTTATAGATGAAAAAATTTGCCACGTCAAATCAGAGTTTGTTACGAAAGAACAGAAAAATGCTACGGTCGTAGCAGTAAACCTTGGCCATTTTGTCATATTGGGTCTCTGTTGTATCTTTTGACCATCTTGTAAATATCACTGAGCTGATAAGTTGTTGAATTTCGAGTCAATGTTCGTTTAATTATACTCAATCTTTCGTCTTTATATCTTTCTATAGCTCCCTTGGAGAGATATGTTCTGTTCTGGTAATGTTTTTGAAGCTGGCTCAGTGAAGTTCTATGACTAGCAATAATTACCTTTAGTGTTCCGATTGTTAATTGTCAAGAGCTAATTGCTTCTTGCTTCGTTTTCAATGTGAAATCTTACTTTTCAGATGCATTTGACACGGAGCAGCTCTTAAAGGCAATGGAACTATTGAAGCATGGGCAAGCAGTAGATATTCCTAAATATGACTTTAAGACCTATGAAAACGTCCTTCCAGCTAGAAGGGTAAAATATTTCTGTTAGCTTTAGCTAAAGAATTGATGAACTTGCTCTTGTTATCACATGTGCAATATAGTTATTGTCTTCTCTCTGAGATGTCCAATGTTGAATGTACGAATATAAACTCTTCTGCAGCATGCAGTCCCCATCATTTCATGGTACTATTACTCCTGCATTTCCGTCCCATTCGTTGAGTTTTTTTCTTCATTATCTATATCCTCAAGTATCCTTCAATTTCAATCTTATATGCTGCATCTTCCACTCTTTCTCCCTCTGCTGCTTCTTCATGAAGATGCTGTTATTTTCTTCCCCATTCCTCAGTATGTTCTACAACTCTGTTATGCACCATAAAATCACAGACCTTTTTTTATGCTAGAAAGTTGTAGTTTATACCATTCTTTCCTTTTCTCATCTATACTATGAAACTTTTAACAGGTTAACCCTTCTGATGTGATAATTTTGGAAGGCATACTCATTTTCCATGATCCTCGTGTTCGAGATTTGATGAATATGAAGATTTTTGTTGATACAGGTTTGTTTCATCCCTTAAGTATGTTTTCCTTTGCTTAATTTAGTGTCTATCATCTGAACTGGTGGGTCTCTGTGTCAGTACTTTGTTTTTGTACATAAGTTAGGCGCCAACATTTTTGAGGAAGATATCTTATTTATTAAAAAAACCTGTCTTCTTTCTGTAGTAGAGCAGTTCTTAGGATCTTGAATTGATTTTATGAGGTTCGGAGTGAGCAAAACTACTGACTTGTTCAAAATGGATGTGTTAGTGCTGTGATAAAGATGTTCATTCAGCGCTGCAAGCGTGGAAATAGATGTCTGGCTACTAGAGGAGGTCTTATCTATTCAGTATTTTAAACAGTGAATAGATTCAGCAGTATAGTTTCAGTGTAGTTAGGATTAAATGAATAATTTTGAATAACAATATCTGGCAATTTGATCTGTGAATGTTCATTGTAATTGACATACTGCCCCTTTTTCATCATTCCAGTTACATAAAATAATTCACTGAAGAAAATGTGAAATGTTTGAAATGGTCGATGAAGTAGAAATTCACAGTGAAAAAGTATACCACCTTTAATCATGTGTTTGATACAAAAACTGTTTCAAATCTCAGAGTTATCCCCCACCCCCGCCCCAGAAAAAAAGAAAAAACTAGATAGTTCTTTTCTTTTACGTCATCAGAAATTCCCAAAAATGATTAACTGTATACTCTTGACTGCCATGAGAATTCAAGTTGTTGAAGATCTCAGGTTCCGCCTTTTGCTGGTTAGCAGTCTCATGACAGATGAGACGTGCCACAGACACTTATGGTGAATTCATTACACTGCACACATTCTCTCTCTCCATTCATCTTGCAGTGGAGCTTAACAATTTAGTGAACAGTTGATGGTGTTGTTACCTGGCCTCGTGAAATTTTACGTTTTGCTGAACTGCTGTACATGTTACGCTAATATTCCTTTGTTAATTTCCTTGTTTTAATACCTAGTTTCTCCCCTCATACATATATATGTCTTCAATATTTAACTTTTTCAGTGCAGATGCTGATGTGCGATTGGCAAGGAGAATAAGGCGTGATACAGCTGAAAAGGGAAGAGATATTGGTATGGTACTTGATCAGGTTAGTGGATGTTTCTTTTCATTTTTCGGTGCTTTTCATTTTTGATATGTTTGACACAACCGTTAAATTTGAAGCACAAAGCTAGGTTAGTTTGCTGTTGACTGATTCGTAAAAGCAATAATGATAATGGGAATCGCGTTGCTGTTAGGTAATCATACATCATTTCTGGAATTTGATGATTGTCCAAGTGAGGCATATAAATTCATATAAATTGCATTTGCTTGTTTAACGTTATTTTCATTTAGTTTGATTTAAGCTACTTTAGGAGCAGAGTCCTTATATACTGTGAAGCAAGGAGTAAGTGGTACATAGCTTGGCTCCATATGGTTTCATTGTGATCCATGTAAAATAGATTTTTAAAAGCCGGGATGACTTATAATTTCGAATATCCAGCTTACTCAATCCTTCTCATGCTTACATTCTTCTTTTTGCTCCACATAAAAACTGAACAAAACTCGGCCAGAGTCACTTTGGTCGGCTATAAATTCCCTTCCATTTTTCTAATCTAATTTTTTTGGGGCTTTGACCAATAAACCCCTCGGCCAAATGAAATCGACCAATAAAGACAGACATTTTCAAAACTCGCCAATAAGTCCCTGCTAAAAATGGGGACAAAAATACCTCTAACTGCAATTCCCGCACGTACCAACGCCTTATGCGCTTGATGGGTGAAGATTAGGATCCGCTGCTTCGCACTCCCTATGCATTCTCCCTCCCTCTTTCTCTCTATTCCTTTTTTTTCTCAGTTAATAAAAACACCAAAAACTGTGAAATTTGCCCTATAGTTGTTCTAAAAGAATGACATAAATAACTGTGAAATACACATCACAGTTATTTCACAAACAATGCATGAGGATGAACAACCGTGAAAACCTATAAAACATTAATGTGAAATAGAATTCTCAGTTTATAACATAAACCAACACAGTTATAATATAAACCAATTCTATTTCACAGTTATTTAAATAACTGTGAAATAGAATTCACAGTTATTTACACCAAAACTTGTGTCCAAGTTTCATGAGAAATATTAGTTGTTCACCAAACTCTAACCAAAATAACTGTGAAATACACATCACAGTTCAAAAATTTATCAGTTGTTTAAGCAAAATAACTGTGAAATACACATCACAGTTATTTCACAAACAATGCATGAGGATGAACAACTGTGAAAACCTATAAAACATTAATGTGAAATAGAATTCTCAGTTTATAACATAAACTAATTCTATTTCACAGTTATTTAAATAACTGTGAAATAGAAATCACATCTATTTACACCAAAACTTGTGTCCAAGTTTCATGAAAAATATTAGTTGTTCACCAAACTCTAACCAAAATAACTGTGAAATACACCTCACAATTCAAAAATTTATCAGTTGTTTAAGCAATATAACTGTGAAATACACATCACAGTTATTTCACAAACACATACACAATATTTCCAACTAAAAACGAGTTAAATGGATTTATTAATACTACACAGTAATATGAATTGATTAGAATGAGAGAAGAAAAGAGGAACTTACAAGAATATGAAGCTTTTCATCAAACAAAGACGAGACATTATCCATCAAATTCTCACGTTCGATTCGTGAAGACACATCGCAGACTGAACCAGACACTTCAAACCCTAAATTCTCCCAACCCCGAGCATTCTTTTAGCTCAGCTTCATTTCGAGCACAAGTGTGCATTGCCGTACCCAGTCCCGCCAATTCCTCCACTATTGCATACCTGTGAATACAAATACCCAAATCATGTCAGAAATTAGGGTTCTTCCGGCATTGATCAGGAATAGGAGAGGGTGGGGGAGGATTGGGACCCGATGCCTCTGATGCCGCCGGTAACTAGCGCCGTCATTCCCTGAAGAGACCATCTGCTGGGATTTCGGGTGGGATATGCCGTCATTTTTGAAATACGCTATCAGTTTGTTTTTGATATTATTCAATTTATGGCGTGGTTAGATTACTTTAATACAAAGTATGAGAAAACATGTTGAGGAAGAATTGCAATGGGATATTTTTGTCCACATTATTAGCAGGGACTTATTGGCGAGTTTCAAAAATGTCTGTTTTTATTGGTAAATTTCACCCCATCTCAAGGTCTTATTGGTAAAAACCCCTTTTTTGGGTTTTTTTTTTTAATCTAATTTGTTTGATATTCATGATTTCTTTTTCTTGGTCCTATTATCTCTTATTTGCATTTATCTTTCTAATTGAGAAGTTCAACCTTTGTGCAGTACTCTAAGTTTGTGAAGCCAGCTTTTGATGACTTTATCCTTCCAACAAAAAAGTATGCTGATATAATCATTCCCCGTGGAGGAGACAACCATGTAGCTATTGATTTGATTGTCCAGCATATTCGGACAAAACTTGGTCAACACGACCTTTGTAAAATATATCCTAATTTATATGTTATTCACTCCACTTTCCAGGTACCCATTTCATCTAGTTGATTCACAGTTTAGTAGTCTACTCAATTATTTGCTGAGGTTGATTTTGTGGCTTATTTTTTCGTTTCTTATGGGTTCATTGTCATTGTCTAAATTTATCTTATTCTTGGTTACTGTTTCTTGTTTTCATGCAGATACGTGGTATGCACACACTTATCCGTGATGCTCAAATAACAAAACACGACTTTGTATTTTATGCTGATAGGTTGATTCGTTTGGTAAGTGCTTGTTGGTCTGGGAAGTCTTTGGAGAACATATAATCTGCTTGTCGAATGTTGTTATGTTTACTCATCCCGTATGCTCCATCTCAAGCAGGTTGTTGAGCATGGTCTGGGACATTTGCCATTTACAGAAAAGCAAGTGACTACTCCAACTGGTGAGCTCCGACACTCATTTTTCCTATATATGAGTGTGGTTTTGCTCCCCTCTTCCCTTATCTTGCTGTATTTTAGGCTGCCTAGCTTCTGTTTTGATGGGTCTCTACCTCTCATATTCAATTATAGGATGATTATGACTGTTAGGATACCAACTTGTCTAATATGTGTGACCCTGCACAGATGTCTATAG
This sequence comes from Adenophora triphylla var. japonica, assembly GCA_022495995.1. Classification (NCBI taxonomy): domain Eukaryota; kingdom Viridiplantae; phylum Streptophyta; class Magnoliopsida; order Asterales; family Campanulaceae; genus Adenophora; species Adenophora triphylla. Next base: position 209,732 of record JAFEMH010000537.1, on the reverse strand, counting down.
ATAAACGAAGATGCCTCAGCTGGGGCATCACAAACTAGACAGCGTGACAACATGTACACTCATAATTAAACCATGCCAAGATACCAATTTATCCAAAAACTTATGCTGATAGAGAGGGGCCCAACAATTTATACGAGAGCTAAAAGAATCACTATAACTAAGTAGCTTTTCTATATACTGCGTTTTCCAAGTGTTGAGGTTATGTCATTGAGCAGAAAAGTAGTTGATCATTGCAGCTGAATAAGTCAAAAGGACAGTTTAAAATTTTACCACTGCAGGTGCCAGTCCTCATTTTTAAATAGTGAGATGAACCCTTTCCTGGGAAATGCTTAGACTTCAGAAAGGTTGTATGAATGTAGCTCAATTATTATGTTTCTATAACCTTTAGTCATATCTCATGCCGGTTCATTTGTTTGATGGTCGTATCACCAATGATGTTCCCTATACAAAATTCTGCGATTTCTAGAAATGTAGCGTCTGTGTAGTTATGTTTATTTACAACATTTTGTGTTTTTTGTTAATGCAGGGTCTGTATACACTGGTGTAGATTTTTGTAAGAGGTTATGCGGTGTCTCTGTTATAAGAAGGTATATATTTGGGTATCTGTACCATGTGGTAAGGTCAAACCTAGCATGGTCCTCCAATATGTGGGTGACATCATGCATGTGTGACTGTTGATCAGCAAAAAAATTTAGACAGATCCTATTTTTGATGAACCAACCTCCATCCACCCCCCCCCCACCTTTTACTTTGAAAATTTTAAATATACATCATTTCTTTTATTCCGTTTGTCAAAATTGTTTGGAGCCATTTGAAAGTGATTCTGACCCTTAAATGTTGGCAGTGGAGAGAGCATGGAGAATGCTTTGCGGGCATGCTGTAAAGGCATAAAGATCGGGAAGATTCTTATTCATAGAGAGGGTGATAATGGTCAGCAGGTTAGTCCACGATTCCTCCCCAACTCCCTATCTTGGTTTTAAAGAAATAAAAATAAAATTAAAATATATATGGATTGGGTCTCTTCTCAGTTTCTTTAATTGTTAAATGCAGTTAATTTATGAAAAATTACCACAAGACATCTCAGACAGACATGTGCTTTTGTTGGATCCTATCTTGGGCACAGGTCAGTTAAATTCTTTAGTTGAAGTTTTATTTTAAGCTACTTGTAGTTTAATTATCCACAAAAGATCCCAACAATCTACCATCTCAATACCAGGTTAATAAAATTTGAGGTTTTGGGTGGTAGAGTTTTTGATTTATATGGCTAAATACTCGAGACCCGTTTCTTCAGGAAATTCTGCTGTTCAAGCTATATCTCTACTTCTAAAGAAGGGTGTACCAGAGTCCAACATAATTTTCCTCAATCTCATATCTGTAAGTTCAAGATATTTTAACCAGATTCTTTAAATCACCAAAACTATTACTACCTCCGTCCCAAAATGAATGGCCAATTTTTTTTTTTTTTTCAAATTTGCTCTTGATTTTGGGACGGAGGGAGTACCACATCAGCTGCAACTATGCATTTTCCTCTTCTTCTGGCTTGTATTTTTTATTCTTATTTAATGAAGAAAATCAAACTTTGCTCCCACTAGGCACCTCAAGGAGTTCATGTCGTTTGCAAACACTTCCCAAGGATAAAGATAGTTACCTCTGAGATTGAAATTGGCTTGAACGAAGATTTTCGTGTTATTCCTGGCATGGGCGAGTTTGGAGACAGATATTTTGGCACAGATGATGAATGAACCGAATGAGTGGGCCCCCCACCACCATAGCTTTACTAGAGGTGTTCAGTGCTCCAACCCAGTCAATTCTCAGTGATTATCAACAGAGGGACAGTGCTTTACCGTAATTTAATTCACCAATTTTGAAATATTTCTGATTTCTGTGGACTTCTTACGTCCTTTGTACCACTTTTAATAGCAATGTATAAGTCGGACTTATTTTTGAGTCCCGAGTAAGACAATTGAATTATTGTTGGGTTGGAGATAATTTCATTTTTCAATGGTGGCGGGTATAATCAGTAGTAATATTATTGAGATCTTTTTGGCTTTGCATTTTTGAACTTGAAACCATTTTTTCGCGATTTCAGTAATTTTGTATGGAATAATATCGTTATGTATAGAGATATTTTCGATTGATTTTTCATCTCAGTATGGTATTGCATGGTTGTTATGTCCGTACAGAATGAGCACAAAATCTAAGGATGAGGGGAATGAGCTTTTCCACACAATTTGCTTGCACAGGAATGAGATAAGAATACAGACAGGTTATCACTCATTCCTCTATCCTGGGCCGATAAATTTTGTCAGGCTTATCTGACGACACGTGTCGACATTTGAATCTAATCAGCATATTCTGTTTATTTAGTTCTATCTATATGGATTTGGTTCTTACCTTTTGTATTATCGTCTTGTTTCTTCTCTACCATCCTTCTCAGCAGCAGCCATGTCTGCCTTCGTCGGAAAGTATGCTGGTACGTAGTCCCCCCCCCCCCTCTCTCTCTCTCTCTCACACACACACACACAACTATACATGTAATGCTGAATTCATGGAAGTTAAGGTTTTTTTTTTTGTTAACGGTATACTCTAAACAGGGTTGCTTTGTTTTATTATTGCACCATTTCTGAATTTGCATGGACTCCTTTTAGTTGTGTTTAACTAACTCTATTGTTCTGTAAATAACACTGTCAGATGAACTGATCAAGAACGCAAAGGCAATCGCCACACCAGGAAAAGGCATATTGGCAGCTGACGAGAGCACAGGCACCATCGGCAAACGTCTTTCCAGCATTAATGTGGAAAACATCGAGTCAAACCGCCAAGCACTTCGTGAGCTCCTCTTCACAGCTCCCGGTGCCCTAATCTACCTCTCCGGTGTCATCCTCTTTGAAGAAACCCTTTACCAGAAAACCTCTGACGGAAAGCCTTTCGTCGACCTCCTCCTCGAAAACGATGTTCTCCCGGGGATCAAAGTCGACAAGGGTACCGTCGACTTGGCCGGAACAAACGGGGAGACAACGACTCAAGGGCTCGACTCCCTCGGGGCCCGTTGCGCTCAGTACTACAAGGCGGGTGCCCGGTTCGCCAAGTGGCGTGCTGTTCTCAAGATCGGGCCCACTGAGCCGTCAGAACTGTCAATCCAGCAGAATGCGCAGGGGTTGGCGCGTTACGCCATCATTTGTCAGGAGAATGGTTTGGTGCCAATTGTTGAGCCAGAGATTTTGACTGATGGAAGTCATGATATTGAGAAATGTGCTGCTGCCACCGAAACCGTGCTTGCAGCAGTTTACAAGGCGCTGAATGAGCAACATGTTCTTCTGGAAGGAACTCTTTTGAAGCCTAATATGGTCACACCAGGCTCCGATAGCCCAAAGGTAAATATTTCCAGAGATATAAACTTGGATTTGGGCCTGTGTGCGTGGTTGGACGGTACAAAAGTCCGACTTATAAGTAAATAAATGAGTTATATTTTATAGTAACACGCGTTACATTTTATCGGCGTAAGATATTATATATAATACATGAGTTATATCTTATAATAACATGAGTTATATGTTATAGTAGATGAATTACATTGTATTTGGACTTCTGGGCAGCCGGACCGTGTACAACCCCCGTGTATCCGAGTCGACTAAATTTATATATTTACTGTTTTTACAGGTAACTCCGCAACTGATTGCTGAGAAAACAGTAACAGCACTGCGTCGTACAGTCCCAGCAGCAGTACCGGGGATTGTATTTCTGTCAGGTGGACAAAGCGAGGAAGAGGCAACAGTCAATCTGGACGCGATGAACAAGTTAGAGGTGTTGAAGCCATGGACACTTTCTTTCTCGTTCGGGCGAGCATTGCAGTCAAGCACACTCAAGACATGGGCCGGGAAGAAGGAAAATGTGGAGGCGGCTCAGACGGCGTTCGTGGCTAGGTGCAAGGCTAACTCTGAGTCAAGTCTTGGCAAGTATGGAGGTGCTGGTGCTGGTGGGTTGGCTTCAGAAAGCTTGTTCGTCAAGGGCTACAAGTACTGAGGAATTCATATACCATGCACACAATATATGCATGTGGGCGAAGGGGAATTTGATTGTTTTTTATGTACGTATTATTTACTGTATAATTTCTTCTTTGCCATGATTATCTTTGGTACATATAAATGCTAATTGATAAATTTCCATTGTCAATTTCTCTTTTTCTTTCCAGAGTAATGCAACATTAATTGAAAATACATATTATATACTCCGCCCCGTCCGAAGAGGCACAAATTTCCTTTTCGGGCATTCCATTTATTTTTTGAAAGGGCACAACCCAAAAATGAAAAGTATTTTATTACTTCTTTATTTGTGGGATCCACTTGTCATACTCACAATAATTACTATTCACTAACTATTTTCTACCCCACTTTCTCTTTCCTACATCACTTTTCATATTCACAACATTTATTTCACTACACTTTTTCTCTTTCATACATCACTTTTCTTAATTTTCGTACAATAAGGCCAAAACTTTGCCTCTTTGGGCGGGACGGATGAGTATATATACTCCCTCCGTCCTGGAACAATCTTCACACTTTCCCTTTTGGGCGTCCCAAAACTTACTTCACACATTTAAAATTTACCTAAAATGGAAAGGAATCTTTACTATTCCCTCCACTCATTCTCTCTCCTACATTATTTTAATACTCACAACACCATTATAATTTACTATTCTCTCCACTCATTCTCTCTCCTATTTTATTTTCACACTCACAACACTTTCAATATAATACTCCCTCCTTAAAACCAGTGCAAACAGTGTTTGTGAAGATTGTTCCGGGACGGAGGGAGTATATAATACTCCCTCCGTCCCGCCCGAAAGGTCTCAAAATGGCACATTCACGGGAATTAAGAAATGTGATGTAGGAAAGAGAAAAAGTGTACTCCCTCCGTCCCAATAAAAGCTTCACCAATTACCCAAAAAGGCGTCCCGTTAGAACTTCACCTTTCCTAAAATGGCAAAGAATCTTTACTATTCCACCCACTAATTCTCTCTCCTATTTCACTTTTATACTCACAACACTTTTCAAATTTACTATTCCATCCACTCATTCTCTCTCCTATTTTACTTTTACACTCACAACATTTTCTCCACTTACTTTTTTACTTGCGTGCCGAGCTAAAATAGTGAAGCTCTTATCGGGACAGAGGGTGTATAGTAAAATAAATGTTGTGAGTATGAAAAGTGATGTAGGAAAGAGAAAGTGGGGTAGGGAATAGTTAGTGGATATTTATTGTGAGTATGACAAGTGGGTCTCAAAAATAAAAAAGTAAGTAATAAAAAACTTTTCTTTTTTGGGTTAGGACATTTTAAATGAGACAACAAAAAAAAGAAAAGTTGGGAGTCTTCGGGCGGGACGGAGGGAGTATGTATTTTCCCCTTCTTCAAATCAATCACCATTCAATCCATACCCACAAATCCCTCCCCAATTCCCTCCATAACTCCAAGAAATCATCAACCTCTTTCAATCTCCAAGAAATCATCAACCTCTTTCAATCTGTTCAAGAACCGAAAGCCAAGTACCAACAATTGTTATTCTTGATAAAGTCTGAGGTTCCACCTTAAAACCATAAAGGAGTTTGCAAAAGAATGTGGCCGCGAGATGGGTTGGCATAGGTGGTTTTAAGGATGGACCAAGCTTCGTGAGATGTTTTGGCTTGGTGCACAAGGGGAGCAACAGAGGGATCAAGGGTTCCGAGTAAGGCACCAAGGATGAGCCTGTCCTGTCGGTGCCATGTAATGGAGCGGGATTAGGTTTTTCAGCTTCGTCGGCTTTGTCAGACTTGATGGTATTGTCGGGTGGGGAGTGGGTGCCGTCGACGAACTTAAGGAGGTCGAGTCCGAAGAGAATGGAGGTAACTTGGGAGGCCCAAGTAAGGTATGTGAGGGGTGTGAGGGTGCGGCAGTTTGAGAGGTTTACGAGGAGAATGGGGTTGGCTGGGTCTGCCGAGGGGATGGAGGTGGTGGCGGCTGCCATTTTGCTAGGGTTTTCAGGATACGAGTGTTTTGAGAGAAGGGGAGGATCAATTAAGCTCTGATACCATAATAAAGTCTGAGGTTCCACCTTAAAACCAATTGGTGTTAAGGGGAGTAGCCCAGGATCCTTATATGTTAGAAACAAGTCTTGTTTATTTTCGATGTGGGATAATATTCTCTTACAATTCTACGCCCAGAAGCTTCCGCCGCTCGATCCCCAACAACTGAGAACAAGGTTCAGGGTTGCATTTCTCAGGTCTGGGTAAGGGCTTACTTCGATTCCGATTAGAAAAATGTCATCTTTGAAGTTGACTACTCTGATGCTCAGCTCACTAAAGGACTCCCTGCTTTGCTTGTTCAACGTCTTTCCGGCCGACCAATTGACGAAATTCAGCGGGTTTCGCCTGATTTCGTGGTGTTGTTAGGGTTGCAGCAGAGTTTGTCGGCTTCTAGAAATAATGGGTTCTTCAATATGTTGAATTTGATGAAGAGGAAGGCTTTGATGTTGGGTATCGAAGCTGAAAAAGGACTTGATCAAGAAACTGAATCGAAAAAATATGTAATGACAACCAATTCGATATCGAAAAATGATAATGGAATTAGAGATTTCAAGGTTGATTCAAGTATCGAGGAAAGTGTTCATGAAAAACTGTTAGAGATATTATCTCACACGGCGAATTGATAAATCTTGCCTATGACATATAAATATAAAGATCCTGGGTCATTCCCCTTGAAACCAATTGGTTTTAAGGTGGAACCTCAGACTTTAAAATGGTATCAGAGCTGGTCCATTACACGTGCATGTCCAACGGTCCACGATGTTATTCCGCGCCACCCGATTAATAAGTCCAGATGTAAGCCTTTGGCAAAGCCCGGTTACACGTGAGGGAGCGTGTTAGAGATATTATTTCACATTGGGAATTGACAAACCTTGCCTATAACATATAAAGATTCCGAATCACTCCCCTTAAATCAATTGGAAAAATTGAAAGGGGATGTCTTGGGTAGCGGGGGGAGAGAATAAGGGAGATTTTGTGGAGGGAACTCCGGCCAGTAGAATTGGAAGTTAATGATATATCTTATCAGCATGCTGGACATGCTTGGGGTTAGGGGCAGTAACGGGGAGACGGATTTTAATTTGAAAGCGGTTTCAAAGGAGTTTGAAGGGAAGAGTTTGGTTAAGAGACATAGGCTAATTTTATGGTTTATTAGTAGATGAGTTGCAGAATGGACTACACGCTTTGTCGATTGAATCAAAGACACCAGCTGAAGTTGGATCGCGGTGTAAAGCTTTTCTGTTATATTTACATCGGTTAGCTTCCCTTAACGTCTTCATATACTCCGTCCGAACCGAAGCTTCATCTTTTATCTAAATGGGTGTCCCGATAGAAACTTCACCTTTTTAAAATGGTAATAAATGTAGTGCAATTTCAAGAAGATGCAAGTAAAGCATAGCTCTTAATTGTTGTTTGGCTCTATCATCCCGATAAGGATAACCGGTAACCTGAAAGCCTTGAAAGATGTTACTGTAAAGAATCAAAACGATCCTTCCTAGTCTGCAAATATCCCTCCTATTTTCTAGTATCATTTTGTTTATTCTGTTACCTTAAATATAGATATAGTTGACTCACCAGTGATTGTGTATATCTTCATACTTGTATTAGTTGATAATGTATATCTCTAGGCTGATTTGTTTCATCATTTGTACTTATAAATACTCACAATGTAAATGAATAAATTATCTTTTGCCAACTCCTTTACATGGTATCAGAGCCTTGTGATCTTTAAACAAGCATAAACTCCCACGACCTTACTGCTGCCTCTCCTCTATCCCTCCAATGGCCGGACAAACCTCCTCCACCATCCCAAATTCTGCTGAGCCAAACACCCCCATTCTTTTGGTCAATCTATCCCAATGCAAAACCCTGACACCCCTCACTTATCTAGGTTGGTCCTCTCAAGTTACCTCCCTGCTTTTCGGCTTAGATCTACTAGGCTACGTTGATGGAAACCACCCACCACCCGCAGGCTCCATCAAGGTAGACGGTAAAGACTCTCCAAACCCGGCCCTTACAACCTAGGAAAGACAAGACCGTCTTATCCTTAGTGCCCTCCTAGGAACCTTAGACACAAATGTAGCACCCCTTGTTTACCAAGCAAAAACCTCCAATGAAGCTTGGACCATTCTCAAGAACACTTACGCCAACCCTTCCCGTGGCCATATCCTCCAAATCAAAGACCATCTCGACTCCATCACAAAATCTTCTCTCTCCATAACCGAGTACATGCAATCCATCAAATCATGTACCGACAAGCTTGCCATCCTCGGTAAACCCCTAGACTCCGAGGATGTGATTGCAAAAGTCCTAAAAGGGCTTGATTATGATGCGTACAAACCCATAGTTGACTCCATCCGCGCTAGGGATAACCCCATCTCCTTTGAAGCCCTCCATGAAAAGTTAATCCACCATGAGCTCTCCCTAAAACAACAAACCCCTGCTCCCTCAACCTTCCCTCTCTCGGCCCATGTTGCCCAAACCCACACCTACAACCCTCCTGCCCGCACCTCCCCCAACCACCCCATCCTTCCCACACCCACACAAAACCGCAACTCTTCCCCCAACCCATTCAAAGGAAAATGCCAATATTGTCGTTATGTGGGGCATGTCATCTCCCAATGTCGCGTGTTCAAACGTGACTATCCTACTGTGGTTTTCCCTCCTCTTTCGTCCTCTAGTCGCTCGCCTCGCACCACTACACCTAATCCTCCTCAAGTCCACACCGCATCAGTTCCCCACCCCACTCCGAAACCCACCTGGTTGGTAGACAGTGGTGCAACAACACATATAACTAATGATCTTTCCAACCTATCCCTTCACCACCCCTATGACGGAACGGATGATGTGTTGATTGGAGACGGCTCCGCTCTCTCTATCTCGAACATAGGTTCATTTTCTATTCCTACAACTCACTCTCGTCTCCTTTTCAATAATGTTTTACATTTACCATTAATCTCTCGTAATATTCTCTCCGTATCTCAATTTTGCAAAGATAATCATGCCATCGTGCAATTCTCACACTCTTCCTTTGTTTTCAAGGAAATCTCGACTCAGCGCATTCTACTCTACGGAATAATTGACTGTGGCATCTATCTTTGGACTCCTTTCTCCTCTCAAGCTTATGTTGGCACAGCCACCACCCTTCAATCGTGGCACAATAGACTCGGACATCCCTCCCCTCCCATTATTTCTCTTTTAAATAAACAATTTACTTTACGTATTCCTTCTTGCAACTCTTTTTCTTATTGTAATCCATGCAACATCAATAAAAGTCATAAGCTTCCTTTCTCTACGTCTACTCTTCAAACTAATGCACCTCTTGAACTTATATTTTCCGATGTTTGGACTTCTCCCATCTACTCTCATGACAACTATAAATACTACGTTATTTTTGTGGACCATTTTACAAAATACACATGGTTATATCCTCTAAAACAAAAACCCGACACATTTGCTACCTTTAACCGGTTTAAAGCACTTGTGGAAAAATTCTTTTCTCGTCCTATTATTCAACTCTTCTCCGACAACGGAGGTGAATATTTAAAACTCACACCATCTCTTCTCAATAATGGTGTCTCTCATCTCACATCCCCCCACATACACCCGAACACAATGGATTTTCTGAACGCCGACATCGGCATCTAGTTGAAACCGGCCTCTCCCTTTTATCTCATGCTAAGCTTCCACTCTCCTTTTGGTCCCATGCTCTCACTACCGCAACCTACCTTATAAATAGGCTACCAACACCCACTCTCCAAAATGATTCACCCTACCTCCGTCTCTTTCAAAAACCACCCAACTACACCAAACTTCGTAGCTTTGGGTGTCTCTGCTACCCATGGTTAAAACCATACACCCCACATAAATTAGCTCCAAAATCCATCCCTTACATATTTATTGGCTATTCTTCCTCACAAAGTGCCTACCACTGTCTTGACCCAACAACACATAAAATTTATACCTCTCGTCATGTTCGTTTTGTTGAGACGGAGTTTCCGTACCACACTCTCACATCTTCCTCCATACCTACCTCAACCATGACACCCTCAGAATGGTGCTCTTTATCTATCCCCATTATCCAAACCAACCCAACTAATGTGCCCCAAAATCTTGTTCCCACTGAAAACTTCACACCAACTACTCATGAACCTATTCCTCTCATCAACTCTCCAGCCATACAGCCCACACCCATCATCCATACACCACAACCCGAACAAGCAGCAGCCCCGACCACTCCTACCTCACCTACTTCAGCTCCAGCTACTCTCTCCCCACCAACCGCACCCTTCTTGAACCCCACTGCCCCCACAGTCGAACCAAACCCACCACCCATCCGAACCATTGCAACTCGCCTCACCCATGGCATACGCAAACCTAATCCAAAATATATAAATACCACTGCATTACTTCCCTCCACTGCCCTTCCCACCACCTCCAAGCAGGCCCTTTCCATTCCTCATTGGCGTGCTGCTATGTGTGAAGAATACAACGCTCTCATGCGTAACCAAACCTGGTCCCTAGTTCCCTCCCATGAAGCTTCGAATATTGTCGGTTGCAAGTGGGTTTTTCGTATCAAGTACAACCCGGACAATACCATTCATAAATACAAAGCCCGTCTCGTTGCCAAAGGCTTCCACCAACGTCCCGGTCTTGATTATACCGAAACTTTTAGCCCAGTTGTCAAACCAGTCACTATCCGCCTAATTCTCTCTCTTGCCATCACTCAAGGTTGGTCACTTCGCCAACTAGACATCAACAACGCCTTCCTACAAGGTCGTCTCTCTGAAACCATTTTCATGTCTCAACCCCCCGGGTTTCAAGACCCCACCAATCCATCCCATGTTTGTCGCCTCTCCAAGGCAATTTATGGGCTAAAACAAGCCCCTCGCGCTTGGTACACTGCCCTTAAACAATTTCTTATCTCTTTCGGCTTCTCAACCTCTATTGCCGACCCCTCCCTCTTTACATATCACAACAACTCTCACTACCTTCTATTACTTGTCTACGTTGACGACATTGTCGTCACAGGACCCTCCACCACTTTTCTTGAAACATTCGTCTCTAGTCTTTCTTCTCAATTTTCTTTAAAAGACCTTGGCCCACTTTCTTATTTTCTTGGCATTGAAGTGACACCTAACTCTCATGGTATTCTCCTCTCACAGTCTAAATATATTAGTGACCTTCTCTCACGACATGACATGCAACACTCCAAACCTTCTCCCACACCAATGTCAACCTACCCCCTCTCTCGGCTCACCCGAGAACTCCCATCTGCAATCCTTCTGAATACCGTGCTATCATTGGAAGTTTGCAATATCGTTCCCTCACCCGACCGGACATTGCCTTCCCGGTTAACAAGCTCGCCCAATTTCTTCACCACCCTCAAGAGTCCCATTGGTCCGCTTTAAAAAGACTTCTCCGCTATCTCAATGGCACAATTCACGCTGGAATCCAGATTTTTAAACATTCGCCACCCACTCTACATGCCTTCTGTGATGCGGATTGGGCAGGCGATAAAGATGATTTCATCTCAACTACCGGATTTATTGTCTACCTCGGCCGCAACCCCATTGCTTGGTCTTCTAAAAAGCAACGTGCACTATCTCGCTCTTCAACTGAGGCAGAGTTTCGCTCGGTTGCTGCAACCACCGCCGAACTCCTGTGGGTAAACAACCTTCTGTCTGAACTTGGAATCACATCCTCCACAGCACCGGTCATATACTGCGACAACCTTGGAGTAGCTAATTATTCAGCTAATCCAATTTTCCACTCACGCATGAAGCACCTCGCACTTGCTTTCCATTTCGTCCGAGAGCAGGTCCAGCTCGGAAACCTTCGAGTCCAACACATCTCCGAAAATGAGCAACTTGCTGATGCTTTAACGAAACCCCTCTCGCGCGCTCGTTTCGTTTCACTCATCTCCAAGATTGGCCTAACTCAAGGATCGTCCATCTTGCGGGAGCGTGTAAAGAATCAAAACGATCCTTCCTAGTCTGCAAATATCCCTCCTATTTTCTAGTATCATTTTGTTTATTCTGTTACCTTAAATATAGATATAGTTGACTCACCAGTGATTGTGTATATCTTCATACTTGTATTAGTTGATAATGTATATCTCTAGGCTGATTTGTTTCATCATTTGTACTTATAAATACTCACAATGTAAATGAATAAATTATCTTTTGCCAACTCCTTTACAGTTACCCTCTCTGCATTTTTCTTGTTGAATCGTGGAGTTGAAAAATAGATACTACTGAGAAATTCTTATAAAAAAAAAAAGAAGGATATCAGCAAGTTGATAGCGTTTCTTGTACAACATATCTCCCGGTCTCGGGATTCAGGAAAACTAAAGACCGATGGGAATTAGGAACTACTTGTTGATTAAAGTCTGAGTCTGCATTTGCAAAACCATCCACTATGCTTTTCTATCATATTATATGCATACAGTAATTCTATACACATGAAAATGCCTATTTCAACCTTCAAACTAGCTCTAGCTCTCAGTTTGTTTCGACGTAAAATATTTTTCGGAAAATGTTTTCCGTAAAATAACTCGTTTTTCGTTTTTTGGTTATTTTTCGGAAAACGTTTTCTCCATTTTCCGGTGTTTGGTTGTTTTCTGGAAAATGTTTTCCGTAAAATAACTCGTTTTCCGGTGTTTGATTGTTTTCCGGAAAATTGAGAAAACGTTTTCCGAAAAACATTTTACGCTCTTACTAAGTAAAACGACTTACACAGATTTTTCCTAAGTAAAACATTTTTCGGAAAAAATCTTCATTTTCCGGAAAACATTCATTTTTTGGAAAACGTTTTTAAAGAAAACTAGAACTACTCTGATTTTTCATCTCTGCGTCCTGCAACTTCTGGCCATAAGAACACCCGTAGGCGGACTAGTCATCTCTAACTGGCATCTCCCATATAACCAGTAGGAAAAGTGAATCAGACCGATGCTCACTTTGACCCGGAAAGTTGCTCTTATGCTATACATAACTTTGTTACTGAGTACCTGTTTCTGAAGCTCCATGGCATGATTTTGAGGCAAATAAACCAAGCTTGATATCAAATGAATTGTTGCCAACCCTGTCTCCCGTGGCCTCTGTGTAAAAGGCCTAAGCGTTTGAGCTGCAATTAAATTGTTGTCAAAGTACAGGTCTATTGCCAAATACTCAAACCTGACGTGGAGTTTCCTATTCGGGTTAGAGAAGTTTGCAAGAATGGTGAAGTCACTGTTGAAGTGTTGGGCCGAGTCAAAATATATGACACTGAGGCTTGCGTTGTTGGTGTCGAACAAAGGGTTTCTTGGTTTCACGACTAGGAAGATGATCAAAGTGGCGATTCCGAAGAAGATGAGGAGGAGGCTGAATATTAGGCAGAGAATTGCACTGCACCATACTATTGGATTGGTCCGGCGGGGTTTCTTTAGTATTGTCAGGTCTCCTTTTCTCTCGCTTCTTGGAAACACGTCGGGTGTCGCTAAAACTTGCTGGTTTGGGGTGTTATGATTGGATATGAAGAAATTGTGAAGTGGGGACAGCTTTGATTTTCGTCGTGGTGGCGGAGGAGTAAGCAGCGGCGACATATATGGTGTCGGAATTTGTTGGTCTATGGCTTGTTGTGAGGCGGCAGCTCGGGGCGGAGGTGCTAGTGGAAGTGGTGGTGGTGGTGATGGTGAAAAGGAAAACATATTATTAAGCAACGGCGACATATATGGTGTTGGAATTTGTTGGTCCATGGCTTGTTGTGAGACGGCAGCTCGGGGCGGAGGTGCTAGCGGTGGTGGTGGTGGTGATGATGGTGATGGTGAAAAGGAAAACATCTTAAAGAGGAGTGTTTAGGATGAAAAACCAATGAATCAAAGGAAGGAGAAGATGGGTGATTAATAAAAGGAGGGAAAAGGGGAAATAAGCTTTTGATGATAGTGGACTGGACACATTCCAATGTGTTGTTTATAGAAATTGGGAAAAGTGGTGGGGATTAAAGTGAAATTAATAATAGGTGTTTGGTTTTTGAATTCTTCTAACTTTTGAGTTGTAAATTATTGAAATGAAGCACCCCCATTAGGGAAAACTCTAAACAATAATTCACACAAAGTACATACTCCCTCGTGTCCATTTTTAATTTTTATTTAATACTCCCTCCATCTAAAAAAGAGTTGATTATATAAAAAACGCATTTTTTTTCTAAGCTTAAGAAAAAATTATTTTTACAGACACTTAATAATACATGCACTGACACTCTTCACACTAGCACTTTTTTATACTAATTCTGACAATTTTTCACCCTACACTGACACTCTTTATACTGGCACTTAATATAAATACACTGACACTCTTTACACTAGCACTTTGTTACACTAACACTGATACTTTGCTACACTGACACTTAATATACATGCATTGACACTCTTTACTGACACTTTGTTACATTAACACTGACACTTTTTTTTACTGACACTTTGTTACATTAACACTGACACTTTTTTACACTGGCACTTTGTTACACTAACACTGGCACTAGCGGGGGAAACAAAACACGTTTTTTCTAAGCTTAAGAAAAAACGCGTTCTTTGTAAGATTTTGATTCTAAAAAAAGGTTTCATTTTATTTTTGATAGGCAACTCATTTAAATGTTAACCAATTTTTTTTTTTATGAAAATTGGAATTTTTTTATTTATATTATAAAAAATCTTATTAATGCTTTTAAAATATTAAAAGTATTAATATGTATAATTTCCTAAAAATTTATAAATTTTTGATAAAAAAATTTAAGTGAGTTTTCATAAAAACAAAATAAATCTATCTTTTCAAGAGGATACATAAAGTACTTGTAAGGAAATCTTTAAGCAATCTTATTACCGGAATTTGATACCGTTCTTGCTAGAGTTTTCGGGGCCTATAGAATGTATCCTTTAAGCAATCTTAGTACCGGAATTTGATACCGCTAGAGTTTTCGGGGCCTATAGAATGTGGATATATGTATCCTGATTTTTGGGATACCACTAGAATTAATTAGGTGAAAATGTAACTCACAAAAGTAATTGATTGATAAAAATGATAATATACTTGATTGTGATCTTAGTAGAAAAGAGGTTTGAGCCCAAATAAATATACGAGACCCAATATGATAAGTACGGGACCAAAGGTCATGATAATGGGCCCAAGATAAGCTCAGTTGGCGATTTCTTTAAGCGTATTGGCGAAAAACAAGGCTCGGCGAGAAACCCTTTAGAGCCCCTAACTATAAGAAAATAGTATAATCTCAAAAGACATCCCGCATCAATATGTTCATACCAGTGACAACCAAGGGTGGTCGCCTTATCGTGGTTGCCGCCGATAGGCGACATATGGATCCGAAGGGTGGTCGCCTTAATAAGGTTGAAAAATGAAATGAAGAGGAGGGAAGTCAAAATAAACAAACATGTTGATACAAAGGATCAAATCCAGATTTTCCAACACCTTTTACACGCCACTTAATCACTGGAACACTTTTCAACTTGTGTATTGATTCAGAGTTATATATATATATATATATATATATATATATATATATATATATATATAAATTGGGGCCTTATAGTTTTGGGGTTCTTATTCTTGGGAAGACCTCGAAGCGCCAGTGATGTGCATACATGTGCAGGAGACAAACGGAGAAGCAGCCGGAGTATCCACAATTCAGCCACTCACTCAATCTGACGCAACTCATTTTTCTGTGGTAGCATCAATACTCCCTCCGTCCCATCCGACTTGGAAAAAAATGATAATATACTACCTATTGCTTGGCTGAATTATTATTAAAGCTCATCCGCTTTGTGTGTACTCTTGGTTTACTGTGTGCGCATATCGTTTTCAAACTCAAAAAGGCAAGTGCACCCTTTTGACTTTGTAAGAAGGTGTGTTTGTGGGTTTAGGTGTTTGACTGTGTGTGGCCTACTAATCAACGGCTGTGATTTTATTGTACTTGCCCATGATTATGGGGTTTTGTTGGCTCGATTCTTGCTCACTAAGAAAGTAGATGTAGATCAATGGGCCGATATGCTCATTAATTGCTATCTCAAGCCCAACAAATTTAGATGATTATAAAGCCCAATAAACTCAGATGTTAAAAAAGCCCAACGAAACTAAAGATGACAAGTCAAATTGAGTTTCAACTATTTCTAAAGTCTCGTTTATTGCCGCTAATCTATCTATAGTATAAATCACACCATTGTTTTGAACAGTGGTGTGAATAGTTTCATTCGCGGAAATGACCATTTTGTCCTCACTATTCACTCCCTTTCCCATTTCGCCCTTAAAATAAAAAAAAATTAAATTAAAAAAAAAATTTAAATTATTTTAAAAAAAAAAAATAGTTTTAAAAAAATGTGGCCTTGGACACGGGCATATTTAAAATAAAAATAAAAAATTAAATTAAAAAAAAATTTTTAAAAAAAATAAAATAAAATAAAAAACGTGGCCTTGGACACGGACTTAGGCTAGTAGTATTATAAATGGAAACCCCCTTTTTTGAACAGTTCTATGAACAGTTCCAAGGGGGGAAATTCCCATTTTACCCTCATTTTTTTTGTCTCTTTCTCATTTCGCCCTTAAAAAAAATTAATTAAAAAAAATTAAATAAAAAAATTAAATAAAAAAAAATAAAAAACGTGACCTTGGACACGGGCTTAGGCTAGTAATTAATGATTTATAGTTGAGTTTGTCTTATAAAAATGCGTTTTTTTTAAGCTTAAAAAATTTATACTGACACTTAATATATATGTATTGATACTCTTCACACAGGCACTTTTTTATACTAATACTGCACTTTGTTACATTAACACTGACACTTTTTTACACTGACACTTAATATACTTTTTTACACTGACACTTAATATACAAGCACTGACACTCTTTACACTGACACTTTGTTACACTGACACTGACACTTTTTTTACATTGACATTTTATTACACTAGCACTGACACTTTGTTACACTAACACTGACATTAACGGGGAAAACAAAACACATTTTTTCTAAGTTTAAGGAAAAACGCATTTTTTTTAAGATTTTTGCTTTTTATAGTTTATAGTTGATTGACTAATAACTTTTATTTTATATGTTGACTTATATCCAATAATTAATAATTAATTACTTGTTTAACTTGTATGTTGTCTTATATTCAATAGTTAATGATTAATAATTTATTGATTAATACTAGTTGATGAATTTAATATATAATATTTCTCCATCTGACAATAAGGTTATTAATTTGATTTATGATTACTAAGAAAAAAATAAATATTGTGAGTGTAAAAAGTAAAGTAAAAGAGATAGAGTTGGAAGGAAATAGTAAAATAATTGTTATTGTGAGTGTAGCAAATGAAACCAACTTTCCATTTTAGCAATATGTTACACTTTAAATCAGACCAACTTTTTGTGTACTGTAATTAAGAAAAAGCACAGTAGGAGGAGAGAAAATAAGTGAGAGAAATATTATGATGATTGATGTTGTGAGTATAAAAGTAAAGTATGAGATAATGAGTAGAGAAATATCATGAAAATTGTCATTTTGAGAATCCAGTTTGAAGTGAGATGAACGAAAATGACAAAAAATCTATTTTAAGATGTGACGGAAGGAGTGTATGCATACGTCTCTCTCTGTGTGTTTTGGTGGGGTGGGGTGGGGGTGGGGGGAGGGGGTGGGGTTATTGAATTTCAAATATGTGGACATTGTATGATTTAATACACACCCATTAAATAGCCTTCCTTATTTATCTGCAAATATTCCTCAAGATAGTTAAATGAAGATCTTCTTAAAGCTTGATTTATCTTCTTCAACCCCCATTGGACATTTCCTCTATTGTTGTCAAATCATATCCTGGACAACCATACCCTATTAAAACCGAATTCTTGTATTAGAATTTAGAACAATGAAATAAATAAGACTAACTTTTTAAAACGTTAACGGGTCAAATAGAACATTTATTATAATGAGCGTAAGAGAGTAAGATCGATACATACTCGGAACAATTGGCCAAGGGATCAATGGGCATGTTAATAGAAAGCTGACAAATTAAAGGAATTTGCTGGGCGTGAAGGAGGTACAGTTCAGATTGTATATCCGATCATGCAATTTTCTTGAAACATTCACAAATAGCCTTGCGATCAAGATATGATTTCCGAGCTATCCTGTCCAAAATATGTGCACCCTCGCAACATGGTACGCTAGGCATTGACGTGTCACTGTCGAACAAGTACGGCGAGCACGGCAAATAATTTGTCAATACTTCATTACACGAGATTTCCGGTCTCGTTTCTTGAATTAAAGCAATAGTGAAGACAATTGCCGAGAAAATCGCCATCGCAGAGGTGTCCTTCGTGTTCTTCTTGTTAATTACGACACACTACACACTTGATTGTGTGTGTTTTAGTGAAGAGAAGTGTTAGTTTGAAATTTGTTTAGCAGTATAATTATTATTTATAGTGAAAGATTAGGATAAGGATTACGGTAATAAATGGACAATGATTAAGGAATTAATGCACATAAGGAAAAATAGTCAAATTTTTATTTATACTCCCTCCGACCCACCGATCTTAAGAAAACTTTTCATTTTGGGCGTCCTGCCGATCTTAAGAATTCTGAAAATGAAAAGGTTTTTATTATTTTTATACTCTTTCTACCCCACTCATTCTCTCTCCTACTTTACTTTTACACTCACAACATTCTCTCTCCTAACTATTCATCCCACTCATTCTCTCTCCTATTTAATTTTTCACACTCACAACACTTCTTCCACTCATTCTCTCTCCTAATACTATAATAATATTCCTTAATTCCCGTACCATTTCATTTTTTCTTAAGCTGGTGAGACAGAGGGAGTATTTCAAAAGGTAACCTTTAAGGTATTTTTAGTATCTTATTTATGCAGGATTAGGAATTAGTGATGTTGCACTAAACCGTAGTGATTTTGATGTGGCGTTGTAAAGAGAAAGTAATGAACAGATAGATGGATATGAATTTGGAAAGTAATAAACAGATAGATGGATATGAATTTGGCTGCTTAAAGATACTAGCCATATACTCCCTCCGTTCAGTTAGATGCTTCACACTTTTTATTTTGGGCGTTCAATTACATACTTCACACTTTGTCTCCTACATTATTTTAATACTCACAACACCATTATAATTTACTATTCCCTCCACTCATTCTCTCTCCTATTTTACTTTTACACTCACAACATTATATTATTATTTTTTTTCTTAATTCACGCGTGAACAGTAACCGTGAAATATGTACTTGGACGGAGGGAGTATGTATTATTATATACTGTGAGTGAGAGTTACACTCTATGTAAATACATGAATCACCAAATTCTAAGTGCATGAAAGTGAATGAAAAGTGAATGAACAGATACATGATAAGAATGAATGTACATATGGTAATTAATATTAAGATAAGTCTTGTCTAACATTATATCTTCATATGTTTTTAACTAATTTTGTGATAATTATGGCGTAAAATCTAGGGAGAAACGCGTTTCTCCATAAGTTATGGAGAAACGGGTTACGTATATCCAGAAGCTATTGAAAGGATATCCAGAAACTTTTTGCATTGGCCATGACCTTGTCCATGGTTACTTACGGATATCGATCTCAAAGGTTACGGATATCCGTAACCCTTTGAAAGGATATCCGAAGCTTATGAAAGTGATATCAGAAACCTTCAAAATGATATACGTAAAACTTTCAAAATGTTTCCGGATATTCATTTGATGGTTTCTGATATACATTTGAAGGTTTACGGATATCCGTAAACCTTCAATAAGCATTTTCCTGGTCTTGGCCTTGGATTTGGCTTCAAATATGTTTCGGATATTCATTTGATGGTTTCGGATATACATTTGAAGGTTTCGGATATCAAAACCTTCAATAAGCAATTTCTGGTCTTGGCCTTGGATTTGGCTTCAAATCTATTTTTTCTGGATATCCACCCAAAGGCTTCTGGATATCCGTTCCAAAGCTTCTGGATATCCAGAACCCTTTGAGACTGATATCCAGAAATTTTTTTCTGGCTATCAAATGCATTGCTTCTGGCTATTAAGAACGCGTTTCTCCATAGTTATGGAGAAACGCGTTTCTCAGCAGACCTACTCTAATTATGGGCTTCTGAACTTTGTAAATTAAAGCATTAAAGCATTGTAGACTTGTCTTGTTCAGAGTGTTGTATCCTAAATACAGTCACAAAAATTAAAAATATGTGAACTATGGACATGCTTGCATGCAACTATTATTGTTATTATTGATTTATAAACACTGGGATGGATTAACAGATTAATCAAACTAATTAAGGAAATATTAACATGGCAACAACGTTAATCCCGTCAAAAAGTAATCTCTAATTAAGGATTAACGTAAACCCTTAATCCACATTGAAGTCCTTTTCCTTACTAGGTAATTGCATATCATGCAAGCAAAAATCCACACCTACTTTCTTTTATACATTGGGGATTTGTATTTCACGTGCGACTGTTTGGCGGTTAGATATTTCATTCGGATAACTCGATCTCGACGGTCGATACTGATTTTGGAGTGAAGTTCTTTAAATAATCTTGGAAAAAGCATATTAGTTAAAATCGAGATGAACGAATGAAATGTCCAACATGCTCGATGTAGTCAAACAGTACGCACCCCGATCCTATAAAATGGTACTCAACTTACTAGCTTCTCTCATTCCATCATATACTTACATATCTCTCTCTCTCTCTCTCTCTCTCTGCAATGGCTACTACGATGAGATCCATTATGTTGATGATGATGTTGGTGTCAAGCAACATGATGATGAACACTTGTTATTCATATCCAGCTGCTTCTTGTGATCCAATGGATCCAAAACACGTTTTTTCTAAGCTTAAGGAAAAACGCGTTTTTTTGTAAGATTTTAACTCTAAAAACAGGTTTCATTTTATTTTTGATAGGCAACTCATTTAAATGTTAACCAATTTTTTTATTTTTTTTATGAAAATTGGATTTTTCTTATTTATATTCTAAAAAAATCTTATTAATGCTTTTAAAATATTAATATTTATAATTTCATAAAAATAATTAAAATTTATAAAAGTTTGATAAAAAAATATAAGTGAGTTTATCATAAAACAAAATCAATCTATCTTTTTAAGAGGATACATAAAGTATTTGTAAGGAAATCTTTAAGCAATCTTAGTACAGGAATTTGATACCGTTCTTGCTAGAATTTTCGGGGCCTATAGAATGTGGATAATGTATCCTGATTTTTGGGATACAACTAGAATTAATTTGGTGAAAATGAAACTCACAAAAGTTATTGATTGATAAAAATGATAATATACTTGATGTGATGTGATCGTAGAAAAGAGGTTTGAGCCCAAATAAATATATGAGGCCTAATATGATAAGTACGGGCTCAAAGGTCATGATAATGGGCCCAAGATAAGATAAGTCCAGTTGGCGACTTCTTTAAGCGTATTGGCGGAAAACAAGGCTCGACGAGAAACCCTCTAAAGCTCCTCACTGTACGAAATTGTATAATATCAAGGCAGACATCCCGTATCAATATGTTCATACCAGCGACAGCCAAGGGTGATCGCCTTATCGTGGCTGCCGCCGATAGGCGACATATGGATCCGAAGCTATTAAAGTCATTATTTTTGGGATCCACGAAATCTATTGTGATGATGAGCTATCTGTCAGACAAAAGTTTACATTTCCACTTGCTGATAGGGTGTCCATGCACACGTAATGAATGATCGACATGTGTTCAAGAGCATGTGACTTGCACATGATTTAAAGGAGGATATAAACAACACAAAAAGTAAGAAGTGGTAAGTTCTAAGTACATTTCTGTAGATTTCTGTTCAAGTCTCCTTGATACTATCTTGATATCTAAACCTTGTACTGATTCTCACATCAGAGGGGTAGCGCCGGAACGCCCCCGATCTAGTTTACGTGTTGTGCATGTGCAAACAGAGAAGCAGCCGAAGTATCCACAATCCAGCCACTCACTCAACCCGATAAAACTCATTTTTCTGTGGTAGCATCAATACTCCCTCCGTCCCATCCGACTTGGAAAAAATGATAATATACTAACTGTTGCTTGGCTGAATTATTATTAAAGATCATCCGCTTTGAGTGTACTCTTGGTTTACTGTGTGCGCATATCGTTTTCAAACTCAAAAAGGCAAGTGCTCCCTTTTGACTTTGTTAGAAGGTGTGTTTGTGGGTTTAGGTGTTTGACTGTGTGTGGCCTACTAATCAACGGCTGTGATTTTATTGTACTTGCCCATGATTATGGGGTTTTGTTGGTTCGATTCTTTTTTTTTTTTTTTTTTTTTTTTTTTTTTTTTTTTTTTTTTGATATCAGGGTTTGCCACGGACTAATCCCTGACCACTGCGCACCGGCCTCGCATATCGGCGGAGGTAAATCGCGGGATGTCTTGCATGCGTAGGTGGTGACAAAGACCCCTTATACTCCAGGCCCCAAGGGAGCCTCTCCTACAAGGCAATTGCATCACTATTACATCACCAAA
Organism: Adenophora triphylla var. japonica; assembly: GCA_022495995.1. Classification (NCBI taxonomy): domain Eukaryota; kingdom Viridiplantae; phylum Streptophyta; class Magnoliopsida; order Asterales; family Campanulaceae; genus Adenophora; species Adenophora triphylla. The sequence continues at coordinate 187,133 of JAFEMH010000537.1, read as the reverse complement.
TGGCCGCTACCGCTTCCCGCCAAAGTGGCACTTACATCACTCTTACAACACCATTTGGCCGCCCACCAAGCCTCCCGCAAGCATTCGAACTCCCCACACCGAGGCATGCCTCAAAGAATGCCGTTCCTTAACTGCACGGATGTGCCCCGGGAGACTCCAAGGCTCCTGAAACCCTAGGAAAGAATTAAACCACAAGATTCCCCCCAAGGGGAATCGAACTCGTGACCTCCCCGAAGGGAAGCCACTACAATACCATCAGGCCAGGAGACCTTTGGTTTGTTGGCTCGATTAGATCAATGGGCCGATATGTTCATTAATTACTATCTCAAGCCCAATAAATTTAGATGATTATGGGCCGATATGTTCATTAATTACTATCTCAAGCCCAATAAATTTAGATGATTATAAAGCCCAATAAACTCAGATGTTCAAAAAGCCCAACGAAACTAAAGATGACAAGTCAAATTGAGTTTCAACTATTTCTAAAGTCTCGTTTATTGCCGCTAATCTAGGGATGACCAAATCCGGTCCGGTTCCGGTTCCGGGCCTTGAACCGCCGGTTCCGGTTCGGCGAGGAGGTGAACCTTAACCGGCCCGCTTTTCTCACGGTTCCGGTTATCCGGTTCCGGTTTTCTCACGGTTTTGGTCCGGTTCCGGGCTTTTCCGGTCCGGTTTCGGCCGGTTCTATTGAAAAACAACAAATTTTCGTCCGGTTTCGGGCTTTTTCCGGTCCGGTTCACCATTTTGGTGAACCTTAACCGGCCCGCCTCCAAACCGGTTCCGGTTACCCCGGTTCCGATTTTCTCCCCGGTTCATGGCGGTTCCGGGCTTTTCCGGGCCGGTTCCAGTCCGATTTTCCGGTTTCGGTCCGGTTCCGATCCGGTTTGGCCATCCCTACGCTAATCTATCTATATAGTATTATAAATGGAACCCCCCTTTTTTGAACAGTTCTATGAACAGTTTCAAGGGGAAAAATTCCCATTTTGCCCTCATTTTTTTGTCCCTTTCTCATTTTGCCCTTAAAAAAAAAATTAATTAAAAAAAATTAAATAAAAAAATTAAATAAAAAAAAATAAAAAACGTGACCTTGGACACGGGCTTAGGCTAGTAATTAATGATTTCTAGTTGAGTTTGTCTTATAAAAAATGCGTTTTTTTTAAGCTTAAAAAATTTATACTGACACTTAATATATATGTATTGATACTCTTCACACAGGCACTTTTTTATACTAATACTGACACTTTGTTACATTAACACTGAAACTTTTTTACACTGACACTTAATATACTTTTTTACACTGGCACTTAATATACAAGCACTTGCATTCTTTACACTGACACTTTGTTACACTGACACTGACACTTTTTTTACATTGACATTTTATTACACTAGCACTGACACTTTGTTACACTAACACTGACATTAACGGGAAAAACAAAACACATTTTTTCTAAGTTTAAGGAAAAACGCATTTTTTGTAAGATTTTTGCTTTTCATAGTTTATAGTTGATTGACTAATAACTTTTATTTTATATGTTGACTTATATCCAATAATTAATAATTAATTACTTATTTAACTTGTATGTTGTCTTATATTCAATATTCAATAGTTAATGATTAATAATTTATTGATTAATACTAGTTGATGAATTTAATATATAATATTTCTCCATCTGACAATAAGGTTATTAATTTGATTTACGATTATTAAGAAAAAAATAAATATTGTGAGTGTAAAAAGTAAAGTGAAAGAGATAGAGTTGGAAGGAAATAGTAAAATAATTGTTATTGTGAGTGTAGCAAGTGAAACCAACTTTCCATTTTAGCAATATGTTACACTTTAAATCGGACCAATTTTTTGTGTACTGTAATTAAGAAAAAGCACAGTAGGAGGAGAGAGAATAAGTGAGAGAAATATTATGATGATTGGTGTTGTGAGTATAAAAGTAAAATATGAGATAATGAGTAGAGAAATATCATGAAAATTGTCATTTTGGGAATCCAGTTTGAAGTGAGATGAACAAAATGACAAAAAGTATATTTTAAGATGTGACGGAAGGAGTGTATGCATACGTCTCTGTGTGTGTTTTGGTGGGGTGGGGTGGGGTGGGGGTGGGGGTGGGGGGAGGGGGTGGGGTTATTGAACTTCAAATATGTGGACATTGTATGATTTAATACACACCCATTAAATAGCCTTCCTTATTTATCTGCAAATATTCCTCAAGATAGTTAAATGAAGATCTTCTTAAAGCTTGATTTATCTTCTTCAACCCCCATTGGACATTTCCTCTATTGTTGTCAAATCATATCCTGGACAACCATACCCTATTAAAACCGAATTCTTGTATTAGAATTTAGAACAATGAAATAAATAAGACAACTTTTTAAAAACGTTAACGGGTCAAATAGAACATTGATTATAATGAGCGTAAGAGAGTAAGATCGATACATACTCGGAACAATTGGCCAAGGGATCAATGGGCATGTTAATAGAAAGCTGACAAATTAAAGGAATTTGCTGGGCGTGAAGGAGGTACAGTTCAGATTGTATATCCGACCATGCAATTTTCTTGAAACATTCACAAATAGCCTTGCGATCAAGATATGATTTCCGAGCTATCCTGTCCAAAATATGTGCACCCTCGCAACATGGTACGCTAGGCATTGACGTGTCACTGCCGAACAAGTACGGTGAGCACGGCAAATAATTTGTCAATACATCGTTACACAAGATTTCTGGTCTCGTTTCTTGAATTAAAGCAATAGCGAAGACAATTGCCGAGAAAATCGCCATCGCAGAGGTTTCCTTCGTGTTCTTCATATTCTTTGTGTTAATTTGGACACACTACACACTTGATTGTGTGTGTTTTAGTGAAGGGAAGTGTTGGTTTGAAATTTGTTTAGCAGTATAATTATTAGTTATAGTGAAAGATTAGGATAAGGATTACGGTAATTAATGGACAATGATTAAGGAATTAATGCACATAAGGGAAAATAGTCAAATTTTTATTTATATTTCAAAAGGAAATCTTTAAGGTATTTTAGTATCTTATTTATGCAGGATTAGAAATTAGGGATGTTGCACTAAACCGTAGTGATTTTGATGTGGCGTTGCAAAGAGAAAGTAATAAACAGATAGATGGATATGAATTTGGCTGCTTAAAGATACCAGTAATGTATGTATTATTATATACTGCGAGTGGGAGTTACACTCTATGTAAATACATGAATCACCAAATTTTAAGTGCATGAAAGTGAATTAACAGATACATGATAAGAATGAATGTACATATGGTAATTAATATTAAGATAAGTCTTGTCTAACATTATGTCTATCACGCCCCCACAAGATGGACGTTCCTTGGACAAGTCCAATCTTGGACATGAGGAAATGAAACCGAGAACGAGAAAGCGGTTTGGTAAGGGGCATCGGCGAGTTGGTCTCCGCCGAAGATGTGCTGGACTCGTAGATTTCCAAGTTGTACCTGCTCTCAAACAAAGTTAAAAGATAAGGCGATGTGCTTCATCCGAGAGTGAAAGACAGGATTGGCAGAATAGTGAGTGGCTCCAAGGTTGTCACAGTATATGACCGTGGGATGAGGAATGGGAAAGTGAAGCTCAGAGAGAAGGTTCTTAATCCATAAGATCTCGGTAGTAGCATCAGCCACGGCTCTAAATTCAGCCTCGGTAGAGGAACGAGCAAGAGTGTATTGCTTCTTAGAGGACCAAGCAATGGGGTTGCGACCCAGATAAATAAGAAAACCAGAGGTGGAAACATAATCATTTTTGTCGCCTGCCCAGTCGGCATCACAAAAGGCGTGGAGATTAGGTGTGGTGTGACGAAACAGTTGAATATCCATAGTGAGAGTACCGTGAAGGTAACGAAGAATTCGTTTCAACGAAGCCCAGTGATTTTCTTGGGGGTTTTGCATGAATTGTACAAGTTTGTTGACAGAAAATAAGATGTCAGGACGAGTGATAGAGAGGTATTGAAGGGCACCAACGATGGCACGATAGTCGATGGGGTTAGAGATAGGGGAGGAATGAGAAGAAGTAAGGGGTGGGTAGGTGGGCATAGGTGTGGGTGATGGTTTCGAGTAAATCATGTTGTGGCGGGTAAGAAGATCGTGAATGTATATAGTTTGAGAAAGGAGGAGTCCGTGGTGGTTTGGTGCGACTTCAATGCCAAGGAAGTAGGAGAGTGGTCCAAGATCCTTTAGGGAGAAACGGGAGGCAAGATCACTGGATATAAACCAGGGGTACCTTGTTGTTGCTCCCTCTCATTTGACCATTGGTAATGGTTCAATGCAATATTCTCGATAAGGTCATATGCCTCATCGACTCCCTTGTTCATCAATGCTCCTCCTGCAGCGGCATCAATGGTCTCTCTTGTCTTGAATATGAGACCGTTGTAGAAGGTGTGAACAATCAACCACTTTTCGAGCCCATGGTGGGGGCACATTCTGAGAAGTTCCTTGAACCGCTCCCATGCATCATACAAAGTTTCACTATCTGTTTGACAGAAGTTAGTGATCTTTGTGCGTATTTGGACAGTTTTGCTTGGTGGGAAAAATCGACCAAGGAATGCTTCTTGAATTTGGTCCCATGTTGTCAATGAATTTTGGGGGACCGAATTCAACCATTGTTTCTCCCTATCCTTAAGAGAGAAAGGAAAAAGGCGCATCCGAATCGCTTTCGGGGTAACATTTTGAATACGTGTGGTATCACAATATTCACGGAATGTTTGGATGTGGAGATGAGGATCTTCGAAAGTGGTGCCGCTATATTGGTTATTCATAACCATATGTAAAAGTTGCGGCTTTATCTCAAAGTGTGCTGCTCCGACATTCGGCACAACGATAGGGGATCTAGTTCCCGGGGTACTTGGATTTACAAAGTCCCGTAGGGTCCTAGCTGGCGTTTGTGGATCTCCTTCCGCCATATGTTTTCTTAAAGTCTCTTTAAATTTTCTTAGTCTTTCGTGAAAGCTTCGTTCGGGTTCCGGATCAAAATTGTCAAAGAATGTTCGACCCCGTTTCATACACTATTAGAAGAACACTTAAAGTGAGATTAAGCGTAACAATTTATCGAAAGTAAAAACAAAACAATATGAAAATAAATAAAATAAAAAATTATGTAGTAAAGACAAAAACTTAAAGTAAACCGTTGTCCCCGACAACGGCGCCAAAAACTTGTTCGGTTGTTAACCTAACGGTTTATTTAATATCCGCAAGCGCACGGGCTATTGCAATATAGCGGGTGAAAGTACGGGTCGATCCCACAGAGACAGGGTTTACTTTTAGGAATTATTTTTGTCTTTATTGAAATTATAGAAAAGATGGGGGGAGATAAAGTTTGATTTTGGAAATAGAAAAAACATAAACAGAAAATACTTTAATAAAATTCTATAAAACAAAGCATTCTTGGGATTGGAAATCATACACATAATCTTGTTCATCAAATTGTCATTGTCTTAGAAATATAGGTTTTCATAAAAATCAAGGATGGTATGTTAAGCCTACACTACTTCGGGTTAAGACAGTAGCGTTTGTATTCTTCACTAATTATGTCCTAACTGTTTGAGATTTCCGTTTATGTTACTCCCGCCCTGTCACAAACGGGCATTACGGCTTATCTCTAGCTGACCATAATTAGTAAGAATCCACTAAGAACGGGAGTCAACATACTTTCTATTAAAGGAACATCCCTAGGCCGTTGAACTACTTTCGTGATCAATGAAACCTAGTTTCTTTATATGGTTCCGTCAATCGAGATTCTCCGCTAGGCCCTTCTCTCAATTGACTGAATCATACAAGTTGGACGTCTCCAAAATGTAAGACATTTAGAGATTAATATAAAGAAATTGTTTAGATGAAGATAGAAGACAAGACTTTTTCATTTTAAGATAATGAACATTTATGCTTTGAGTTTCCAGACCCAAGAACAAGGGGGATTTACTCACTAACCATCTAAAACATATAAGCAATTAAAATAGAGAATAAAGTAAGAGAAACTTATGATGAAATGGAAGACAAATGGCTGAAAATAATGCTTCACTTTATTCCTCTTCTTCCAAAGTGACTTCAAGAACAAAATGTAGACTTTGATCTTCAAATGATCTTTGGAAATAAATATGACAAGTATTTTTCTAACTTCTAACAATATGCTTATGAACTTTCAGTAATTTTCTATCTCTAAGACTGAGTACAAGAGGTCTTTTTATAAGGGGGAGGGAACTCTTCAAGAAGGTGCCTCCAAAAGGTGCCTTTTAATCTGTAGTCACGACCTTGCACGGCCGTGTCAAGGGATTTGCACGGCCGTGCACCCTTGGCGCCAGATTTGATTTTGAATTTGGATGAATTGCACGACCGCTCCACATTCAGCTGCACGGCCGCTCTGAGGTCAACACGGCCAGGTCCATTTCCAAGGCTCAGGCACTCCATGTTTTGGGGCCACCAACGGCTGTCCAGCGGCCTACATGCGCACTGGGCCGCTTCCTCCATAGGCTGCACGGCCGCTCCACCTAGATTTGGATTTGTGTGTTTGGTTTGTTCGATGCTCCTCCATGCCTTTTATCTCAAAGTATTCAAGCATCCTTTTGATCATAAAAAGACTCTAAAATCTGTCTAAAATGCATGAAATATACCAAAAGGCGTAAAATCTAATAAATATGAAAAAGTAACTAAAAAGTATATAAAATGAAATGAGAATGATGATTTATCTAAGTAAATGTATATAAAACTTAGGATAAATGACTATATAATAGTCACTTATCAAACTCCCCCACACTTAAGCTTTTGCTTGTTCCCAAGCAAATTTAGGATGAAAACACGGAAAGAGAGAAAAGAAAAGAAAAACAAGAATGATCCCTCAGAAATAAAGTAGCAAGCTCTAAATGCCTTTTGGATAATGCCTTCATCTTTCTAGTCATATTTTGTATACCTTTAAAAATTATTTAGAAAGAAGCATTTTTTGGGATATTTCAAAGAGATAATTTGTAAGACAATAACCTAATATAGCATATATAGAATTTGATCAAGTAAAGCATGCTAGAAGAATAAATCTTAGATATATTTCTTGGTAAAAGAGAAGTTTTCACTCTTTAGAGTGATTTTTGAGAGAAATGAATTTATTGCTTTAAAATGTACAAAGGGAAGTATAAACATTTATTCACAAACTAGAAGTTCCCGAAGAATCGTATTGCATTCTTGAATCACAAGGGCGAAAAATGGATGATGATAGTGGAAAAATCTCATCAAAGTTTCAACAATTTTATCTTATTTTTGCACGTGTTATATTTTTGCAAAAGATCTTAGTTATTTTTTATCCTTTCAAGTAGGAGACATTGTGGCTGCGAACCCCATGTTTCTAATACTTAGATCAGGAATACTTTGGATATTACTTCCATTTGGCAAGGAAGCATTGTCGCAGCGAACGCCGTGCCCGGAGTTACTTAGGAAGTAATATGTTTCTTTTTGCTTTTAAGATTTGGTGACTAAGTCACTCTTTTAGCAATAAGATAAAAATGCCTAAACTTGATTCGATTAGTGAAAATGGAAAGATGGAATTTTGATGAAGAGGTGTGATTCAAGGGATGCAAAACAAAGGGGATGCTTCTAATAAGGGAATAAGCATTTAATAAAATTTAAAATGTACAATTTTAAAGAAATATTTTCAATATTTTTTTCATAAGAATGACCAAGTATAGATTGATAAAGATTCCTTCTAATCAAATGTTTTTTTTTTGATAAAACCCTATATTTTGCTATACTAACTTATGAGGCTTTTAATTTATTTCCTAAAAATTTTCCTATATTTTTCTTCTTATTAATTTCCAAGTTTATAGAAAATATGAGAGGAAAGACAAAGGCATTATTCTTGGGCAAATGGCAAGCATAAGAAGTAATGATATGGATCATCATAGGAATTATTACTATTTTTTTTTATTTGTTTTTTATACTATACATGCATAAAATGAAAATGCAACTAAGTTAAAAAGAAAAAATTACACTAGAAAGCAAGTAAATCTAGACTAAAAAGCAAGTAAAATAAAGATAGATATAACCCCCCCCCCCCACACTTGAAATGAACATTGTCCTCAGGGTTTCAAGGAACAATGTCAAATCCGGGAGGGTAGAGAGAAACTTACTAAGATGGTGGTGGTTGAGGAAAGTTGTCCCAATTGTTGACCCCATAGTTGAAGATTGTGTTTACTTGCCTTTGAATCGCATTCACACGTTCTTGTATATCATTCCGGAAGTAATGGAATTCATTGTTGAAAGTGTCGAACCGAGTCATTATCAGATTATTTTGAAGCTCGATCCGATCAAACCTGTCATTAAAATCCGGTGGCAATTGGGGTGGGTTGGGATGGTGTTGCTCTCTTTCTTCTTCTTCTTCTTCTTCTTCTTCTTCTTCTTCTTCTTTTGTTTATTCTGCCAACACAACAAGGAATTGTAAATGTACCCGGATCCTTTAATTTTGGAGGATTTTTATTTTGCAAGACAACGCTCACTTCCTCCGCCAACATACCATTCTCATTTTCTTCTAGCCTTTCTTTTTCAAAAAGTAATTTTTTCGAAGGTTTAACGGCTAAAGGCATATCTTCATGTTTTTTGAAATATGGAATGTTGACAATAATGGCATCTAGATTTTCAAGGAATTCATCATAATCCTTGTCTTCTTTCCTAGGGGATTCCGTCCCCGAACTAGTCTCAATCATCGGAGGGATTGGACTATAATCAATATTTCTAGGGCATTCATTTATCTTTTCTTGCTCATCCCTAGTTTTTACCACGTTAACATGCTCATTTGGCTTTTGAGGTTGACCGGGAAGACTCCCTTGTGGCCTACTCGTTGGGATAGCCTGTTGAGCTTGTTGAGTCTCTAGTATCTTATTATGCGCTGCTAAGTTATCAAACCTAGCATTTAGAAGTTTAAATCACTCCCTAAATTCATTATTGACCTTTTCTTGGGAATTTTTATTTTCCACTACGAAATCCATTATAAGATCCAATTTTGATTTAGGGGGGGAAGGTACTTGCATTATTATTGAAATTCTTGGGTGCAAATCCCGGGGGTTGTGTAGATGGCTGCGGGTTTAGAACGTTGTTATTCTTATAGGAGAAGTTGGGGTGATTCCTTTATTCGAGATTGTATGTATTAGAATACATCCCCCCTTTCTGTCTAAAAGAATTTACAAAGTTCACTTGATCATTAGAGGTAATGTCAAGTAACTCGCAGTTATCCGTACTATGTGAGTTAGACCCACATAGTTCACATAACACATTTATATTGGCCACGGGATTGACATTAAGATTTTCAATTTTTTTCAAAAGCATGTCAACCTTAGAAGAGAGAAGAGTAACTGCATCAACATTATATTTACCAGGCGTACCTTGTTGTTGCTCCCTCTCATTTGACCATTGGTAATGGTTCAATGCAATATTCTCGATAAGGTCATATGCCTCATCGACTCCCTTGTTCATCAATGCTCCTCCTGCAGCGGCATCAATGGTCTCTCTTGTCTTGAATATGAGACCGTTGTAGAAGGTGTGAACAATCAACCACTTTTCGAGCCCATGGTGGGGGCACATTCTGAGAAGTTCCTTGAACCGCTCCCATGCATCATACAAAGTTTCACTATCTGTTTGACAGAAGTTAGTGATCTTTGTGCGTATTTGGGCAGTTTTGCTTGGTGGGAAAAATCGACCAAGGAATGCTTCTTGAGTTTGGTCCCATGTTGTCAATGAATTTTGGGGGACCGAATTCAACCATTGTTTCGCCCTATCCTTAAGAGAGAAAGGAAAAAGGCGCATCCGAATCGCTTTCGGGGTAACATTTTGAATACGTGTGGTATCACAATATTCAAGGAATGTTTGGATGTGGAGATGAGGATCTTCGAAAGCGGTGCCACTATATTGGTTATTCATAACCATATGTAAAAGTTGCGGCTTTATCTCAAAGTGTGCCGCTCCGACATTCGGCACAACGATAGGGAATCTAGTTCCCGGGGTACTTGGATTTACAAAGTCCCGTAGGGTCCTAGCTGGCGTTTGTGAATCTCCTTCCACCATATGTTTTCTTAAAGTCTCTTTAAATTTTCTTAGTCTTTCGTGAAAGCTTCGTTCGGGTTCCGGATCAAAATTGTCAAAGAATGTTCGACCCCGTTTCATACACTATAAGAAGAACACTTAAAGAGAGATTAAACGTAACAATTTATCGGAACTAAAAACAAAACAATATGAAAACAAAATAAAATTAAAAAATTATGTAGTAAAGACAAAAACTTAAAGTAAACTGTTGTTCCCGGCAACGGCGCCAAAAGCTTGTTCGGTTGTTAACCTAACAGTTTATTTAATATCCGCAAGCGCACGGGCTATTGCAATATAGCGGGTGAAAGTACGGGTCGATCCCACAGAGACAGGGTTTACTTTTAGGAATTATTTTTGTTTTTATTGAAATTATAGAAAAGATGGGGGGAGATAAAGTTTGATTTTGGAAATAGAAAGAACATAAACAGAAAATACTTTAATAAAACTCTATAAAACAAAGCATTCTTGGGATTGGAAATCATACACATAATCTTGTTCATCAAATTGTCATTGTCTTAGAAATATAGGTTTTCCTAAAAATCAAGGATGGTATGTTAAGCCTACACTACTTCGGGTTAAGACAGTAGCGTTTGTATTCTTCACTTATTATGTCCTAACTGTTTGAGATTTCCGTTTATGTTACTCCCGCCCTGTCACAAACGGGCATTCCGGCTTATCTCTAGCTGCCCATATTTAGTAAGAATCCACTAAGAACGGGAGTCAACATACTTTCCATTAAAGGAACATCCCTAGGCCGTTGAACTACTTTTATGATCAATGGAACCTAGTTTCTTTATATGGTTTCGTCAATCGAAATTCTCCGCTAGGTCCTCTCAATTGACTGAATCATACAAGTTGGGCGTCTCCAAAATGTAAGACATTTAGAGATTAATATAAAGAAATTGTTTAGATGAAGATAGAAGACAAGACTTTTTCATTTTAAGATGATGAACATTTATGCTTTGAGTTTCCAACCCCAAGAACAAGGGGGATTTACTCACTAGCCATCTAAAACATATAAGCAATTAAAATAGAGAATAAAGTAAGAAAAACTTATGATGAAATGGAAGACAAATGGCTGGAAATAATGCTTCACTTTATTCCTCTTCTTCCAAAGTGACTTCAAGAACAAAATGTAGAATTTGATCTTCAAATGATCTTTGGAAATAAATATGACAAGTATTTTTCTAACTTCTAATAATATGCTTATGAACTTTCAGTAATTTTCTATCTCTAAGACTGAGTACAAGAGGTCTTTTTATAAGGGGAAGAGAACTCTTCAAGAAGGTGCCTCCAAAAGGTGCCTTTTAATCTGTAGTCACGACCTTGCACGGCCGTGTCAAGGGATTTGCACGGCAATGCACCCTTGGCGCCAGATTTGATTTTGAATTTGGATGAATTGCACGGCCGCTCCACATTCAGCTGCACGGCCACTCTGAGGTCAACACGGCCAGGTCCATTTCCAAGGCTCGGGCACTCCATATTTTGTGGCCACCAATGGCCTGTCATGGCCTAAGTGCACGGCCGCTCCTCCATAGGCTGCACGACCGCTCCACCTGGATTTGGCTTTGTGTGTTTGGTTTGTTCGGTGCTCCTCCATGCCTTTTATCTCAAAGTATCCAAGCATCCTTTTGATCATAAAAAGACTCTAAAATCTGTCTAAAATGCATGAAATATACCAAAAGGCGTAAAATCTAATAAATATGAAAAAGTAACTAAAAGTATATAAAATGAAATGAGAATGATGATTTATCTAAGTAAATGTATATAAAACTTATGATAAATGACTATATAATAGTCACTTATCAAACTCCCCCACACTTAAGCTTTTTCTTGTCCCCAAGCAAATTTAGAATTAAAACACGGAGAGGGAGAAAAGAAAAGAAAAATAAGAATGATCCCTCAGAAATAAAGTAGCAAGCTCTAAATGCCTTTTGGATAATGCCTTCTTCTTTCTAGTCATATTTTGTATACCTTTAAAAATTATTTAGAAAGAAGCATTTTTGGGATATTTCAAAGAGATAATTTGTAAGACAATAACCTAATATAGCATATATAGAATTTGATCAAGTAAAGCATGCTAGAAGAATAAATCTTAGATCTATTTCTTGGTAAAAGAGAAGTTTTCAGTCTTTAGAGTGATTTTTGAGAGAAATGAATTTATTGCTTTAAAATGTACAAAGGGAAGTATAAACATTTATTCACAAACTAGAAGTTCCCGAAGAATCGTATTGCATTCTTGAATCACAAGGGCGAAAAATGGATGATGATAGTGGAAAAATCTCATCAAAGTTTCAACAATTTTATCTTCTTTTTGCACGTGTTATATTTTTGTAAAAGACCTTAGTTATTTTTTATCCTTTCAAGTAGGAGACATTGTGGCTGCGAACCCCATGTTTCTAATACTTAGATCAGGAATACTTTGGATATTACTTCCATTTGGCAAGGAAGTATCGTCGCAGCGAACGCCGTGCCCCGAGTTACTTAGGAAGTAATAGGTTTCTTTTTGCTTTTAAGATTTGGTGACTAAGTCACTCTTTTAGCAATAAGATTAAAATGCCTAAACTTGATTCGATTAGTGGAAATGAAAAGATGTGATTTTGATGAAGATGTGTGATTCAAGGGATGCAAAACAAAGGGGATGCTTCTAATAAGGGAATAAGCATTTAATAAAATTTAAAATGTACAATTTTAAAGAAATATTTTCAATATTTTTTTCATAAGAATGACCAAGTGTAGATTGATAAAGATTCCTTCTAATCAAATGTCTTTTTCTTGATAAAACCCTATATTTTGCTATACTAACTTATGAAGCTTTTAATTTATTTCCTAAAAAATATCCCTATATTTTTCTTCTTATTAATTTTCAAGTTTATAGAAAATATGAGAGGAAAGACAAAGGCATTATTCTTGGGCAAATGGCAAGCATAAGAAGTAATGATATGGATCATCATAGGGATTTTTTTTTTATATATACTATACATGCATAAAATGAAAATGCAACTAAGTTAAAAAGAAAAAATTACACTAGAAAGCAAGTAAATCTAGACTAAAAAGCAAGTAAAATAAAGATAGATATACCCCCCTCTCCACACTTGAAATGAACATTGTCCTCAATGTTTCAAGAAACAATGTCAAATTCGGGAGGGTAGAGAGAAACTTACTAAGATGGTGGTGGTTGAGGAAAGTTGTCCCAATTGTTGACCCCATAGTTGAAGATTGTGTTTACTTGCCTTTGAATCGTATTCACACGTTCTTGTATATCATTTCGGAAGTAATGGAATTCATTGTTGAAAGTGTCGAACCGAGTCATTATCTGATTATTTTGAAGCTCGATCCGATCAAACCTGTCATTAAAATCTGGTGGCAATTGGGGTGGGTTGGGATGGTGTTGCTCTCTTTCTTCTTCTTCTTCTTCTTCTTCTTCTTCTTCCTCTTGGTTTGCTTGGCTTGATTGGCCCTCCCCTTGATTCATAGAATTAGGAAAGATCCAAGTTTGAACTTGATAAGTTCGGGCAACGGGGAGGATGGGACTCGGCAAAACAATGTATGGCGTTTTACCGGGCCCTACCAACCAATTGTACTCCCCACGTCCTCTATCTGAGATCATTTGAATTGTTCGTAGGGTTGGAATATCCAACTTCGTTGAACCCGAAACTGCAATCTCATTATCGGGCATCACACGCCGAAAATGCTTAGCAAACAGGGTAATAATACCACCAATATGAATCTCTCCATTGAAAGTTGGAGAGACAATGTCACTGAACAACTCGATCAAGAAATGGCTCAAATTAACCCTCCTATGAGCCCTTACCAAAGACCATAACAAGAATAACTCCTTCTTGTTTACCGTACCCTTATCCTCTCTTGCAAAAATGGTACATGCGTAGAACCTATGCATAAGCCGAAGAACGAGATAGATGATAGACGAGGCTTTTGCGGTTCTTGACTTGAAGGATGGGATTTCGGTGATTTGCTCCCAAAACACATTCTCCCTAAACTCGATGGGAAAATCGGTTTCATATTTTGTGTAAGCTGGCCAACCCAAAATTCTGTTTATGTCGAAGGAAGTGAGGTGAAACTCCTCTCCACCAAGCCAAAAATATAAGTGTATCAACTGATATGGCTCCCCCGTATCTCCACAAATTTCTGTTGTAAATTCCTTCCTCATAGTGCACAAAAATTCCAAAGTAATCCTTTCATAAGTTTTCTCATGCAGTTCGAGAAAACCGCCACAACCAAACCCGGTGTGGAACCTTCTCACATTCGAATAGACATCTAAGGCTTTGAGGGCAGGAATATCTGGGAATTGGGTTGGCCTAATCCTTTTTTGACGAAGGGCGGTAAACCTAGCCACTTCGGAAGGCTCTCTAAACTCAATACCCAAATCATTGAGTGTTGGGTTCAGATTAGGGGTAGGAGATGATTCCTTTCGGGACCTCTTCGAAACCCTATCAGTAGCTTTTCCCTTTCCCTTCCTTCCTTCCATGATAATTTTGTAGAAAAAAAAAATGCTCAAAACCCAGCTAGAGTAAAAAGAAAGTAGATTACCCGGAGAAATTGATGTTGAAAGGCTTGAAATCCTTGTTGAACAGTCACAAAACACCCAAAAGCTCCTTCCTTGCACCTTAATTCGGAGTAATCCCTTCGAATTTATGAAATGGGTGAAGGTTTTTTTTGAATTTTCGGAATTGGGGTTTTAGGAGGGTTTTGGGATGATTTTGATGTGGGAGAGATGTTTGAATGGTGGATTTGAGGAGGATTGAGGGTTGTATTGTGGGTTAAAATGGTAGAGAAGTGGGTTTTTAAAGTAGGTAGGGCGGAGGTATAGATGGAGAATTGAAGAAGATGAAGTGAATGAGGGAGGAGGGAGAGAGGCACCTCTTTTTGACTGAAACGACGCAACTCCCCAGGCGATATGCACGGTCGTGTCAAGGGATTTGCACGGCCGCTCCCTTCTGCTGAGTCAACTCTTCCTGACTCGATATGAACTGCACGGCCGCTCCAATGTCTGCTGCACGGCCGTGCTAACCAATATTCACCACTTTTAATTTTTTTTCTTTTTCTCTTATTTTTTGTATACCTATAAAACAAAGTTAGCACAATAATACTAATAAAAAATGAAACAAAAAAAAATAAAATAAAGTAAAATATAAAGAAAATAAAATAAAGTAAAACAAAACAAAAAATAATTCATCGGTTACCATCCCGATGATGCTATTTTTAGGTCCTTAGCTTGACCCCTTTTCGGTAGTAGGAGATGTGTGATATTTAGTTGGCCTTTTGTCATTGACAATTTGCCAATGCAACCCTTCTGGAGTAATTAGTATCTTTTGCGGTAAACATTTCTTCCATCCCGACTTCTTGGGTAGAACAAGTGACCTATAGTCTTTGCACTTTTGAAAATTCGAAGTGACCTCCTTCTTTTCTCTTTTTGACTTTTTCATTGTACTGTTAGTTTCGGGACATGCAGAAATATCTATAGCATTATTATTATCATTGCAAATCAAAGGTTCAATATTTATGGGATCATTTTCTATTCCTTCCTTTGATTGCGATTCCTCACCCATCTCATTTTCTTCACTTGGGGTGTAGGTCTCAAAATAGGGATCCTCGAGATCTGATCTATGCATACTGAATTCGACTTTTTCTTTCCCCACATTTAGGAAAAATGTGCCATTTTCACATCTATAATTGCCCCCGCAGTGGCAAGAAATGGCCTTCCTAGAATGACGGGAATTTGATGGTCTTCCGCCATATCTAGGATCACAAAGTCGACAGGGATGATCAAATTCCCTACCCGACATGGCATGTTTTCCATAATACCAACGGGGTATTGAACGGAATGGTCTGCCAATTGGAGAATTATGGTTGTAGGTTTCAGTTTCCCTATACCAAGTTAGCATAGCGCTTTTATAAGCGCTATCTAAGCTCCCAAACTTAGATAGCGCTTTTAAAAAGCGCTATCTAAGCACTTTTTTTATTTTGAAAAAATCAACTTACATAGCGTTTTTTATGCGCTACATAAGCTCTCGAACTTAGATAGCGCTTTTGAAAAGCGCTATCTAAGCACTTTTTTTTATTTTTCTATAAATCAACTTACATAGCGTTTTTTATGTGCTATCTAAGCACTAAGTGAGGGCTAATTTTCATTTTTTTCGTACTGCACCAATTTTAAATTATATAAAAATAAAAATTAATAGAAACTAACAATCATTCCATTCAACAATAATAATCAACCTTTCAATTATTACACAACAATAATTTTTACAATCATCCAAATGAGTTATAAACTAACAAGAGTTAAAGATATTTGAATCCAGTTAAACCTACATGTTTTTTGCAAGAACTTCATCGACTGGGACCCACCTTGGGCTTTGTTTCAATACTACTCTCCTCAGAGCTAGTAGGTTCTGGTGGAGTTGGGGAGTTGGCAGAGAGATGGCCTTGGCTTGTACTACTGCATCATCAACTTGTACATTCATGGTGGCTGCAGCAACAGGTTCCTTATCACTGCTGTTGCTGTTGCTGCCATTTGTTGATCCATTGACAATATTTTCAATGGATGAGGCAGCAAATTTAGCTTGTTGCTCTTTCATTATTAAGTCCTTGTGGCACTTTGAGCACATATTCATGGTTGCTGCACTTCCGAAGAAACCACAGTTGTTAATGCACAAAATTGGACCTTCTGGAGGGGCTTGGCATCCTGTCTCATCATGCTCCATTGTATCAGCTCCCCTGCAGCAAATTCAGTAGGCAACTTCAAATACTAAAACAGAGCTGGAAATCACTCTTCCTTCTCAACATTAAAAAAATAAAAATAAAAAAAATCTAAGGGCATAAAATTACCCGTCTTCAACCCTACCTTTTTCCAGCTTTTAGCTGTAAGAGGTTCATGTGTGTGTGTGTGTGTGGGGGGGGGGGTTTGCATGTTTTAGTGTTCAAGTTCGCTAACCATTTGCATTCCATCTAAGTTGAAATATGTTTAAGAGGTAGCTGAGCTGGTATACTCATTGGAGTAGAAAGTAACTAGTACGAGTAATTCACAATGATATTGACTGATAATGTTAGAAAAACTAACATTTTCTTTTATCGTGAGTGTTTGCTGTTGCACTGTTTTTGCTTCTTTGGAGTAGCATCTTGAGATGTTGGCGACTGTGCACTACGACTTATCCAGAAGCGAAGTCTATCTTCAGCAATAATCCTCATCCACACCATGAACTTTGGCTCTTCTCCAAAAATATTTAAGCCAAGCCTACATCAGTTTGTTCAATTATAATATTAACACAAGGGCAGTTATAAAACTCATAGAGTGACTTGAGCATTTTTTTACTCTACAAAAAGGAACAGTCCGGTCATACACAGGAGCTGAGGAGCACATGATCCCAAATGGATTATCTTGCTGCTTATAAGTAGCAAAAAAGTAATGGTGCAGAAGTAGAGACAAAGCTACAGGTGAGTTAAGACAATCAGATTTAGGAGCACATGACTAAGCTAAGTTCAAATGATCAGTAGGCTATCCAGCTCTTATGGAGGTTACACGAGCCTATCTAAGCTTCACAAGTTGCGAATACTCAGTTAACAAGTGACAATAATAAAAGTGATGCTGCTCTTAGAAACAAAGAAACTGGAATGCTGAATTATCAGTTAAGAAATGACAACTGGTAAATATCATATTACTAATACTATTTAACCTTTTGCAAGAATATTATTGAAACATGAATTTCGAATTATGGGGGGACCAAACTTTCTTAAACCCAAGAAAGTGAAAATGTGTGGGAACAACCCTTTCTCTAGCTATTTCTTTTAGTAATTTCAGCACCCATTACAAACCTGTGTAACTTTACTCCCTTGCCGTACATTCCTATGATGTTCTAGTTTTACGGCTTCATTCCGTAACAAGCGACTTGGATCCCTACATGCAGCTTGTCATAAATGATCTTTCCAAAGGCAGTTATATGTGTCTTGACTCTTCAAAATCTATAGTGCTTAAGAATCGTTTGTATTTTCTTTCTTAAAATTAAACAAGTATTGTGCCAACTTAAGATTGGAGAAGAAATCCTCATATAAATGGATTAATCAATCAAACACATAATTTACTTTGCTATCACCTGTGATATATGTTCTGCGGCTGCAACTCTTCGTTTTACAATTTCACAGTTTGCAATAACGAGTGTGTTTGGCACACTGCCATCAGTCAGAAAGATAAAGGCGCTGTCGATTCTTGTAAGTTGCCTGCTCTAATTGTGGCCCCCATCTATATTAAGCCAAAATACGTAAGAGCTTTTCTTGTATTGACCCTGCCTCCATTAAGGTAATCTTGCTATAGCCCAATCGTTGTGGATCTCACATATTTTGGTACTTGGAGTTAAGTTACTGTACTTGTCACTACTGTGAAAGTGTGAATGCAAGGTTAAAGGAGAAGCAAGAGCTTTTCTACATGCACTTTGTTTTCCTTCCCCCATCCCCCAGCACCATGCCCCCATGCATGATCCACACACGTATAAATGTACACTTTTAATTGGCTACGGGTGTGAATTGAAATTTGACTTGTACCTGTAGGGACAGAAACGATGACGGCCAGATCCTCTGAATCGGAGGGGGGCTTCTGGGTTTATCTCACATTCTTCCATACGGTTAAAGCAATCGGGAAGGTAAGAACCTTGCTGAGCTGCAACCTGCAAAGCCACCAGTAAAACGATAAGGATACATCTCCTGAATCTGAGCATCATTACTAGGTCATTGACTCAACATTGTACCAGTGCTGTTGCTGGAAGATTCTTCATCTGAGAATCCACTTGGGACAGAGCTGACTTGAATTCTTCAATATCAATGGATTCTTTCGAAAAGGCTTTCTGTGGCTCCACCATTCTAAGGCCATAAAGGGAGAAACGGTTTGATAGCTAAATCCCCAAATATAAAACGAAATCAAAACTGAAAACAAATTGAAAACAAGTTCTTCCTTACGCTTACAAAGTGAAAAAAATTGGTCCTAATTCTTTTGAGTATAGCTAAATCCCCAAATATAAACCCTAATTTGAAAGAGAGAGAATATATAATACTAACCTCAGAATACTTTGAAGATCTGAAATTGGAGTATGTTGGCGGTGGCGATGGCTGGGAGGGAAACTCGTCGGTGCGTGGTCGTCGGAATCGGAGTGTGTTGGCGGTGGCGATGGCTGGGGAGGGAAGCTCGTCGGTGTGTGGTCGTCGGAATTGGAGTGTGTTGGCGGTGGCGATGCCTGGGGAGGGAAGCTCGTCGGTGTGTTGGCGGTGGCGATCGCTGGGAGGGAAGCTCGGTGTGTGGTCGTCCGTTGCTGGGAAGGGAGGGCAACGAGAGGGAGGGCCAACGAAGTGTTGGGGCAACGAAGTGTTTTGTTTAAACCTGTTCAACTTAACATAATTTGGGAAAAAAAAAAAAAATAACACTTGTGAAGCTTTTACTAGCATAGCGCTTCTGATAAGCGTTATCGAAGATTTTACTTAGATAACGTTTTTCTAACATGTGCTATGTAAGTTAATTTTTGTTATTTTTTTTATGTTTGTGCCTTAATTATTAAATTTGAAGATGAGGATGCGCTATCTAAGTTCATACCTTAGATAGCGCTTTTAAAAAACGCTATCTAAGATACGTTTCCTAAGATCCAATCTGTACTAGTGCCTTCTTTTCTCTTTTTGACTTTTTCATTGTACTGTTAGTTTCGGGACATGCAGAAATATCTATAGCATTATTATTATCATTGCAAATCAAAGGTTCAATATTTATGGGATCATTTTCTATTCCTTCCTTTGATTGCGATTCCTCACCCATCTCATTTTCTTCACTTGGGGTGTTGGTCTCAAAATAGGGATCCTCGAGATCTGATCTATGCATACTGAATTCGACTTTTTCTTTCCCCACATTTAGGAAAAATGTGCCATTTTTCACATCTATAATTGCCCCCGCAGTGGCAAGAAATGGCCTTCCTAGAATGACAGGAATTTGATGGTCTTCCGCCATATCTAGGATCACAAAGTCGACAGGGATGATCAAATTCCCTACCCGACATGGCATGTTTTCCATAATACCAACGGGGTATTGAACGGAACGGTCTGCCAATTGGAGAGTTATGGTTGTGGGTTTGAGTTTCCCTATACCAAGTCTCTCACTAACCGATAATGGCATTATACTTACGCTAGCTCCTAAGTCAAGGACAGCGTTATCAATGTTTATTCTGCCAACACAACAAGGAATTGTAAATGTACCCGGATCCTTTAATTTTGGAGGATTTTTATTTTGCAAGACAACGCTCACTTCCTCCGCCAACATACCATTCTCATTTTCTTCTAGCCTTTCTTTTTCAAAAATTAATTTTTTCGAAGGTTTAACGGCTAAAGGCATATCTTCATGTTTTTTTTGAAATATAGAATGTTGACATTAATGGCATCTAGGTTTTCAAGGAATTCATCATAATTCTTATCTTCTTTCCTAGGGAATTCCGTCCCCGAACTAGTCTCAATCATCGGAGGGATTGGACTATAATCAATATTTCTAGGGCATTCATTTATCTTTTCTTGCTCATCCCTAGTTTTTACCACGTTAACATGCTCATTTGGCTTTTGAGGTTGACTGGGAAGACTCCCTTGTGGCCTACTCGTTGGGATAGCCTGTTGAACTTGTTGAGTCTCTAGCATCTTATTATGCGCTGCTAAGTTATCAAACCTAGCATTTAGAAGTTTAAAGCACTCCCTAAATTCATTATTGACCTTTTCTTGGGAATTTTTATTTTCCACTACGAAATCCATTATAAGATCCAATTTTGATTTAGGGGGGAAGGTACTTGCATTATTATTGAAATTCTTGGGTGCAAATCCCGGGGGTTGTGTAGATGGCTGCGGGTTTAGAACGTTGTTATTCTTATAGGAGAAGTTGGGGTGATTCCTCCATTCGGGATTGTATGTATTAGAATACATCCCCCCTTTCTGTCCAAAAGAATTTACAAAGTTCACTTGATCATTAGAGGTAATGTCAAGTAACTCGCAGTTATCCGTACTATGTGAGTTAGACCCACATAGTTCACATAACACATTTACATTGGCCACGGGATTGACATTAAGATTTTCAATTTTTTTCAAAAGCATGTCAACCTTAGAAGAGAGAAGAGTAACTGCATCAACATTATATTTACCAGGCGTACCTTGTTGTTGCTCCCTCTCATTTGACCATTGGTAATGGTTCAATGCAATATTCTCGATAAGGTCATATGCCTCATCGACTCCCTTGTTCATCAATGCTCCTCCTGCAGCGGCATCAATGGTCTCTCTTGTCTTGAATATGAGACCGTTGTAGAAGGTGTGAACAATCAACCACTTTTCGAGCCCATGGTGGGGGCACATTCTGAGAAGTTCCTTGAACCGCTCCCATGCATCATACAAAGTTTCACTATCTGTTTGACAGAAGTTAGTGATCTTTGTGCGTATTTGGGCAGTTTTGCTTGGTGGGAAAATCGACCAAGGAATGCTTCTTGAATTTGGTCCCATGTTGTCAATGAATTTTGGGGGACCGAATTCAACCATTGTTTCGCCTTATCCTTAAGAGAGAAAGGAAAAAGGCGCATCCGAATCGCTTTCGGGGTAACATTTTGAATACGTGTGGTATCACAATATTCAAGGAATGTTTGGATGTGGAGATGAGGATCTTCGAAAGTGGTGCCGCTATATTGGTTATTCATAACCATATGTAAAAGTTGCGGCTTTATCTCAAAGTGTGCCGCTCCGACATTCGGCACAACGATAGGGGATCTAGTTCCCGGGGTACTTGGATTTACAAAGTCCCGTAGGGTCCTAGCTGGCGTTTGTGGATCTCCTTCCGCCATATGTTTTCTTAAAGTCTCTTTAAATTTTCTTAGTCTTTCGTGAAAGCTTCGTTCGGGTTCCGGATCAAAATTGTCAAAGAATGTTCGACCCCGTTTCATACACTATAAGAAGAACACTTAAAGAGAGATTAAACGTAACAATTTATCGGAAGTAAAAACAAAACAATATGAAAACAAAATAAAATAAAAAATTATGTAGTAAAGACAAAAACTTAAAGTAAACCGTTGTCCCCGGCAACGGCGCCAAAAACTTGTTCGGTTGTTAACCTAACGGTTTATTTAATATCCGCAAGCGCACGGGCTATTGCAATATAGCGGGTGCAAGTACGGGTCGATCCCACAGAGACAGGGTTTACTTTTAGGAATTATTTTTGTCTTTATTGAAATTATAGAAAAGATGGGGGGAGATAAAGTTTGATTTTGGAAATAGAAAGAACATAAACAGAAAATACTTTAATAAAACTCTATAAAACAAAGCTTTCTTGGAATTGGAAATCATACACATAATCTAGTTCATCAAATTGTCATTGTCTTAGAAATATAGGTTTTCATAAAAATCAAGGATGGTATGTTAAGCCTACACTACTTCGGGTTAAGACAGTAGCGTTTGTATTCTTCACTAATTATGTCCTAACTGTTTGAGATTTCCGTTTATGTTACTCCCGCCCTGTCACAAATGGGCATTCCGGCTTATCTCTAGCTGACCATAATTAGTAAGAATTCACTAAGAACGGGAGTCAACATACTTTCCATTAAAGGAACATCCCTAGGCCGTTGAACTACTTTCGTGATCAATGGAACCTAGTTTCTTTATATGGTTCCGTCAATCGAGATTCTCCACTAGGTCCTTCTCTCAATTGACTGAATCATATAAGTTGGACGTCTCCAAAATGTAAGAAATTTAGAGATTAATATAAAGAAATTGTTTGGATAAGATAGAAGACAAGACTTTTTCATTTTAAGATGATGAACATTTATGCTTTGAGTTTCCAACCCCAAGAACAAGGGGTATTTACTCACTAGCCATCTAAAACATATAAGCAATTAAAATAGAGAATAGAGTAAGAGAAACTTATGATGAAATGGAAGACAAATGGCTGGAAATAATGCTTCACTTTATTCCTCTTCTTCCAAAGTGACTTCAAGAACAAAATGTAGACTTTGATCTTCAAATGATCTTTGAAAATAAATATGACAAGTATTTTTCTAACTTCTAACAATATGCTGACGAACGTCGAAAACGTCAAAAATAAAATTCCAACTCAACTATCTACAATGGATTTGTAAATAGGGTAAGTCGGGTCGAACCTCAGAGACACAAAATTTAAAGTGTAGGAATTACTGCTAGAACAAAAAGTTGTAACGTGAAGGAGTTGTTTGGTTTGTTTTAAAACTAAATTTTCTACGAAAATTAAGTAAAGTTTGATTGTGGAAGATTTCAATAATAAGGAGACTAATTCCCGGAATTGGCTTCACAAGTTATGTTCAAGTTTCACATTTCATTAATCAAAGTACACTTGGGGTTTTGTTCTTACGGAAATATGATTGGGACACTTCGGCGGGTGATTTGCAATCAAGTGTTTCTAACTAATCTACTCCCTTGGCCCGTTCATAGATTAGTTAAAAACCCATTTTAGAACTTAAGAACATAAAATAAACCACAATTCTTATGAATCTTTTGGCGAGGATTCAACAAATTGTGAAAATCAAGCCAAGACTAATTTCAATTGTAAATTTGGCGATTCACAATTGAAATTCTAAACAATTCAAGAACAATTATTTGATCAAGACAAAAGTTCTAAAATTTCATTAAAAACAACTTGATTATCCCAAGTACTACTAAGATAAAAATGAAAAGTAAAACTTAAAACATAAAATGTTACCTCCAATTCCAAGAACTAAAAGTTTAGTTAGCCATGGAAAAGTAAGAACACCAAGAAAATCTTAGGAAATTCTGCAGAAAAACTCTCTAGCTATGGAAAGAAAAATGACAAGCTACTTATATGAGTTCTCTAAAAAAACAATAAAAAAAACTAATTAACTAAATAGTAATTATCTTCTTCTAAAAACCCCCAGCTGGAATTAAAAGTCTTAATTAAAACCCATGATCAGCCACAATTAATAACCATTAGTTAATTCCCATCACTGCTCCAATCCGGCTGTTACTGTCTTCAAAACGCCTCGTGGGCGGTCGCCCACAACACCCCTGGGCGGTCGCCCACACTGGCAGAAGGATTTTGGCCTCACCATTTGTTCTCCTGAGCGGCCGCCCATAAGCACCTGAGCGACCGCCCACAACTGCAGATTGTTATGGTCATTTTCTTCTCTTTTCTTGGCCCAGCTTCCATTCCATTAGGCCCAACTGCATTTGGCCCAGCTTCTTCCTTTTGCCCCCATTTGAATTCCGTCCGTCCCACAATTGCGATGTCCCATTTTCCACTTGATTTGTTCACCAATTGCTTCCAATTTTCAAACTAGAACCACTGGAACTAAAAACACTAAAAACTTCCATTAAATAAACAAAACTCAAGGATTAAGCAAATAATAAGTTCAAAAAGTAGTCAATGGATGAGTGTAAAACTCACTCATCAAATACCCCCAAACTTAGACATTTGCTAGTCCTCGAGCAAACACCCAACTAACACAAAACAACTAAATTAACACAAAAAAATAAAAACAAACTACTCTACCAAATAACCAACTATGTCCTTCCATTCTTGCATGTTCCACATTTGCAACAAACCACAAAATACCATCAACCGCAGGATAATATTTTCCACAATGCAAGTATCAATATATTTTCCAATAATTGTAACACATTACTTAACCATTATAATTACATCATAAATCTCTTTATGCAACAACATCTTTCTCCTTTCTCACAACCACGATTCATTTTTACAAAGCTAAGTACACCAATCATCTTTTATTTTATTGACTCTATTTACCAAGCAACAACACTTTTTAGACACAAAACACGAATATTCCCAAGAAATAATTACACCCCCCCAACCTTGATCTTTTAAACACCCTTTAAAATCTACTACCGTTCAAGTAGGGAACACTGTAGCAGCGAACTCCATGCCCCTAATACTAAGTAGAGATTTATTTAAAGGCTTTGAGAGTTAGCAATTTCGGTATCGAGCTTGATACGGACCATCACGGCGGTAAAGCTCTTCCTCCATAACGCTACTGCATACCCAGAAATCTGGTTAAGCTAGAATAATCCCTAACCGATTAATCTACACGTCTGGAGGTTTCACCGAATACACATTGCATTGCCATTGCTCTCAATTTATTTTAAATTTTTTTTTTTTCTCTTTTTTTTCTTTTTTTTTTCTTTCTTTTTAAGATCACAAGGGGGGGTTCCACTCACAACCAAGGAATACTCCTCACAAAACTTGCCTAGTGTTGCTACATCGGTAAACAAATTCATTAACTCAAAAGGTGATGGTGTACTCTAAACTTTATAAAAAAAATGAATCAAAATTATCATCAAAGAGCATACTTTCACAAGTGCACAAAACTTATAACTAAGAGATTTATGACTCAATTATAACTCTTAAGTAATATAACACAATTAACCAAAAAATATACCAACTTGCATAAACATATTTACCCCCAATTTATCCTTCCTAGCGGTCATAATCCATCACATGCAATTAAGGGAACACCAAGAATGTTAATGATTAAATACAAAAAAGGACATAGCTAATTATTATTTTTCTCACTTTCAAAATTCTTTCTTTTTTTTTTTTTTTTTTTTTTTTTTTTCAAAACAGTAAATTCTAACTAACATGAAGCATATACAAACAACCAAAGTACCCCACACCCCCAAACTTAAAATATGCATTGTCCCTAATGCACAAAATAAAAGAAAGGATAAGGGGTACCTTCAACCACCAACTATCTCCAAAATTGGTCCCAAGGACCCATGAGAGCCACTTCCGCTCCGAATCAGGTGCCAAAGTCTTTGCTTCTTCTTCTTTGTTCTTTGCGACCTGCTCTGCTTCTTCTTTGCTCCTCCCAAGTACCCCATCCACTCATCTGCTCCGGGGTACGGTATCGTGGCGGTTGGTATGGGATGTGCTGAGGCGGTGGAGGAGGAGGAAGCCTGTGCCTCATCTCCTGGAACATCTCCGATTGCGCATCCTCCATACGCTGCCTCCACATACTGGCAGCATAAAACTCCTCAGTAGCCATCGACTGGAGCTGTCTCTGGCTCTCCTCCATACCCACTAACCGCTGATCCATAATCTCATAATGCCCCCGGAGCTGCCTGATTTCCTCGGATAGAGCATCTACATGGCCTCCCACATAGTAGGCCGCCTCCGTAGGAGTAAACTCATGCTCCTCCATATCTTCATCCTCCTCATTCCCTCTCACTCCCCTAGACGAACCTTCACCCGGCTGTAAGTGAGCATGCCCCTTTATAACCAGGGACCTCTTACTAACATTTGTCAGCTCGACACAATGTCCCTCACAATCCGCAACCGAGGAAAACTCACTCCCCTCCTCTCTATCAATCCAGATATCAACAATGGAAAATTAAAAGTGCATCGCCCGATAGTCCTAATGGTGTTCACTATCTCCCTTGACATTGCCCCTCCCGTATTGAACCTTTGACCGGTCAACACCATATTCATTAACAATGCTCTCCTCCAATGCACATCATTGTAGTGCGAAGTGGGCATTATGCGCTCACAAATAAAGCGGTGCAGAGCCCGCATTCTCAAATCCATGTCTCGCGCCTTTTTCACATTCCCATTCCGCAACAATGCTACATCAATATTAACAAAATACGGCTCCAACATATGGAGGTTACCCGCCACATTCGATTCCATGATCTGTGCATTAGAGTGATAATCACACACCTGAGGCGATGCCATCCCATAGTAGGTATTGATATCTTCAGCATTATAGTACACATTATTTCCTCTCACCCAACCAAACTTCCTCACTTGCCCTTCCTCAAACGCATTGGCATAAAATTCCCGCACCAACACTTTCGACCCTTTATTGGAAGGACGTCTCGCCAAGTTGCCCCAGCCATACATTGCAAAAATGCCATCCAACTCAAGTTCCGCGGGATTAAATTCATTTTCTCTGACAAATCCTTTGGTTGAGTATTTTTCAAAAAATGACTGCGCTTTAGCACCCACAAACCTTGTTTCATCAAACTCAACCACCGGTTCCGGGACAGGGGCATTTCTTCGTCTAGACATTTTTAAATAAACACCCACAAATTTCCACACTAGGCACTAAGAAAATGGAATTGAAAACCTTACTTGCCCTGAAAAATTCGCCGGAAAAGTCACCGGAATCTCGCCGGAATTCCGCCGGAAAAGATGAAGATGAACTTGGAAGAAGACTCCTTCTTTGAACAACTGATTTCCACACCAACCCTTTCACCTTTGTGCTTCAAAATCAAATCTTGTGCAACCTTTCCAACCTTGCAACCTTTTTAAAATCACTTCAAGATTCTTGCTCAACAATGGTGATTTGGGTTGAATCTTGGTTAAGGGGTTTGGGTATGGTGGGGGAAGAGAAATTAGGGAAGAAATTTTGGAAGATTTGAGTGATTTGGGAGAGAATTTGTAGAGAGATGTAGAGAGAGGGACGGAGGTTTTAGAGAGAGAAGAGGAGAACTTTTGAATTTTGAAATAAAAGAGGGGAGAGTAACGGCGGATCTCTTTTAGGGCAAAAACTGTAACGCCCAAATCGCCTTGTGGGCGGTCGCTCACCCTAGTCTGGGCGGTCGCCCACCTGTCCAGTAGCATCAATCATTTAATCATCTCCAATGTGGGCGGTCGCTCACCCCTACCTGGGCGGTCGCCCACCTGTCCAGAAACCGTTCCATATTTCAAAGTTTGAATGTGGGCGGTCGCTTATTGCCCCGTGGGCGGTCGCCCACCAGCACAGCAAGTTCCTCAATTTTGTTCCACTAGCATGGGCGGTCGCACACACCCTTATGGGCGGTCGCCCACATGCACAGAAACTCCACAATCTTTACAAGCCAGACATGGGCGGTCGCCCTCAACACCATGGGCGGTCGCCCACACGTCCAGTGGAATTTTACCTGGCCAACCACCTGCACAACACCAAGCAAGCAAACACCAAGCATAATATCCATTGATATATTACAATTCGACCCATATTTTGACCGCACTTTCGCTGCCTACGTCCCTATTGATGTGGGCGGACTACCCAACAACAATAGGCTCAGGTCACCGTAGTTCGACACGTTCCCGAAATACAAAAAAAACAAAGCTTCTTTTTTTTTTTTTTTTTTTTTTTTTTTAGAAGAAAAGCAAACCATAAAATGAAAAATAAAATGAAAACTAAAACTCTCCACCCCCAAACTTAATGATTACTTTGTCCTCAAAGTGATGAAAACAAAGAAAAAATTAAATTTAAGGGTACTATAATACACTACTTACCTTGGGTTGCCTCCCAAGCAGCGCTTTTGTTTAACGTCGTTAGCTCGACGGACTGACTTTCTCAACGCTTACGGATCCCTCAACTCGATCCTCTCAACATCCTTCAATCCCAAAGCTCCATCCAAATAAGGCTTCACTCTTTGTCCATTGACCTTGAACCTATTGTTCGTAACCGGATTCACCAATTCCACGGCCCCATGATAATATACGTTCACTACTTCAAACGGACCACTCCACCGAGAACGTAACTTTCCCGGGAAAAGCTTCAATCTTGAATTGAACAACAATACCTTGCTTCCCGGAATAAGTTCCTTGTGCAAAATCTTTTTGTCATGGTACCTTTTTGTTCTTTCCTTGTACAACCGGGAGTTCTCATATGCCTCCAACCGATGTTCCTCGAGCTCATTCAAATGAAGCAACCTTTGCTCACCGGCTAGTTGCAAATCCATATTCAACTCCTTGATTGCCCAAAATGCTTTATGCTCAATCTCCACCGGCAAATGACAAGCTTTCCCAAAGACTAGCCGGTAAGGACTCATTCCAATTGGCGTTTTGTAGGCGGTACGGTACGCCCACAATGCATCATTTAACCTCAAGGCCCAATCCTTCCTATTTGGCTTCACCGTCTTTTCAAGAATGGCCTTTATTTGCTTGTTACTCACTTCCACTTGCCCGGAAGTTTGGGGATGATACGCAGTTGCAACCTTGTGCTTCACACCATACTTCTTCATGAGTGCTCCAAAAACTTTGTTGCAAAAGTGAGAACCACCATCACTTATAATCGCCCTTGGAACGCCAAACCTACTAAAAATCACATCTTTGACAAATTTGACAACAATATTAGCATCGTTAGTCCGGGTAGGAATTGCTTCCACCCACTTTGACACATAATCTACCGACACTAAAATGTACTCAAACCCACACGACACAACAAAAGGACCCATGAAATCAATGCCCCATACGTCAAACAAATCCACAACCAAGTTATTCGTGAGAGGCATTTCATCCCGCTTACCAATGTTACCGGTTCTTTGGCACCTGTCACAACTTTTACAAAACATGTATGCATCTTTAAAAAGACTTGGCCAAAAGAAACCCGATTGTAACACTTTTTGAGCGGTTTTCTTTCCACTAAAATGACCTCCACAATGCAATTCATGACAAAAAGAAAGAACATTTTGTTGCTCATTTTCATGAATGCATCTACGAATAACCATATCGGGACCATGTTTAAACAAATATGGGTCATCCCAATAATATTGCTTAACCATTGACAAAAATCTTTTCCTCTCTTGACTTGAAAAATCTGGATTTAGAACCCCCGTAGCCAAAAAATTTACAATGTCGGCATACCAAGGTTCACAATCCTTAACACCAAATAACTGCTCATCGGGGAAATTTTCATTCAAGGGAATTTCACTCACACACCCCTTTTCAAGTCTAGACAAGTGATCCGCCACAACATTCTCACAACCCTTTTTGTCTTTGATGGAAATATCAAATTCTTGTAAAAGTAACATCCATCTTAACAATCGGGGTTTGGCATCTTGTTTGACTGACAAATAACGTAATGCAGCATGGTCC
The DNA here is from genome assembly GCA_022495995.1 of Adenophora triphylla var. japonica. Taxonomy (NCBI): domain Eukaryota; kingdom Viridiplantae; phylum Streptophyta; class Magnoliopsida; order Asterales; family Campanulaceae; genus Adenophora; species Adenophora triphylla. Next base: position 157,160 of record JAFEMH010000537.1, on the reverse strand, counting down.
GAATAAATAATCACTTTAGATCCAAGCAAGTAAGAACGGAATTTTTCCAAAGCAAATACTACTGCCAAGAATTCCTTCTCGGTTGTAGTATAGTTCAATTGAGCATCATTCAACATTCTACTTGCATATTGGATCACATGTGACTTTATCGATTTTCGACCCAAAGCGCACCCACCGCAAAATCGGATGCATCACACATTATCTCAAAAGGTTGAGTCCAATCCGGACCCACAAGAATAGGGGCTGAAGTCAATTTCTCCTTCAACAAATTAAAAGAATTGAGACATTCTTGGTCAAACACAAATTCCGTCTCTTTAGCAAGCAAGTTTGTTAACGGCTTACAAATTTTAGAAAAATCTTTTATAAAACGCCGATAAAAGCCCGCATGACCAAGAAAGCTACGAATTCCCTTAACATTTGTTGGCGGAGGCAATTTAGATATTATCTCAATTTTTGCCTTGTCAACTTCAATCCCTTTTCTTGAGACCAAATGACCCAACACAATTCCATGCTTAACCATAAAATGTCTTTTTTCCCAACTTAAAGTTAAATTGGTATCACAACATCTTTTAAGAACCAAAGTCAAATTATCTAAGCATGCATCAAACGAATTACCATATAACGAAAAATCATCCATAAATACCTCAACAAACCTACCAATCATCTCGGAAAAGATCGACATCATGCACCTTTGGAATGTAGCAGGAGCATTGCATAACCCGAAGGGCATCCTCCGATATGCAAATGTTCCAAAAGGGCATGTAAATGTGGTCTTTTCCTGATCTTCCGGAGCAATGGGAATCTGATTATAGCCTGAAAAACCATCTAAGAAACAATAATATTCTTGACCAGCCAGCCTCTCTAGGATTTGGTCAATAAATGGCAAAGGAAAGTGATCCTTTCTAGTCGCCGCATTAAGTTTTCGGTAACCGATAACCATGCGTTGACCAGTGACCATTCTAGTAGGCAAAAGCTCATTATCCTCATTCTTAACAACAGTAATTCCGGATTTTTTAGCAACCACATGAACAGGACTTACCCACTTACTATCGGAAATAGGATAGATAATACCCGCATCCAACAGTTTCAAGACTTCTTTTCTTACCGCTTCAAGCATGTGCGGATTCATCCTCCTTTGATTCTGCCGGACTGGCTTGGCATCATCCTCCATATGAATTTTGTGCATACACATGGTTGGGCTTATTCCTTTTATGTCCGTAATGCTCCAACCAAGTGCGGACTTACGTCGCTTCAACACATCCAACAACCTTCTTTCCCGCAGTCGTTAAGTCCGAAGCAATAATAACGAGGCAAAGAATCATTTGCACCAAGAAAAGCATACTTTAAGCTAGATGGAAGTTGTTTAAGATCCAATTCGGGAGGAGAGACAATAGATGGCAAATGCTTAGGATTAAAATTACCTAAAGATTCTAAAGGAACCTTTTCAGTAATTTCCTCCATAACATCCATCTCGAAGAATGGCCCTCGCCTCATTTTGATCAAAAACACCTTCCATAACTAACTCATCCACAAACTCGTACACAAGAGAGCCCTCAACATCATGCTCAAATAACACAGAATTTTCAGCAACATCACAAAATAAACACTCATTAACCTCATATGGCTTTTTCATGGAATCAAAGATAGAGAAATTAACAATTTCATCCATGACAGTCAAAGACAAACTTCCATCTTTCACATTAATCACCGCATCCGCGGTAGCCATAAAAGGTCTCCCCAACAAAATAGGGACATCATTCACATCTTTAGAATCTCTCTCCATATCAAGAACCACAAAATCAACCGGGATAATTAGTTTATCAACTTGAACTAAAACATCTTCTACTATTCCCTTTGGATATTTGACCGAACGGTCCGCCAGTTGCAAGGTCATAGTAGTAGGTTTTAGTTCACCCAACCCAAGCTCCACAAACAAAGAATAAGGCAACAAGTTAATACTAGCTCCTAAATCTAACATTGCCCTCACTTTCTTAGAGTCCCCCAAAGAAATCATCACATTAAAACTACCGGGGTCTTTAAGCTTAGGAGGCAAATTCTTTTCAAAAACAGCACTAACTTGGTCCGAAACCACAATTTTTTCGTTCGGAGCATACTTTCTTTTATTTGTGCTCAATTCCTTGAAAAATTTAGCATAGGAAGGAATATTTTTAATTACATTGAGCAAAGGCAAATTTACATTCACCTTAGAAAGCATGTCATACAACTCTTTAAATTGTGTTTCGACCTTATTCTTGACCAATCTACCGGGAAAAGGGACAGGAGGCTCATAAGGCTTGAGAGGTGGAGTTGGAAGTTTCTCCTCGGGAGTCACTTCAACTCGTTCCTCAACCACCACTTCACTCTCATGCATTTTGTTATTATCTATAGGAGAAGGAGAAGAGTGTACCTCCTGAAGAGTCTTACCACTCCTCAGGGTGACGGCCTTTGCTTGTTAGGTTGACTCGGTAGTGTACCCGGATTGTGCTTTTGGAGTGCCTCGGCAATTTGACCCATGCGATTTTCAAGCTTTTTCAGGAAGCTTCTTGGTTCCCCATTCGTTGGTCCATGATCACTTGATTACCGTTGAGCGGCTTGAATGAATTTCTGCAAGCGTTTCCTCCACACTTGGCCTTGCAGGCCCTTGTTGCTGCGACTGTTGCATTTGTGGTTGGTATTGTTGCTGAAATTGACCCTGCCCTTGATTTCCTCCCCAAGAGAAATTGGGATGATTCCGCCAACCCGGATTGTAAGAGTTGGAAAACGGATCATTCCTCACTCTTGGTTGAAAAGCGTTCATTGCATTTGCTTGCTCAAGAAATTCCGGGAATTGGTCTCTCAATGGGCATCCCATAATATCATGGGAGTTCACATTACAAATTACACAACTTGTGCCCGAACTTCCCTCTCCTTGATTTCGCCCTTGGTTTTGACCTTGACTTTGAGCCGTCATCATTCCCATGAAATTCTTCATTTGAGTAGTCAATGCCGAAACTTGTTGCGCTAGAACATCATTGGACTCAACTTCATAGACGCCTTTTCTTCCTCCCCTCACACTTTTCTGCTGCGAATTCATGCCAAGTCTCTCATATAAGGCTCTTGTTTCATCCGCAGTTTTCTCACCCATAGCACCCCCGGCTGCGTTATCCACTTGGGCTTGACCTTGTTGAGTCAACCCATCATAGAAGGCCTGATTTAAAAGGGCTAAAGGAAACCCATGATGAGGACATTGGACTAGCAACATCTTGAATCGATCCCAAGCTTCATGAAAAGCTTCACCCGGCTCTTGATTGAAAGACATTATCTTGGACCTCAAGTCGGACGTCTTTTGATGAGAGTAAAACTTTGCCATGAACTTGTTGTAGACTTCCGTCCAAGTGTTAAGAGAGGCCGGAGCAAGTGCCATAAACCATGTCTTGGCAGCATCCTTCAACGTGTAAGCAAAGCACCTCATTCTCAACTGCTCTTCGGTTAGTTGCCCCAATGGAAAGCCTTGCACAGTGCTATAGAACTCTCTCATGAAGGTAATTGGGTCTTCCGACGCCATCCCATGAAATGAAGGGAGCATGTTGAAATGGAGATTTTTCAACTCATAACTCCTTGCTGCTTGTGGGAGTACAATGCATGATGGCGATGGTTCAATTACCGGACGTGCAAAATCACCCATCATTTGTGGTTCCGCCATTTTCACTTCTTCTTCAGAATCGGAAATCTCGGACTGTTGAGAGTAAACCGAATCACTTTCCGAATCACTTGGTTCCGGGTGCTTCCTCTTGTTGACGCGATGAATGTTGTGGTCAATTGGTAACAAATCGGGTTGTAGTGACCTACGACCAAACATTCAAATCTGCGACACCAAGTTAAAACACTACAAAAAAAATATATATACACAAAATATTATTCACAATAGCAAATAATTAAAACAACTTTAAATTTCACGTCCCCGGCAACGGCGCCAAATTTTGACGAACGTCGAAAACGTCAAAAATAAAATTCCAACTCAACTATCTACAATGGATTTGTAAATAGGGTAAGTCGGGTCGAACCTCAGAGACACAAAATTTAAAGTGTAGGAATTACTGCTAGAACAAAAAGTTGTAACGTGAAGGAGTTGTTTGGTTTGTTTTAAAACTAAATTTTCTACGAAAATTAAGTAAAGTTTGATTGTGGAAGATTTCAATAATAAGGAGACTAATTCCCGGAATTGGCTTCACAAGTTATGTTCAAGTTTCACATTTCATTAATCAAAGTACACTTGGGGTTTTGTTCTTACGGAAATATGATTGGGACACTTCGGCGGGTGATTTGCAATCAAGTGTTTCTAACTAATCTACTCCCTTGGCCCGTTCATAGATTAGTTAAAAACCCATTTTAGAACTTAAGAACATAAAATAAACCACAATTCTTATGAATCTTTTGGCGAGGATTCAACAAATTGTGAAAATCAAGCCAAGACTAATTTCAATTGTAAATTTGGCGATTCACAATTGAAATTCTAAACAATTCAAGAACAATTATTTGATCAAGACAAAAGTTCTAAAATTTCATTAAAAACAACTTGATTATCCCAAGTACTACTAAGATAAAAATGAAAAGTAAAACTTAAAACATAAAATGTTACCTCCAATTCCAAGAACTAAAAGTTTAGTTAGCCATGGAAAAGTAAGAACACCAAGAAAATCTTAGGAAATTCTGCAGAAAAACTCTCTAGCTATGGAAAGAAAAATGACAAGCTACTTATATGAGTTCTCTAAAAAAAACAATAAAAAAAACTAATTAACTAAATAGTAATTATCTTCTTCTAAAAACCCCAGTGGAATTAAAAGTCTTAATTAAAACCCATGATCGGCCACAATTAATAACCATTAGTTAATTCCCATCATTTGCTCCAATCCTGGGTACATTCTTGTCTTCAAACGCCTCGTGGGCGGTCGCCCACAACACCCACAGGCGGTCGCCCACCGGCGAGAAGGATTTTGGCCTCACCATTTGTTCTCTGAGCGGCCGCCCACAAGCACCTGAGCGACCGCCCACAACTGCAGATTGTTATGGTCATTTTCTTCTCTTTTCTTGGCCCAGCTTCCATTCCATTAGGCCCAACTGCATTTGGCCCAGCTTCTTCCTTTTGCCCCCATTTGAATTCCGTCCGTCCCACAATTGCGATGTCCCATTTTCCACTTGATTTGTTCACCAATTGCTTCCAATTTTCAAACTAGAACCACTGGAACTAAAAACACTAAAAACTTCCATTAAATAAACAAAACTCAAGGATTAAGCAAATAATAAGTTCAAAAAGTAGTCAATGGATGAGTGTAAAACTCACTCATCATATGCTTATGAACTTTCAGTAATTTTCTATCTCTAAGACTGAGTACAAGAGGTCTTTTTATAAGGGGGAGGGAACTCTTCAAGAAGGTGCCTCCAAAAGGTGCCTTTTAATCTGTAGTCACGACCTTGCACGGCCGTGTCAATGGATTTGCACGGCCGTGCACCCTTGGCGCCAGATTTGATTTTAAATTTGGATGAATTGCACGGCCGCTCCACATTCAGTTGCACGGCCAGGTCCATTTCCAAGGCTCGAGCACTCCTTGTTTTGGGGCCACCAATGGCCTGTCATGGCCTAAGTGCACAGCCGCTCCTCCATAGGCTGGACGGTCGCTCCACCTGGATTTGGCTTTGTGTGTTTGGTTTGTTCGGTGCTCCTCCATGCCTTTTATCTCAAAGTATCCAAGCATCCTTTGATCATAAAAAGACTCTAAAACCTGTCTAAAATGCATGAAATATATCAAAAGACGTAAAATCTAATAAATATGAAAAAGTAACTAAAAAGTATTTAAAATGAAATGAGAATGATGATTTATCTAAGTAAAAGTATATAAAACTTAGGATAAATGACTATATAATAGTCACTTATCAATTGCCCCATAAGTTTCTTATTTTTAAAATCTATGCTTAATAAGTTCCTTTTAAGTAGGGCTGTAAACGAGCCGAGCCGAGCCGAGCTTTGAGGTATCGAGCTCGAGCTCGACTAAAAATTAACGAGCCGAGCTTTTTTCGAGCTCGAGCTTGAAAAATTCGTTCGAGCTCGGCTCGAAACAAGTTTCGAGCTGTTCACGAACTTTTTTGCGAGCTTCTCGAACTCGAGCTTTAACGAGCCGAGCTCGAGCTTAACTCGATTTTTTTTAAAAAAATCTGAACTCAAACGATCTTTAGTTCGAGCTTTATCGAGCTTTTATTCGAATTCTCGAGCCGAGCCGAGCCGAGCCGAGCTGAGCCGAGCTCGAGCTTTGTCTTTGTCTCTACATAATTTTTTTTTTCAATTTTGATTTTTCATAATTCTTTATATTCTTACAAAAACATAAAAAAATTGAAAATAACTAAGAAAAATATTTATTATTTATTTTATACTTTTCGAATGACATTTTTAAATGTCATATATTTTGAGACAAATTTTAAAATTTATTTTGAAACGAATAGAGTAATAATTGTAAAATGTTCAATTTATGTTAGGGATGGATGGATGGAGTCATGAAATATAACTTTCCTAATTACTATGACTACCACTACTATCACTACCACCACTACCACCACTACCACTACCATCACCACTACCACTATCATCACCACCACCGCCACCACCACTACCACCACCACTACCACTACCACTACCACTACCACTACTACTACCACTACCACTACTACCATCACCACTATCACTACTATCGCTACTACTGCTACTACCACCACTACGACTACTACCACTACCACCACTATCACTACCACCACTACTACCACTACCACCACTATCACCACTATTACTATCACTACCACCACTACTACCACCACTACTACTACTACCACTACTACTATCACTACCACCACCATCACCATCACTACTATCACTTCTACCACTACTACTACTACCATCACTACTACCACTACTACCACTACCACTACCATCACTACTACCACCACTACTATCACTACCACCACTACCACTACCACCATTATTACCACCACTACTACCACCACTACTACTACCACTACTACTATCACTACCACCACCACCACCACCACAACCACCACTACTATCACTACTACCACTACTACTACCACCACTATCACCACTATCACTACTATTATCACTACCACTACTACCACCACTACCATTACTACCACTACGAAATTTAGAAAAAAAAAAACTAAACAAATGAAAGTATAATAAAGAAATCAGTGACGGGTAAAACCCTTTCATTTTTATGTATAAATGTATAATTTTTTATTTTTTATGAATAGTAATAAAATTTTTGGACTTTTTTTAGTATTGAAGTTTTTTTCAAAAAGTTATATAAAAAAAGTTAGAAAAAAATTAAACAAATGAAAGTATAATAAATAAATCAGGGACGGGTAAAATCCTTTAATTTTTATGTATAAATTTATAGTTTTTTTTATTTTTTATGAATAGAAATAAATATTTTGGACTTTTTTTAGTATTGAAGTTTTTTACAAAAAGCTATATATATAAAAAAAACATAGAAAAAAACTAAACAAATGAAAGTATAATAAAGAAATCAAGGACGGGAAAAATCCTTTAATTTTTATATATAAATGTATAGTTTTTTTATTTTTTTATGAATAGAAATAAATATTTTGGATTTTTTTTAGTATTGAAGTTTTTTTCAAAAAGTTATATAAAAAATGTTAGAAAAAAACTAAATAAATGAAAGTATAATAAAGAAATCAGGGACAAGTAAATTTCTTTAATTTTTATGTATAAATGTATAGTTTTTTATTTTTTATGAATAGAAATAAATATTTTGGACTTTTTATAGTATTGAAGTTTTTTTTCAAAAAGTTATATAAAAAATGTTAGAAAAAACCTAAACAAATGAAAGTATAATAAAGAAATCAGAGTCGAGCTTATCGAGCCGAGCTCGGTCTCGAGCTCGAGTTCGAATCGTTTGCGAAAAATTTTATTCGAGCTTTTAACGAGCCGATCCCGATCCGAGCTTAAACGAGTCGATCCCGATCAAAGCTCGCCGAACAAACGAGCCGAGCTCGAGCCGACTCGAAAAAAATTCGAGCCTGAAAATTGGGTCGAGCTCGAGTTAGACTCGAGCTCGAGCGTTTACGAGCCGAGCCCGAATCGAGCCCGAGCCTGTTCGATTCGCGTAACAGCCCTACTTTTAAATGAGTATATCAATTTTTTGTCTTTTTGGACGAAAATACCCCCCAAAGAATGTTGTATTATATTTTCAATTTTTTTTTAATAATAAATAAAAAAAATCAGAATGTTGTATTATATTTTTCAGAATGTTATATTATATTCAGAATGTTGTATTATATTCAGAATGTTGTATTATATTTTCTCAATTTTTTGTTTTTTTTTTTAAAAATCAGAATGTTGTATTATATTTTCAGAATTGGATGACTATTTTCAGCTCTTATTCATTCGGATCGAATGTGTGGGTGGATCAGACATAATACAATTCAGACTGTTTGATTTTTTTCTCCATTAAGATCTGAATGCCTCTTATTTTTCACTTAATTGATTTTTTCATTTATATATATATATATATATATATATATATATATATATATATATATCGATTTTTTTTAAAATATAGCTTTTTAAAAATTTATATACCAAAATAACATTTTCAAAAGTTTAAGTACCAAACTAGCACTTTTCACTTGAAATCCGAAATTGATAATTCCGGATTATGAATTCCGGAATTAACAATTCCAGATTTGTTTTTTTTTTTTTTTTTTTTTTTTTTGTTTTCCAAAATTGAATTTCCCAAAATAATATTTCCGTTAATAGGGAGCGATCACGCTAAGTATTGGAGCGATCGCTCCTAATGTATTCCGGCGTTTAAAATTTCGGATTCTTTTTTTTTTTTTACAAAATTAATAAAGCAAATTAATATTTTCTGAAAAACAGAAGAGGGCGATTGCGCGACTTATGGGGCGATCGCTCCTTAGTGGCGTATCTTCAAATCCGGAAATGCAAATTCTGGATTGCTTTAATTTGAAATCCGGGGATGCCACTTTCGGATTCAAATTTTGAATTACACCCACTTTCATTTTTCAGATTCAAACGTAAGGAAGAAGAAAGATAGTGCAGTGAGAGAGAGAAAGAAAGAATTAAGGAGAAGGAGAAGGAGAAGAAGTTGAAAGAGTTGTGAGAGGATGAAATTTAAGAATTGTTAGTTTTATTTCTTTTTTTTTTAGCTATATAAATTTTTCTAAGAATTTTTATTTGTGCATTTTTATATAATTTGTTGTTAAAACTATTGTGATTTATGTACTTAATTGTTGATTGTCAATGAATTAAACAATTGTAATTTAATTTTTGCCTAGTTAGGATTTTCTTAAGTTAGGTTTAAAATAAAGTGCTTGTTAAAATTACTTTGACAAACATGTTGCAATTTTTCTATTTAAATGTAGCAAAACCTTAAGTCCCATTTAAATTTAATTACTATTAAATTTTTGTATTTCAGATGAATCAACATGAACAACAACCATTTATTGATCCTGGGCCAATCGATCCACATGTATTGACTTCTCATGATACACATAGATCTAAATATATTTGGGAGGGACAACAGTTAACCAATTTAAGACCTAGGCGTGGTACAGTACTTCCAGCTAGAGTTGATTGGAGGATAGAAGCTAAGCTTATGAATACTGGATTTTATGGAGTGTATTTATTAGGTCATTTACAATATGATTGGCTAATTTCAGTTGCCAAGCAAGAATGAGGATTCTTGTATTTGGTAATTTCCCAATACCCGTCATTCTTCAAACTCACATTCACATAAAAATTGCACGGAAAATCTTTCACCAAATACTCAATAGTCCACTTTCGGGCTGTGCTTCGTTTTACCTTGAAGCGCAGATTTTCTTAATATGAAACAACTTCATTTTATGCTGCACCTCTGGCTTCTTTGAAAACCGAATACCTTTGGCAATGTCATGATGTTCTGCATTCCATTCAGCAGAGTCATATTGGTTATCATCATATATCTCCGATCCTTCTCCAATATCACGATAAAATTGATACCCGACTCTCTCATGCACATGATGTTGTGGTTCTTCGTAAGCAACCAAATGTAACGCCAAATCTTCTCCCTCATTCTCGCTAACATCAGTAGGACTACTGCAATCATCATATCCATCGTCACGATCTTCATTTAGAAGCAACCCAATATTTTCTTCATAATCTGAATCATTATCATCATCATTATACAATTCCTCACCCTCACCCTCACCCCCTCCCTCTTCCTCTCTCTCTTCCTCCCCCTCTTCCTCTTCCTCTTCCTCTTCCTCTTCCACATATGTTTGTGTACTTGTTCCAGCATCCCTCTGACTATAGCAGCTTAAAGAACCCATCTGGAAGGTATCCATGTCATTAACATACTCATTTTGAAATGGCTCCTCATGGGTTTCAAACTCCTCAACATTCACATTATCAACTAAATTTATCTTAACATACAATTGTAAGCTACTCAACCCACCAAACTGAGCAGAAACATCAAACATGACTTCCATACCCATATCATTGTCGATTACAAATGGAATGTAGTTTGCAATCCCGGGAGCGACAAGATGAGGATATCTACATGTAACTTGCAACTGAACAATAGCTCGATCTACCCCAATTTTCTTAGCTAACTTTTTAATCAACTTCTTGTAACTCCACCGAGTTTTAGCCCTAAGTGCACATTTTGGTCCCCTTTCAAAATGTTCACCTTCAAACGGGTGTTCATCATTTCCTCCCCAATAACACATGAAAATAAGTGGAACTTCAGCCATATTTATTCCTAAAAATTGAAAAAACAAATTATAAAAAATCTAATTTAACAATATCACTACATTCACAAAAAAATCAAATAAATACTAAATTTAAATTTCAAACAAAAAATAAGAGGATTAAATGTACCTTCTTAATCACCTCTTGTAAGTGCTCCAATTTGAGTTGTTAGTATTTTCGTTAAAAAACTAACGAAAGCCTTCACATCCTTAACCTAAACCTTAACTTTTCTAACAAAACCTAACTTTTCTAACAAAGCAAGGGTAAGTTGGGAATTGCTATTTGGAGTTAAACAAGGTAAGGAATCTCACAAAGGGTAAAAATCCGAAACCAGTAATCTGTAAATAACAACTGGTTGAGTATTTGAAAAAAATATTCCTTTTGTCCAAAGCCTGGAGCAGCATTAAATGAACAGTGCACGCCTTCATAAGGATTCGCGTGGACAGGAATGCAATCCGCGCGGACAGGATTGTCTCCCCCAGTGGCCTATAAATAGAGCCCCTCAGTCTCATTTTCAACAACAACAATTCACTCACAACAGCATTCTGGCGGAAATATTAGAGAAAACAGTGGGAATTTCTTAATTGCCACCTTTTTCTCTTAATCATTTTCCCAAATTTCACTCACTAGACACTCTCAAAACTCTCTTAAACACACAAGCTCAAGCTTAAATCAACACTAAAGAGGAGGATTAGAGAGAAAATATAGAGGACTTAAGTGTTATCTACTTGTTTTCTCTTTGATCAACTCTATTAACAAACACTAAACACACTTAAGTCTTGAATCTATTCAAGCCAAACACAATATTAACAAGAAGATTGGGCTTAACCATCATTGGTAAACCCTCCTTCTTTAAAACCCTAAAATACTCTTTAATTTCATGTCTTGATTTACATTTTTGTCTTAATTTGCTTGTTTAAAGTTCTATTCACTTTCTTTGTTCTTGTCTTTAATTTACTTGTCTTAAGCTTAAATCTTTACTTCATTTTGTTGATTAGTTTGACCTAAGATGGTCATCTTTGGGGTTAAGTCCCCATGATGATCATCTTAGGGTTTAACTTTCTTTCCTCTTAGTTAATTTCTCTTCTTAAAAAACCTTTTTTTTTTAAACTCCCTCTCCCATTTTGCTCTAAACCTCCATTGATACCCTAAGGATGACTTGATATGATACAAATCAATGAATCACCAATCAAGTCTAGGGATGAAAATGGGGTGAAAATAGATGCAAAACCCTTAAAATCACATTTTCCTTCAAGAATATGTTGCTGTCCAGTAGCAATTTTTCTGTGACCTCAGTCCATTTTCCTATTTTTTAGACACAGTAAAACTTGGAATTTGGTGTTGACTACAAAATACTTTTTATAGCCAACATTCATAGGATTTCAGAAATATTTTTACTTTATTTTTTACGTGAGTCTAACTGCATTTTACAAATTATTTTTCAAAGGTCAGTTTAGCAGCCTCTGGAAATACAGATTTCACATCTGTGATTTCCAGAGGGTTTTGGTCCATCAAATCATCTCCAATTATAAAAATCTTTTTCAGTAACCTTATTTAAGATGTTTTGAACAACTTTCATTCTCTAACTTTCCCCATATTCTGAATTTTTAAAACTCTTAAATCCATTTTAAAATCAAGTGTTCACCGTGTTTTTTATTCTGACAGAATTGACTTTCAACTTCAAGGAGTCTTTTGAGTACCAAAACTCAACCCTAAAATCATACCAAAAATCATGGGACTTGTTTAATGTCTTACAAAGAGTTCTCAATTTTTAGTTTTCTCAGTTTGAATTTATTTTAACCAAAGAAACACACACACACACACACAAATGGTTTTAAATTAGGAAGACTCGTTTTACGAGGCATTTCGGGTGAACCCTAACGTTCTTCCCGGGGTGTAACGTGACCTCCGAACTCAAATCTCTCAATTTTGGGCATTTTTCAAAGTTTTGGCCCTTAAAACTAAAAACGGCGTGGCGACTCCGTTTGATTTTTTCAAAATTGAAAATCGGATACATCACAGTGGCGACTACGCTGGGGATCAGAAAAAAATAAGCTTTATCTTTTTAAAAAAAAAAATTCAAAAAAAAAACAAGAAAAAAAAAGAAACGCTTTTGTGGGTCAAGCTTCCGTCTCGGCATTTGAAACCATTTGTACTGTGTGTGTATTGGTTTTGCACATTTCGTGTTGTTTTGATCGTCCCGAAAGAATCGATATCTTGACTGTCGAACTCGTTTTTTTAACTGTTTGAATTTTGTGCTTATGTGTTTATTTGCTTTCAAAAAAAAAAATTCAAAAAAAAATTTCAAAAAAAAAAAAAATCATTTTCAAATTTTTTTGCATGCATCATACTCTTTAAGACACATGTGAAAATTTCTATTTTACTTAGAAAAAGAAGATAGACTGCTGCAAACTACGCGCACTTGACCTTACACCGCACACTACGTTCTTAACCCGGGGAAATCCCAGTAGCAGCCCGTTTGGCCTTATTACGCCTCTCGGTGCGAGCACGGGACTACCCAAACATCCCTTGGAGCCTCGTGTCAACCATGCACTTGTCCGTGACACACTTCGTCCGAGACCCGGTTGGTTTTTAGTTTGGTTCGTGTCGTGCCCGGTCTGTGTATACACCTTTCCAGTCGAGCCCTAGTCGGCATGCCAAGTCTATATCTTTCGGAGACCCTAATCAGTTGAAGTCCTGCCGGTTTTCCGTCACGGACTTTGACCAGATCTTGACTAGCGCCTTGACTTTGACTTTGACTGGCACAACTTATGCACTGACTCCCGGCATGACACTGAGTCATCAAGGATTAACGATTATTCCATGTCTAATTACGGCCTAACTGACGACGGGTCAAGATCAATTGTGGAAATTTATCAGTCAAAACCATGCCGACTTTTCGTCGAGCCCTCGGACATGATCTTGACCTTTGATGTCAGCTTTGCCCGTAATTTACATCGAATACTCGTTAAGACTCGATTACCCGCCAGACTTTAGGATCGTTTTTCTTTTCGGTCGGTGGGACCTGCTTGCCCTACGAAACCCTTGCTCGAGGTTACAGGTTGAGGGTCCGCAGGCGTAGTGATGGGTCCCACTGATCCAGGATTCAGAGTAGTTTGCGAAAAAGAAGAGCAATCTTCTCCAACCGCTTAGGTTTAATAAAACACGTTTTAAGTAAACAAGAACAAATAATCGCATGTTGCATGAGCCCGGAGCCCAAACACATACCCTCCTTCATTCCCAAGTATCTGAACCCTCGTGTCTTTCCCCCGCAGCTCCTCACAAAGCTTGGTTTCGTGCGCCGGGTCACCGTCTGATCAGTTGGGAAGAATCAAGTGCATCATCAGCTTCACCGTTTGCTTCGACTCCAAGTTTCAGAATGTCTGCATCAGCTGGTAACGATGGGGACAACGCCACTCCGCCTCCCGAGACTCCCCAAACAGAACATCAGTGGAATCAGTTAGCCGAACAGATGAAATTGCGACAGGAAGCACAGATGAATAGCCTTCTGGAGGCTATTGGGAGCCATGGTTTGGTCGCCAGTCTCAATCCCGATGGAACCTTCACCGTAGAAGAAGAGGAGGACCCCAATCCTAATCTTGGTCGCCCTGACTACTCCAGGATTCCACCACCAACCTCTTATGATGCTACTACCGAAGCCCATGCTTCTCGATCTATGGGTCGGCCCGGCTCCTCAACTACGGACTCTTTGGACCCATGCAGCCTGACGGGACAAGCCAGTTCGCGGTTCCTCAGTGGGGACAAAATCAGTACGGAATGTCTTCCCATGGTTGGGGGTACCTCGGAATGCCACAGCAAGTTGGGATCCCGCCTCAGTTTGGGACCGATCAATCCGGACCTTCACAACAGCAGTTCAGAGTGCCACGGCAACAGTTTGGAATGTCGCCACCACAGTTCAGGCTAGGGCAACAGTCAGGTGCCCCTCTTCTAAGTGATGTTGGTCCAGCTGCCCCTAACACCTCACCGACTTCCACAAACCCATTTCTCACTCAGGGTTCAATGGGCCAACAAGCCCCTGTCCCAATCTCATCGGAATCACCAGGACCGCAGTACCCTCCCGGTTATACACCCTCGCCTCAGCCAGGCATGCAGTTCAACAACCAAGGACAGCATCCCGCATTTAAGCCTCACTCTGGAGACCCGAGCTATCCGGATACCTCAGGTCTGCCTCCACCTTCTCTGCACTTGATGGGAAGCCAACGGCAAGTCGGCTGGGTTTTATCCCTTTGCCCAAGCTCCTACCTACACTCCCAGGGATAATTTGGGCCAAGGACGAGGTTTTCACCTATGCCCGGGATATGGTATCCCTTCCACCGGTGTGCCGCCGGTGGTAACTCCTCTCTCCGGCTCGATCCTTTGGTTTGAACGCTATGGCTCCACCACAGGACCCTCACCTGGCCTGGTTCATGGAACAACACAAGGAGATAAAAGCACAAATTGCTGAATTGACTGCTAAGAAAGCTGCCCTTCGGCCTACAGATCCGAACTCCATTGTACCCCTGCCTCACAAGTTCGTGATGCCCAATCTTGACTTGTTTGACGGGAGTGCGTGCCCTAAAACTCACTTGGACACCTACACTTTGGCAATGAAAGCTAAGGGATGCACAAACCAGCAGTTGACCGACTACTTCAGTCTCTCTTTGAAGTCAGGAGCTTTGAAATGGTTCTTTCGATTAAATCCTGAAACTAGGGCTACTTGGGAACAGATTACCAGTACTTTCACAGATAAGTATAAAGCTAACCTGAAATGGGAGACAAACAGAGTTGACCTGCAGACGATGATGCAGCGCCCAGATGAGAATATTGAGGATTTTTATAAAAGGTGGAATTTAAAGCTTAGTGAAATGACCATTCCTCCCTCTGACGAGGAGCAGTTAGACATCTTCCAGTCATGCTTGAAGCCGCATTTGAGAACTTTACTCAGCCACTTCCCTTACTCGGACTTACGCACAATGGTTAATTCCGGGGCTAAATTCGAGAAGGCTTACAATCAACAATAGGCTGCTGCACCTACCTATAGATACAGGGCTGTTTCCTCCAACACTGCTCCTGCCCAGCCCAAAGGTAAAGAAGTAATTGGCTATGCGGGACAGGACTGTAACAATGCCACTTCCTTTGTTTCCAAGAAACCTGATGCATCCAGATCCCGCCTCAAAGGTTTGGGAAGCTTTGGGATGCCTTTGAGTGATATCTTCAGAGGTTTGGTAAAAGAAGGTTTGCTCCGACCTTTAGATAATTATCAGCCAAGAAACCCCAATGCTCCTTTGGATACCTCCAAGCATTGTGCCTTTCATCAGTACCATGGGCACCTGACAGATGATTGCGTCCCCTTGAAAAAGGCCATCCAAAGTTTGATTGAGCAAGGGAAGTTAGAGGTGCCTGAAGGGCCCAATACTATCAGTAACCCGTTCCCTAGAAATAACAACATGAGTGTCAACATGGTCGAGTTTGGTGATTCAAGCCTTGTGGGCATAATGAAATTTGACTCGCCCCTGTGTGAGGTCGATGAACCAGTCATCGCAAGCAAAGAAAATGGTTGGATTGAGCAAGAGATCGCCAAAGAAATCCTGATGGAAAGATCTGCAATAGCTCCCATCTCCAGCGTCGAAGAATAGATGCATGGTCCAACAGCAAAGAGCGGCTAGACTAGGGGCTACCTATCTTTAAATTAAATTGAAATGTTAAAATAGTCTTTCAGTCAACCTTCGTAGGTTCTAGTACTTCTCTTTCACCTAAGTTCGTCTTGGGCACTTGTTGGTTTAGTCCACCTCGAATGTTGTGGTAAGAAGTTTAACTATCATTTAAAATTTCAATATATATATGTCTTCTTTCTTTTCTTACTAGACTCGAGACATCACTTGCACACCCACGTTACACCTAATTGAAATGGTTTTATCCTAGATGATCACTTGTCTTTGCTTTCGACCACTAATTCTTTGAAATGATTAATATTTAAATTAATCGGAATGAGAAAATCAATTGGTATCCTTCTCAAATTGGGGCTTACAAACTCCCCATCTTGCATCTCATATGCTCAAATCCCTTTCATCATCCTCATCATCTCGTTGAAGTTGCACGAATCTTTTCTCATTTAAAGCTTAAGCAAGCAATGAAGACTTAATTTCGTCATTCGGTAGGGATTGTGGTTGAAGCCGTTCACCCGTAGGGAAAACCTTTACCTCACCCTCACCAAACAATACCCTTTCATTTCAAGATCGGCATGTTTTGAAACCCGGTTTAGCCATCATTTTTGCTCCATGCTAGGAGAAGTCCAAGCAAGCCCAAGAAGTTAGCTTCGAGAGTCGGCGACGCGCAAAATATCTCAAGCCATGAAGGAAGGACAAAGATAATTCTCAACTCCTCAGGAGGCCTTCCAAGTTATTAAAAAAAAAAAAAAAAGAAAAGCCAGAGCAAGAGCTTCAAAAAAAAAAAAAAAAAAAAAAAAAGAGAAAAGGATTTTAAATCCTCACAATTCATCAAGAATCCTCAACGTCTCAGGAGGCTTTTTAAAAGAAGGACTGTCCGTCCTCACAATTCAACAAAAGTCCCCGACTTCTCAAGAAGCTCCCCGATGATCAAAAAGGAGCTCGAATTCTCGCAAGTTCGCAAAAGTTCTCAATAGCTTGGACTTCCTCTCACCATTACCTTAATCAATCCCAAGCCATCCTCTCGATTTTAGAGGATACTCCCATTTCCTTAATCAATCCCAAGCCATCCTCTTGATTTTAGAGGATACTCCCATTTCCTTAACCAATCCCAAGCCATCCTCTCGCTTTTAGAGGATATTCCTGTTATCATTATCCTTGCCTTTGGCCAAAGTCAAAATCTGACCTCTCATTCTTAGAGGCAAATCAGTTTCCCTACCTTAGAAATCCTAAACACATCCCTGCAAGCCAACCTCTCATCTTTAGAGGTTCAGTCAGCAAAAGGCCCAGTCGACCTCTCACTTTAAGAGGTCATGACTTCCAAAATTACCCGATTAATCTTAGTATTAATATGAGACTCATTACTTTCTATTCAAGAAGTTTAATGCCAAACTTTGTAACCCCAAATTTCAAAGTAATGATCCATATTAATCCCTCAATTAATCTAGGAATTATGGGACATCAATAGTGGTGTTAACTTCTAAAAGTTACACTTTAACCCACTTACTTTGAGCTATCATATCTTTCTCATCCAATACCAAATTGGACGTCTAGATATTTCATTTTCATGTTCTCACAACGTGGAAAATGAACCCACAATATTCTTTGTCAAATGACAAACGATTCATGTAAGGAAAATACATAATTTCCTTCACATATAACGAATTTTTCCAACAATCCCCCACATGAAGAAAATTAATGACGAGTTTGGTGATAGAGTCCGACAGACGAAAACTTGCATACGATAGGTGTGGGAATGCCCATTGAACCTTCGCTCGTACAAACATATTTACTCTACTCGCAAGTCAGTAGACGCGATGTCCTTGAACCGTTATGCTTTTTGTGTAGCCGATCATATACTTGACACAAGTAACGTCCTAACATAGTTCAATTCTCATAGCTATGTTCATTCATGGCCCTGAACATTTTGCACAGTTACGTGAGAGGGTCTAAGAATTGAGCCTCACACAATTCTCCTCGAAGCGGCCCCACTTCTCTCTCACATAGGTGATTTCTTAAAGGTAACCCGTATTACCCCGCTCGAATTTTCGACGCGTATGAATCATTAGAAGCCATAAGCTTATCCTTGTCCTTTTGGGATGTCACTAATAGGAATGGACTTGGGGTTGGTTCCCCCACAGTGACGCTGCAAGTCTTTTAACAGTTAGGTTGTCCCATTGAATCTAGTTCTTGGGATCTCCAGTAATCTAGATTGGGTTTTCCGCTGTGTTTAACTTTTAAGAGGCTTACGTCTCATTCCCCTCATCGAACTTTCAACTAACTCTCTATTTAACCCTTTGGTTAACGGATCCGTTTATCATTTGACTTCACATTGTCAAATTAGTTGAGAGTAGTTGTTTAATGGTATTATGTCTTAGACATAAATGTCTAGACTACCATTACACACATTACTATATGTCTTTTCAATCATAAATTGACTTTAGCAATATACCATCTTGTTAACACAAGCTTTATCCATTTGATAGTGTCTAACACGGCTCGGATTCAAGCAAATTCAAGACGACGACTTACGGTTTTTCTTTGTTAATTTTTATGTTGTATATTGTATTTCAATTTTATTGTAATTCTTTTTCTTTTGTGCTCGATTGTTTAAATTTGTCTAACAATCTTAAGACTAATGCGCTTCCTCACTACGAGTGCTCGAGGTCTTCAATGGACGTTAGTCTCCCAGGATAGAACGGATGAACCAGAACAACTTTGCACTTAAGTTTTTCGGCGAATTTCCCTATGCTTGGACAAAATCACCATGGATATTTCTCTAGGAGGCCAAAGGAAGAAGATCACAAATTGTAAGAGGGAGGTGGAAAATTGATGGAAAAGGAAATCAATTTTCATTATTGTGGGTCTCTCTGCTTATAGCTCCACTAACTCTTCCATGAATACCCAATTAATCTTAGTATTAATATGAGACTCATTACTTTCTATTCAAGAAGTTTAATACCAAACTTTGTAACCCCAAATTTCAAAGTAATGATCCATATTAATCCCTCAATTAATTTAGGAATTATGGGACATCAATAGTGGAGTTAACTTCTAAAAGTTACACTTTAACTCACTTACTTTGAGCTATCATATCTTTCT
Source organism: Adenophora triphylla var. japonica (assembly GCA_022495995.1). Lineage (NCBI taxonomy): Eukaryota > Viridiplantae > Streptophyta > Magnoliopsida > Asterales > Campanulaceae > Adenophora > Adenophora triphylla. The sequence continues at coordinate 137,579 of JAFEMH010000537.1, read as the reverse complement.
CATCCAATACCAAATTGGACATCTAGATATTTCATTTTCATGTTCTCACAACGTGGAAAATGAACCCACAATATTCTTTGTCAAACGACAAACGATTCATGTAAGGAAAATACACAATTTCCTTCACATATGGGCAGGCGGTCTTGCTTCACCTATGGGCTGTCCTTCTCCACATCTTCACAATGATATCTGAGGTTATATATATTTTTCTTTGCTCTTTCTATCTTTGGGCTTTCTAGGCTCTTTAGTCAATGTATATTCTGGTGTTATTTTGCAGTGACTTGATGCATATTTGAACTATGGGCAACTTGTTGATGCAATGATAAAATGTTATTATGTTGTATTGCTTGTTCCTGTTCTTGGCTTGGTTAAGTGAGTAGTTTGTTCTGCAGAAGATATGTTATCAAAACTACTTAGGCTAAAATAGTAAAACCAACCAACCACATTGGCCAAATTACATGTACCCTATCAAAGTATTCATCAAATCCCACTTTCACCCGGTTGGAAAAGTGGACCTGTTTGGTACTTTAATTTTCACTTTATCCCGTGGCACTTTCCAAATCATCCAACCTTTACCCACAGCTCAAGTCATGTCGGGGGGGGGGGAGGGTCGGGAAAGTGGGACAGTTTCAAAATCTCAAAAATAAGGTACCAAATAAAACAGATCCACTATTCAAACTGGGGTGCAAAGTGAGATTCAAGAGGGTAAACGTGATTTTGCAAACCACATTTGTAGGTCTCAGAGATTAAAGGCAGAGGAGAGACCAACTTTTGCCCACAATCCGTTCTTCAATTCATGTACCCAAGCTGATCACAAGCAAAATCTAATGCCATATTTAGTCCAATTCAAGATAGCTGTCCCTGATTATCTTAATCAGTATTATCTAGATCAAAAGGTACTCTCTGAGAACTACGTTTTGACATTGCTATGAATAGGCTGCCATGAATATTCTGATAACAGAAGGTTTGACAGAGAAAATATGTGAAAAGCTTCTTGATTATGAATAATAATAGAGAGTATATATACATGTACAAGAGTCCTATTCTAGGTATAAGATTACAATGAATAATTATCTAAATATACCAAGATATATACAATGTAAATAGGGAAAGGATATATTCTAAGTGGGAGAGAGATCAGGAGGATCTTTATCATTATCATGCCCCATGAGATGGACGGCCAGGTGTAGAAAGTCCAATCTTGGATGTTAACTCAAGAAAGCGAGTGCGAGGAGAGCTTTAGTTAGAGCGTGCCGGTTGATCGACCCCGAGATGTGAGAGACTCGTAGCATTTGTGCTTGAACTGTTCCCGAACAAAGTGATAGTCTAGAGCTAGGTGCTTCATCTTGGAGTGGAATTTGGGATTTGCGGCAACATATGTTGCCCCAGTTGTCACAATAGATAGCGGGAGGGCCCGAAATGTTGACATTAAGTTCTTGAGCAAGTTTTGTAGCCAAGGACTTCGGTGTAGTGGCGGCCATTGCTCGATACTCGGCCTCGGTGGATGATCTAGCGAGTGTGCGTTGTTTCAGAGCTCCGGGAGATGGGATTGCGACCAAGATACACAATATAGCCGAGTGGTAGAGATGTAGTTGTCGAGTCGCACCTTGTCTGCATCGGTGAAGGCATGGAGAGATGCAGGGAGGGATTACGGTGAAACGAGAAAAGACCGTGAGAGCTGGTGCCAACCAAGTAGCGAAGAACTCGTTTTAAAGCTTTCGGATGGAGATCGGTAGGAGCATGAAGATATTGCGAGAGTCTATTGACCGCAAATGATAGATCAAAACGAGTGAGAGATAAGTATTGGAGAGATCCAACAATGGCTCGGTATTCCGAGGGATCTGTAGGGGTGCTCGGGTGAGAGAGAACGGGATGTGGAACCATGGGAGTGGGAAGCTGGATTGGCAGCGAGCATGTTGGAGCGGAGTGAGTAAATCAATGATGTACTTGTGTTGACTCAAGAAAATACCGTGAGTGTGAGGGATGACTTCAATACCAAGGAAGTATGACAAAGTTCCAAGGTCTTTGAGCGAACCGTGAAGCAAAGGTGGAGATGAATTTATCAACAAGTGATGAGTTGGAACTGTGATAACAATATCATCGACATATACCAGCAAAAAAAAATGCAATCGTGAGAGTGTCGTAGAGTGAGCAGAGAAGAGTCGAAACACGGTTGTGAAAGCCAACGAGACATAAGGTAGGTTCGGAGCTCGGTGTACCACGCACGAGGAGCTTGTTTCAAGCCATAGATGGCTTGTCGAAGCTACAGACGTGAGTGGGATGAGTGGAGGAGCCGACAAACCCAGGTGGTTGAGCCATATAGACATCGTCGGTAGAGAGAACCTTGAAGAAATGCATTATTGATGTCGACTTGGCGAAGTGGCCGGTTGTTTGTGATGGCCAGGAGAGGACGGTGCGAATGGTGGCGGGCTTGACAACGGGACTAAATGTTTGAGTAGTCTAGACACAGGCGGCTGATGAAACCCCTTTGCAACCCGGGCGGGCTTTGTGGCGATCAATGGAGCCATCGGATTTGTATTTGGTGCGAAAGATCCATTTGGCAACCGACCCGAGGTTATGGGATGGGTCCGGTGGTACAAGATCCCAGGTATGATTACGGGTGAGGGCATCAAACTCATTTTGCATAGTGCACGCCGATCGGGAAGTTTAAGTGCTTGGGCGACGGTGGTGGGTTCGGTGGTGGATTGGGAAAGGGAGACATGGAGGTTAAGCTTGTTGATGGGTTTGGTAATTTTATTTTGAAGCACGGTGATGGGTCGATGTGTGGGTGGGGTTTACGGTTGAGGCTGTAGTAGGAGGGGTGGGATATTAGTCACGGTGATGGATTGGATGAAGGTGGGATGAGGCGGCCGCGAGGAGAGTGCGGCGCACGCACGAGTTACGGCAATGTCGGGCGAATCAATGGAAGGTTGAGGCGGGCGCATGGGGTGGGTTGGTGCGGGCGCACAGGAAGCCGTGGGTGTGGTCAAGGCGCCCGAGTGGGTTGGGGCGGGCGCTGGTGTATGTGTGGGCGGGCGCCTCACTGTGCGATGTAGGGGCATTGGTGGGGGTAACAGCTGGGTTTTGAATGAGAACAGGGAGGGAGGAGGCACACCAGTCAGTGATGGAGGAAGAAACAATGTTTGAGGTGGTATTTGAGAAAGGGAAGACAGATTCGACAAATTTGACATGTCGAGAGACGAAGATTTTGTGAGTTTTGGGATCTAGGCAATAGTAGGCACTTTGTGTGGGAGTAACCAACAAATACGCAGGGAGAGGAACGGGGTTCAAGTTTATGTTTGGTGTAGGGACGAAGCCACGGGTAGCAGAGGCAGCCAAAGCTACGGAGTTTTTGATAGTTAGGTGGATGGCCAAGAAGTATAAGGTGGGGGGATTTCATATTTAGGGTGGGGGTGGGCATGCGGTTAATGAGATAGCGATTTGTGACAAGCAGCGAGCCGATAGGTAAGGGACATATGAGAATGGGTGAGAAGGGATAGGCTGTTTCTCTGATGTGGCGATGGCGACGTTACGAGTACCCGTTGTGTTACGGTGTGTGGGGAGGAGAGGTAAGATGGTGATCCCATGGGAAACGAGAAGAGGGTGAAGACCAATATATTCGCCACCATTATCACTATAGATGGTGATGACGGAGCGGTTGAAGTATTTTTCGACTCGAGATTTGAATTCAGAGAAGACGGAGGTGGCATCATTTTTGTGTTTTAATGGGTAAAGCCAGATATATTTTGAAAAATGGTCAACAAAGATGATGTAATATTTAAAACCATCATAAGAGGTGACAGGAGACGACCACACATCTGTATAAGACATCAAGAGGACCACCTTTAGAATTAATAGTATTCTCAAAGAAAGGTAATTTGTGGCTTTTATTGCAGTCACAGGAATTACATTGAAAGCTAGAACAACTAGGAATTTGTAAATTAAAACTATTGCTAAGATGACGCAAAATAGACTGAGACGGATGGCCTAAGCGATGATGCCACGTTGAAGTAGCGGAAGCGGAGACGGAATGAGCAGCGGGAGAGGGAGGCGTCCATTCATAGATGCCCGAACTAGAACTGCCTTCCAGAAGAGTTGCTCCCGTGCGAAGATCTTTCACAAGAAAAGTGGATGATAAGAATGTGGTGAGCAGGTTATTATCAAGGCAAAATTTGGAAACAGACGAGAATGTTTCTAGACACGAGAGGAGCACAAAGGACATGATCAAGAGAAAATATAGAAGTGGGAGTAAAGAAGAGAGGTGGAACCGGTGTGAGTGATAGGAAGGCCGGATCCGTCGCGATTAGGAGTTCATCGGTTCCAACATACGGTGAGTGAAGGGCCGGGTTATTGAGATCGTTGGTTACATGGTGGGTGGCTCACTATCGAAGAGCCGGGGTTTTGGGTGGTGTGTGGTAGTGGCGGTGTGGGCGCTTTGGGTTGATGGGTTGAGGGTGGGCAGTTGTTGTTAGGTCTGTTGTGAGGGGGATTTGGGAATTGGGTATTGGGGTAGACTTGGCGAAAAGTGTGACACTGGGAAAGAAAATGACCATCACGGCGGCACCATTGGCAGCGGCCTTTGTAGGGTTGAGGTGAGGAGTTGGTGCGAGGATTGAAGTTGTGAGATGAGTTTGGTTGATTGTTGGTAGAGCGAGGTTGGTTTTTGGTGGTATAGTTGTGATCGCGGGGAAAGTGGGTTTGTGGTTTTAGGTTTGTTTTTGAGGGGTTGGGTGGGGTGGGCGGTGTTGGGAATGAGGGTGAGATCGGTGGTTGCCATGGTGCAGTAGAGGCGCGGCTATGGGTGTTAGGGTTTTAACCGAGAAGCTCTGATACCATGATAACAGAAGGTTTGACAGAGAAAATATGTGAAAAGCTTCTTGATTATGAATAATAATAGAGAGTATATATACATGTACAAGAGTCCTATTCTAGGTATAAGATTACAATGAATAATTATCTAAATATACCAAGATATATACAATGTAAATAGGGAAAGGATATATTCTAAGTGGGAGAGAGATCAGGAGGATCTTTATCATTATCATATTCGATCGTTGAGTTAAAGTTTGATTAGCTGGTTCGAAAAAGCCAAAATTGGAGGGTGTTTGTTGCTCTTTGCCTACTATAGAAATAGAATATAATCTTTTAGGTACATGAAAAAAGGAAAGTTGACAATCTTTTTAGTAAACAATATCATATACCTCAACTAAACTCTAAACTCAGAAAGGAAAGTGGGACAATCGTCATTACATTTGTTTTTTAAGGTTATTTTTCAGGAGTTAACAACAAAAGTTGCGGATCTAGCCTGGGAAAATGAGAACTTAAAGAAGGTAGGTCATATTTGGTTCTTGATATGTATATTAGTATGTATGGCTAATTATTGGAAACAGTATTATTCATTATACAGGGACATTTCATTATCTTCTGAGCTACGGAAATAATTATTGAATCAATAACATTGTGATTATACTAACGTCTTAATTTCATACTTTACGTGAAGGTAAAGGAGTTGGCGGAGAACGAATTTGATTCTTTAAGGAGCATAAATGAAACCTTAAAAGCACAAGTAAGCAGTTTGCAGGCATCTTCTTTTGTTTGGCGAATTTCACATGCTTAATTTATTTTATTTATTTTTTATTTTTACTTTTTCAGATGATAAAGATACTCAAGGTTGATACTGACGGGACCCAAGAGGAGACTCATCCTGAGATAACTCCTTGTCTAGCTCAAATTTCTCCACTTCTATTTTGCAATCTGCCAGCCCTTTATCTCAATCCTCTGGCCTCAAATGGTTCAGAATTCAAATTCACTCCAGATACGTGTGGGGTCCAAGGCATCGTTTTTTTCCCCTTTCCCATGCTAGTCAGTATTGAGCTTGACAAAGTGATGTAATCTGGTTCAGAAATAAGCAGGCGAAGGTTCTGTACGACAGGGCGACCGCGCTGGTGGACGAGGCGGACGCGCACAAGGGAAGGAATTGGCCAGGAAACTCTCTGCCAAGGAGAACGGCCGCGCAAGGCTCGAGAGCGGCCGCGCACATGCCGTTTCAACAACAGTTTTATTTTATTTTCCTTATTCTTGAACAATAAGCTAGGGGTATTTTTGTCAAGCTTTATTCCGTTTTTGCTTTAGGATTTTTAGGTCTAGAAAGTTCTTTTGCTTATTATATATAGTTTGCTAGGTCTTTTGTAATCTTTATGTTTTTGATAATTAATAAAAAAGAGTCTTGCATTGTGTAATTCTAGGGTTTTTCCCTGTTGAAGGTGGATTCCTTCTGCTGAAATCAAGATCTTCCTTAATTGGTTGATTTTGTCGGGGTTCTCATCATTGGTGTTTGTCTTGCAAAACCCTAGTTCGTGGATTCGATCTAAGTCAAACAATACGTTGATTCGGTTGTTTGCCTATCCGGTTACTTATTTTCTTTAATTATTCCGCTGCGTATACTTCTGTTTACATCAGTTAGTATTAGGAAGAGTTCGATCCATGGAAAAGATGACCAACAATGGTGGAGAAGAAAAATCACTTCTTGAGAAGATCGATATGCGTCTGAAGCATGATCGTTGTCAGGTAAGAAAATTTTCTATAAAGTTTAATAAACTTGATAAGGAGGCCGAAGATAAGAATGACTTGATGCTTTATTTTGAATCTGAGATTCAAAGCGGCCGACTTCAGGCAAGTCATCAGTTTTGGGTGGATAGGTATCGTGACAAAAGGGATGCTGTTTGGGCAGAAGCCGAACGATGTGATGTCCAAATCGATCTTTATACGAAAAGAATTCAGCGTTTGGAGGCACGAAGGGAGGCTGAATTGAAGCGTCTTGAGGACGAAAACAGCCTTGTTGTTGACAAAATTACTGCCCAAGTAGTTCCTATTAACGACAAGATTATTGCTGATGTCAATGACGAAGCTGTTGAAAAGAACATTGGTGCGATCGCGAGATGTTTTCAGCTTTGTTGAAGCGACAGTAGATGTTATGGGTGAAGCTGCAACAGGTGACGTAGTTAAGGTATGTAGTCCTATTGTTACTGCAGATGTTTTCATACCTGTTCATGCCTCTATTGAGTCCAAAGTGAAGGATGAAGTTCGAATTAATTGGTTTGTTGCAAAATCGAATTTTGTATGGGGCGATATTTTTGTTGGTGATTTTATTATGGTTGATCATGGGGAGGATGGGGAGGTAGATCAGCCGAGAGATAATGGGATTGATACGAAAGATAGTATAATGTTTCTGGAGGAAATTTTCAAGCCTATATTTATGCTTCGTTGTCATATTTATTCAAAATACTTGTTTCAATGGGATGAACACGTTTTCTTCTTTCTTCCAAGGACGAGAAAAGATTTGCTTTATTCGAAATATCTCTTTATTTGGTATGGAAGATGTCAGATGTTGGACAAGGATTCGGGACGAATCCTTTTTGAAGTGGGGGTATATGATGTAATCTGGTTCAGAAATAAGCAGGCGAAAGGTTACATGCAACGGGCGACCGGCCCCGTATTTGGTGGACAAGGCGGTCGCGCACAAGGGAAGGAATTGGCCAGGAAACTCTCTGCCAAGGAGAGCGGCCGCGCAAGGCTCGAGAGCAGCCGCGCACATGCCGTTTCAACAACAGTTTTATTTTATTTTCCTTATTCTTGAACAATAAGCTAGGGGTATTTTTGTCAAGCTTTATTCCGTTTTTGCTTTAGAATTTTTAGGTCTAGAAAGTTCTTTTGCTTATTATATATAGTTTGCTAGGTCTTTTGTAATCTTTATGTTTTTGATAATTAATAAAAAAGAGTCTTGCGTTGTACAATTCTAGGATTTTTCTCTGTTGAAGGTGGATTCCTTCTGCTGAAATCAAGATCTTCCTTAATTGGTTGATTTTATTGGGGTTCTCATCATTGGTATTTGCCTTGCAAAACCCTAGTTCAGGAATTCGATCTAGGTCAAACAATACGTTGATTCGGTTGTTTGCATATTCGATTACTTATTTTCTTTAATTATTCCGCTGTGTATACTTCTGTTTGCATCACAAAGTAAACTCCATAATCACTGATGGTTCAGGGACTCCCTTATATTTGGTCCCACACACTTGGGTTTTCCAAGGTGGTGAGCAAATCTTCTTTCTAGGGTTGGGTGTAAGCTATATCTCTTTTGGAGAAACATAAGACCGCAAAAAACAGGGCAAGAATGTGTTAAGAGCTTGCATATTCAGAGTACAGTACTTCTCTTTTGCTCTCAACTTCTCATTCTTTTCTCAGCATTTGTTCTCTAATATCAAACTTAAATTGCCGTCCTTTTAGTACATAGTGTGTACATTTAGTCTTTGTTGAAGCTTTTTTCAGTTAGGTTGTTACAGTTATAATCTTTACATTCGTCTTTTCAAGGTTATTTTTTGAGGATCGGAGTTAACAGTAAAAGTTGCCTCTTGAAATGTACTTTGTATGATTCTGTATGTTTGTTTGGTTAATAACTGGCAACAGGGGACAGTTCATTGAAGCTACATTCATCTTCTGAGCAATATAATGCAATTAAATGAACCAATAATATCGCGATTATACTGATGTCTTTCATACTTTACATGAAGGATAAAGAGTGTACAGAATCATATTCATACATTTAGATGAAAAGACTTGGAACTGAATAGTAGTCTAGTGACGATCAATTTTGATCCTGTGGTCAGCTTTAACTATTTGCTTTTGAGGGTCGTTTGTCGAAACTGATCCTTTGATTTCCTTTATCCATGCCTCTACATCCTCAGCTAGCTTAGTGGATTCATCTCCACATTTATCCGCAAGTAAATATGCTATAGATGTCGCACCAGCATATTGCACCCAGTTTCCGGTACTTTGAGTGAAAACATCCCATTTTTTATTATCAAAGCCAGGGATATGAATAATTTCTTGAGCTTCCATTTCTTTGCAAACACGGTCTTCTTTCGATACAATGACAACTTTGCAAAAATTGTGATGGTCACCTTCTTTAGCTGGAATACCAACTGCTTCTAGATCAAACTTTTTGGAGACACCATCAAGTATGATAAGTATCCTGCCAGTGCAAGTTAATCTTTCGCGAAGCAGATTCGCTCTGTCAGAAAAGCTCTCCTTTGCCTGAAATGCCAGACCTAACATCTTTGCAAGATCATCTTGGATTTCGTCCAAGTAGTGTACGCCTTCGGAGACGTAGACTATGACAAGGTCAGAGAACAAATCATCTTCAAATAGAGCTATTTTGCTAGCATTAACCAATTCTGATACCATTCTAGCAAAGTTATCTCCAAACAACCCAACCGTGATGACTTCGTCATCACGCAAAGCATCAACGAGTTCTTTTGTTGATAGCATACCTGAGGAATTTCCTGATATATGATGAATAAAATTCTTATTTATCTCCATATCTTTTAGAAAGGTTTCAATTTGCAGTGTTGAATATCTGTCTTTCCCGCTCCAAAGGAGCGAAGCAGTTTTCGGCTGAATTTTGGCAATGAATTCAAGATGTTTATATCCCTGCATGTAATGGAATTGCCTACGTACGCCTACGTTGATCTGCCTCGCCAATTCATTGTACTCAAAAAGCAGCAACGCAGCCCTGAGTTTTTTAAAATGAGACACAGCTTCGTTGAACCTCTCAATATTCTCTTTGCGAAACGATCGAAGAATTTCATTTGATATATTCGTAAAATAATGCATCCTGTCCATTGGCATTTTAGGCCCACTTATTCTTCTCGTGGAAGACATACCCCTTTTTTTGTCTCCGGCAGAAATCTGCTGAGCCAGAATTAACAGTGACAAACAGTTTTGAGCAATAATGCATCGTGACCATTGAATTTACGAAACCGACTTTGTTAATTAGATTTAAAAACAGACTGTGTTCCATTCTAGTAATCATCGGAGCGCAGAGAGATTTTCCTACAATTCTTTTACCCCATCGGCTAATATCCTATTATAGAGTTTTTTTTTTTTTAGTCAAATTATATTTTTAAAACCTTCGTACTATGTGAAAAGCTTCGCTTTTAACCATCATTTTTTTTTTCTTTTTGTGTGTTTTTTTCAGTTTTAACCACTATACTATTTATATGCACGCATATTAATCGTACACCCAAACTCATTCCAAAAAATTAACTTTCATTAATAAAATTTAATGAAACATGATAAGCTTCTCCCGCCAATACCTTAGTCACACTACAAGAAAAATGTCTTTTAGAGATACGTTGTTTGGGATAAAAATTATTTATAGTCCATGTTTAAATAATTTTGAGACAATATTTCTCTAATGCTCTATTTTTTGAGACATCAATTTTATATTAGTTCCTAATTTGGGACATCATTTTTTAATGATCCCTGTTTTTACATGTAATATTTGTATCAGGGACTGTAATTACCGTCTCTAAAACATTTGAGACACCCATTTATTAAGACCCTTATTGTTTTGTCCTAACTCAAACAGGGACGGTATTAAAACTATTTTAGGCAACTTATTAATATCCTTTTCCGTCTCAATAAGAATGATTTTTAGTAGTGTCAATATACATGTGTGCCTAAGTAAACCAACATTTTTTTTTATAAAGTAAACCAACTTTGAGTAAGAAGAGTAATTGCATTAAAAGTCAAATACAAGGACAGATGGTGCACTTAAACCCTTATCAAGAGATTCGAGAAATGATTTTAGGAAAGAAAAGGGGAAAATTATCGCTGGATCCTTCATCCTAAACCCAAAAGATCAATAAGGACCATCGAATTTACCATTTAACCACCTAATCCAAGATTTTAATCAAAATTTTACCTAGTCCCTCGCTTAATACTGACACACTCTTTCCCTCCCATCTGCACACCTCCTCTCTCTTCCATATGGAATCCATACTCCCCTTTTCTCTCTATACCCCTCCCTTATATCTCCATCCGACCACCCTTTTCCACATCTCCGGTGACCGCCCCTCTTTCTTGTTGGGATTGAAGTCCTAAACTATGAGAAAAAGGAAGTCTAAGTCGGAGGAGTTGGTGAGATCAAGGAGGAAAATCGTCAGAGGGGGGACTGTTGAGCTGGGCGACCGCCCATGGTGGTGGTGGGCGACCGCCCACATGTACAGAAGATTGGGGTCTGATATCAGTTGTTGTGAATTTGGTGTGTGATTCTTCCATTATTGTGCTTGTGGGTGTGTTGATTTCTTGTCTAGATTGCAACGGGGTACCACCAAATTCACAACAACTGGTATCAGAGCCCAATCTTCTGTACATGTGGGCGGTCGCCCACCACCACCATGGGCGGTCGCCCAGCTCAACAGTCCCCCCTCTGACGATTTTCCTCCTTGATCTCACCAACTCCTCCGACTTAGACTCCCTTTTCCTCATAGTTTAGGACTCCAATCCCAACATTTCTCTACCTCTCTGGCGACCTCCTCTGCATCGCCGGCCCCATCTCTCTGTTTCTCACTCACAAAACTCCTCATATTTGTGTAAAATGTTCAACTCTCACCTTCGTCAAGGGTTTACTTAAACTTGTAGATTTTTTTCTTCTGGAATTGAGGTCTGTTTCTCACTCACAAAACTCCTCAGATTTTTTTCTTCTGGAATTGAGGTCTGTTGTGATTGACATAACTCTTAAAAGTATGAGGTTTCAGCTTAAAACTAATTGGTACTAAGGAGATTGTCCTAAAATCTTTATATATTCTGAGGAAGGTTGGGCAATTCTGGATGTTGGATAATGTCTCTAATTTATTAGAAATAGAGCAAATGTAAACAGAGAATGACGAAGGGAGAGAACATATTTGTTGAATTTTCTCTAACTCACAACGTGAGTGTTTCTATTATGTTTATTCTCTTTATATAATGAGATGAGATACAAAGAGAGCTAAGCACATGCCAATAATCACGGGCTTGACAATCAATAATCACGGCTAAGCAACCTTTGAATTATTGCCTAATCTAATGTGCACAATAATTAGAATTACTGCTTAATAATAATAATAATAATACATTATTATTATTATTTGTCTAATAAATGAGGAGGATCATTAGGATCCTTAACATCTAATACGCACCTCACGTGTAGCTATGCTTTGGCAAGGCTTACAAAATAGACTTATTAATCGGATAAATTTCTACCTTATTTTTCGAATTCACAACACTTACACTTTTTCTTATTCTTGTACCCAAACCCAAATGAAAATCTTACAAGGAACAAAGGAGGAAGTATATGTTATAGACAAGGTTTGTCAATTCTCAATCTGAAATATGTCTCTAACAATAATTTCTAATTTTAATCATTCTCATTTATTTGCGCGTTTGTGTGAGAGAGAGAGATAGAGAAAGGTGATTAGAGTCAGCGTGAAGTTAGTCAAATAGGATTGAGTTCTTGTGAGTGCTCAAGTTGATGGTAAAAATGAACTTATAACAAGAAGAATGTAAAACACACCTGATGCCTGATTTTGATCCCCAACCAGTGAGAAGATGGATACACCAACTGAGACCTAATTAAGGCAAATGAACACAAAACTGTGAAGACACGATGAGCTTAGATCAGTAAGGGTAAATATATGAAAACAAACTAAGAATATAAATGACTTGAAATTTACTTCATCTCCATATTCTTTCAAATGAATTCAAATAATTGTGTGGCAATATTACAAATTTAAACTATATGAAAACGAATGTTGATATAATCAGGGGCGGAGCCAGGAATTGGCCGAGGGGGGGGCAACCGAAAAAAAATTTTCGGGTCGGACAAGTAAAAAATGGGTCGAATCCATGAAATACAATGTATTTTAGTTAACAAAAATGATAAAAGTAAATAATTCAAAGAACGATTGAAATAATGTTGAAGTATTTAACGCAAACAATTTATTAAAATATATTACTCGTACAAAAAAGAAATTCAAATTTGCTAATTAAACTTGGGATAATAGGAAGAAAGACCAAAAACAAAAAAAATGGGAAAAGCCTAACGAATTAATTAAGATTGAAAAAATGTGAGGAAATTAGGAGAAAGAGAAAAACAAAACTGTGTTAAGAGAAAGAATAGCAAAGATGGAAGACAAAATTAATTGAAAATCTAGGTAGCAGGGTTGGAACATGGATTTGAAAGGAAACACCAAAGGCTTTAACTGCACCCCTTCTACCACTGAACCACACCACTCACTGGTGTTAATCTTGAAGTTAATTATATATATACATATATAACAAAAATATGATGAGGAAAAAAAAAAAAATTTCACTGCATTTCCGTCGCTGAGGGGGGGCAGGTGGGGCCTGGATATAATCATATGATTATAAATCTCTTAAAATAAGCGTTTTGTTGCCGACACAAGTAAATAGAGTACTCTTTTAATAACATAATAGAGGGTGTAGTTACTCTTTTCTAAAGAAAAGAATAAATGCACGTTTTTGTCCGAGCGCTTTAATGTTAAAAAGAATAGTACTCTCGGGTAGGGATGGCAAAAATCCCAATCTCACCCCGAATTCGAAATGATCCGCCTTTATTTAATGAGAAGTAGGGGTGAGCACGGATCGGTTTGGATCGGTTTTAGGATAAAACCGACACCAAACCAATAACTATCGGTTTTGTGTAAATCGAAACCATTTACTTCGGTTTCTTAATGGTTCGGTGTTACCGGTTTCGGTGTGATATCGGTTTGGTTCGGTGTCTTAATGGATTGTTGGGCTTTAATGGGTCTTGTTTGGGCATCAATTACTTTTGTTGGACTTTGTTGGGCCAAGCTTATTGAAATTGTGAACCCTCTTCAATGTTCAAAACCCCAGCTTCGAAGGATACAAAATTGTGAACACCCTAATGCAGTATCAACTTCTCCAAAGTATGACATTTCACAGCATCTGAGTGCCTTTACCCTTCCCAAACCAATATAATAAGGGAAAATTAGAAGTAACCTTTTACTTTGTATTAGCAGCCTCTAAGTAACACCATCACTTCAGCTGTTGAATTTAAAGTAGGCAGAGAAGATTATTGCAAGCATCTGTACCTAAATAACCTTGCAAGAACAGGGGGAATCCTTGAGCTCAAAGAAACATCCTAATTTACACGTCCTTCTCTCACTGTTTTACGTTAGTTGCTTCACCATATTTAAAGTAGCTGAGTTTTATTATTCAACAAGCATTCCGTCCATTGCCTATATAATGTTCTAAAGCATGCCAGCTAAGGCGTTGCCGCATTGTGAATACTAAATGTGGAAAACTGAAAATAAAAGGAGAAAAATAATATATATAGTATAAGATAAAACGACGTAGTTTTGACTATCGGTGTTAACGGTTTCTTATCGGTTTCTAAATTTTTAAAACCTAAACCAAACCGAAAATTTCGGTTTCTAAAATTTTAAAACCTAAACCAAACCAAATGGTTCGGTTTCGGTTTTTTCGGATTCGGTTTTTCGGTGTTAATGGTGTTAACGGTGTTAACGGTTTTTTTTGCTCACCCCTAATGAGAAGGATTCGGAAAGCCTTTTTTGAAACTCGACTGGTTCAGGATTCCTTCAAATCCGCCTCGTTTAACCCCGCCCCGCATAATATTTATATTTATTTTAGTAATTTTATTTAATATAAATAATATTTATATATAACCATTATATATATATATATATATATATATATATATATATATATATATATATATATTTGAGGATGAAATTTAATTTTTAAAGTTTTATTCTCCCTCCGTCCCAGAGTAAATGTCTGTTTTGGTAGAAAAAACAATAGAGTAGAATCTTAACTATGTTTAGTGTGTGGATTGAATAATAAGGAGGGAACTATGGAATTCGATTATATGGAACAAGAAAATGAAAAACGAGACAATGACAACGCGATTTGTTAACGAGGAAAACCTTGGAGGTGATAACCTCTTTGGAAAAAACCCCGGGAGTTAGGTCTCCAACCTTAAAGGTTCCACTATAATGATCACAATTACAACTTCGGAAGATAATGGAGAGGATTACAAGAGTTTGTGTGTAAAGTGTGTGCGTATGAGCATGAGTGTCATTTTCCGTCTCCATTTCCCCTTAAATACAAGTAACTAAGAAAGAGTCAAATATGGTTCCTACAATCTCGGCATTGTGGTTTATCTTTTCAACCTCCGTGAGACCAAGTCGCCCTAGCCGTTTGAAGGTCTGTTGAACGTGCTTGAAGGTTGTTTCCGCATTCCTCTCTTAATTCTTGGAAAATAAGAATAATAATATTAGGAAATATTGGACAAGTAAATATTTAAAACAATACTTACGGTGTAATGACATCTCGTTATGCGGGATCATTTGAAGATGTCGTCATGTCAAAAAATGCCCACAACAATTTGTCCCCAAAAATATTTGACTATGTAGGCAACCGAAGAGGCAAAATGTTTTTCCTTTTGAATTAATGACCCAACCGTTACTCGCCCGATGGGACGTTCTTGGGAGACGTGGCGATGAAATGAACGGTTGGGGAGAGAGTTAATTTTGAAAAGGGATTCTTTTTCCTTTTTATTAACCGCTTGAGAAAACTTATCTTCTCAAATCTTCTTTTCACCTCCTTTGGCCCATGGCGCCGGTGATCCCCAAGGTAAAATTCCTCCGTCTTTTACCTGCTTCATTTGTTTTATTTTTCTCTTGATTAACCGTTCATCTTCTAGCGGCTTCAAATGTGACGGTTAGGAATACGAGGCGAGTAAAAAGGAAGAGTTTTGATAACCGCAATTTCTGGATAATTATTTGTGATTATCCAATCCTCTACAAATTCTTTATCCAAATCATACGTCTCTTTCTATATTACGAGGAGAGAAATTTTCTTAAGCGTACCGCTTCTATAATTACGACGCTCTCAAGTAAGTTGGGATCAACGTATCACTTGGCTATTTTATTGAATCCTGCTAACATATATTCTTATATGCAGTGACTTTCTCCGGCTTGACGACAAGTGATATTGTGGCCAAATATAAAGGTAAAATGAAAGCGGAAGAGAACATACAGAGATAAACAAGATTACTCCGAAGAGAAAAAGGTTGGAACAAATCCCCGGCGTAGAGAAACAAATTTGGAGTGAAGAAGTGTTGGAAAATCAGGTAAGATTTGCTTTTGAATCGTAGACACCTTGATCCTCTTTTATTTTTAGTAAAATACCTCCTCTTGTTGATGATAGATTGTCTCGATGGCCAAATTAATGTCCAAAGAAATCAGGACATTGAGGGAAAAGTGTGATACCTACGACATGAGTAAAAATTTGAATATGAGAAGGATTTGAGGGAGGCTGCAAGCATAATAAGGGAAAGGGGATTGGAGATCGGGGACAAGAATGAAGAGATATTAAAATGGCGGTCCAGGGCTTGCAAGCGTCGACATCAGTCATGAAAGGGAGATGGAAGCATTTCGGGATGACTTGGTGCATGAGACCGCAAAAGCAGTCTTTGAAACTAGAATCCAAATGATTGAGGAATATCAAGCAGGAGAGCATGTGAATTGGAACCTGAGTGAAGAGAAGATGGCTTTGCAGCGGATTCACGAGGAAAAAGCAATCGATGATTTCAAGGATCTAGAGCAGGCTGGTGAGGACACCGACATGGGGTGATTTCTAGGAGAAGTTATTCAGAGCAATACCTCCGACAAATGCCACCTGAAAAAGGTAAAATAAACTTGCTCTTGATGTTGCTGGGGTGGAATCCCTTAAGACAATTTTTATTTTGGTTTGGTTTGTAATAGGTCCTTAAGGGCCAAAGACAATCTTTTTTAAGTGTTGGGTTGGTTCAACACTTTTGCACTTTTACTTTGGTGGTTTGGATACATTATGGTTATTTTAGTTTAGTTATGGTTTAATGGTTTTCAAGCACGTCAAGGCTTGTTTCTTTTTTGGATAATTTTTCGTATGTTTTTCACATATGGTGACATGATAGTATGTCAGAATAATAGGTATTTAGGATGACATGTAGATGTCATAAACCGTAGATACTTAGATGACACGTATATGCCATAAACCGTAGATACTTAGATGACACGAATATGCCATAACCATAAGAATAATGCTTAAGATCAATCATCTAACGGAGTGGGAATGGGTAAGCTATATGAGTTTACCCATATAGGCCCACCCCACACCTTAATTAGTGAGATAACTTGCGCTCCAGGCGAAGGTGTGGTAACCTAACTTCTTTAGAAAGAGGTAATTAACTCTTTAAACCTTAGAAGGGATTGTGTACCTTTACTTGAGAAGAGATGGCCAGTCTCTAACGGAGGAGGAATCGTTGTTCTTTGCATGCTTTCGATATGTCCCCATGTAAATGTGTCAATACCTCATAAGATAGAAACACGTTAAAAACGGACGCCAACTAAGGTTGACGTCTCTCACAAAGCATGTTAGAGACATCTTATCATGTAAATAATTAAAAAGATACATAGGAGAAAAGAATTAAAATACGATTCATACCTGGAAAGATGAGTTCATGGGAAGTCATATTTAAATGTAATACCTTTTGAGATGAATGGCGTTCCAACTTCGGGGTATCATTTGGCCATCCAAGGTTGCAAGGCGATATGCTCCTTTTCCGGCTTGTGCATCTATCAAGTAGGGTCCCTCCCATTTTGGGGCGAGCTTGCTGCATTGGACTCCTTGGTATTTTGGAATGCCTTTCGTAGGACTAAGTCTCCTACTTGAAACCTTCGACCACGACGTTTTTATTGTATGATCGGGCTACCCTTTTTGATATGCTTGCCATGCGAACTTTGGCCATATCCCTTAGCTCGTCCACGGTATCCAGGGAATGTATCAAGATGTCTTTATTATTTTCGGATGTCGGCAAGTTTGTATCTTGCCGTAGGTACAAGGACTTCGCTGGAATAACAGATTCAGTTCCAAATACAAGTGAATAGGGGTTTGACCGGTAGCATTCTTAGATGTCGTCCTGTCGGCCCCATATGACCATTGGTAATTCTTACGCCCAACGTCCTTTTTTACGGTTTAGTCTCTTTTTTAAGTTGCTGATTATTATTTTGTTGCTAGACTCTGCTGTCCATTGGCTTGAGGGTGAACAGGCGAAGACGTTACCATCTTAACACCCCAATTTGTCAAGAAATCTTGGGTCCTCTTCTTTGACGAGCCGAGAGCCGTTGTCACAAATTATTTACGATGGAATTCCAAATCGGCTAAATATGTTCCTTTTGATAAAAGATATTACTTCTTTATCACGAACTTGCACATATGCCTCGGCCTCTACCCACTTAGAAAAGTAGTCTGTCATGGCCAAAAGAAATACTCGTCCCCCTGGTGCTGCGGGAAGTTTTCCTACAATGTCCATTCCCAAACCATAAACGGCCAAGGTGACGGGATAGGATGTAGCAATTCGGTGGTGGTGCGGGATGTCCCATGTCGGCGACAGGAATCGCATTTCTTTGCGTAGTCAATGGCGTCTTTTCTCATTGTGGGCCAGAAATAGCCCAACCTTAGAGCTTTAGTATGTAAACTTACGCCCCGGTATGATTTCCACAATCTCCTTCATGCGGCTCCTTGAGAACTTTGATGGGCTCTATCCGCTTCTAGACACCTTAAGTAGTGACTGCAGCAGATTTTCTAAACAAGAGATTATCAATAAGTACATATTTAGATACTCTTTACCCCTGAAGGCTCTCGCATTCTTCTCCTCAGCGGGATCGTATCATCTAAGAGATACTTGATAATAGGGGTACATCCCAAGAGGTTGATGCGGGGAGAGGAAGGTATGTCAACATCTAGGACGAACATCTCGAGATTGTCAATTCTTTGGGATGTCAACATGCACGATTGGGATATTGGTTTGTGAGAAGCTTTTGAAGGCCGAACCCAAATTTGCCAAAGCATCGGCTTGAGAATTTTCTTCTCGCGGGATTTGTTCCAAGGAAAATGTTTTGAATTTGGCCGAAATAATTTTTACAATTTCCAAATATGTCGTCGTTTTAGCAGTTTTCGCGACGTAGGACCCATTGTATTGATTAACAATTAGTAATGAATCCATGAACACCGGATATGTTTGACATCTAAGTCTTGGGCTCTTTGTTAAACTGCGATAAGTGCCTCGTACTCTGCTTCATTGTTGGTAGCCTTGAAGCCGCAACCGATAGATTGTGGTATTATGTCCCCTTGTGGCGATTTTAGTACAACTCCAAGACTGTACCTCTCATGTTGGAAGCACCGTCCGTGTAGCGAGTCCAAATTTTTAGAATGTCATCATCTTGAAGTTGCTGTACTTCCAATTCCACCTCTTGTTGTAGGGTTGGAATTTGAAATCGGCCACAAAATGCCGGGGCTTGAGATTTTATTGCGGTTCTAGGCTCGTACTTGATGTCGTATGTGCTTAGCGTACGAGACCATTTCGCCATTCGACCTCGACATCTCTGGTTTTCTCATGACATTCTTAATAGGATAGTTAGTGCGTACAATAATAGTATGTGTTTCAAAATAGTGCCTTAATTTAACGAAGCGGATTATCAAAGCTAAAATTAATTTTTGTAAATGAGAATACCTGGTCTCGGCATCTAAGAGTGTCTTACTTATATAGTAGATGGGTTGCCGATTGCCATCTCGTTACGTTATCAAGGCCGCACTTACGGCGCCTACGGATCTTGCTAGGTAGATGTAAAGATGTTCTTCTATGCGAGGTTTGGCCAATAAGGGAGGTGTCGACAAGTAAGTTTTGAGTTCTGAAAAGCTTTTTCATGTTGGTCCTCCCATTGAAACTTTTTGTTCTTTCTTAAGATGTCGTAGAAAGGTTTGCATCGATCCGAGGATTTTGAAATGAATCTAGTGAGTGCGGTAATTTTTCTGTTAGTCTTTGGACGTCCTTGACGGATTGAGGTGATGACGAGGTTGAGAATGGCGCGTATTTGTTGCAGGCGGCTTCAATGCCTCTTTTAGTGACCATATAGCCCAAAAACTTGCCGGCTTTCATTCGAAGTTGCATTTAGCTGGATTAAGTTTCATATTGAAACAATCCAAGATGTCAAAGGCTTGAGAGAGATTGCTAATGTGGTCCTCGACCTTCTTAGACTTAACAACCATGTCGTCGATGTATACCTCCATTGTGTCCCCAATCCGATCCTTAAACATCTTGTTGACGAGTCTTTGATACGTTGCACCTGCATTTTTAGTCCAAAAGGCATGGCAATATAACAATAAATACCCGAGGGGGTTATGAAGGCGGTGTCTTCTTGGTCGAGATGGTTCCATACGAATTTGTTGAAATCCCGAGGACGCGTCCATGAATGTGAGGAGTTCGTGACTGAGGTGGCATCAACTAATGAATCTATGTGCGGCAAAGGGAAAGGATCTTTTGGGCGAGGCCTTATTTAAGTCGGTGAAGTCGACGCAAACTCGCCATTTCCCGTTTCTCTTCTCTACCACAACCACATTTGCCAACCATCTTGGATAATCGACCTCTCGTATCATGTTGGCTTTGAGTAAGCGCCCTACCTCCTCCTTGACGATCTGATTTCGGTTTTACGCAAACTTTCTACGTTTACGGTGCCTTGGTTTGAAGTGGGATCTATGTTAAGTTTGTGAGTGATGACATCTTTGCTAATGCCGGTCATGTCATCATGTTTCCAAGCGAAACTTTTTATTACGCTTCTTAATAGGTTCACAAGCTTCTCCTCTATATCGACGATATGTCGGTGCCAATAAGTACTTTGATGTCCGGGTTGGAAGGATCTAACAATACTTCTTTCACATCATCCTCCCTAGCTTCCAGGGACTTCACGTACTTTCTTCGGTAATTGCTATGCTTGTTTTGGAGATGTAGACGCCTTCATTGAAGTTTTGTAACATTCCTTGGCCACTGTTGATCACTTTGTAAATCTTAGCGACACCCCAAGGTGTTGGAAACTTCACACATTGATGATAAGTGGAGGGTACGGCCTTCATTCCATGAATCCACGGTCTTCCAAGAATTACATTGTAAGATGTTGCGCAATCAATTACACAAAACCGTTCCACGGTGTTGAGGCCCTTTGAGTATATTGGAAGCTTTATCTCCCCCCTTTGTTTCTTTGACTTCGCCCGAAGCCTACCGGCCTTGAAGATTTTTTGACAATCTCCGATTCCGGGATGTTCATTTCTTTAAGGGTACCCAACATAATAAGATTGACGGAGCTGCCCCCATCTACCGAGAATACGTCGTATGGTACGGTTAGCGTCTGCAAGGAAATGACCGGACCGTCATGATGGGGTTCCGGCAAGTTATCACGATCACTTTCATCAAAGACAATTGGAGTGCAGGCAAGGTATCGACATCTGGGCTGTCTCTCCGGCTTTTCATCTTTTGACTCCTTAGCATGTCGTTTTGCGGCGAGAATAGGATGTTCCACATATTTCTAAGCCTCCACTAATGAAGTTGATCACCTTTGTTGATCTTTGGGGAGAAAGCTGGTCTTTCGGCTTCATGAGGAGCTTACGTACTTTCGGCTTTCTTCTTTACGGATCCCAGCGGCTCCTTAAGATGTCCTTTCGAGAGCAAGTAACCGATCTCCTTTCTTAATGCGATGCGGTCTTGATAACATGCCCAAAGTCTTCATGGTAAGCACACCATTTTGATTTGTCACGCCATCCTGTGGTTTTGTCCGTTTTCTTTGGCCATACGGCTTTGTCTCCCGGGTTGCCCATTGCGCAAAGTACACTGAAATATCAACGGAAAAACAATAATCGAAATGTTAGGCACATTATCATTATCTTCATCCTCACCGTCTATTGAATTAATTTTGCTAGTGTCAATTCTCGGATAAGGATTGGGACGGTTGTTTACTGCGATGGGACGATTCGGTCTTTCTATCGGGATGGTCATATGTCGACGTCTTGGATGATGACTTTGATCTTCGCGGCTCATCTTCCTCCGGTCTTATGAATCTCAATGCCCCGCTCCCGACTTCCTCCGGCCGCTTACAAGGAGTCATTACCAAATCTTGGTAATACTGCGAATCTTTCTTCAACCCCATTTTGAATGCTTCGTAGGTCGACATGTCAAGATTGGGAATTTCCGGCACCTCTTTATTGAACCGGTGGACGTAATCCTTTAGGGTTTCATTAGGCTTTGAGTTACATTGTAAAGGTCACTTGTCAACCTTTCAAATTGTCATTGCATGAGAATTGGTTATAGAACATGTTGATGAGCTGGCGTATGAACCAATTGAACCTAGGGGTTGCCTAATCAACCATTTGAGAGCTGGTCCGGATAAGGTGGATCCAAATCCCTGCATAAGCAAGCCTCCCGGAATTGAAGTGGAATATGGATTATGTCCATCTTTTCTTGATAGTGTGCCACGTGCTCCTGCGGGTCCGTGGTGCCGTCGTACAACTTCATAGATGGTACCTTTGAAGCGCTTCGGTATGTCGACATTTGCAATTCTTTGGGACAAACCGAGGGCCGATTGTAGCAGTTTTGCGTTCTTGGTTGAATTGGAGGAGTCACACCTGGTACGCGTTCATTACTAATTCTACGAGATCTGCATCTGTTTAGCTAGTGGGTTTCTGCCAAAAGGGTCGGCCATAGGAATACGATTGAAATTATTATTATTGAAAAGTTTATTAAGCAAACCGAGTTGTCCGTAGTAGTCGTGACGAGTCTTTGTCTATAAATGGGATGAATGGAGTGAATCCTGCGCAGAAGATGGTGTCGAAGGGGTGTCCCAGGGCAAAGATGTTGACATCATGAAAGATGTCGGCGGAGGAGGATTGCCCATTGGAATGAATTCATTCGAAATGTAGATCCTCAGGAGTTGTCAAAGTTGAGAACCCTTGCGCGCGGTGGTGATATGTTTTCAAGCCGAGATGCTATGAGTTGTTGGTCTTTACGCATCTTAATCATGGAATTGGTCAACACCTTCGAATTGTTATCTTGCTGGTCCAACCTTTGATTCAACCTGGTTAGGATACTCAGGATGTCGGCATCTGCATTGGAAGAGGTCGCCCCCTTTTGTGGAGTCTTCGTAGGTTGAGTTGGGTGAGATCCGGTCCGAGGAGGCGGTGGTAACAAAGCTGGTTCTACCTCACGATGTGGGAACAACGGTGGGACCTTTGCCGGCGGTGGACACATTGGTGGAGTGCGGACATAGTGAATTCGATTAGGAAATGTTTCAAATAACCGATAAACCACAAGGCCCCTCGGTGGGCGCCAAATTGTTTTGGTAGAAAAAACAATAGAGTAGAATCTTAACTATGTTTAGTGTGTGGATTGAATAATAAGGAGGGAACTATGGAATTCGATTATATGGAACAAGAAAATGAAAAACGAGACAATGACAACGCGATTTGTTAACGAGGAAAACCTTGGAGGTGATAACCTCTTTGGAAAAAACCCCGGGAGTTAGGTCTCCAACCTTAAAGGTTCCGCTATAATGATCACAATTACAACTTCGGAAGATAATGGAGAGGATTACAAGAGTTTGTGTGTAAAGTGTGTGCGTATGAGCATGAGTGTCATTTTCCGTCTCCATTTCCCCTTAAATACAAGTAACTAAGAAAGAGTCAAATATGGTTCCTACAATCTCGGCATTGTGGTTTATCTTTTCAACCTCCGTGAGACCAAGTCGCCCTAGCCGTTTGAAGGTCTGTTGAACGTGCTTGAAGGTTGTTTCCGCATTCCTCTCTTAATTACTGGAAAATAAGAATAATAATATTAGGAAATATTGGACAAGTAAATATTTAAAACAATACTTACAGTGTAATGACATCTCGTTATGCAGGATCAACTGAAGATGTCGTCATGTCAAAAAATGCCCACAACAATGTCCATCTATTCTTTTTAGTCTATTTCAGAGTAAATGCATCATTCCTAAAATGACAAAGAATCTTTATATATATTGGTGTAATGCCCTATGCTTTAGTTATGTTTAACTTAAAACCGTTATGTATCATCTTTATCGTTTATTATAGAAAAAATTATTATTTGATTATTATATATTTTGCATATTTATTGTAATAATTTTCGTCCCTAATTATTAAGTGAGTAATTAGTATAAATGTTAATGGATAATCATATGATGATTTTATGCATAGAGATGCACATTAAATTTACGGGTATTTGTTAGGAAACAAGTGACTGGACTTGACCCGTATGAGATTTATGTTATGGTCAAATGTCATAATTAAATCTCATATGGTCACTTCATTTAGTCCCTAGACCTGAGATTATCATGACCTTACATATGATGAAAGTTATGTTTGATTTTAGTCAAACGATATCTTAACACGATATTTATAAAGACTATCTTTGGCATGATCGAATTCATGATGGGAAGGATGATAAGTCAAGATGGAATTTGTCCCTCGAAAGAGAGATGTTTTGCTTGGACCCCTCGGTGAGTGATAATGATGAAAGTGTATGGTCATACCCCAATGTGATTGGATTATCATTATACTCAATATCGAGAAAGCATTGAACAAATACAAGTTGACGTGGACCATGACTTGTGTTCAATATAACATCGTGAGACAAAGGGAGAAATGGAAGTGTACCATTGGAAACTTGAACTCTTACGTTATATTAATTGGGTAGACATAATGGCTTGCTAGAGTCCACTTATGTTTTATGAGGGTCGATATGATCGGGTTCATTGCCAACATAATATAATCCTATTGGGTCACACACAATTGAAATGAATTGGTTAAACCAAAGAAAGAAAATTGAGAGTTTCTGATCTAGCATGAGTCATCGCGCGACAGAACTAGCCAAATTGCATAAGTCATCGCGCGACAACTTTAGCCACAGAGGCGGTTTACAGACTGTTTCCTAATACGATTAGGAAACAAATACTAATACTAACGTATTAGGAAACAGTCTGTATAAATATGAGGTCTGTGAACCCTAATCGTATTAGGAAACAGACTGTTTCCTAATACGTTAGTATTAATATGCAATTAGGAAACAAATACTAATACTAACGTAGTATAAATATGAGGTCTGTGAACCCTAATCGTCTAGCCGAATTTTCTAAGGAAAAATCACAATAAAGGTTTCTCAATATTCTTCAAGGGTTTAAGAATCTAGCAATTCTCAAGAATTGTTCTTGGTTCATTCAAAGGTATGGATACTACTAGAGGGTCTTCGCTCGTACAACGATCAAGGCCTAAAGTTCGAATCTGAAGATTCAAGTCTTGAAGATCGAAGTTTGTGATTCAAAATCACACCAATAGATTGTTCGATAGCTCAAGAACAAAAAGCAATTAAGGTTGGTAAATTCTATCTCATAGGAATTCAATTTAATCGTATAGAACAGATCTTAGGGCTCTTGGGTTTTGTATTATTTAGATGCTAATTCCGCTGCGCATGGACCCATAAAACCCAACAGTGGTATCAGAGCCTAGTTCGTATGGTTAAGTTTGAATTAACATGCTAGAAAAGTGATATAAATTGTTTATATGTTCCTTGCATGTTTTGTATGCGGTAGAATTTTAATTGTTTAGTTGAAACAATGTGAAAAATCATTTTCCGATTAAGTTGAATTAAATCTGTTAAAAGGTTGTTTTATATGATTTAATTGCTTTATGATTGGAATTGATTGAAGCTGAAAAAATCTGCAAATCTGGCAAC
This sequence comes from Adenophora triphylla var. japonica, assembly GCA_022495995.1. Lineage (NCBI taxonomy): Eukaryota > Viridiplantae > Streptophyta > Magnoliopsida > Asterales > Campanulaceae > Adenophora > Adenophora triphylla. The sequence continues at coordinate 112,084 of JAFEMH010000537.1, read as the reverse complement.
TCTCGTCACGCGACAAAGTTGGCCATGGGCAGTCTGATGGGCTCGTCTGGTCGCTCGACGGATCAGGCCTTCTGAAAGTCTATGTCACGCGACAGACTTTGCCAATCTGGGCAAAATAAATTTGTTAATTTTTCGCTAATGCTGTGATTATGTTTATAATACCGATATGTTTTAATGCATTGTAAATTTCTGAAATTTTAATTTATAGGGCTATGCTAGATTAATTCAAGGTTTATGCATGCTTAGTTAATTAAAATATGATTTTATTAATTGTTGCGATGCATGAATTATATGTTCTTATGTTGTAAGAGCTTTGTTAGATGTTTAATTGAAACATTGAATTGTAATTTTTTGAATGTTTAAATTGAAACATTAAAATTTTGTTTTCTGATCATTATTTATGAGAAACAAGTCAGTTTACGCAAAATTTGAAGGAATCTGATTGTTTGTGAGAAACAAGTCAGTATAAAAAGTATTGATTATGTTGCAATCAAGCTGATATTGTAATTGTACATGTCTAGGAGAGTTCTGTCGAAGGAAAGATTTGGTAATTAAGCAGTCCTTGTGGCTCACCTATTTTTCTGTGAACTTACCTGGTGTACATTATGATTATCTTTGTTGATATGCTTACAATCTGCTTTAAAGAATATTCCTTTAATTTTTAAGTTCTTTATGCCAATCCATGATTAAAACACTTGAGACCACTCGGATAGTTTTGGGTGGGCTTGCCATAGCAAGGTTGTGACGACCCCGATATTAGACACTATTTTAATACTCGTTGAGCACGTGGGGTTCGGGTGAAAATTAAATATTTCATTTTGTGCATTTTATAATTTTAATTGACTTTATGTGAATATTTATATGTTTGGTTGAATTTAGTAAGTTAGAATTGGCATTAACTAACTTATGTGAAAATGAGATGAAAATGAATTAAAAAGAATATTTTAGGGTCTAAAGGGAATAATAAGGAAAGTTTCTTATGAATTAATAATAAAGATAAATTTATTAAAATGCTTAATTGTGTTAAGATGATTAGTGGTAAATTGGGATAGTTAGAGTTTAAGTATGATTGTTAAGTCAAGAAGGAGCCTTAGTGTAATTATTTAAAACTTATCCATAGAATGACTAACTAAAGAAAGCCTTGTACTCTTTTCATTTGGTCTGGATGGTCATCACCTTCTCCAAGCAAAATTCCATGGAAAGAAACCTCAAAACCCTAACCTCCTCTTTCAAATAATTCTCTAGCCTTCAATACTTCTCCGTTTTCAAAACCAAGGGCGGATTCGGGTTCCTGGTGGCAAGGGGATCGTTTAGAGCTACTCAAATAATTATTTTATTTTTCACCATTCAAGTAAGTTATTATGGATTCTTTTCAAAACCTTGTTAATTTATTGATATGGTTGTTAATGGTGTTTGTAAACATGTTTTTATAAAAGGGAAATACTTTTGAAGTGGGAAGAATGGGTTTTGAAATTTGGGAATTGAATTGGTTATGAAATGGGTGTTGAGGTAGCAAGTAATTGGGTTGGTATACACGCTTAGTGTTAATGCTTTTGAAATGAACCATTGCATGGCAAATTGGTGTAAAGTTGGGTGTTAAATTGATGTTAAATAGTGTGGAATTAGTGTAGAAGTTGTATGGAAGGGTTGGGTTTTGTATGGATCATTTTGGTAATGACTTTTGTTACTTGAAAAACAGAGGAAGCTGAGTTTGGGGTCAAATTGGTGTGGTTACTGTTAGTGTAACAATTCTGTTCTGATTTCTGCACAGGGAGCACGAGTCGTGCTCAGGAGCACGACTTGGGCACGAGTCGTCCCCTGAGCATTGAACTAAGTCGTGACCATTGGGGACGCCAGGATCTGTGAGGGGTGTAAAGGGGCACGAGTCGTGCCCTGGGGCACGAGTCGTGCCCTACTCTGCAGAAACTGAAGTTGTTTCCAAGGCTTGGAAACCTAATCAAACGAGAACCAACTTGATCACTCTTTAACTTAGATTAAAGTAGAACCTTTTAGCTATACAATGATACTTTAGTTGATCAAAATGGAATAGTAGAAGTACTTGAAATATTGTCGCAAACTTGCTTAGTCACATTGCTTTATTCCTTAGCCAAAGTAAATCCAACTTGGCAAATGGTACTTGGACATTGATAGAGATTATATATTAACGCATATTGACTATGTAGGAATAGTTTGTTATACTTTCCTACTTCATTTGAGTTCATATGCATGGATATTATTGTTCATAGTGCATGAAATGAATGTTGCACTCTAGTATGGATTGAACATGAGTATTGTTTTACCATGTTGATATACTTTCATCCCTTTTGGTGGATTTTCTTTCAAGTAACTTATATGTGCTTGAATTGTTGTTAATCAGCTGATGTTTAGGGGTATAACGGAATACGGTAAATTATGGAAAGTGTGACCTAATGTGATCGGATTACGTTATACCTGTGACTGTCCCCTTCTGTGGCCACAGATTGGGGTTATAGCATCTGTATTGAGCCAAAAGTCTTACAGAGTTGCTACTATCTTATATGGTTCCCTGAAAAACGGGTCTTATAAGATGTGAATATGCCTAAGCAGTTCACAAGAGAGGAGTTATTATAATAGCTCTCTCCGTTATTTGTTATTGGTTGTGATGTAAAGGTATCCTCCAATATGATACGACTTATTGGTCAGAGGGGAAAAGGTAAACAAAGGTAACGGAATGGGTTTACGGCTTTTCCAACGTGATTATATGCACCTTATATGTGTTGCATTTACTTGGCATATTGATGCATGCATAATAACTTGTTGAGATTTATTCTCACCCTTCTCCCTTTATTGTTTTAGATCGAACTGAGACAGGCAGACCAGGCCAGTGAGTTTGGGGCGGAGTTTGTGCTAGTATTTTGGTTGTCGGGTATGTTGGGAGTTAGATGGTTTCTGTTTGGTTGATGCTCCTTGTTTGGAGTTTGTTCATAAAACAAGTTATGTAAATTTGTAAGTATGACTTAAACTTTTGTAAATATGGAAATTAAGTAAGTAGTTGTTGAAATTAGTAGTAGATGGAACTTTTGTAAAGGTTTGTAAATAAGTGGTTTTAAGTTGTTAAGTAATTACCCTTTTCCTCCAAGTGGAGATGTCCCCAAGTTAGATTTTGAATGTTAAGTTTAGAGTTAGTTTATTTTCAAGTCAAGTTTAAATGTTTTGAAAAAGTTCAGGTGGTAATTTTGTAGTTTGGGCTCTAAGGCTCGGGACACGTGTTAGGTTCCGGGTCGGGTGCCCACAGTTGGTATCAAATCCTCGTCTAGAGGTCAAGGGTAGATGTCTAGTTTAAGGGGGAGTGTGTGATAACTGACGCCGAGTGTTTGATGCAGGTGTTAGTTACAATGGCTGGAAATGAAGATGATCAACATAGAGCACAAGGGAACGTTGGTAATGAAGGGGGCAATGGTAATCCAAACGCTGAGATGATGGATATGTTCAGAGTTTTCTTACAGAATATGACCAATCAGGGCAGAGCTCAACAACAGCCTGAAGGGAGGCAAGGTCACGGACTTGAGAAGTTTGTGAAGATGACACCTCCAAGTTTTAATGGGGATCCTGATCCGGTAAAGGCGGAGAGATGGCTCGAATCAATGAACAAAATCTTTGCGGCGATGGAGAGCCCGGATGACGAGAAAGTTAGGTGTGCGGTCTTCAAGTTAGAAGGAGCGGCAGAGCATTGGTGGAATATAGTTCAAGACAGTTGGGATAGAGATCATACACCGAGGACTTGGGAGAATTTCACGCGTAAGTTTCGGGACCACTTCATTCCAATGGTGACAAGAGATCGGAAGGAGGTTGAATTCCTTAGATTGGAGCAAGGGACTTTGACGGTAGCGCAGTACTCGGCCAAATTCACGGAGTTGGCTCGTTATTGTCCTCATTTGGTACCGGATGAAGAAAGAAGGGTATACAGGTTCATGAAAGGATTGAGGTTGGAGTTCCGTAAGCAACTTTTGACGCATGATTTCAATGACTTCCAAGCAGCTGTGAATCGAGCTTATAGAATAGAGAATGATATTAAAGAACATAAAGGCAAGTCGGAAGGAGGAAGTGGAAGCAAACAACGGTTCCAAGGGCAAAGTTCGGGGCAGAATAGGGGGCCATCAAGATTTCCAAATCCGGGAGTATCAAGAGGCGGATTAGGGGTGACTCCAGTAGCTCGTACTCCATCAAGACAGTCTGGGGTTGTTTGTGGGTTTTGCAAGAAACCGGGTCATTCAGAAGAGAGATGCTGGAGCAAATTGGGGAAATGTCTAGAATGTGGGGGAGATGGTCACTTTAGAAGAAACTGTCCCAAGTTGCGAGGGCAAGCTTCGGGTAGTGGTCAAGGTGGACCACGAGGGGGAATTAAAATAGATAACGAAGGAAAGCCTAAGGATAAAGTTCAAGGTCGTGTGTTTGCCTTAGAAAGAGGAGAGGTTGACCCGAATGCTGTCATTAGAGGTATTATTCCTGTCTCAGGAGTTAAGGCCCGCGTCCTTATAGATCCCGGGTCTTCCCATTCGTTTGTTGCATCTCATTTTGCATTTGCATTGCATAAATTACCTGATATTATGCCTTATGTGTTTGAGGTGTCGACTCCTATGGGAGAGTGCCTCACTTCTTCGGTGATATACAATGGTTGTGATGTGGTTATTTGTGGGCATGTGTTGTCAGCGGATTTAGTAGAGTTACAAATCCGGGATTTTGATGTTATACTTGGTATGGATTGGTTGAGTCGTTACCATGCCATGGTTGATTGTCGTAGGAAGAAGGTCTTATTTGATATCCCTGATATACCTTCTTTTGTGTTTGATGCCGACAAGTCTTTGTTTGGTATTCATATTATTTCTGCTATAAAGGCTAGAAAATTGCTTTCAAAAGGGTGTGCGGGGTATTTAGCTTATGTGGTAGACGCCAATAAGAAGTCCCCTGAGTTAAAAGATGTTCCCGTAGTAAAGGAATATGGTGATGTATTTTCTACCGAGTACTCTATGCCTCCTGATCGTGAGGTAGAGTTTTGCATTGATTTAGTGCCCGGTACCACACTTATTTCTAAGGCGCCTTATAGAATGGCTCCTGCTGAATTAAAAGAGTTGAAGACTCAGTTGCAAGAGTTATTAGATAGGGGGTTTATTCGCCCTAGTGTGTCACCGTGGGGGGCTCCTGTTTTATTTGTCCGTAAGAAAGATGGTACTCTAAGATTGTGTATTGATTACCGTCTCTTGAATCAAGCAACTATCAAGAACAAGTATCCTCTCCCGCATATTGATGATCTGTTCGATCAGCTCCAAGGTTCCGTTATTTACTCAAAGCTTGATTTGAGAAGCGGATACCATCAGTTGAAGATTCGGCCTGATGATATTTCCAAAACAGCTTTCAGGACTAGATATGGTCATTATGAGTTCGTAGTTATGCCTTTTGGGTTGACTAACGCTCCGGCCGTATTTATGGATATGATGAACCGTATCTTCAAACCTTACTTGGATAGTTTTGTCGTGGTTTTCATCGACGATATTCTTGTCTATTCTAAGTCCCGAGAGGAACATGAGACTCATTTGAGGATTGTTCTTTCTCTTCTCCGGGAAAAGCAATTGTTCGCCAAGTTCAGTAAGTGTGAGTTCTGGCTCGAGCAGATATCTTTCTTGGGGCATGTTGTTTCTAGCTCGGGAATTTCTGTTGATCCTTCCAAGATTGAAGCCGTTGTCAGTTGGAAGCAACCTTCAACGGTGACTGAGGTTCGAAGTTTTCTTGGGTTAGCGGGGTACTATCGAAGATTCATTGAGGGATTTTCTCGTATTGCAACTCCGTTGACTCGGTTGACTCGGAAGGATGTACCGTTTGTGTGGGATGCCAAGTGTGAAGCTAGCTTTGAAGAGTTGAAGAAAAGGTTGACGTCAGCTCCTGTTCTTACACTTCCAGATGGTTCCGAGAATTTTGTGATATTTAGTGATGCCTCGAAGGAGGGCTTGGGATGTGTGTTGATGCAAAGTGGGAAAGTGATTGCGTATGCTTCTCGGAAGTTGTCACCGGCTGAACAGAACTATCCTACTCATGACATGGAGTTAGCTGCGATTATTTTTGCATTGTACAAATGGAAACATTATTTATATGGAGCGAGATTTGAGATCTTCACGGATCACAAGAGTTTGAAATACTTATTTACACAAAAGGAGTTGAACAATAGGCAACGAAGATGGTTAGAGTTTTTGAAGGACTTCGATTGTGTGATTTCTTATCATTCGGGGAAGGCGAATGTTGTTGCGGATGTGATTAGCCGGAAGGCTTACTTATCAACCTTGAGTTCTCGGGAGTCAAGGCATGAATTACTTTTTGCGAATGTCCGAGCCGTTCCAACTTTATATGGAGATTTGATGGAAGCTCAATCACTTGATCCGGAGTTGACGAAAATTTTGGGACAAGTTCAAGATGGTAAACCCAGGGATTTTTCTTTGAATAGAGATGGACTCCTTACTTTCCGAGGCCGTATTTGTGTTCCTTCGTCACCGGAGATCAAGAGAAGGGTGCTAGAAGATGGTCATAAGTCCAAGTTCGCCGTTCATCCGGGTAGCACGAAGATGTACCAAGATTTGAAACGAGGATATTGGTGGAATGGGATGAAAAGAGAAATAGTGGAGTTTGTATCTAAGTGTCTAACATGTCAACAAGTAAAAGCGGAACATCAAGGACAGGCGGGATTACTTCAACCATTAGAGATTCCGGAGTGGAAATGGGAAGGGATTTCAATGGACTTCGTAACAGGTTTGCCTCTTACTGTTAAGAAGATGGATGCCATTTGGGTGATAGTGGATAGATTGACGAAATCGGCTCACTTTCTTCCCGTGTCAACAAAATTTTCTATGGAGAGATTGGCTCAGTTGTATATGAAGGAAATTGTTAGACTCCATGGGGTTCCAGTTAGTATAGTATCCGATAGAGACCCGAGGTTCACTTCTAGATTCTGGAGGGCTTTGCACGAAGCTTTGGGTTCCAAGCTATGTTTCAGCACGGCGTTTCATCCTCAGACAGATGGACAGTCAGAACGCACTATTCAGATTCTTGAAGATATGCTTAGAGCGTGTGTAATGGATTTTCAGTTATCTTGGGAAGATCACCTACCGTTAGTTGAGTTCGCCTACAACAACAGTTATCAATCAAGCATTGAGATGGCTCCTTATGAAGCATTGTATGGTAGAAGATGTAGATCTCCTATATGTTGGGATGAAGTGGGTGAAGCGAGACTTTGGGGTCCGGATTTGGTTCGGGATTCAACGGAGAAAATCAAAGTGATTCGAGATAGGTTGAAAACGGCACAAAGTAGACAGAAGAGCTACGCCGACAACCGAAGACGGAATTTATCTTTTCAAATTGGTGACTTGGTATTCTTGAAGATTTCTCCGAGGACCGGGATCAAAAGGTTTGGGAATAAAGGGAAACTCGCTCCAAGGTTCGTGGGACCGTTTGAGATCATAGAGAAAATTGGGGAATTAGCTTACTGTTTGGCGTTGCCTCCATCCTTCTCTTTGCTTCATGACGTATTTCATGTGTCTATGCTTAGAAGATATTGCCACGACCCTTCACACATATTGAGTTCACCTCCCGAAGAGATTCAAGCCGACATGTCTTATGTAGAAGAGCCTTTGAAAATCTTAGAATTTCAAGTGAAAGAATTGAGAACTAAGAGTAATCCGGTTGTGAAAGTGCTTTGGAGAAATCATACTATTGAAGAGGCTACATGGGAGTTAGAGTCGGAGATGAGGGAGAATTATCCTTCTCTATTTGAGAGTTCAAGTAAGTTTACTTAAAATTCGGGGTGAATTTTCTTTAAGGGGGAGTGAGTGTGATGACCCCGATATTAGATACTATTTTAATACTCGTTGAGCACGTGGGGTTCGGGTGAAAATATTTCATTTTGTGCATTTTATGATTTTAATTGACTTTATGTGAATATTTATATGTTTGGTTGAATTTAGTAAGTTAGAATTGGCATTAACTAACTTATGTGAAAATGAGATGAAAATGAATTAAAAAGAATATTTTAGGGTCTAAAGGGAATAATAAGGAAAGCTTCTTATGAATTAATAATAAAGATAAATTTATTAAAATGCTTAATTGTGTTAAGATGATTAGTGGTAAATTGGGATAGTTAGAGTTTAAGTATGATTGTTAAGTCAAGAAGGAGCCTTAGTGTAATTATTTAAAACTTATTCATAGAATGACTAACTAAAGAAAGCCTTGTACTCTTTTCATTTGGTCTGGATGGTCATCACCTTCTCCAAGCAAAATTCCATGGAAAGAAACCTCAAAACCCTAACCTCCTATTTCAAATAATTCTCTAGCCTTCAATACTTCTCCGTTTTCAAAACCAAGGGCGGATTCGGGTTCCTGGTGGCAAGGGAATCGTTTAGAGCTACTCAAATAATTATTTTATTTTTCACCATTCAAGTAAGTTATTATGGATTCTTTTCAAAACCTTGTTAATTTATTGATATGGTTGTTAATGGTGTTTGTAAACATGTTTTTATAAAAGGGAAATACTTTTGAAGTAGGAAGAATGGGTTTTGAAATTTGGGAATTGAATTGGTTATGAAATGGGTGTTGAGGTAGCAAGTAATTGGGTTGGTATACATGCTTAGTGTTAATGCTTTTGAAATGAACCATTGCATGGCAAATTGGTGTAAAGTTGGGTGTTAAATTGATGTTAAATAGTGTGGAATTAGTGTAGAAGTTGTATGGAAGGGTTGGGTTTTGTATGGATCATTTTGGTAATGACTTTTGTTACTTGGAAAACAGAGGAAGCTGAGTTTGGGGTCAAATTGGTGTGGTTACTGTTAGTGTAACAATTCTGTTCTGATTTCTGCACAGGGAGCACGAGTCGTGCTCAGGAGCACGACTTGGGCACGAGTCGTCCCCTGAGCATTGAACTAAGTCGTGACTATTGGGGACTCCAGGATCTGTGAGGGGTGTAAAGGGGCACGAGTCGTGCCCTGGGGCACTAGTCGTGCCCTACTCTGCAGAAACTGAAGTTGTTTACAAGGCTTGGAAACCTAATCAAACGAGAACCAACTTGATCACTCTTTAACTTAGATTAAAGTAGAACCTTTTAGCTATATAATGATACTTTAGTTGATCAAAATGGAATAGTAGAAGTACTTGAAATATTGTCGCAAACTTGCTTAGTCACATTGCTTTATTCCTTAGCCAAAGTAAATCCAACTTGGCAAATGGTACTTGGACATTGATAGAGATTATATATTAATGCATATTGACTATGTAGGAATAGTTTGTTATACTTTCCTACTTCATTTGAGTTCATATGCATGGATATTATTGTTCATAGTGCATGAAATGAATGTTGCACTCTAGTATGGATTGAACATGAGTATTGTTTTACCATGTTGATATACTTTCATCCCTTTTGGTGGATTTTCTTTCAAGTAACTTATATGTGCTTGAATTGTTGTTAATCAGCTGATGTTTAGGGGTATAACGGAATACGGTCAATTATGGAAAGTGTGACCTAATGTGATCGGATTACGTTATACTGATCGTCCCCTTACGCGCCACAGATTGGGGTTATAGCATCTGTATTGAGCCAAAAGCCTTACAGATTTGCTACTATCTTATATGGTTCCCTGAAAAATGGGTCTTATAAGATATGAATATGACTAAGCAGTTCACAAGAGAGGAGTTATTATAATAGCTCTCTCCGTTATTTGTTATTGGTTGTGATGCAAAGGTATCCTCCAATATGATACGACTTATTGGTCAGACGGGAAAAGGTAAACAAAGGTAACAGAATGGGTTTACGGCTTTTCCAACGTGATTATATGCACCTTATATGTGTTGCATTTACTTGGCATATTGATGCATGCATAATAACTTATTGAGATTTATTCTCACCCTTCTCCCTTTATTGTTTTAGATCGAACTGAGACAGGCGGACCAGGCCAGTGAGTTCGGGGCGGAGTTTGTGCTAGTATTTTGGTTGTCGGGTATGTTGGGAGTTAGATGGTTTTTGTTTGGTTGATGCTCCTTGTTTGGAGTTTGTTCATAAAACAAGTTATGTAAATTTGTAAGTATGACTTAAACTTTTGTAAATATGGAAACTAAGTAAGTAGTTGTTGAAATTAGTAGTAGATGGAACTTTTGTAAAGGTTTGTAAATAAGTGGTTTTAAGTTGTTAAGTAATTACCCTTTTCCTCCAAGTGGAGATGTCCCCAAGTTAGAGTTTGAATGTTAAGTTTAGAGTTAGTTTATTTTCAAGTCAAGTTTAAATGTTTTGAAAAAGTTCAGGTGGTAATTTTGTAGTTTGGGCTCTAAGGCTCGGGACACGTGTTAGGTTCCGGGTCGGGTGCCCACAAAGGTACTTTGATTCTATTCGTTTGCGAGCAAGATGAGGAAATGGTGGTTCCTATACGTTTAAAATGGATGAACTTAATTGGGTTATCAAAGTGGTTTTGGACCCAAGGTATAAGATGAGATTAAAATATGCTTAGACATATGATGTCTTAAATAAATCTCATAAAAGATCTAAGAGTCATATACGATATGATTGATGTTTTCTACCTAATTAATTTTAATCTTGAGCGGTGCGCCATAGCGTACTTGAGATTAAATTAAAGTTGGATCTTAGCCCATTAAATGTATATTATGTTTATTTGCATTTGAAGGTGTATAGTGGGAGTATTTGTGAAATACATGATTTGCTCTTAGATGATAAATGTATTGATATTGATATGTGTTCATATAGTTTGCATATTTTGTTGTAGAAGTAGCATTACATAATGAATTGCGATTCGTCCTTATGAAGGACAAAGTTCGAAAGGAACGGTACATATAATTCTAATTGGATCAGAAGCCTAAAGAATGGTTCTTAGGAAATGTGTACGTTCTCGATGAATCCATTCCTGCCGAACCTACTGCAAATGTTGCATAGGACAAATAAGGAGCAACATTAGAAACATGTTGATGATTCTAATAATATTGCTTGCCTTATAATTGCCACCATGTTTAAAGGCTCTTATGAAGAACCTTGAACATATGAAAGTTACTTTTGTTCTAGCACAACGCACAAAGGAAATGTTCCAAGTGCAAGCTAGGCAAGAGAGGTTTGATTGTGTTAATGGTTAACACAAGAAATGGGTTTAAAAGGAAACACAAAGTAGGTAAAACAAAGGTTGCTAAACCTAGGACAAAAGTTGCCAAAGTCGAAGAGGCTAAACCCAAAGTGTCTCAAAAGGTTGCAGTTTGCTACCATTGCAATGAGATTGTTCATTGGAAGCAAATTTGCAAGGCTTATTAGGAAGGTCTAAAAGGTGAAGAAGGGCAATATAATTGCTATTACTTCAAATATCTATATGATAGATATTTTCCTTTCGACCTCTTGTTCTTGGGTATATGATACCGGATTGGATCCCACATTTGTTTTAATGAGGAAATATAACACTTTTTTAATACTTTTTTTTTTTTTTAACAATTTGACACAAAAAGAAAAAAAACACACACACACTAAAATCCTTTTCTCTCTAAGATTGGCGGAACCCTAATTAGGGTTACTAGCCGCCACCAAGAATTCCGGCCTATGGCCTCTTCATCGCCTGGTCCTGCCTTTGCTGTTCCGCCTCCATGCTCGCCGCATGGGTTTTGCGCGGACAATACGGCTCCTCCTACCTCTCCTACAGCCGCGAAGTCGTTTGCTACTATTGTGAAAGGTTTGGCTCCTAATATTCCCAATGCTCAGCCGCTGAAGACCATTCCTATTTCTACCCACAAAGGTGAGCCTTGCTTGAAGTTGTCGAAAGAGTTTATTAATGTTTTAGCCCAGCCATTCAAATACACCTTGGTTGGAAAACTTTCTCATGGCCGACCATCAATGGAGGTTACTAGGCAGCAGTTCTTGAAATTCGGATTGAAGGCTGATTTCAAATTGGGTCATCTTGATCCAAAACACATTCTTATTCAGATTGTACATGAGGGAGATTTCAATAGACTTTGGGCAAAAGAACAATGGCACCTTGGACGTTTTCCTATGCGAGTGTTCCGTTGGTCACCTTCTTGGAGGCCGGATAAGGAGTCTTCATTATTTCCTGTTTGGGTTGGATTACCCGGCCTCCCAATTCATATGTTCAACAAGGTATGTTTATTTTCTATTGCTAAGATTTTTGGGGATCCGCTAGCTATTGATCAAGCAACTTGTAACCTTTCAAGACCTAGTGTAGCGAAAATTCTTGTTCAAGTTGATCTTTTAAAAAGCTTCCCTCTAGAGTTTTCATTGATCACGGAGATGATTTTTCTAGTTTTTGGCAGCCATTAGAGTTTGATAACCTCCCAAGCTATTGTAAGCATTGCTATAAGTTAGGTCATAATGTGAATGAGTGCTTTTATCTTCATCCTAAGAAGCCAAATACGAAGAATGGGACTGAAGTTAATGAAGGTAGTGACGAGGTTTTGAAGGAGGATAACACGACTGTTCAAGGTGTTCCGGAAGAGGCCACGGCTGGTGGTGTTCCGAAGGATGCCATTATGGGAAAGAAAATGGTTTATGTTGAGAAAACTAAAGTGAAAGATCCTTCTTCGTCAATTGGGAATGTTGAGCCTATCAAGGGGGCGTCTCAAGAAGATAATGCGAAAATTGATGGTTGTGCTCATGAGACTGAGGTTGTTGATCTCGATGGGGGGATTGAAACGGTTGGCACTCAAGGTGAAGAATTGGTTGTCTTGAATGACACAGTTGTTGATAAATCTAATGGCCAGAATAATGCAAAAATTGATGGTTGTGCTCTTGAGATTGAGGTTGTTGTTCTCGATGGGGGGATTGATCACTCTACCGAGTTGTCAGCCGAAAATAATGTTTCGGTTGACACTCAAGGTGATGTTTTGGCTGTCTTGGATGACACAGCTATTGTCCCTTTGTCGGTTCCTGCTTTGGATAGCGAAGCTCTAAATCTCGTTCGGGAAAAGGTTAGACAAATTCAAGCTTCCTCAGCCCCTAACTTACGTTCCTCTACTACTCGTATGCCAAATCCTAAATATTTTAATCCCGAATTTATAAACCCAAAAAACCTAAAAGATGCTCTTATTCTTCGGGAAAAATGTGATTCCGAACCTGAAGGCGGTCTTTCTGATTTTTCTCCTTCGGCTTATCATGATGCTCGCACTTATGGGGGTATTGTTGGCGGTGTTCATGTTGATCCGAGTGCTCCAATGGCTGACGGCGATAATTTTGAAGACTATTACGATGAAGAAGATGGATTTCAAAAGGTTAAAGGGAAACGAGGCAAATCTGGAGCGAAAGCTAAAACAAAAAACATCATGCCTAAAAGGTCTTGAAATCCTAAAAGGCGATTTGATTGACCTTTTCTTTATTTTATTTTCTGTCTTTCTTTATTTATTGTACTTTCGAATTTTTATTTTTAATAAATTTTAGGGGGCATTGCCCTTTTCGCCTAAAAAAAAATAATACTTTTTTAACAACAAAAGTAACACTTTTAATGAGGAAATATAACACTTTTAATTAGTAAATGTAACACTCTTTTCTTCTAAATGTAACATCATTTTTTCCTCAACAAAAGTAACATTTTTAATGAGTAAATGTTTTTATTTCCTTAGGCCATCTCCAACAGTGCGCCAAAACACCACGCCATCGCCAAATTGGCGTAAAAACGATCTCCAACAACGACGCCAAATCCAACTCCATTTTGGCGAGGCCTCTTCCATGAGCCATATTTGGCGCATGGATTTCTCTTGCACTGTCAATTTTTTTTTTTTTTTGGTTTTTTTTGTTTTTTGTTGAAATCGTTTTCAGATCTGAAAGTAGAAGGTGAAGAGGAAGAGACAAGTACCTTGCAGCAGGGGCGGCGAGGTCCGGACAATCTCCCTTTCTCTCCTGTCTCTCCTGTGCGTCGTCTTCGTCTTCAATTCCAGTTCCAAATTGGTAAAGTGGAGTAATATTTTATATTTATATGGAATTTGTTTTTTTTTTCATTTAAGCAAAATTGTCTAATTTGCTACATTAATTTTTTAAACAAAATTACAAAACTTTGAAAATATGTTAAAATATTGAAGATGAAATAATGCAATTTGAATAAATTTTAATTTTAATTTTAAATTTATTTATTTATAATTATTAATTGTCTTGTAGCTTAATTTCCTGTTGAAATTGTATTTTTAAGCATTTTGTTTTAATTATCTATTTTAATGTTTCTTCTAATAAATTTTTATTTTAAATATATTTACTTATAATTATTAATTGTCTTATTTAAGTTTTATGGCATACTATTTAATATAATGTAATTTGAATAATATTAAATAAGATTAATGAAAAAAAACTTTTAATTAAATGAAATAACAAGCATATACTGTAAAAATTCTTATTTGGTACAAAATTTGAAGCAAGCTGTTGGAGATGATGTGAAATATTTGGTGCTGAAATTATACCATTTTAGTGTTTTGGAGTAAACTGTTGGAGATGGTCTTATATGTAACTTTTTTTCTTCTAAATGTAATATCATTTTTCCTCAACAAAAGTAACACTTTTAATGAAGAAATGTAACAATTTTAATGAGGAAATGTACACCGTGAGACGGGGTCGACCCATGGATTAAACCCACCCAAATAAGTAAAACCCACCCAATTTGCGTGTGATGATGTCATAATTATTATTTTTATTTATTTATTTGTAATTTTTTTCCCGCCAAATTTTTTTCCCGCCATTTTTACTCAATAGAAGTAACACTTTTTTATCAACAAAAGTAACACTTTTAATGAGGAAATGTAACACTTTTAATTAGTAAATGTAACACTCTTTTCTTCTAAATGTAACATCATTTTTTCCTCAACAAAAGTAACATTTTTAATGAGTAAATGTAACACTTTTTATTTCCTTATATGTAACTTGTTTTCTTTTAAATGTAACGTCATTTTTTCCTCAACAAAAGTAACATTTTTAATGAAGAAATGTAACACTTTTAATGAGGAAATGTAACACTTTTTTATTTCCTTATATGTAACATTTTTTCCTGCAAAAGCAATATAACACGAGTAGGTCTGCTGAGAAACGCGTTTCTCCATAAGTTATGGAGAAACGTATTTTTTCAAATGTTCTGGATATCAGTCTCAAAGGTTCTGGATATTCAGAACCCTTTTGTCACGACCCGAAATCTAGGCACCATTTTACTCACGTGTTGGGCACGTGGAGCGGGGCCGTTGCATTTTATGGGTTGCATTTCATAATAAGTGAAATTTTTATATGTTAGTTTTAACATTTTAATAAATTATTTGACATCTTGGTTATGTTAATAAATTGTGTGACATTTTTGTAATGCTAATAAATTAATTTTAATTATTTAATGCCTAAAGGAAATAAATGGGAATTTTGTAGTAAAGCTATAATATTGAAAGTAATAAATAAAAAGGCTTTACAAAAGTTTGGGGGGGGCCTAGATGTAATTGGAACCTTAAGAAAGTTAATTGAGATAACCTAAATCTTGGAGGGCCAAAATGTAAATTTGATTAAAATAAATACTCCAACTTCTCTACTCTTCCAGTTCATTCCACGGCTTCCTTCCAGGCGCATAGGAGAGAAAGAGAGCTCGAGAGAGAAGAAAGAAAATAACTTCCTCCGTCCCCAAAATATTTTCCAAAAATTCTAGAAAATCAACCGTTGGTCCGATTGACGATCCGATTGCGGCGGAGCGATCAGGAAGGCGAGGAGAACGTTTAGAGCCGATCAGATCGTATTTCCGTTTCGGCATATTTTTAGGTAAGTTATTATGATTCCTTTCGATTAATTGTTCATACTACGAGAAATGATGATATTACGTGTTTTAAATGATAATTGATATTATGGGACCAAAATATTTGGCTTTTGGTAATTTTCGGAATTTATTTGGGTTGTGGAAATAAAAAGAGAAAAATGGATTATTTGATTGAGTAGGGTAAGGTTGGGCTTGAAATGATAAAATGTTATTGATATGTGGCTTTATTATATTATATATATGATTGTTGAAATTTTAGTCACTTTTTACGACTTTAAGAATAACAAGGAAGGTTCGGGTTGGAAGCGAATATAGTAGTGGCGGATCATTTACTTGGCTTGGAAATGTTAAGAATTTGGGTGATATTCATGGTTCTTGTAATGAGTAGTCAATTAAAATGGCCTTGGAATTAAACAGGAAGGATTATATATAAAACTTGATATTAGGTATTATAATGAACTCGGTCAAGGTTGGAACTTTTATTTGGGGGCTTAAACGGAAAAGTAAACGAGTTGGGTTGAATAAGAGTACTTGAATGTTATGGCCTTGGGAATTGGGTTGAGAATGATAAATTTGTATTTTAATGGGTGTTGGGAATTCTAGAATCATTTTAGATAAGTTGTTATGATTCTTTTCAATGTTGAACATAGAAAGTTATAAAATGTTGGAATGTGTTATAAACTATGTTTGAGACTTGTTACTTAAGTTTCTTAGTTTGGTAATGGATTAGGAAGGAGTTGGGGTTAGGTCATGGCAATGGTGGTAGAAGGGGTTGGATTGGAATGGGGAATTGTTGTATATAGGTGAGATAACATGGTTTGAGGGTGATTATATGTTTGAAAATTGTATATAAACTTGTTTGTTTGGCTTGGAACAGCTTTGGGAGATTGAAATGGTGTTTTGGGGTTTTGGTTGGAGCTGGTGGAAACACCAGTAACAATTCTGGGTAGAGGCACGACTCGTGCCCTGGAGCACGACTCGTGACCTTCAATTGCAGTCGTGATCACGAGTCGTGAAGAATAGCCAAGTCGTTCCGGGAAGTTTGTGGGAAAAAGGCACGAGTCGTGCCAAAGGGCACGAGTCGTGCCCTGCATCAGAATTTCAGAAGTTACTTTTAAAGCTTAAAAACCAATTCAACTTAGAACAAGATTGAACCCTCTTCAGCATAGAATGAACTAGAACACTTTAGCTGCACAATGATGTCTTAAGTGGTTAAGAGGGAATTATGGAAGTAGTTTAAAGATTGCGTGGAAACAAGGTGGAAGCTATGGTTGATTGATAGCCAAAGTTAATAAAAACTTGGTAAATGATTATGAACCCTTTATAGGGAATGTTTAATAGTGCGACACGGATATCTCGGGCTTGTTAGAGTTACTTTGTGCCATATGTAACTAATTATACATGGTTATTGGGTTACTAAGGGCATGAAATAAATGTTGCTTGAAAAAGGGTTGGAAACCATTGTGAATTGATAACCAAAGTTTATAGAAACTCGGTACTAGATCATGGAACTTGTGTGTAAATGGTACAAAATGATATTATGAAAGCGTAGAGTTACTTGTATGTCATCGTACCTCTACGTGCTTATCTATGGATGTTTATAGATTGAATTGGGGCGTGAAATAACTGTTGCACGTCATCATTGTATTATTCATGAGCATACATGCCATATATGGATTATATTGACTCATTAGTGTTTATATACATGTTACACTAATTGAGATGTTCAGCATGAGTAATTGTACCATGTTTCATATTGTTCGGCATGATTAATTGTACCATGCTCTATACTGTTCAGCATGAGTAATTGTACCATGTGTTATATTGATATCCTATTGGGTGGATTTGACTTCAAGTAACTGTTATGTTCTTGAATGTGATTATGATTATGTTTAATATCAGCTGATATTTCGGGGGTATAATGGAATGCGACCACTTATGAGAAGTTGTAACATAAGGTGCTCGGATTTCATTATACATGTGTCCGTTTCCACCCCACTGTGGCCACAGTTTGGGGCTCAGTTACTATGAATATGCCTAAGCAGTTCATAGGATACTGATACCTTACATGGTTCCCTGAAAAATGGGTCTTGTAAGGCGTGAATAGGCCTAAGCCGTTCACATATATAGAGGATGGGTTCCCACGAGCATGTAAGCCCATACCCACGTATTACGACTTATTGTTCAGACGGGAAAAGGTAAGATCAGGTAATGTAATGTGTTTACAGTATTCCAAATATGATGTTGAACAACTTGTTTACGTGTTGCATCTTATTTGGCATCTTGCATGCATAATAGCTTATCGAGATTCTTTCTCACCCCGTCTCCCTTTAATTTTTTAGATTCAAATTTCGAGACAGGTAGACCAGACCGGTGAGGCCGACAAGGAGGGTGGATTGTATTTTGGGTCGTCAGGGTATGTGTACTGTTTGGGAGTTGGGGAATAAGTGTGGTTATGATTAAATTTGGGGAAAAGAAATGTGTATTAAGTTTTATAAATATTTTCAGTTGTATTGTTGTAAATTAAAACAGGTTATAGTTTGGGTTCCAAAAGTTTATATAACTTTTAAATTATTTAAAGGAAAAGTTTTAATTTTAGAAGTTGGTTTGGGGATCCTCCAGCTGGGGCACGATTTTATAGGTCCCGGGGTGGGGAGTCCTCACAGTTGGTATCAGAGCTAAGGTTAGAAGTCAAGGGTAGAAGTCTAGTCTAAGGGGGAGTGTGTGATACCTGACGACGAGTGTTTAGCGCAGGAATTTGTTCAAAGGCAGAAAATAGTAATGACCCCAAGGGATTAAGGAAATGTGGATAAAATGGAGAGATAGATTCCTCCGCTGTCATTATAAGTGTGTTACCTGTCTCAGGAAGTAGGGGCAATACTTGTATGAATCCCCGTTCATCTCATTATTATGTGGCATTGTATTTCTGCTTTTATTTGCATAATTGCCTCAGAGTTGCCTTATGTGCTGGAGGTGTCTACTCCTATAGGAGAGTGCCTCGAATATTCCTTGATTATCATGATAGTCGTGATTGTGTGGGCATGTATTGCCAATGGATGTGGTAGATATACCAATCCGTGATTGTTGTTTTACTTGACCATAATTGGTAAAGTAGTTGTTGTGTTGGGGAGGAATTTGTCTCAAGAAGCGAGTCTCCTTATCTACGGTTGAATTGCCTACGTGTTTAGTTGAGGCGGCTAAGTTATTAATTGATATTTATGTCATATATGCATTAAATGTCAATAAGTATAGTTTAAATAATGTGAGGGTTACTTGGGTTATGTATGAGACTTGAGTAGAAGTCACCTAAATTACCCGTGTATTGTTGGTAAATGAATTGGTAAAGTGATTTCATCAGAATAGTTCAAGCCGCCAGTTAGGGCGATAGCATTCCGTATTGATCTAATGTCAGGGTGGTTGCCCATATCCAAAAACCTTATAGAAGGGCATTGGATGTGTTGTAAATGTGATGCGTAGAATTTTAAAACCCGATTTTGATATTTCAGTGGTCAGCTTGATGGATGCTATCTTTGTATACTCAGAGTTGTGGAAAGATTTTGAAAATCAACTGCAAGTTATGTTATCTACATTTCATGAGAATCAAATGTTGGTGAAATTCCGTAAGAGTATGACTCGAGGAGACATTGTATTACATTTTTCGAGGATTGAGACCATGGTCAAGGGACAACCTTCGACAGAGTTAGAACTCCGTTGTTTTCTGGGATTGACAGGTTATTATTAAAAGAGTATTGATGGATTTTCAAGAATTGTAACACCAGTGATTCAATTGCTTCCGAAGGAGGTATCATTTATGTGAAACGTTAAAGTGTGAAATCAACTTTGCAGAATGGAAGATGGATCGACTAATGTTTTGACCTTTACCCTACTTGATGGATACTGTGAGCTCCCCAACCCGGGACCTAACACGTGTCCCGAGCTAAGGGAGCTCAAACTAAGAAAATCCATCTAATCTTTTAAAACATTTAATTGCCTTTAAAAGAAACCCACCTTTCAAACTTACAATTTTTTAAAATCAATTAGTAATATCTCTACTTAGAGGAAATCCAACCACAACTTTAATAAACCGATATCTGATCAAATACATTGGAAACCTTAATTAACATCTGTTTAACAAAAGGGTTTTCCATACAAAATATAAAAGAGGAATACTTAACAAATACTCCTAACAACCCACTCCTATACTTAACTTGTCAAGTCCCAAAAGCCAAAGTCCACAATGATACCCCGGCCTCACTGATTCGGGTCACCTGTCTCGGAATCTAAAACAGTAAAGGGAGAGGGGTGAGAATAAATCTCAATGAGCTATTATGGATGCAGCAAGATGCCATACAAGATGCAACACATAGCATGGCAACACTTAACACATTATGAAAGCGGTAAACACCTTACGTTACCTCATTTTACCTTTTCCCGTCTGAACAATAAGTCGTACAACGTGGGAGTAAAACTCCACTCTTTGGTGAACTGCCCCCATGCACATTCACCGCTTATAGGTCTCATACCCCAGAGATCCATATAAGAAAAACAGGATACATATATGACCCCTATATTTAGAGTATCATATACTATCATCGCCACTGCAGAGAGCCGTTGGCTTCATACAGAGCATTCCCCCGGTTTCTCCTAATCGCAGCAGTATGTAAAGGCTACTTATCGCTCGCACAAGAGCTTGTACGCCCCCACACCGTGGCCACGAGTGGGGAAGGGTCACCGATATGATGAACCTTCAATCACTTATTGAACAAATCAATAATTGATTGACTTCCATCATACCCACCCGAACATATACACATTTAAGCACATAATAGACACTTGAATTATAATCCACAAAATGGGATAATCATATAACAACATGGTAATGTATACTCATGCCAATCAATACCATAGTGCAACAATTTATGTAATGCACAACGCATAATATCATCCATGCATATGAACTCAATTAAGGTAACCATATAACCACATAATCCACACCGGGATACAATATAATCATGTACCAATTAATCCACACCGGGATACAATATAATCATGTACCAATAAATCCACACCGGGATACAACACAACAACTTGCTAAATAATCCATACTTAGGATATTAAGGTATACACCAAATTCAACAATTCCACAAGTTGGGATAATAATGCCACAAGGCGATACATGCTCATCTTCCATTACGAAATAGTGAAACTTATGGTTTCTACGCTATTTCTAACTAATCACCAAGGGTAGGGGAACAAGTAAAGTCATCAAGTACCATAAACCCAACCTACGAAGTCATTACTTAACCTTGAATGATCTTAATGAAAGTGCAAGACCTAATTCCCAAGTTTGGACCACTTTCCGAACAATATTTAATTACTCCTACAATTCCATTTTGACTACATAAGAGGTCATGGCCAAGCCAAGGTATCCTACTCTAACTTAGGTTAAAGAGGATCAATTCGTATCCGGGTTAATTAGGTTCTACTAATTTATATTGGGTGGAAATCATACCACGAGGTTATTGGAGAAAATCGGCAAAAGGGAAAAGCGGGAAGGTTCGTGACATGGGCGACCGCCCATGTCACTTGGGCGACCGCCCAAAGGTGTTACAAAAGGGAGCCAAGTTCTGCTGCCTTGGGCGGCCGCTCAGCCCCCATGGGCGACCGCCCATGGCCCTAAATCAGCATTTTCGAATTTTCAATCCATTTTTACATAGTTTATTCCTTCTTTAATTTTCCTTAATCACATGAACACTAAAAAGGATTGTTTAACCTTACATACTTCAACTTAAATTATCCAATTCCAAGATAACATATACTTAGGTTATTTACCACTTAATTTCCCACCCATTTCATGTTTAACCTTTCTAGATTTTCTTCTTTGAACATTAACATCAACCTATCTCATTTACTAAACATCCATCCCCCATTAAAGTTTCCAAGGCATGAATTTAATCATCTAAATCCAACTCAACACATTTTCTTACAATCTTAATCATTTCTTATGAACAACATTAACATTCCATAACATTAACTAATTCCCCATCTCCAAGAATGTTTTCCAAGGTATCAAACAACCATTTTACTAACAACCACCACATCAAATCATTTATGAGCATACAAAGAAAGGAAGTCATAATAACTCACCTAGAATTTATGAAGTGGATTAAAGATCTTCTTAACTCAAAGTGTTCCTCTCGACTCTACGAACCCAAAAGTACACCCGGATCGTTGATTGGAGAAGAATTGCATTAATTACCATTTTTGGAAGGATTAATGGAAGGAGGTTCCATGGAAGAGTTCTAGGAAGGAAGTAAGAAAATAAATGATGAGGGAGGAGGAGGGAGGTCGGATGAAGGGGAAAATAATGGGGAGGATTGACTAATAAAGGAGAATAGTGTAAAGGGATGGGAAAAGTATGAGTGGGTATGGGGAACTTTGACAATGGAAAGGGAGGGGAGGATAATGGGGATATGGCCCCCCCCCCCCATGTCCAAAATAACTAGAGGCTTTCACCTCCACACTCCACCCATTTAAAATTAAAGAAAAGAAATTAAATCTTTTACTTCCTTTCCCTACACAAAGAAGCCTAACTACCCATATTTTATTTATTTTATCCATTTCTATTATTATACTTCTCCCAAGATGCTTTATTTTATTTTCCAATCATTTCAATTTAATTTTAAGAAATCAAAGATATAAAATAAACACATAATATTAAAAATAATATTAAAAGCACATATTATGATACTAAAATAGGTGCCTAGGTTTAGGGTCGTTA
Source organism: Adenophora triphylla var. japonica (assembly GCA_022495995.1). Classification (NCBI taxonomy): domain Eukaryota; kingdom Viridiplantae; phylum Streptophyta; class Magnoliopsida; order Asterales; family Campanulaceae; genus Adenophora; species Adenophora triphylla. The sequence continues at coordinate 89,533 of JAFEMH010000537.1, read as the reverse complement.
CATTCACTCCTCCTTAAAGAAAATTCGTCCCGAATTTTAAACTTGATTACTTTAATGATCCATAACAAAGGGTACTTTCCCAAACATTTCAATTTACCACTTTCAACTAGTTTCCTCAAGTCATGATCCTTATGTACACTATCAACACCCTAGAATTTCATCCCGGAATTGAAATCCTAATATCTCTCAACGTTTTCCCCACATAATTCAAATTTGCCTAAACATCCTTAATTGCAGAATTCCACACGTACGAAAGATTCACAAATAAATTTTCTTATACCAATCCTTAAACAATACCCATTCAATGCTAAACTAAACTGCTATTATACTAAACTCCCTTAAGATTAATAGAACCTCTCCGGTTGAAAGGAAACCCAACACACAATCTATTCCTCAAAAATCTAGATAATCTTCTCATCTTGAGACTATCCTCTCATCCTATTAAATTCTTGAATCACCGTTGAACTTCCCTTAAAGTATCCACATACTTATGGGTCTAACTTGACTATTTGCAACAATATCTCGCCTTACCATTCAAAGTATACACTTGACAACACATAAGCCTTTCGTCTAATCGCTTTCGAAATCACAATAACCTTTCCGGGTAATATAAAATGACGCAACAAAAATCTTGTAATACTTACACAATCATTTCAACTTGTTGATCTCTTCCTTTCGAATAACTAACTCTCCCAAACTCATAGGGTCGGTCACAAATCCCAAAAAGGAAACTTCAAAAAGATGAGATTCCTACTTAGCTAACGCAACGCAATTGTAGCCACCCTCAATTAGGGAATAAGAAATTTCCACTTTACTTAAGTTAACTTCCTCAAAGCACACGCTATCACTTTCACATTTCTCATAATATCACAATCAAATTTTCCTTTAATACTCACTTAAAATTCACAAAATTCTCACATTCATTAGGTAAGGTAAGGATAGGATCTATAGTTACTTTATTCCCCATTTCTACCAATATAATTCATTCTTATTACATCTTACACCATTGATATCCTTCTAAACCAACGATTTCATAACTCTCGAGAATTCCTTGAAAATTCCTTTGGTGGCACCTTGCAAACCTCAAAGATTACGGATACAATCCTTGTAAGATCCATGGTAACTTCCAAGCTTAAGACTATATAACCCCAAATTTTGGAAACTTCTCGAGCCAACTCATACTAGCTAAACTTTGCATACAAGGATTCCTCACAAGGAATCATTAACCCAACTCTCCAATGATTTTCATGATCCTCTCAAAACTTTAATTAGCAAAGAGACCCTAACTTCTAATTACCATAAAGCCATCAAAATAAGGCTTAAAATTCTGCTTATCATACTTAGACCCAACACATGAGATACCTCGATGGAAGTACCAATACCATCTACTCACAACGAGTTCATAAAATTTTTATAGGGACTCCTGATTCGAGTCTAGCACATATCAAATATCCTTCATACTTTTAACCAAAATTTTCTGCCTTTATCGCATATATAACAAGAATACCATATAAAGGTTTATCTACATCAAATACCAATATAATCAAATTGGGTATAGAAAAGAAGACTCATTTCTTATGATAGTCTACCAAAGCATAACGACTACTTAACCCTCCAGGTCAAGTATATCTCATGATCACACATCGGTAATCATACCAAATCAACTGGCAATACATGCTCAGCCATAACCACATCACCATCGTGGTAAACCAAAGAAGGTTCGAGGTATTCTCTCATAAGAGCAGAATCCTCTAACAATAAAACAAATTCTCAACAATGTATGTCACATATAAGCAAAATGTGATGCCAAATATAAATGATATGCAACAGGATCTATAAAACATGACCCCTAACCTTTGAGACAGGGAATATACCTCTAGTGACCTCTGAGGGATCTATCTCTCCTGAACCCGAAACGCACACTCGACCACAGACCCTCTCTTTCGGTTCCCCTTTGTTATCTCTTTTGATACCACCTCTTTGACTCTTGGGACCGGCACCCGAAGCTAACCTCTGACGAAATGCAGGACAATTTTTCTTGTAGTGCCCCGCTCCTCCACAATTCAAACATTTCCCTTGCTTACTCCAACACCTGTCTTCAGAGTGACCCATCTTCTTGCAATATTTACACATCATCCCATACTGTTTGGGTACTGGCCTAGACGAAGAAGCTACCACAAGTTTCTCTCTCATCCTTCCGGAAGTTAAAGCTCTTGGCTGATCTCCAATGACTTTGGATCCTTGTCCTAGATACTTTGGCTTATCTCCAATCTCACCTTCCAATTTCCCACTATTTTTCTCCATACTATTCTCGATCTCATAAGCTCTCTCTAAGACTGTCTGATAATTGGTGAAGCTATCAATCCCAAATTTCTTCCTAAACTCAATCCTCAAACCTTTTATAAACCTATGAACTCTTTTCGCTTCATACGATACCAAATGAGGGCAACACCTAGCTAATTCCTCAAACCGGGCTGAATACTGATTCACCGTCATGATCCCTTGTTCTAGTCCTAAGAATTCGACCTCCTTCTTGTCCCTTGTAACCATCGAAACGAAATAATCCTCGAACTGTTTGGTGAAATTATCCCAAGTCTGGGGCGTATGGTCCCGCTCCCAACTTCCCTTCAATATCTGCCACCACTGATCAGCTAAACCTTCACATTTAAACACAGCATACCTAACTTTCTCCTTGTTGGGACTTCCTATAACCTCAAAAATCCTATTCATTTCTGCTAACCATTTTTCTGCCTTTAACGGGTTCGGACCTCCGTTAAAGCTCGGGGGGTTCATCTTCACAAATCTTTCCAATCCATCACTTTGACATCCTTCATGTTGATTCGGAACTGATCCTCTAGCCTCCATATCCTGTACAAACTGCCTGAATAACTTCATCATCTCTTCATTCTGAATTCCACCTATGCCCATATCTACTTCAATTTCTAGAACCTTCCGCTGATCATCCTTGCTTCCGGCCATTAGAACGAACTCCTGCATAAAACACTCGACGTCAATTTCCACACATTCCCCCTTAGTTTAGACATCTACCCTTGACCTCTAAACTAAGCTCTGATACCAACTGTGAGCTCCCCAACCCGGGACCTAACACGTGTCCCGAGCTAAGGGAGCTCAAACTAAGAAAATCCATCTAATCTTTTAAAACATTTAATTGCCTTTAAAAGAAACCCACCTTTCAAACTTACAATTTTTTAAAATCAATTAGTAATATCTCTACTTAGAGGAAATCCAACCACAACTTTAATAAACCGATATCTGATCAAATACATTGGAAACCTTAATTAACATCTGTTTAACAAAAGGGTTTTCCATACAAAATATAAAAGAGGAATACTTAACAAATACTCCTAACAACCCACTCCTATACTTAACTTGTCAAGTCCCAAAAGCCAAAGTCCACAATGATACCCCGGCCTCACTGATTCGGGTCACCTGTCTCGGAATCTAAAACAGTAAAGGGAGAGGGGTGAGAATAAATCTCAATGAGCTATTATGGATGCAGCAAGATGCCATACAAGATGCAACACATAGCATGGCAACACTTAACACATTATGAAAGCGGTAAACACCTTACGTTACCTCATTTTACCTTTTCCCGTCTGAACAATAAGTCGTACAACGTGGGAGTAAAACTCCACTCTTTGGTGAACTGTCCCCATGCACATTCACCGCTTATAGGTCTCATACCCCAGAGATCCATATAAGAAAAACAGGATACATATATGACCCCTATATTTAGAGTATCATATACTATCATCGCCACTGCAGAGAGCCGTTGGCTTCATACAGAGCATTCCCCCGGTTTCTCCTAATCGCAGCAGTATGTAAAGGCTACTTATCGCTCGCACAAAGAGCTTGCGGCCCACACTGTGGCCACAGAGTGGGGAAGGGTCACCGATATGATGAACCTTCAATCACTTATTGAACAAATCAATAATTGATTGACTTCCATCATACCCACCCGAACATATACACATTCAAGCACATAATAGACACTTGAATTATAATCCACAAAATGGGATAATCATATAACAACATGGTAATGTATACTCATGCCAATCAATACCATAGTGCAACAATTTATGTAATGCACAACGCATAATATCATCCATGCATATGAACTCAATTAAGGTAACCATATAACCACATAATCCACACCGGATACAATATAATCATGTACCAATTAATCCACACCAGATACAATATAATCATGTACCAATAAATCCACACCGGGATACAACACAACAACTTGCTAAATAATCCATACTTAGGATATTAAGGTATACACCAAATTCAACAATTCCACAAGTTGGGATAATAATGCCACAAGGCGATACATGCTCATCTTCCATTACGAAATAGTGAAACTTATGGTTTCTACGCTATTTCTAACTAATCACCAAGGGTAGGGGAACAAGTAAAGTCATCAAGTACCATAAACCCAACCTACGAAGTCATTACTTAACCTTGAATGATCTTAATGAAAGTGCAAGACCTAATTCCCAAGTTTGGACCACTTTCCGAACAATATTTAATTACTCCTACAATTCCATTTTGACTACATAAGAGGTCATGGCCAAGCCAAGGTATCCTACTCTAACTTAGGTTAAAGAGGATCAATTCGTATCCGGGTTAATTAGGTTCTACTAATTTATATTGGGTGGAAATCATACCACGAGGTTATTGGAGAAAATCGGCAAAAGGGAAAACTGGGGAAGGTCTGGTGACATGGGCGACCGCCCATGTCACTGGGCGACCGCCCAAAGGTGTTACAAAAGGGAGCCAAGTTCTGCCGCCTGGGCGGCCGCTGCCCTCTCTACGGGCGACCGCCCATGGCCCTAAATCAACATTTTCGAATTTTCAATCCATTTTTACATAGTTTATTCCTTCTTTAATTTTCCTTAATCACATGAACACTAAAAAGGATTGTTTAACCTTACATACTTCAACTTAAATTATCCAATTCCAAGATAACATATACTTAGGTTATTTACCACTTAATTTCCCACCCATTTCATGTTTAACCTTTCTAGATTTTCTTCTTTGAACATTAACATCAACCTATCTCATTTACTAAACATCCATCCCCCATTAAAGTTTCCAAGGCATGAATTTAATCATCTAAATCCAACTCAACACATTTTCTTACAATCTTAATCATTTCTTATGAACAACATTAACATTCCATAACATTAACTAATTCCCCATCTCCAAGAATGTTTTCCAAGGTATCAAACAACCATTTTACTAACAACCACCACATCAAATCATTTATGAGCATACAAAGAAAGGAAGTCATAATAACTCACCTAGAATTTATGAAGTGGATTAAAGATCTTCTTAACTCAAAGTGTTCCTCTCGACTCTACGAACCCAAAAGTACACCCGGATCGTTGATTGGAGAAGAATTGCATTAATTACCATTTTTGGAAGGATTAATGGAAGGAGGTTCCATGGAAGAGTTCTAGGAAGGAAGTAAGAAAATAAATGATGAGGGAGGAGGAGGGAGGTCGGATGAAGGGGAAAATAATGGGGAGGATTGACTAATAAAGGAGAATAGTGTAAAGGGATGGGAAAAGTATGAGTGGGTATGGGGAACTTTGACAATGGAAAGGGAGGGGAGGATAATGGGGATATGGCCCCCCCCCATGTCCAAAATAACTAGAGGCTTTCACCTCCACACTCCACCCATTTAAAATTAAAGAAAAGAAATTAAATCTTTTACTTCCTTTCCCCTACACAAAGAAGCCTAACTACCCATATTTTATTTATTTTATCCATTTCTATTATTATACTTCTCCCAAGATGCTTTATTTTATTTTCCAATCATTTCAATTTAATTTTAAGAAATCAAAGATATAAAATAAACACATAATATTAAAAATAATATTAAAAGCACATATTATGATACTAAAATAGGTGCCTAGGTTTAGGGTCGTTACAGATATGAACTTGTAATTGTCATGTGTGTCAAAGAAGAGATTTGGGGTTGTGCTTTATACAGTCTGGGAAGGCGATAGCTTATGCTTCGAGGGAATCAGAGTGGCGCAGTGGAAGCATGGAATGGATTACAACTATTTTGCGTTACCTAAGTGGAAATATCCTTTGCATGAAGTTAAAATTTGAGATTTGTACAAATCAACAGAGTTGAAGTATTATGTATCAGAGTGGATTGAACAACAGGTAGAGAAATTGTTGGAGCATTAAAAGAACTTAATTGCGTTATTGTATACCATCCGAGAAGGCTACTGTGATTGCAGACGTGATTATCCGAAAGGGATTTCTTATTAGAATTGCTATCATGTGAGTTGCAAAAAGAGATGTGAATTGCGAATGTTCGAGCTACACCTACTTGGAACGAAGATCTTATGGGAGTTCAACTAATGATTCTGAATCGAGGGAATTATCTAACATTTTCAAGAAAGACGGACCGAGGATATTGTACTGAATATTGATGGAATATTAACCTTCAACGACATAATTGGTGTACCATATTCATAAGGAAGTAAGAGACATTCTAGAGGAAGACCATAAATCAAGACTTGCAATGAATTCAAGACATTTGCAGATGTATCGAGAATTGAGAAGGGATTTGAAGAATGAGGATAAGAAGACATTTGATGGATTTCATAACGGGACTACCTTCAACATCGAAGAAAATGGACATATTCGAGTAATAGTGGATATATTGATGGAAGTCGGCTCATTTACACCAAGAGTGATGAACCATTGACAGGGAAGTTAGCACCAGTGTATGGGCGAGAGGATTGATCGATTCTACGGAATATTAATCACTACCTTATATCAGATTGGGATTCGAAATTCATATTACGGTTGTGGAAGACTGAGTGCGAGATCTTGGGACTTCCAGAGGCCTTCAAATTTACGTTATATCTCCAAATGGATTGGGCAGACAAACAGAGAGAACTATCCAGAATCGTGAGAATGTGTTATGTGTGTATTCGAGGGATTTTCATTAACTTTGAGAAGTTCGTGTAACCTTAGTTGAAGTGCATATATCGCAAAGTGATCACCCAAAGTGTTGAAGTGACACCGTACGCAGCATTGCAGTGGAGAAGAGTCTTGATGATCCTTTCCTTATATCGAGTTTTTCAACCGAGGCTATTCTTGTAGATATGATTTATGTGGAAAACCCATTGAGAGTTAGTCGAATCAAGTCCGGGAATTCAAACCTATAATATTCGAGTTGTGAAAGTCGGGAATTCGAGAAGCGTGAGAGATATTTGTGATTATTTGAGTAGTAGGGTAAGTGTGTTAAAAATTCGGGACGAATTTTTCTTTAAGGGGGAGTGAATGTCACGACTCGAAATCTAGGCACCATTTTACTCACGTGTTGGGCACGTGGAGCGGGGCCGTTGCATTTTATGGGTTGCATTTCATAATAAGTGAAATTTTTATATGTTAGTTTTAACATTTTAATAAATTATTTGACATCTTGATTATGTTAATAAATTGTGTGACATTTTTGTGATGCTAAAAAATTAATTTTAATTATTTAATGCCTAAAGGAAATAAATGGGAATTTTGTAGTAAAGCTATAATATTGAAAGTAATAAATAAAAAGGCTTTACAAAAGTTTGGGGGGGCCTAGATGTAATTGGAACCTTAAGAAAGTTAATTGAGATAACCTAAATCTTGGAGGGCCAAAATGTAAATTTGATTAAAATAAATACTCCAACTTCTCTACTCTTCCAGTTCATTCCACGGCTTCCTCCTTCCGTGCGCATAGGAGAGAAAGAGAGCTCGAGAGAGAAGAAAGAAAATAACTTCCTCCGTCCCCAAAATATTTTCCAAAAATTCTAGAAAATCAACCGTTGGTCCGATTGACGATCCGGTTGCGGCGGAGCGATCAGGAAGGCGAGGAGAACGTTTAGAGCCGATCAGATCGTATTTCCGTTTCGGCATATTTTTAGGTAAGTTATTATGATTCCTTTCGATTAATTGTTCATACTACGAGAAATGATGATATTACGTGTTTTAAATGATAATTGATATTATGGGACCAAAATATTTGGCTTTTGGTAATTTTCGGAATTTATTTGGGTTGTGGAAATAAAAAGAGAAAAATGGATTATTTGATTGAGTATGGTAAGGTTGGGCTTGAAATGATAAAATGTTATTGATATGTGGCTTTATTATATTATATATATGATTGTTGAAATTTTAGTCACTTTTTACGACTTTAAGAATAACAAGGAAGGTTCGGGTTGGAAGCGAATATAGTAGTGGCGGATCATTTACTTGGCTTGGAAATGTTAAGAATTTGGGTGATATTCATGGTTCTTGTAATGAGTAGTCAATTAAAATGGCCTTGGAATTAAACAGGAAGGATTATATATAAAACTTGATATTAGGTATTATAATGAACTCGGTCAAGGTTGGAACTTTTATTTGGGGGCTTAAACGGAAAAGTAAACGAGTTGGGTTGAATAAGAGTACTTGAATGTTATGGCCTTGGGAATTGGGTTGAGAATGATAAATTTGTATTTTAATGGGTGTTGGGAATTCTAGAATCATTTTAGGTAAGTTGTTATGATTCTTTTCAATGTTGAACATAGAAAGTTATAAAATGTTGGAATGTGTTATAAACTATGTTTGAGACTTGTTACTTAAGTTTCTTAGTTTGGTAATGGATTAGGAAGGAGTTGGGGTTAGGTCATGGCAATGGTGGTAGAAGGGGTTGGATTGGCATGGGGAATTGTTGTATATAGGTGAGATAACATGGTTTGAGGGTGATTATATGTTTGGAAACTGTATATAAACTTGTTTGTTTGGCTTGGAACAGCTTTGGGAGATTGAAATGGTGTTTTGGGGTTTTGGGTTTGAGCCGGTGGAAACACCAAGAATAATTCTGGTAGAGGCACGACTCGTGCCCTGGAGCACGACTCGTGACCTTCAATTGCAGTCGTGATCACGAGTCGTGAAGAATAGCCAAGTCGTTCCGGGAAGTTTGTGGGAAAAAGGCACGAGTCGTGCCAAAGGGCACGAGTCGTGCCCTGCATCAGAATTTCAGAAGTTACTTTTAAAGCTTAAGAACCAATTCAACTTAGAACAAGATTGAACCCTCTTCAGCATAGAATGAACTAGAACACTTTAGCTGCACAATGATGTCTTAAGTGGTTAAGAGGGAATTATGGAAGTAGTTTAAAGATTGCGTGGAAACAAGGTGGAAGCTATGGTTGATTGATAGCCAAAGTTAATAAAAACTTGGTAAATGATTATGAACCCTTTATAGGGAATGTTTAATAGTGCGACACGGATATCTCGGGCTTGTTAGAGTTACTTTGTGCCATATGTAACTAATTATACATGGTTATTGGGTTACTAAGGGCATGAAATAAATGTTGCTTGAAAAAGGGTTGGAAACCATTGTGAATTGATAACCAAAGTTTATAGAAACTCGGTACTAGATCATGGAACTTGTGTGTAAATGGTACAAAATGATATTATGAAAGCGTAGAGTTACTTGTATGTCATCGTACCTCTACGTGCTTATCTATGGATGTTTATAGATTGAATTGGGGCGTGAAATAACTGTTGCACGTCATCATTGTATTATTCATGAGCATACATGCTATATATGGATTATATTGACTAATTAGTGTTTATATACATGTTACACTAATTGAGATGTTCAGCATGAGTAATTGTACCATGTTTCATATTGTTCGGCATGAGTAATTGTACCATGCTCTATACTGTTCAGCATGAGTAATTGTACCATGTGTTATATTGATATCCTATTGGGTGGATTTGACTTCAAGTAACTCAAGTTATGTGCTTGAATGTGATTATGATTATGTTTAATATCGGTGATATTTCGGGGTATAATGGAATGCGACCACTTATGAGAAGTTGTAACATAAGGTGCTCGGATTTCATTATACTGTGTCCGTTTCCACCCCACTGTGGCCACAGTTTGGGGCTCAGTTACTATGAATATGCCTAAGCAGTTCATAGGATACTGATACCTTACATGGTTCCCTGAAAAATGGGTCTTGTAAGGCGTGAATAGGCCTAAGCCGTTCACATATATAGAGGATGGGTTCCCACGAGCATGTAAGCCCATACCCACGTATTACGACTTATTGTTCAGACGGGAAAAGGTAAGATCAGGTAATGTAATGTGTTTACAGTATTCCAAATATGATGTTGAACAACTTGTTTACGTGTTGCATCTTATTTGGCATCTTCTTGCATGCATAATAGCTTTTACCGAGATTCTTTCTCACCCCGTCTCCCTTTAATTTTTTTAGATTCTGAGACAGGTAGACCCGGACCGGTGAGGCCTGGCAAGTGAGGGTGGATTGTATTTTGGGTCGTCAGGGTATGTGTACTGTTTGGGAGTTGGGGAATAAGTGTGGTTATGATTAAATTTGGGGAAAAGAAATGTGTATTAAGTTTTATAAATATTTTCAGTTGTATTGTTGTAAATTAAAACAGGTTATAGTTTGGGTTCCAAAAGTTTATATAACTTTTAAATTATTTAAAGGAAAAGTTTTAATTTTAGAAGTTGGTTTGGGGATCCTCCAGCTGGGGCACGATTTTATAGGTCCCGGGGTGGGGAGTCCTCACACCTTTGATCATGATATCCAGAAGTTATGTTAGAATGGGACCAACACATACCAACTTTCTGGATATCAACTTAAATAGATTCTGGATATCAATTTCAAAGAGTTCTGGATATCCTTTCAAGAGGTTCTGGATATCCAGAAACTTTCAAAATGAATAACCAGAAATTTAGAATTGCCCAAGCCAAGGCCATGGGCCAAGGTCATGACCAATACAAAATTTCTGGATATCCTTTCAAAAGGTTCTGGATACCCGTTTCTTCATGGGCCAAGGTCATGGCCAATACAAAAATTCTGGATATCCTTTCAAAAGGTTCTGGATATCCTTTCAAAAGGTTCTGGATATCCAGAACATTGAATGTTGATATCCAGAATTTCAGAATTCACTCAAAATCAATCTCATTAGAACCAAATCCATAACGTACGTGCGTGATTGTGTGTTGAACAGAGACAAAGGCTTAGGACGTGATTTCGACGGAGGGACGCCAAGGGCTGGAACAGGGGCGGAGCTAATAGGTGAGAGTGGCCGGAATTTGTTGGTGGAGTGGTGGTTAACGGCTTAGGGACTGGAAACAGAGGAGGCGGCGTTGATGAACGGTTTAGAGTATCAATGAAGAGAAACGGAGATGGGCGATTGAGGGAAACGGGGGCGCCGGCAAATGGGTTTTAGGAGAGATAACTGGTGGAGAGATCGGAGAAGAAGAAAACGATTGAAGGGGAATTGGGTTGTTGATTTTGGTGAGCTGCGATTGAGGTTTGAGAGAGAGGTAGAACGGTGAGGAGGATTGAAGGAGAAGGAGGAAGGGAGAAGGGTCGTCGGCCAATTAGAGGGTAGTGGGCTAGGTCGCCATTGGCGATTTAGGGAGAGCTGGGTTGTTTGTGTTTAAAGAGCACCGACGGGGAAAAAACCCGTTTCTCCATAAATTATGGAGAAACACGTTTCTCCCTAGATTTTGGCATATAACACTTTTAATTAGGGAATGTAATACTTTTAATGAGAAAATGTAGCGCTTTTTATTATACGTAACACTTTTTTCTTCTAAATGTAACATAATTTTTCTTCAACAAAAAAAGTGTTACATTTTCTTATTAAAAGTGTTACATTGTTGATGAGGAAAAATGACGGGAATTTTTTTTATTTTTCCTAAAAAAAAAATTCCAAAAAAAAATATTAATGACGTCAACATGACGTTAGAAAGCTGTGAGACGGCTGGCCGCCGCAACCCAGACGAGCTCTTCTTATAAATTATAATTAACTCACGAATATTTTTAATATATGACAAATTATAATAGGTAAAAAAACTAATGAACTCTTTAATTACATTTTTCTTTAAAAATCACATTTTTTTTAGTTTTTATATTACTCAATAATTACTTTTATAATTTTAGAAAAAAATAACCTTATAGATAGCACAAATATTAACTAATGTTATTTTTATCATGCAAACAACAATTTTATATTTACAAACATTAATATTTGATATTAAATTCTTATTTCTCATTATATGTTTAATATTTTTGAAAATGTAACTTTGTATAAAAAATATTTTATATCCCAATATTGAGTATCTAATGATTTAAATTTGTATTTTTTTTTTCATCTCAATTTTAAAATGCATATAAATGCGTATAATATCCAACTCAAAAGAACTATAATTTTATTAAATTGTATACCCCCTCCATACCACTTCACTTGGGACGAATGAGTTGGACACAATAACTAAGAAAAAGAAGGAAAGAAATTTAGTGGAGTAAGATGTTTGTGAGTAAAAAAGGTAAGGTATGAGAGAGAATGAGTGGAAAGAATAATGATTTGATGAGGATTGTGAATTGAAAAAAGAACATACAAAAGTAAAATTCATATAATAAAGCAAAAAATGAAACTAACTATTATATTTACTGAAATATGAATAGCGAAATTTGAATATAACACTTACTGAAATACCCCCTCTGATTTAAAACATCTATTGCTTTAAGACCAAAATTTTGATGCAAATAATTATTTTTTTTCGGTAAAAAGAGTTTAAATTAACTCTTTTGTCACTACATTGAAAATTGTTTGAATTCATTGATTGTTTTATTATGAGAACTAATATAATGTAGGTAATTTAATTTAGGTGAGAGAGGCAATTAATAATGATATATTTGATATTTTTTCATTAAACTATATTAATAATTGTTTTTTTTTTCTTAAAACTTATGAAAAATGTTAAAGCGATATATGTTTTGAATCGAAAGAAATAGTTGATAAAAAAGTGATGAATTAGATCAATCTATTATGTGGGTTTTAAATATTCTTTTGCATGAAAAAATATTTTGATAATTTAATAAAAAAGTTATAAAAACAGTGGATCGCTTGGGTATTAATCTAGTTTTGATATATAGTAGTCCAAATCAGGGTGGAAACTAGAGCCGTTAAGATGGATGACATATACACCCTCCGGCCTCAATTATAAGAAAAAAAAAATTGACTTTTTTTTTTCTCAAATATAACAAATTCTTACATGTTCAATGTAAAACTCATTGAATGCAACTATATTTTACCAAAAATACCTCTAATTAATTATTCATGTATTTTTTCGCTTAATATTGAGGCCGGAGGGAGTAGGTCACTTTGGTCATTTTATTGCCCCTCCCAAACCAAGGCCTTCCATTGCAATGAGGATTGATCTCAGCCATCGGATGCATGCATAGAATGCATACTTGTGGCCTTAATATGTTTTAAGACTCCATTGGGATGTTACCGTGATCAAGTCATGTGAATTACTAATCCTGTGGTCAGTCAGAGACCTCCACAGGCTTTTTCCCATGCTCCCCAGGCACAGAAAGGCCAAAATCTGAGAAATAAAATGCAATTTGTTTTTTTCTTTGTTTTGTTGGGCCAAAAATTTCATGAAATTGCCCTTATTTTGGAGGCCAAAGGCCATTCATTTTGCCTGAACTCTCTGCATGTTGTGGCACCTTTCTGCAATTTCTGTGCTACCTTGCTTTGACCTTGAGCATTATCATAATCGAAGAACAACTTAAACCGAACTATTCTTTGCTTCGTTGATTGCTTCACGCTAATACAAGTTCATTTCAAAATATGCTCATCTTTAGTATAAAGTTCATTTGGGCACATGGCTGTGGGGACGAGGATGGGGAAGTTTCCCTAGACAATACTTTTAACCCTTCCTTACCAGTTGCTCAGAATTTCATTCAAAAGTAACTCATTTCAGGCATTAGATAGAGCAGCAGATAGCGTCAACTTCTCTATGCCCTGGTGGATCCATCTCTCCCTAGAGAAACTTACCGGCGCCTCATCTCTTCCGCACAAAACAAAACAGGTTCTTCCACTATGCGCGTTTTCTCTTTCGGCATGTTTTTCTTCTCTAAATTAGCTTGGATTTTATGGTAGAAGAAGAAAGTAGGCTTATTTATCTTCATTTTGTTCTTGATCATAATTTAGCATTAAAATTGTTTAGACTACGAATAGAAGTTATAGCATAATAAGATATGTGAAAAACAAATTCTTGGTGAGACTATCTCACCATGTGAGACGGGTCACCTATGGACCAATCCCGATCCAAATGAAGTGATCCACCCACACATCTGTTGGAAATTAATTTAAGCACCACAGATTAAACAAATAATTTAATCAACAGTAGGGGATTTATTGATCAAGTAAGAAACGTACCAATCAAGAAGCCAAGCAAAACCGATAGCAAGGAAACAGGATCAGGAAAACAGACAGAAATAAGTAAACAAGCGATTAGAAAAACTTATCGTGATTTGATCGAGTCGCCTTAGGAAGACTGTCCTAAGAGAAAATATTGCCCCCAATTGGTGCAATTCAGGTACAGGCAAATTTCTCCGAGGATAAAACGATCACGGATTACGTACCACAAATCAGCACACAGGTAGGTAATCATCGGCGGTCCTATCTCAGTCGCCTTGAATCTCACAAACGAATCTCTATGAACCGGAAGTAATTTATCAATGAAAGAAACTAAGAGAATTGATTTTCTCTTCAATCTCTCATCAAAAAACGGCTGGAGGAAGTAGGATATTTATATATTTGGTAAATTAGGGTTTTAGGGCTTAAAAGGACCTAAAACTGCTCTTAATTCGGCCCAGGAAAAACACAAACCCGTCACTAGCGCGGCCGCCCTTGAGGCTTGCGCGACCGCGCTAGGCAACAGGCAATGGTGGATAAACCCTCGGCACAACAGCGCGGCCGCCCTTGGCCTTGGCGCGGCCGCCCTCCTTGGCAGAAACTCCGACGTGTTTTCCCTTGGCCAAATTCAGTCCAAACCCACAACACAACAAGATCATAGAGCTATGGACTTCCATACCATATATATCAAATATTCCAACAACATCATACCCGCAACCATGTGCCAGCTGGACGCTATACTCGCCAGACGCAGCCCAGATCCGCCCTACCCAATTCTTAACCTGCGTGCTCATAACGCGACACGTGTCATTTAAAAGAAAAAAACTCAACAACTGTAAAATGAAATATCTTGAGATTTTGAAGTAAAAAAAAAATGAAAACACCGTGGTGTTCGTCACGACGAAAAGAATCAAAGTAGCAGCGTCATAATATTTTTTGGTTAAAAACATGTTAAAATTACTAATATATCCTCATATTAAAAGTTTAATAAATGTGTACTTGTCTTTGAAAATGAATAATTAATTAGGGGTATTTTAGTAAAATACAGTTGCATTCAATGAGTTTATATCGGAAAAAATGATATAATTTGCTTATATTTGAGGAAAAAAAAAGACAATTTTTTTGCTTATAAAAGAGCAGGAGGGAGTAACTAATAAAGAATCAATCAAAACTGTTGGAAATTGAATTATAGCACCACAGATTAAACAGACAATTTAATCAACAGTAGGGGATTTATTGATCAAGTCAAGAACGTACCAATTAAGCCAATAGCAAAACCGAAAGCAATGGAACGGGATCAGGAAAACAAACAGAAACAAATAAACAAACGATTAGAAAACTTATCGTGATTTGATCGAGTCGCCTTAGGAAGACTGTCCTAAGAGAAAATATTGCCCCCAATTGGTGCAACTCAGGTACAGGCAAATTTCTCGAGGATAAAACGATCACGGATTACGTACCACAAAGCAGCACACAGGTAGGTAATCACCGGCGGTCCTATCTCAGTCGTCTTGAATCTCACGAACAAATCTCTATGAACGGGAGTAATCGAAATAATGAAAGAAAGCAAGAGAATGTTGTTTCTCTTCAATTTCTCTTATTATTCACGGCTGGAGGAAGTTTAATATTTATACATGAGGTAATTTTAGGGTTTGGAAACAGAAATTCGGCCCAGACAGACACAAAGCCCGTCACAAGCGCGGCCGCCCTAGACAACAGTGATAGAGAAAACTAAGGTTATATGAGAATGAGAGGAATGACTGAACGGAATATTAGACAACAAGACGGGATTTAAACCCTCTAATAATTTGCTCACAGCAACATTATTGTTCATAAAATTCAATATCAAAGTCTGTCCAAAACCTTAGCCTAACAATGCTTAAATACTAATCTAAAGATTATTCTAGAACCCTACTCGAAATAAACCTAATTAAAATCAATCAACATATTAGTAAAATAACAATCCGAAAATACCAGCTAATGACAAAAAGGAAACAATCAATATTTGAATAAGGAAACAATCAACGCTCCAGCCCAAGCTTGATGCGGCTGCTGAAGTTCTTGCTTGGGTACCAGGCGCCCGCCTGGGCTGCTTGAGGCGCCCGCCTCACTTCCAGGGACTGCCTCCTCGGTTTCTGCCCATTGCTTCCTTCTGCCTCGTACCTGTATCATCTCTCCCCTTCTTAGAAAAATTCGACCTCGAATTTGAGTTGTTGCTCTTGGAAATTCATCAAGAATTTTACGCTTCAATTGTCGACGAACTTTATACTTTAGAAAACTTGTCATTACATCCATCCAATCAGCCCAATGAACTTGGGTACAGGCTATTCTTCTTGCCTCAAATCCTAACAACCACCCGTCACTTGAAAAATAAGACCCAAGTTGATTGCCCTGCCGCAGCCCTTGTTCTGATGTTGCCTCATGCACGGCAATGGTTTCTGCTGGGTCAAAACCCTCATAATCTTCTTCATAATTATCGTCATCAAAGATTGGTGGTTTTGACCAATCAATGACAACGTCGGAACCCGTCGAATCAACAAAGCAATCCACGGTAACAGGAGTCAATCGGTCACAAAACTCGTCAAGAGTCAGAGGATCGGCCTCTCTCTTGCACTCAAGTTCGTAATCACGATCGAAAGGATAGATATCCTCATCATCATCAGACCACAGATCTGACTCCGAGCCCTCTTCATCAGACGATACGTCTGAATCCGAGTCCTCCAACTGCGCTAGTTGTCGTTGGATTCGTCGACCCTCCACCCGATCAAAGTATCTTTGGAGTTCTCGAATCTCGGAACGCAACAAACGGAGTTTGAGATCTTGAATCTTTCTTCGCAGTTCGTCCTTCTTGATTTCATATAGGTCACGTTCGTGATGGGGATCGTATGCCTGGGGCTTCGCTTCACGAACCCTTCTACGAACACCATGAACACCATGACCACGCCTTCGTTCAGTCATCAATTCAACCAGGAAACTGATACCAAATGATAGAGAAAACTAAGGTTATATGAGAATGAGAGGAATGACTGAACGGAATATTAGACAACAAGACGGGATTTAAACCCTCTAATAATTTGCTCACAGCAACATTATTGTTCATAAAATTCAATATCAAAGTCTGTCCAAAACCTTAGCCTAACAATGCTTAAATACTAATCTAAAGATTATTCTAGAACCCTACCCGAAATAAACCTAATTAAAATCAATCAACATATTAGTAAAATAACAATCCGAAAATACCAGCTAATGACAAAAAGGAAACAATCAATATTTGAATAAGGAAACAATCAACGCTGCCCAAGCTTGATGCGGCTGCTGAAGTTCTTGCTTGGGTACCAGGCGCCCGCCTGGGCTGCTTGAGGCGCCCGCCTCACTTCCAGGGACTGCCTCCTCGGTTTCTGCCCATTGCTTCCTTCTGCCTCGTACCTGTATCAAACAGTTAAATCACGTCAAGCCTTGGTGCACAAGCGCGGTCGCCCTTGGCATGAGCGCGGCCGCCCTAGAGCACAGTGCCTTCAGACGTGATTTTCCTCTTCGCCGAATTCGTTCAACCCAAAGAAGCTTCAAAGTCATAGAACTATGAACTTCCATACCGCATATACCAAATATTCCAACAAAAACATCATCAATATCCAACGCAATATTGATGTTCATTCCGTGAACTTGAATTCTTAGTTTCTGAAACAATGAAGACTCACCCCCTTAATATAGTGCTATATTTATGGAAAGGCATTCTAGCATCAAATTAGTATGACCAAAACGTACGTGTGGTGAGTTCGGGTTGTATATTCCACCCCAAAAGGATTCGCATGCTCTAGTTTGAGTCTAAACCTTTTTTTTTTTTTGGAAAAGAATCTTAAGATCCTTTCGTTCACTGATTCAGTCAATTCAATCATAGTAGTATTAACTTGAATTAAGTACATTTGACTGTAGGGAGTGCACCTTAGCTAGTAAAGAAAGATGGAGTCTTCATCTCAGGAAATTGAAGAAGAAAATCATCCGTTGCCTTCAAAATCTGCTTACAAAGGGAAAGTTGATGCAACTTCCAACGAATTAGCAGACCTTGCTGAAAGTATTGATGCATCTCTGAGTGAGTTGGTTCGGTGTTTTGCAAACTTTCACCGCAATTCATTGTTTTCAGTGAATATTTGTGAAGTTCCCGAGAAACTCAGGAATGTAAATAAAGATGCATTCATTCCAAGACTAGTCTCAATTGGACCCTATCACCGAGAGAAAACACACCTTCAAGCAATGGAAGTGTATAAACTGAGGTGCCTGGGTAGATTTGAGAAGAGGTGCAGTTCCAAAAGGAAACTAATCATCAATGAGATACTTAAAAAAGAGATTGATATTCGTCAGCGTTATGAAAAAGCCTTTGATGAAGTCCAAAACAACGATTTTGTTAAAATGATGTTGTTAGATGCTATATTTATATTTGAGTTCTTAGCAGAAGCTACTAGTACCGGTAGAAGGAAAAATAAGAAAGACGCATCTTTTGAGGGGAAGATATTTGAAAATACTTGGATGACGAACGAGATAATCCATGATCTCATGTTGCTCGAGAATCAAATACCTTGGTTTGTGATCTCTTTCTGTCTAAGTCATGTTGAAGCAAATACAAAACTACATGCGAGCAAGCTCTGGTTAGACCATTTTTCTGCAGTCATAAAGTACTTCAAGAAAGTGGGAGTAACATGTCCTCCTGAAGTGATACTAACACAGAATATTGATAGTAATCTAGTTGAGATGTTATGGACAAGCATTATTCCAAAATCTCCATTTAGGCGACCTTCTAGCCGAGGAAGGCCCGAGTATATCCGTACCGCGACAGAACTACAAGAGGCTGGAGTTAAGTTTGAGAAGGGAGAGGAGAGAACTTTGACTGATATACACTATCTCAATGGTGTCTTAACAATTCCATTGATAACTGTAAACGAGTGGACCGAAACACTTTTAAGAAATGTGATAGCTTTTGAACAATGTCAATATGGCAGAAAGAAGTTTGTTACTGGCTACGTTATCTTCATGGACAGTCTAATAGACACTTCTGAAGATGTTGATCTACTCATCAAAAGTAAAGTCCTAGATAACTTGCTCGGTGATAGCCAGCAAGTTGCAGACCTCTTCAACAATCTGCATAAAGAAATATTGAGAGATAACAAAGATTTCTATTTTGCAAGGCATTGTGAAGAATTAAATGAATACAGTAGAGACTCCTGGCATCAATGGAAAGCCACCTGGTTCCGTGCAAAACGAGCATTACGTCGTGATTATTTCAACAGCCCATGGACCGGTCTTTCCGTTTTTGCTGCAGTATTTGTGATTCTGCTTACTATAATTCAAACGGTGTGTTCTATTCTTCAAGTTATTCCCACGGGTAAAAATTAGCGCAAGTGTTTGTGTCCAAAGTTCAGCTGCATATATACCGGCCTTTAACTCATTAGCCATGAGGATGGGAGTTTGTGCAACGTTTGTGATCAGGGTAAGATAAGTTGTTGGATCCATGCTTGTTTTAAATTTCATTAGTGTTTGTATAATGGATGTGTGCTTGTTTGAGCTTTGCTATGTAATACTCCTCTATTTCAGTACTTCTGTTATTAATTAAGATGCAACACTCATGAATTTTCATGTCAAAAATCTGTTTTTTATTTGTTACTGCTGCGGTATAGCATCACTTTTCTCAGGTAAAGTGTTTGGTGCTTTCTTTGGCTTGTTTATAGGTCAAGTGTTTGTTCTGTTTTATGCTATTTTTTCTCTTTTAAAAAAAAAAAAAAAAAAAAGAAGCTAAAAAGATGAAGTAAGATCGAGTAGGCTGGAAAAAAAAAACCATTAACTTTGAGCAATCATATTATGATTGCTTCTTTCCACCCGTTATCAAGTTGATCGTCGTGGTGTTCTGCATCCTTTGTCTTGATTGCCATTGGTGTTCCTGAGGCAATACAAGGAAAGCTCTGAAGTTAGTACTTGATTGCAGCAGGGGGAAAACTGAAAGATTTTCTTACCGGTGGGCGGTGGTCATAAGAGCAGACTTGATTGCAACAGGAGACCACACTGGGTGAAATGACTTCTCGGATATTAATTTTTTCTTATCGGATAATCTATAATTGAGGCTTGATGAGCCCGGATCTACTGGATCGGGCTCGCGCAGTTCCTAGACCGCTGGGGGGGGGGGGAGATCGCGGACAGATAGGCCCTTGAGGTCAAGACCGCGTCCCTCCCCGCATTAATCCTATCAAAGACCGGAAGGATCCTGATCGCTATATTCGTGCCCGCACGACCTGTGACTGTTGGGTCCGTGCCCGCAGAGTGAATGTCTGCGGGGACTCATGCCCGCCCTAGGCGCGCCCGCATCAACCGTGCTCGCGTCATATACCTTTGACTGCGGCCACAATATTGACCGCGGGCACATGCCTGCTTCCCGGTTAATGTCAAGCCTTACTGAGCAAGTTAAGCTTGCGCTCGACGGGCCACTTGCCGGCTCCCCATCACGCATTCAATGCGGCTCGATCGAGCGCCTACTATTCCATTTAATGCTCTAAGCCGGCTGCACGACTCATGTCCCTTTCAGCCATGTCCCTTGGACAGTCAATGTTCCCTCCCTGACAGGACCAATTAGCTGCGGACACGTGTAGCTGGTCAAATACCAAAGTGCCCCCTAGGGCTGATCTCATTGCTTACCTCAACAAGCACCATTGCATTGCCTATAAATAGAAGGCCTTTACCCCCTTGGGCAAGGTAAGTTCCATATACAATTGAGTAAGCCATATTACTCTAAACCCTAAACACACACACACACTCCAAGGTATTCAAAGCCTTATTATCTCAGTATTCTTACTCTCACCCGAGGGCCTGAGTTGGAGTAACATCCAACTTTGACCTTAACGGTGCTTCTTTGTGTTGTGATCTAGGTACAAACCAACCACTTAAATATCCTAGCCAGATATCCTCAAACCGCTCCTGACCCTGAACAGCTTGGCGTCATCAGTGGTTCCATTGCCGGGAAGCAGGCAACAGTTTAATCTTTTCTTTATTTACTTCCCGTATATTTTGTTTTCAAGGCACCTCTCGTGTCCTAAACAAAACGAGTGCCGAAAGGCTCTTCTTTTTCCATCATCTTTTCACAAAATATGTCTAAGATCTTTGGAAAACGTTTGGTCATTTGACCTTGGAGGATGAAAACCAAGCCTCGCCCTCCGCTATCAATAGGGAAAACAAACTAACTCTGTCTTCAACGAGAATGGGGGCTCGTTCCCGGTCTGCTCACACCCTTTCCCCGGTCGAGAAAGCCATACGCGGGCTCACGAGACCAAATACGTGCTGAAAAAGCACAAGCCCTCCTAAACAAAAGTCCCAAAACTCCCCAAGCTCCCCCGAAACACCACCATGAACACTCCTCTCTCCCGGAGCAAATCCTAAGGAGACAAGAAATTACGGACTCCAAATCCAAGCCGGTCGGCCGAGGCCATGGTGATTGCCGACCAACGGTTGGAAATGTTCGAAATAGAGGCCAATGGAGGGCTACGGTTTCCACAAGGGTCCCAAAGGTTCTCCCAGCGAGCTCCCGCTAAATCACTTGCTAGTCAAGCGGCGGGGGCAAACCGGGTTGAACCAACCCTTGAGCGCGGACAGATGGCCAAGCGCAGTGTGGTGCACGTGGACGATAGCGAGGAGATTGGCGAAGAGGCGCAGTCTAATCAACGTGTGAGGCCCCAAGCACTACCCCTGGCTCCGGCCAAGGGGAAGGCCGTGGCTCCACGCAGTAAAAAACAGAAGATTGATAGCCGAACCACCGAGTTCGTTGATTTCATGCGAAAATGTGGGAAACCCATCGAAGGCGGCCCAAAAATGTGGTCGCACAATGGATGCCTTCGGCGACAAGATCGCGCGGGCACCTATCCCGAAGGGGAAGCCCCGAGATGGATACATATGATGGTTTCAAGAACGCGAGGAGCCACATGGGTCGATTTGAGGGACAAATGGCATTATTCTCCGCGGACGAATCCGTAATGTGCAAAGCTCTAGCTGCCACTTTCACGGGCAAGACCCTATCCTGGATACTGGCTCTAAAACCCCGCTCCATCGACTCTTTCGGCCACTTCAGGAGCATTTTTCTTAATGCCTTTCTTTGGAGCGGGGTGCCCGCTAGACCAAAGACAGATCTTGTCCGTGTCAGCGAGGCCCCACTGAATCCACAAAAGATTACATTGCTCGCTTCAGAAAGATGAGCGAGGAGATAGTGGATCTAGAAGGAGGGGATATTAGGCTTTGCTTTGAGGGAGGCCTCTCCTCCTCCTTCCTAAAATTGAATTTCGCCTCCAGCCCGCCAAAAACAGTGGAGGAGATGTATGAAAGGGCTTACGCCATTGCCTCTTGCCGAGGAGAGAAGTATGCCGTTCCAGAGCTTCGGCCAAGGAAAGAATAAGCCAAGTTCGGGAGACCACCCCGAGGCCGCCCAAGTTAACAACCATTGCAAGAACAGAGGTCGTGGGTCGGACAAACTCCGGAGAAAAGTAGCGGAAACAGATCTACACCGAGCTCACCGAGCCGCGAGCGTGATCATGAGGGCATCGAGATTTTCCTCCTCCTCCCCCATGCTCGGAAAACCAAGTGAGAGGAGTAGGACAAAGTTCTCGCGAATTTCATAATGATCACGGGCACGGAATGCAGGAGGACTGCTTCCAGCTAAAGAGAGTAATTCAGCAAAGAATCAATGATGGAGAACTAACCAGATGGATCAAGGGAAACAACCAGGCCCTCAATAATAACCAGCAGCGGGCACGAAACCCTCGTGGTCCCGAGAGGGTGGAAAGAGACAATTTTGAGGATGACGATGGAGACTACAACATAAACTTCATCGGAGAAGAACCTCCCTCCAACAAACAGCTCTCCCTCCAAATCCGGACACTAGAAAAAGTTTTCTCCATCCCATGATAGCTCAGGAAGAAGAGCGAAATTGGGTTCAAAAGGAGTGAACTTGCCTCCTCCACCTTTCATTCCACCCGGCCCCTCACCACGAGAATGAAGATCAAGGGCAAACATTGGCCGAGTGTTGATAGATCTTTTGGAGCCGCCCGCGACATACTCTACTACCATACTTTGGTTGGAATGAGAATAGCGAAGCACATCTTACTCCATATGCGGGCATGCTCGAAGGCTTCACTAACCACGCCTTGTAAGGGTAAAGGGACGATTGTGTTTGACGTAACTATTGGGGAAAAGCCCATGCGAAGACGGCCAAGATAACTTTCATGGTGGTCGATCTTCCTTCCCAGTACAATGCCATTCTCGGCGTAGCTGCTCGGGCCGAATTGGGAATAGTTGCGTCCGTCCCCACCAAAGGGTGAAATTTAACACCCGGGCGGGGTTGCTACCATCAAGAACCGGCCGGGAGATTCCTCCGAGCACTTGGAAGAAAAAAGGAAAGAACAGAAAGGCCGGGCATCACGCCCGCAAATACGGGCGAGGACAAAATAATAGAGGGAAAAGGCGAGGACAAACCAAAAAAGGGGAAAACTCTTGCACTCCCGCCGCCACCCGTACCGATTGGCATGCTTTCTTTCCATTCCACAAAGGTGGAGCTCAAGATGAGCGAGAAAATCGAAGCGGTTGGCCCCTGTTGAGGGAGGTTATATTGATCGAGGAATAGAGGGGAAATTGACCGTGATATCATATATTCTATGGCAACATTAGCTGGAGCTCAAGTCGGCCCCCTACCATTGTTATTGACTCCTTGCACAACCGTAGAAATCGGTGACCTAAAACCTAACGACGAGCTTGAGGAGGTGGTAATCAACCCCCACTTCCCCGAACAAACTGTTAAGGTAGGCCTGGAAATTCACAGCGAGGAGAGAAGGATACTCATTGAGTTCCTTAGAGCAAATTGCGATGTGTTCGCTTGGAGGGTGAAAGATATGCTGGGAATCAGCGAGGATGTGATCCTCCATAAAATCAATGATGACCCATCCTTCAAGAACATTCACCAGAAATCCAGATATTTCTCCCTGGAGAAAGAGATTGCCATCAAGGAAGAGGTGGAAAAATTGCTAAAAGCGGGGATAATCAAGGAAATTACCTACCCCAAATGGCTGGCCAATGTCGTGATGGTCAAGAAATCCAATAACAAATGGAGAATGTGTGTTGACTTCACGGACCTCAACAAGGCATGCCCCAGGATTGTTTCCCTCTTCCTCGCATAGATAAATTGGTGGACGCTATAGCCGGGCACGAGTGTTAAGCTTCATCGATGCATACTCGGCTACCATCAGATCCAAATGGCTCCTGAGGATGTCCGCTCTGTAGCTTTCATCGCTGCGGGCAAAACCTACTGCTACACAATGATGCCCTTCGGGCTGAAAAATGCAGGAGCCACATATCAAAGGATGGTCAATCTGGTCTTCAAAAACCAGCTGGGAAGAAATCTCGAGGCCTATGTAGATGATATGGTGATAAAAATCAAGGAAAACTCCCACGAGCTCGACGTGGAGGAAACCTTCCTGAACTTGCGCCGTAACAATATGAAGCTAAATCCCCTCAAATGTGCCTTTGGGGTAAAAGCGGGCAAGTTCCTCGGATTCATGGTCAATCAGAGGGGGATAGAGGCTAACCCAGAGAAAATCCAAGCCCTATTAGACATGAAGCCTCATGCTTGCGTTAAAGATGTTCAAAAGCTCAATGGCCGCATCACAGCACTTGGCCGCTTCATCTCGCGGTCAGCAGAGAGATGCCTCCCCTTCTTCAAAACTCTCAAAGGGAAGAGAGGCTGATGAATTTACATGGATCAGAGTGCCATCGGGCTTTTGAAGAAGTCAAAACATACCTCGGGCGGCCCTCTACTCGGCGGCCCGGTGCCGGAAGAGCTTTTACATTTCTAGCGATTCTTGATACGCGTCGCTTGTTCTTGTAAGGGAGGAGAATAACTCCCAAAAACCAGTTTATTATGTATCTAAGGCACTGTCCGCCGTAGAAGGGCGTTATCTTAATATAGAGAAGTTAGCTTACGCCTTGCTTGTATCTGCTCGAAAATTAAGAGCCTACTTTTCTGCACACCCTATAACTGTATTAACTGAGGCTCCGCTTAGAAAGGTTTTACACAAACCAGAGTCCTCGGGGAGAATGCTAGCTTGGTCTATAGAACTCACTGAGTTCCAGATCACCTACTCCCCGAGAAAGACAATCAAAGCGCAGGCCTTAGCAGATTTTGTGGTAGAATCATCATTCAGAGTAGCGGACAGCGACCTGGGAAAAAGAAAGCGGGCAGAATCTGAAGAAGGCCCAAGTAGCCCGAGCACAGAAATCACGCGACCAAGGGAGCGTCCAGAGGAAGTATGGATTCTATACGTGGACGGCTCAGCGAGCAGGTTGATTAGTGGCGCGGGCATACTTCTGATTGCACCCTGCGGGGAGAAATTTAAGAGAGCCTTGAGGTTCAAATTCGAAGCATCAAACAATCAGGCTGAGTATGAGGCAATTATAGCGGGCATGGAATTGGCAAGAGACTTGGGAGTTCAGAATATAGAGATCAATAGTGACTCTCAGCTCATAGTTAATCAAATTAAAGGGGAATATGATACTATCAACCCAGTACTAACTTCGATCTTGTGGCCTTGCAAAAACCCTCATCAAAAATTTCACCTACTATGAGCTGAACCAAGTCATGAGAGAGGACAACGTGGAGGCTGACCTCCTCTCCAGAATAACCGATCAAGAAATTGGTGAGTTGGAGCGGTGCCGAGATTGAATTCACGAGAAAGACCTGCTATAGATCGGATTCGAGATAAAAAATATTGAGGATCAAGTAAGGGGACTGGGTAGATGAAATGAAGGATTACATCGAGAAGCAAACCCTCCCGAGGACCCGGTAAAGGCTAGAGCCATCGAACGGTGTCCGCGAAATACCTCGTCCTCGATGGGGTGCTTTTCGGCGATCATTCACCAAGCCTTTGCTAAGATGTGTTAAAACTCACATGGTCACCAACTTACTACATGAGGTCCATGAAGGAGTTTGTGGCGGACATCCAGTGCTCGCACCCTCTCGAGACAAGATCAAATTCCAAGGATTCTTTTGGCCCACAATGAGAAGGGATGCACGAGGAGTATGTGAGAAAGTGTGATAAATGCCGAGAGATTTGCATACATCCCTAGACTACCATCAACAGAGCAAACTTTGGTCGTACCATCGTGGCCGTTTGATACGTGGGGGATTGATCTCATTGGACCATTCCCAAGCTGCTAGGGAAACATCAAGTATCTTTGTGGTGGCCGTGGATTATTTTACCAAGTGGACGGAAGCGAAGGGTTTAGCCACTATCTCCGAAGAGAATACAATCAATTTTGTCCACGATCACATCTATTATCGATTTGGGGTCCCCCGAGCAATTATTTCAGACAATGGCACCCAATTCTCTGCAAAATTTACTGCTGAATGTGTGAGAATGAAGGTGCAGCACCGTAAGTCCGCGATTGCCTATCCTCGGGAAATGGCCAGGCGAGGCCGCGAACAAGCTAGTTCGACCGCCACTAAAGAAAAATTTGGAGGGCGAGGAGGACGATGGTTGGGCGAGCTCGGAACCGCATTATGGGTTGTCCGCACAACTACAAAGGAATTCTACGGGAGAAACTCCTTTCTCGCTCACGTATGGAGTCGGAAGGCAATGGCTCCGGTTGAGGTTGCCCTACCCTCGTACGAGTCACATACTTCGACGAGTCTCAAAAGCGAGGAAAACGAAGGTGTGACTGGACAATCTCGAAGGAAGAGAATGCGGGCATATGAAAAAATGGTGAACTACAAGCGAGAAGCGAAGAAGCACCATGACAAGAGAGTAAATAAAAGGAGTTTTTCGGTTGGAGGCGGGTACTCGAAGCGTAGAGGTCCAAGGGACCCAACCCTTTGGTTTCAACAAGCTGTCCCCGAAATGGGAAGGTCCATATGAGGTCACAAAGATAGTCAAAGAGGGCACCTACATATTGCGACCAAAAGAGGGAGAAGAGCTTAAGCACGCTTGGAATAGCGACCACCTTAAGAGATACTTCTTTTGAAATCTTTGTAATTTTTTGGAAGGAGTATAGACTCTGTATATAAAGGAAGTTATCATGTTTCATCATATTTTGATGCAAAAACCTATTCCCACCAGCCTCAAAAGCTAAAGTGGATGCCCGCAAGCGGATGCCAGTAGGTTAAGGAGCAAACATATGAGCTCCTACCTACTGATGCGCAACGATCTATTCGGTCCGCAAGCCTATATGAGTACAAAGATCCATTACGATCCGTACTCCGATCGCGGGGAGGATACACTGTCCTGCCCGCGTGACACCACCAAGAATAAGTGGATATAGATGCCAGCGAGGACAAAGGCCAAGGCCCTTGTCCCCGCTCAGTGCGCGAAGGTCCTCGTTAGGGCCGTTATTCGTATGCCTGTATGTGACAAAGGCCTACATATAAGCCCGTTACCAGATCGCGAAGAAGACCCTCACACAAAACTCCAAGTGATTTTGAATAAAGGGTCAAAAAAGCGTGAACCACCGTTAGTGGATACAGATGCCAGTAGGTTAAAGGGCCTCTATGCTAAATATGCTCCTACCTCTGCATTGCGCGGACTATAGCTTCACGGCCACACTCTGCATGCCCTAGGAAGGTAGCTTGCCTTGGCTGCTTTTGACTTACACCACGGCTCGCAAGGCTGGGAATACGTGTAAACGGATGACAGTGATCAAAAAAGTTTTTACAAAGCCAAACAGACAAGGGGAGTTAAGGCCCCAAAGTTTGCCACAAGGCCAAACAAAAGCGATCACAAGATGAATAAGGTTGACTCTCGCAAAAAATCCAAGTGATTTTAAATAAAGAGTTAGGAAAACTCAAAAAATGCGGGCAAAGGGCCTACTAAGCTTTTTTCCGCAGAAGGAGAGTATAAAGTTTAATTACAAGTCAAAGAAGCTAGAGAAAAAGCAAGAATGCAAGTATCAAGGTACTCAAAAATTGCAAAATACTCATAAGTAGCCTACAAGGCAAGTAATTAAAGAGAATAAGTTACAGAAAAATGCTTCTATTTACCAAGGAAAATAATTACAAAATTCCTACACTATTACAAAAAGGTCCTAGTCTATTACAAAAAGAAAAAACAAAACCCTATGCTATTGGAGCTGGATCCTTGGCCGCGTTAGCATTCTCTTTGACCGCACCTTCTGTGCCCGCTTCAACAGTTGGAGTAGGAGAAGGAAGACGGGTCATCAAAACCTCTGTGACGGGATCAGAGGTGGGCTCAGCAGAGACCGGGGCAGGAGCTGCCCGCTGAGGAAAAAGATCTCCAATGGCAGGCCCATCAGGAAGAACGCGAGCAAGGGCCTCCCCGAGTGATATCGGGTTCTCCCCAAATCGTAGTTCATCTAGATCGGCGATCGGGCTAAGGGCCGTCACTTACGCCACGGGAGGTAAAGAAGCCGCGGCGGGACGGCTCAAGCCCTTTATTTCGTCCTCGGACGAGAGGAACTAACGCATGCCCGAGCAAGCATTCATCATCCGTGGCAACGAGCGAGCCAATCAAGGCCAACTCCTGCACGGAAAACTTGCCCGTGGCCGCGAAGTTCCGAATCTATGTTCGGACCCCGGCCTCATACTGAGCCAGATTTTCGTTATTCAATCAGTTCTTAAATTCCTCGGAGTTTTTGTACTCCTCCACAACTTCTTTGCGGGCCTCTGCCAGCATCCTCTCCCTCTCCAACTCAAACTGCGTAAGGGGTAGCAGTTTCTCGGAGAGCTCATCCGCCTTAGCCTCCCGGGAGTTTGGCCCGACTCCTCGGCGGCCCCGGTTTGGTCGCGAGCTCATTATTTCTTTGCTCGAGCCGGCTCTTGTGCCCGCGGAGCTCATCCCGTGACCTTTCGCCTTTTGAGGCTTTTCTCGGCTTCGATAACCCTATCCTGGAAACCCTTCAGATCGGTCTCCTTTGTGGATAAGGCTTTCTCCTTCTCATCAAGAAGGGAGCTTAAGGTCCCCACCTTCTCCTGAGCCTGCTCCAGCTCGCGAAGCTTGCTCGCCAAGTCCTTAGTGTTGTTCTCCAACTCCACGGACGGTGCCATGAAGTCTCCCTCGGCCTCGTGGCCTTGTTGCCCACTGCGAGGAAGAAAGTCGAAATTATGGGGAAAATCAGAGGCTAAGTGAGAAAACCGGCAGAAAGGTCCCTACCTCAGTAAGGGCAACCCCAATATCCCTCATCAAGGCTGACGGGTTCTCCTTCTCAGCCACATGGTGGTAGAAGTCAGGGGCAAAAAGCACTGTTGATCGGCCAATGCCCACGGCGAGTGCAGGAGGACCGGGCATATAAGTCCACCCCGGTAATGGCGGGCACTTCCCCACCGCTTCCTTTTCTCCCATGCCTCCTCGCGGGTAGCCAAGGAGGAGATTGGGTAAGACACCGAGAAGATGGTCCCCGCGGTAGGAGGAGCGGTGGTGGAAGCGAGAGCGAGTGCGGTTGAGCCCGAACTTGGGTCTCCACCACCTTCTGGGACTTGGAAGCCCTCTCCTTATGCGTTGGGTCCGCATCCCTCTCATTTCTCTTCCGAGTGTCCCCTCGGTGGCCAGAAGGAATTGTGCGGCGGGGAGGTTGTGCGGAGCGTTGGCGGAGGAGGACCCACAGGGGGTGGAGCGGAGTTCTCGGTGGAAGGAACGACCTTGGGGGCGAGAGAGGCTCCCAGCTCTTCCCTGCGACCACGGGCACGGTTTTATCCTTGGCGGGACCCCTCCCATGCGGTTTGCCTCTTGTTAGCAGCCTCCCTATTGGCCTGCTGGTTCTTGGCTTTCATCTGAGCAGCGCTTAAAGGGGCCATTAGAAGTTATACTCCTCGGGGTCTACTCTGAAGAAAAAGAAAATGGTTAGAAGGCAAATCAAAAAATCGAAAGCAAAATAAATTGGCAAACAGTTTTTGAAAAAATCAGAGACCGATGAGTTCGGGGATCACATTCAGCGCCGAGCATGCATGTCCTACAGTCAGCCTCAAATTGATAGTGCTCGTGCACCCTCCAATCAGGGTCACGAGGCAAAGGCTCTATTGCTACTCTGGGGGCATGTGGGGCGCCCTCCCTGCGAGGAGCCACCCCCGAGTAGATCAATAGGGGCTCATCTACTACAATTGTGCCCACATCATAAACGGGCTCCTCCCCGCTATCCAAGTAAAGGGCCAGATGCCTCTACATGGCACGGCGCATTGCATCGGCGAGAGGATGGGTCAGGATGGCTGGTAGCGGCCACCTTCATCGGAACTGGACTAGAAGGTTTGGGGAAAGGCCAGCCAAACCGGGACTCAATGACCAAGACATCCCTCTGGTTCCATTGGTCAAACTTGTTTGAAGGGTTAGAGAAAGTCCGGGTTGAATATTTCCTAGCCTTCGGACTCGGGATGTTGCGGGCGACTGGTTTTGATAATAGGCGTACGGCCCGACGGGGGTAGGTTCATGGCCCGGGAATCTGCGAGACGGCTATGAAGGAAACTATGGCCCTAATGGTATTGGGAGTCGGAGTTCGTAGGGGAGCGATCGTTGAACTCCGAGAAAAAAAGTCGAAGAATGGGTCCAGGGGCAATCTTAGGCCGTTCTCAAATTGGGCACCATAAAAAATCAAGGCCCTATTGTCCTCGCGGACATCAGCTACTGTCTCTGGCCGCAGCTTGTCTTTATCCTTCAAATGTACGTGCCCAAGGGTGCGGACACGGAAAGCTTTACGGTCAATGTTGTACACTTCATAAATATCCTCCTCCCAGTTGAGGGTAGCCACCTCCTTGGTTTTCTTACTACGGCCACGACCAGGGTTCACCTCAGCAGCCGGCCTCTTACCCTTATTCCGGGCAGGGGCCACCTCTGCCTCCTCCTCAGAGTCAGAGTCAGAAAAGGCATCCACAATATTAGTGGTCTCCGCGGTGATCTTGGAGGTCCCCGCAGCCCTCCTAACTTCGACCTCGCGGTCATCCTCCTCGGTCTCCGTGCTCGTCGAGCCAAAGAGACCGGTGGCGTCACCGCGGGCAGAGATCACTTCATCCTCATCCTCCCCGCCTCCAGTAGTCTCAAATTTCAGAGGCTCCAGCTCCTCGCTACTACTCAGTTCAATTGGGTTGGAACCGGGGGCCGCGGGCACACATTGGGAAAAACAGTTCTCAGGGGCAGAACATCCAAGGGGTCATTCAGGTTTGTGCCCGGTGCCCGCACCTCATTAGTTTGATCGGGATCCATTAGTTCACACTTCTCCCAGTCAGTTATTTGTTCAGGGATACGGATCGCTCTCCTCACAAGTTCAACGGCGTTCAGAGCCTGATCTCTCTCGCGGGGAAACCTGCACAAAACCCCCATTACAAAATTTCTTAGCCTGCGGTGATCCCCCAGCACCAGTACATTACGATTGTAGATGTACTTCCTCTTGGCCTCCCACAACCGGGGTGGGACAAAAGGCCCCCAATCATCTCTCTCACAGAAAAACAGGAAACACCTAAGGGATAGCCTTATCCACCCCAATCCTACCTTCCTAAAGATACCACCAGTCCGTTTACAGACGGCAAAGATATCAGGGGTGGACCCATCTCCTAGTTCTATGGGACGGCGGGGTCCAAATTCACGAGTGGTCATTTCGTTCAAAACCCAGAAAAGAAAAATTAGAAGGAGATGAAGAAGAAAAACACCCAATACTTACGAAGGAAAACTTGAAGGTTGGATTCGGAGAAACACTAGCACGGATTTCGCAGCAGATAAATTCTCTCTCTAAGCTCTTCGAAGGTTTGGAAACGGTAAAAGGGTTGGAGGTTTAAGGGTTTGGTATTTATAAGGCCTACCAATACGGGTTAACCCGTTAACCCGTATTAATTAGCCCACAAATCTTACCTCGGACCCTGAACCGTCTCCAACGTTTGAAAATTCGAAAATTAAATAAACTTTGCATTTATTGCCCCCCCTTGGATGAGCGACACGTACCTGCATGCGTACCACTAACCCGTCTTTTCATACGCGAGGGCCCCACTGTTAGCCGGAGGCACACCATCAAGGGACCACGTGTCACTCAATGGTGCCTCCCGAGCGTTCCGTTGGCCCGTAGGGCCAAGCAACAAACAACAAAAAGCGCTAACACTGGTGCTCGCCAAAACGACGATCCAATCCTACCGAGCTTCTAGTACCTCCTTGCTCAGACCATAAATAATCACACTCGGAGCTAGGGGCCATTGATGAGCCCGGATCTACTGGACCGGGCCCGCGCTCGATGCAGTCGAAGGACCAGTGACGTGGCAGTTCCTAGACCGCTGGGGGGGGAGACCGCGGACAGATAGGCCCTTGAGGTCAAGACCGCGTCCCTCCCCGCATTAATCCTATCAAAGACCGAAAGGATCTTGATCGCTATATTCGTGCCCGCACGACCTGTGACCGTTGGGTCCGTGCCCGCAGAGTGAATGTCCGCGGGGACTCATGCCCGCCCTAGGCGTGCCCGCATCAACCGTGCTCGCGTCATATACCTTTGACTGCGGCCACAATATTGACCGCGGGCACATGCACGCTTCCGGTTAATGTCAAGCCTTGCGAGCAAGTTAAGCTTGCGCTCTGACAGGCCACTTGCCGGCTCCCCCATCACGCATTCAATGCGGCTCAGTCAGGCGCCTACTATTCCATTTAATGCTCTAAGCCGGCTGCACGGCTCATGTCCCTTTCAGCCATGTCCCTTGGACAGTCAATGTTCCCTCCCTGACAGGACCAATTAGCTGCGGACACGTGTAGCTGGTCAAATACCAAAGTGCCCCCTAGGGCTGATCTCATTGCTTACCTCAACAAGCACCATTGCATTGCCTATAAATAGAAGGCCTTTACCCCCTTGGGCAAGGTAAGTTCCATATACAATTGAGTAAGCCATATTACTCTAAACCCTAAACACACACACACTCCAAGGTATTCAAAGCCTTATTATCTCAGTATTCTTACTCTCACACCCGAGGGCCTGAGTTGGAGTAACATCCAACTTTGACCTTAACGGTGCTTCTTTGTGTTGTGATCTAGATACAAACCAACCACTTAAATATCCTAGCCAGATATCCTCAAACCGCTCCTGGCCCTGAAAAGCTTGGCGTCATCAAGGCTCAAGATATAAATTTTTTCGTATTGGTTAATCTTTTTTGCTTCGTGATCAGGTAACAAGTTTGCCCCAAATCCATTACAGCTTCTTCCATAACTATGAATCATGGCTTCTATAGCTATGGATGAAGCTTTAATGTAGCTAAGAATTAAATGGAATTCTTAATGGACAATAGTGATGACGCCAAGCTTTTCAGGGTCAGGAGCGGTTCAAGGATATCTGGCTTGATATTATTGGTGGTTTGATGTACCTAGAACACAACACAAATAAGCACCGTTAAGGTCAAAGTTGAATGTTACTCCAACTCAGGCCCTCGGGTGTGAGAGTAAGAATACTGAGATATATAAGACGTTTGAATGTCTTGGAGTGTGTGTGTTTAGGGTTTAGAGTAATATGGCTTACTCAATATCTTTGGAACTTACCTTGCCCAAGGGGACAAAGGTCTTCTATTTATAGGCAATGGAGAGGTGCTTGTTGATGTAAGCAATGAGATCAGCCCTAAAGGGCACTTTGGTATTTGACCGCCTACACGTGTCCGCAGCTAATTGGCCCTGTCAGGAAGGAAACATTGACTGGAGAGGGAACATGGCTGAAAGGGACATGAGCCGTGTATATGGCTCGGCGCATTAAATGAAATAGTAGGCGCCTGTCTGAGCCGCATTGAATGCGTGATGAGGGAGCCGGCGACTTGCATGTCAGAGCCAGAAAGCTAACTTGCTCAGTAAGGCTTGACATTAACCGGGAGGCAGGTGAGATAATCGGGAGGCAGGTATGAGCCCGCGGTCAACATCTTGGGCGCGGTCAAAGGTATTTGACGCGGGCACGGATGGAGCGGTCATACCTCCTGCGGGCACCAATCCAGCGGTCAGGGTCCCTCCGGATTTAGAGAAGGATGATGCGGGGAGGAACGCGGTCTTGATCTCAGGGGTCTATCTGTCCGCGGTCTTCACCTCAGCGGTCTAGGGAATGCCACGTCACCGGTTCCTTGGACCAGATCGAGCGTGGGCCCGGTCCAGCAGGTACGGGCTCATCAATGGCCCCTAGCTCCAAGTGTGATTATTTATGGTTTGAGCGAGGAGCTACTAGTTAAGCTCGGTTGGATCAGACCGCTACTTTAGCGAGCACCAGTGTTGGCGTTTTCGTTGGTTGTTGCTTTGCCTCCGGTGCTTATGGGCATGCTCGGGAGGCACCAATAGGAGACACGTGGCCCCTTGCATGCTCAGCCTCCCGGTTAGCAGGTGGGCCCCTTGGCATATGAAAAGACGGGCATGATACGCACGGAGGGTAAGTGTCAGCCATCTAAGAGGGGCAATAAATGCTAACCGGCGGAATTTTCGAAATTTCAAACGTTTGGAGACGGTTCATGGTTCGAGGAGTGGTTTGTGGGCTAATTAATACGGGTCAAACGGGTTTAACCCGTATTGGTAGGCCTTATAAATACCAAACCCTTCTTCCTCAAACCCTTTTACCACCTTCAAACGTTCGAACTGTATTAGAGAGAGACATTCTTGCTGCGCCTTTGTGTTTACATCCTTCGAACCCAATCTTCAAGCTTTACCTTCGTAAGTGATTTTTTGGTGTTTCTTCTTCATCTCCCTCTTATTTCTTTTTCTGGGCTTAATGACAACCCGTGAATTTGGACCCCGCCGTCCCAAAGAACTAGGGGATGGAACCACCCCGGATTACTTTGCCGTTTGTAAACGGACAGGGGGGATTTTTAGGAAGGTAGCCCTTGGGTGGTTAAGGCTGTCTTTGTCTTGCTTTTTATACTTCTGTGAGAAATACCAGTGGGGGCCGTTTGTCCCACCCCGGTTGTGGGAGGCCAAGAGGAAATATATGTTAGGGGGTGATGTACTGGTGCTGGGGGATACGAATAGACTAAGAAATTTTGTAATGGGGGTTTTGTGCATGTTTCCCCGTGAGAGAGATTCGGCTCTGAACGCCGTTGAACTTGTGAGGAGAGCGATCCACGTCCCCGACGAGATAATTGACTGGGAAAAGTGTAAACTGATGGACTCTAATCAAATTAATGAGAAGCGGGCACAAGACCCCGAGGACCTGAGTGACCCTTTAGATATTCTCCCTCTGAGGACCGTTTTCCCTGATATTGTGCCCAGGCCCCCTAGTGTGCCCGTGGTCGATGTGAGTAGCAGCGAGGAGCTTGAGCCTCTTAACTTTGAGGTGACCGGAGGCGGGGAGAATGAACCTGAGGTGGTCCACTCAAGGGGTTCCTCCACTGGTTTCTTTGGCTCCGTGAGCTCGGAGACCGAGGAGGATGACCGCGAGCAGGCAGATCGAATGGCTGCGGGCACCGCCCAGAAGGCAACAGAAATTGTTGATGCCTTCGAGGAGGATTCCGGGGAGGTGGCCCCTGCCCGAGGTAGGGGCAAGCGACCAGCTGTTGAGGCGAACCTTGACCGTGGCTGCAAGAGAAAACCAAGGAAGTGGCTACCATAGATTGGGAGGCGGAAATCTATGAGACTTATAATGTTGATCCCAATGTATTCCGTGTCCGCACCCTTGGCCATGTACAGATAAAGGGGAAAGACAAGCTGCGGCCAGAGACAGTAGCAGATGTCCGCGACGACAATAGGGCCTGCATTTTTTATGGAGCCCAATTTGAAAATGGCCTAAGACTTCCCTTAGATCCCTTTTTCTACTTCTTTCTGGAGTTCAATAGCTGCCTGCCAATGCACCTGACTCCTAATGCCATCAAGGCTCTTGTTTCCTTCATAACCGCTTGCAGGGTCTTGGGCTATGAGCCAACTCTTTCTGGGTTTTATGCCTATTATCAGAACCAAGTCTCTAATGGGAACCTGAGTTTGAAGGCTAGGAATTACTCTGCCCGGACCTTCTCTCCACCCTCCAACAAATTTGACCAATGGAATCAAAAGGATATATTGGTCATAGAGTCTAGGTTCGGCTGGCCCTTCCCCAAACCTTCAAATCCTGTTCCGATGAGGGTGACCGTCAAGAACTACCCTGACCCCTCTCCTTCCGAGACTCTGCGAGTTGCCCTGGAGTCCCATCTGGCCCCGTACATAGCCGATGATGTGGAGCCCGTGTACGACGTGGGCGCCATTGTTGAGTTTGAGCCCCTGCTCGTCTACTCAGGGGTGGCTCCTCGAAGGGAGGGCGCCCCCTATGCCCCTAGAGTAGAGATAGAGGCCCAGCCTCATGACCCTGATTGGAGGGTGCACGAGTTTTATCAGTTTGAGGCCGATTGTAAGACCTGCATGCTGGGCATCGAATGTGAGCCTCCAGAACTAATTGGTCTCTGACTCCTTATGAAACTGCACTTTTTTCTTACTTCTTGATTTTTCGAACTGTCTTCTAACCATTTTTCTTTCCTTTCAGAGTAGACCCAGAAGAGTACAATTTCTGATGGCCCCACTAAGTGCCGCTCAGATGAAGGCCAAGAATATGAAGGCCCAGAAAGAGGCCACCGCGAGGAGGCAAGCTGAAATGGCTGGGGCAGTGAGCAAAAATTCCAATCTGCCCGCGATGAATAGGAAGACTGGTGAACCTCTGACCGGTCCAAAAGTTATCCCCACCACCGGGGAACTGCCTCCACCCCCTAGGGGTCCTCCTCCTGCCGGCGCCGTTCGTGCCTCTAACTCTCCTGGCCGCACAATTTCCTCCGGGCACAACCAGGAGGCCAGGAAAAGGACGGATAGGGATGGGGATTTGGGGCACAGGGCCTCTAAGTCCCAGAAAGTTGGGGATGTACCCCTCCGGGCTACCACTGCCTCTGCTGCGATCTCCTCCACTGCTCCCCCCGTAGGGGGCTCAATCTGCTCCGTCTCCTACCAGGTGGCCCCTCTGACCACTCGCGAGGAGACACTGGCCGTCAGAAAAAGGCTGTCTGAGGTGCCCGCTGTTACTGGGGTGGACATATACGCCCAGAATTCCAACAACTCCTCCGTTGGAATCGGCCTTGTCAACCGTCTCTACTCCCCGGACTTCTACAAGAATGTAGTTGCCCAGGAGAATGCCTCTGCCCTGGTTGGGGATATAGGCCTTGCCCTTACTGAGGTTTGGACTTGTCTTTCTTTATAGCTTCATTTTTGAATTTTGCGAATTTTGTCTAACTCTCTTTCCTCGCAGGCGGGCAACAAAGTGCTGAGACTGCGGGAGTGCTGCGATGGCATGTCCGCTAATCTTGAGGCCAACACCAAGATTCTGGCGGGCAAGCTCCGCGAGCTGGAGCAGTCTCAGGAGAAGGTTGGGGCCTTGAACTCTCTCCTGGATGCCAAGGACAAGGCCTTCTCTCAGAAGGAGGCTGATTTGAAGGACTTCTCCGAACGGCTGTCCGTGGTGGAGAAGGACCTTAAAAAGGCCAAGGGGGAGCGGAATGAGCTCCGCGGAAAGAGGGTCGAGTGGGAGCCTCGGAATGCTGAGCTGGCCAAGAGGTTGGATGCCTCCAAAGCTCAGGTCCTTACTCTGGAGGCCAAGGTTGATGAGCTCTCCGAGCAGCTGCTACCCCTGAAGCAGTTTGAATTAGAGAGGGGTTCTGTGGTGGCCGTTGCTCGCAAGGAGGCAGTGGAGGAGTATAAAAACTCTGAGGAATTCAAGAATTTCCTTAATGCTGAGAATTTGGCTCAGTATGAGGCCGGCTGTCGGACACAGATCCGGAACTTTGCGGCCACGGGTATGTTCTCCGTCCAGCAGTTGGCCGTGATCGGCTCACTTGTTGCTACTGACGCGGAGTGCCATCCCGGGCATGCATTGGTTCCTCTGTCCGAGGACGAGGTCAAGGGCTTGGAGCTGGTCGTAGCGGCCTCCTTGCCGCCTGTGGCCGAAGTAACTGCCCTTGGTCTTATTGCCGAGGTGGACGCCCTGAGATTTGGGGACGAGGAGGTACTCCTTGGGGATGCCCTTGCTCGCGTTCTTCCCAATGGGCCGGCCATAGGTGATCTCTTCCCCGCGCGGGCAGCTCCTACTCCGGTCTCCACTGAGCCTTCTTTTGATCCTATCCATGAGCTGCTCGTGACCAGCTTGCCTTCGCCAACCCCGGCCTCTGAAGATCCCAAGGAGCAAGCTCCTTTAGATTATGATCTTTCTTTCTTTTGTTGTAATAGATTGATAGGACCTTGTAAATTTTTTCTATCAATGAATAGAGGTATTTTTCTTACTTGCCTTCTGCATTGCTATCTTAATTGCTCGTCTTTGTAGGCTGTTTTAAGTGTTTGACAATTTTCGAGTACCTTAGTACTTGCGTTCTTGCCTTTACTTTTTCCAGCGTTTTTTGACTAACAATTGAATTTTTTACTCTCCTTCCGCGGTCAAAAGCTTAGTAGGCCCTTTGCCCGCATTTTTTGAGTTTTCCTAACTCTTTATTCAAAACTCCTTGGGTTTTTGTGAGAGTCAGCCCTATTTCTCTGTGACCGCGTTTGTTTAGCCTTGTGGCAAACTTTGAGGCCTTAACTCCGTTTGTCTGTTTGGCTTTGTTAAACTCTTTTGATCAGTCCCATCCATTTACACTTATTCCCAGCCTTGCGAGTTGTGGTGTAAGTCAAAAGCAGCCAAGGCAAGCTACTTTCATAGGGCATGTAGAGTGTGGCCGTGAGGCTATAGTCTACGCAACAGTAGATAGGAGCATATTTAGAATATTGGCCCTTTAACCTACCGGCATCTGTATCCACTTATTGGTGGTTCACGCTTTTTGGCCCTTCATTCAAATCTCCTTAGAGTTTTTTGTGAGGGTCTTGTGGCGATCATGTAAGCGGGCTTATATGTAGGCCTTTGTTACGTACAGGCATACGAGTAACGGCCTTAACAAAGGCCTTCTCTAGGAGCCTTTGTTACGTACAGGCATACGATCATTCAAAACTCCTTAGAGTTTTTCGTACGACGTGACGGAAGCCAACTGAAAGAAAAATCAATGTTAGAAATCCAAGTAAATCTCAAACTCAATATGACCGAGAAGGAGAGACATTCACCTCGGCAATTAAGAGCCCTTTACGGCAAAGCAAGGTATCCTCTCTAGGAGCCTCTTTGACAAGGGCCTCGTAAGCCTCCTCATCCATAGCTTGCTGAACGGGAGCTCGGCCCAACCTAACTAAGGGTCCCTCCCTAGTTTGCAGAGGAAGACCCCTAAGATGGGGAACGTTGATGGCCATGCTCTTAGCTAGCTCGTCGGCCTCCTCATAAGTTTTGACGGACTGGATGGTTAAGGGAGGAGGAGCCTCAGCGTTGGGAGCCCCACCAACAGTTGCCCGCTTAGCTACGGGCTCCTCGGCACTGGCTGCTCGGGATCTTTTGGAGCCAGATTTCCTTGGGACGAGGCTTGTCTCCTCGGCCTCAACCTCCTCGGCACCAACACGGGGGCCATCTCCCTCCCCATTTGCTGGGTTTTCCTGCTCCTCGGACACATTCTCCTCGGTATTAACTTCATCGTGCAGTTTTAGGGGAAGGGGATGATCACCCTGAGCACTAAGCACGAGGTTACGAGCATTAGCTTCTTCCCTCCTCTGTACCAGGCCTGATTTCTTGCTCTGCTTCCTCTTCTGTTTTATCAACTACATGGGACTAAGTCTCTACATGGTTAGGGCTGCTTCTTCTTCAGGGGTTAAAACTGCAAAGACGAGGAAGAAATGGTTAAGTACGAGCAGAAGAGGAAATAAACACGCAAAAATTGAAAAGTATTTAAGAGTTAAAACATTTACATCCAACAACGTCTATTTCTTCCTGACATTGGTTTAGGGGACGGGTCTTGCACCTCTGACAGTCCAAGTGAAATACAAGGCCGGGGTGTACCGTCCAATCGTTAAAACGCCTTCCTCTTTTAATGGTGACGAGGGGAGCTACCCCATCCTTCTTCCCCGGCATCAGACCTGCCAGGATGTAGTAGTAATCAGAAGACTCAATCGCCGTCCAGTCG
Organism: Adenophora triphylla var. japonica; assembly: GCA_022495995.1. Classification (NCBI taxonomy): domain Eukaryota; kingdom Viridiplantae; phylum Streptophyta; class Magnoliopsida; order Asterales; family Campanulaceae; genus Adenophora; species Adenophora triphylla. The sequence goes on along the minus strand of JAFEMH010000537.1, from coordinate 49,296 downwards.
AGGAGCCCTACCTCGGCAAATTCCTCTAAACGCTTGATCAAAGCCTTGGTCCACTCATATTGCTGAACAGGGCCTGATGAGGTTGGAGCCTTTCTAGGGGATTGGAATTCCCAACCTTGGCGACTCTCAACCCTAATAACATGGTTATCCCAGTCGGCAACTTTGCTAGACATGGGGAGAAGCAGCTTGGGTTTCTTGGGTGCGCTCCTAATGACGAGGAGCCAACTTTCCTTGACAAATTGGACCATGTAAAAATGCCGAAAAGCGCCCATGGCCGGCTCAAAACCCAGACTACGACAAAGGACGATGAAGCTAACAAGAACCCTGGCACCATTAGCTCCTAGCATGGCCGGCACCGCCCTTACATCGTCCAAAAAATTCATTAATAAAGGGGTCCAAAGGAAGACGGAGCCCCTGTTGAAATTGCTTGAAGTAGAAATGCACACAGTCTTCATTGTAATAGAAGCTCTCCTCCTCCTTCTTCGTCTTAAGATCGAGTTTGCCCATATAAGTTAACCTATATTCGGTTTTGTCCACCCCGTATGTAGAATATAATTTTTCAAGCATGGGATCCCCGGCCTTTGGAGCCCTCTCCCGTTGTTTTCCTCGGCTTCCTTCTCCTCGGCCTCCCCTTCTTCGGACCAGGCGGCCATCAACCTGGGCACTTTCCACGAAGGCGTCAACTATGCTGGTGGACGAGGAGGGCTCTCCTTCTCTTCCCGTCATATCTGCATAAAGACGAGGGGACAAAGTTAGTTACCTCGTCAATGGCTGATTTATGACGGGGAAGGGAAATTCCCCTCCTCGTCATTTCATAAGGCCGAGGAGGGAGCCTTACCACTCAGACGCTTACGCATTTCACGATCTGAGCCGGGTAGAACAGTTCGATGTGCTCCATCATCTCGGCCCTATCCTCAAAAACTAAAATATTGGGAGAATCGGACGCAATCCTATCTATTCTTGTGGAATCTGGGTATTGAAGGAACGTCCGAGTTCGACCATAACCTCTCAACTTCTTGCTTATTTCATCCAGGGTGAGCATCATCCATGGACCTCTCTCCCTACGATAAACCCTCAGATTGCCGGTGTGGTATCCATAACGGAATCGGGGAGAATGGTCCCAAGAACGAGCCATTTCTAGGGGGAATCAAAGATTAAAGGGGGAGTTCATTCAATATTCAAAGAAGTTCAACAAAATGCAAAGAAAATCAAAGACTTGAAGTTTTGGGAGTTAAAGACAGAAATTCATGAAGAAAAGCTTCAATCTTCAACAATGGCAGTTCATTTTTCTTGACTCATCCACAATTTCTCCTAAAAACCCTAGAATGATCAAAATCAGAAGCAAAATGCATAAAAGGGAAGGAATTTCATACCTGAGTTTACAAGAACGGTCGGAGTCACAACGAAATCAACGCCGCCGGAGAAATAAACCTTCGCCGGAAACTGGGTTCGAACAGACTAAGATCGCCGGAATGTTTTGTCGCCTGAACCTTGCTATTTGCTCTCAAATGATTTGGGTTTGTATAGATTGAAATGAAAAGGGGTTTAGTTTTTATACTCCACCAAACCGGGTTAACCCATGGGTAAAAGCAAAAATTCGGGTATGGCGCCCCCTAAATTAAATGCTGGTAACGATTTCCAAAGCGTGACAAGACATGGGGGCCCCATGTAATCATGAGAATATTAACCGTCAGATAATGAAGAGACGACCGAGGACACGTGTCAAAACCTGTCCGTATCCCATAAGCCGAGGACGAGATGACTTCCTACTCGTCCTAAGCCGAGCTAGAAAGTCGGGGGCCACTGAACGGTATAAACCGAGATACGAACATGGGCTTGCCCGAGTTGGGCCCAAACGGATTGGGCCATAAAAATAATCCAATAATCAAGTATTAGGGCCGAGAAAAATCTTCCTCGTATGCCGAGGAACATCCATCTCGGCCTTATATCATCATGCTTGTGCCGTCGTACTCTGAGATGTTACAAATGACGAGGAAAGAAATGTTCTCACCTCGGTATATCATCAAATGACGAGGAGAGAGATCTGTTCATCCCGGCATGTTCCTTTGCCGGCCAATCACCAAATGACGAGGAAGCAGAATCATTCACCTCGGCCTACTTGTCAAGGCCGAGATAAAACATTTATGTTCCTCGGCGTTCCGGCTATCAGATTACACAGTCCTTATCAAACAAGGATTCTACAGTCATGATCCAATCAGGATTACAATTACCAACACCAATTCAAGTCAAACAATGACTCCTTAACAGATATAATTCTTTTAGGATTATATCTTATCTCTTTACAAATTCACTCCAACATGGATTCTATCTATCCATCCCTATAAATACAAGCCACATGGCTCATTATTTGGTACGTTACTTTTTACAATACAGAAACTCTGTCAATTTAGTTTCTCATATACAAACAGTGAACTTACTCTCACGCCGGAGGGCCTTTAGCCGGATCCGCCCCGGCTTAGTTTACGTGTTTTCTCTTATTTTCAGGTCTTGCAATCACCGGAGCATTCATCACTTTAATTTGAGCTGATTTGACGATTTTGACATCATCAGTGTTTGATAATTAGACCCATTAAATTTCCTTCCTTATTTATATCTGCATTCAATTTTGTGAATTGAGTTTTTAAATTCCAAAATAAAAAGGTAAATCACAAGGAATGTTTCTGAAGCTTCTAAAAATGAAACAATTACCAAATAATTTTCAACTCTTGTTTTTTTTTTCTTTTCTGAAAAGCAGAAGAGTTGGTCTTATAAAAAATGCATTTTTTTTAAGCTTAAGAAAAAATTATTTTTTACACTGGCACTTAATATACATGCACTGACACTCTTCACACTGACACTTTTTTTATAATAATACTGACACTTTTTTACCCTACATTGACACTCTTTATACTGACACTTAATATACATGCACTGACACTCTTTACATTGGCACTTTGTTACACTAACACTGACACTTTTTTATACTGACACTTTTTACACTGATACTTTGTTACACTAACATTGATACTAGCGGGAGAAATAAAACACGTTTTTTTTTTAACTTAAGAAAAACGTATTTTTTGTAAGATTTTAACAAAGGAGAAAGAGAAACAATAAATTTAGAATTAAATTCGTTATCAAACAAGCCTTAATATCTTCTTCCCGACTCGACAGTACCCTTTTTTGAAAGGGCTAGTGCCAAAGTTACTGAACAGGTAAATCGCTAATCCCCATAAAACAACAGACTCAGACTCAGGAGATAATGTATCTTCGTTTACACTTGGACATTTCCTCAATCATCAAATCATATCCTGCACAACCAACACATTAATGTAGTATCATTAATATAAGCTATTCAATTGTACAAAAAGTAAAAAGTAAAAATAAAAATAAAAATAAAAAATAAAAGCTATTCAAAATCGAATTCTCGTACGAGAATTCGGTTTTGAAAAAAACGTTGTTGTACGTTGCTCTAATTGACAACATTTTTTGAAAAACCTTGTTGTACGTTGTACTAAGTCACAACGTTTATTTGGAAAATGTTGTCATCAAGATTGTACTACAACAATTAAAAAAAAACGTTGTTATATAGTGGAAAATACAACATTTATGGACAAAACGTTGTCTTTAGCAGACCAATAACAACATTCTTTATAAAACGTTGTGCAAATAACGTTGTTAATGATCAGATTTGTTGTAGTGCGTATTAGAACAATGGAATAAACAAGATTTATTTTCAAAATAGTATTCCATCCATTTGCCCCAAAATAAATAATTGACATTTTTTTTTATACTTGATTGAACCCGGACCTAAAATTAATAAAATTTCAAAAGTTGTTATTGATTCTTCATCATCAAAAGTATAATAAAAACAATTTTAATTTTTTTTTTAACGAAAATGATCGAATTCTTGCAATTTTTTGTCAAAAATCAATTAAATTGATTAAAAAAAATCAAAATATAACATTTATTATGATACGGAGAGAAGAAAGAGTAAGATACGTACGCGGAGCAGTTGGCATAAGGATCAATGTACATGTTAATGGAAAGCTGACAGATGATAGGAATTTGCTGGGCGTGAGGGTTCCAAGGAATTTTCTTGACGCATTCGCAAATAGCCTTGCGATCATCATAGGAATTCAGAGCTATCTGGTCCAAATTTTGTGCACCCTCGCAACATGCTACACTAGGCGCGGCCATGTCACCGTCGGACAAGTACGGATAGCACGGCAGCAAATAGTTTGTCAACACATTGTTACACGAGGTTTCTGCTCCCGTTTCGGGAATTAAAGCAACAATGAAAAGAAAGAAGGCCGCCGTTACATAGATTCGCTTGACGTTCTTTATCTTCTTCATCGTCGTCGTCGTCTGTATTAATTTGGGCTCACAATTATTTTGGTGTGTTTTAGTGAAGGGAGGATTATTATTTATAGGGAAAGTTAAGATTACGGTAATTATGGGACAATGATATTATAGGGAATATAATTTATTTTTGAAAGGGTCATATTACGACTTGTTTGACTTTATTTTTGAAACGGTCATATTACGACTTGTTTAACTTCTTAATATATATACTCCTCCGGCTCGAAATAGCATTTTAGTCAACTTGAGTTCTCCCCCACCCCCCCCCACCCCCCCACCCCCCCCCCAGCGGCAGCAGAAATGCAGTAGAAAAAAAAATTTTTGTCCCCCCCCATATTTTTTTTTATATATGTATATATATAATTAACTTCAAAGATTAACAACAAATGGAATGCATGGTTGGTAGAAGGCTGAAGTTAAAGTTCTCTTGCTTCCTTTCAAATCCATGTTTGAACCCTGCTACCTACATTTTCAATTAATTTTATTTGTCCTCCATCTTCTACCTACATTTTCAATTAATTTTATTTGTCCTCCATCTTCTACCTACATTTTCAATTAATTTTATTTGTCCTCCATCTTTGCTATTCTCTCTTTCTCTCCATCCATTTCTTTTTCTTAACAGTTTTGTTTTTCTCTTTCTCCTAATTTTCTCACATTTTTTCAATCTTAATTAATTAGTTAGGCTTTTCCCATTTCTTAATTCTTTACATTTTTAACTAAAATACATTGTATTTCATGGATCCGATTCATTTTTTACTTGTCCGACCCGAAAAATTTTTTTCGGGGGCGCTGCCCCCGAACCCCCGTGAAATCTTACCCCCCCCCTAGGGCAATTCCTGGCTCCGCCCCTGGATGCGGTCCTATAAAATAGATTGGGCCCGAATAATAAGAAATCAGGCCCAATAGCTAGTTACGGGCCAGGCTCACTAGACCTGGACCATCCAAGGAAATTTTCCCACTTGGAGCGACATTAAATAAATGCCCCATGGGCTATGATAAGGCCCAAGCAAGGAGGAGCGTGGGAATATGGTATTGCGGGCAATAGAGCCATGCGAGAAGCATGGCCGAGCCATTGTAGATTTAACGAATACGGGAATAGGGAGAGTATGTTGCCCGCAGGCTACCTAGGTTAGGGCGACATGACCAATGTTGTCGCCTGGGCTAGGGTTGTCGCTTATGCGACATGGGATTCTGAGCGTCGCCAGGACGCTGGGTCGATTGCCGCCCTTAACCCTAAATCTTAGTGATGGTTGATTGATGTGACAAGGTGAATAGTGAAATCCCACTAAGTTAAGGTTGGTTGGGAGTCCTTCCTTGGATGATTGACAAGTGTCCCCCCCCCCATGTGCAAGGCACATGGGGGGGCTTGGGAGTATATAAAGGGTGAATAGTGTTCATTGCATGGTATGTATCTCTCTCTCTAAAACTCTCTCTCTAAACATCCATTGTTATACCTTCTTCCTTGTCCAACTAACCTCATTCTCACGCCGGAGGGGGTACGCCGGAGACACCCCCGGCTTAGTTGACGTATGTTTCTTGTGTGTAGGCGAACCATCAAAGAGGAAGCCGCCGAAGTATCCATTCCACTTCAGTTCCTGTGCAACCAAGTTTTCTCATGGTAGCATCAGTTGGTTCCGTTGCCGGGACCTGAAATCTTCCTTTTTGTGTGATGGTTCAAAGGTTTGTTGGTGGTTTGAAGAGCACCGGCATTTTTCAGTTGTTGAGGTTAACGTTCTAGGGTTTGTATCCATTGGTGTTCGTACAAAGAAGTGTGGTTCAGGTTTGTTGTTTTGGAAAAAGGTTGTTGGGTAGTGGTTTATGATCATCGTTAAGCCCAGAAAGTGCCCAGAATGGTTCAAGAGAAGAATACCCAGACGAAGGATACCCGGAATCTGGAGTTGGAGACGCCTAATCGCAAGGATACCCGCGGGGCGAGATCGGGAACTGCCCGGGAAGGCGAGGTCCACACTTCCGAGACTGATTTGGCAATCAGGAGCGCCATGAGGCGAGAAGATAGAGAGAGAGAAGCGAGAAACAAAGAAAAGGAAGTAGAACAGGATCTCGTTCCGTCTAAAACCCAGAGTGCTAGGGCCGAAGCTGAGCAGTTAAGGAAGGAGAATGCGTATATGATGAAGGTTCTCGCGAACAATGAGAGGTTAAAAAAGATGGGCCAGGCACCTACGGTGATCCCGCCTGAGTTGTCGGTCGAAGTGGAAGGACAGGATAGAGGAAGACGGAGTGCCAGTCAGAGTGCATCCAGAAGGAATGAAGGGCGGGCGAGGGACATGCCGCCGCCCGAGAATGAGGAAAGAGTTCGCAGGCGTCGAGATGATGGAAGGGCGAGATCTGAAAGGGCCAAAAGAAGGCGCGCAGATCGCATTGAAGAAGGAAGGATTTATCATAAGTCAGGAAATTCGCGAGATGACTCTTATTATTTTGGATATGAAAGTGATGAGGGATCCACAGCGGACAGAGACTATGAGCCAAGTCGCTCGAGATATTCCGATGATGAGACATATGTGAGAGAAAGATCGCACCGGTCGAGGCATTCTGACAGGGCTCGCCGAGATGAGTTGTCGCTGCGCGATAGAGACCGTAGGCGGCGAGAAAGGAGTGATAAAGAAAGGGCGGAGAAAGCCGCAGAAGCCGAAAAGATTGCGGAGGCTATCAGAGTGGCCGAAGCTTTAAAAGCCGTAGAGTTAGCCAAAGCCGCAGAATTGGAAAAGGCGAAGAAAAGTGAAGATGATAAGTGGAAGTCCGAAATGGCAGAGATGGCAAAGAAGATTAAAGAGTTAGAAGCGGGAACCAAGCCCCAGGAAATGAAAGGTTCTTATTTGGCCCCATTTGTGAAGAGCATTCAGATTGCCGCCCCTGACCCTGCTTTCCGTATGCCGAATTTACCAAGTTATTCGGGGAGCACTAGAGCTAACACTCATATTGGAGGGTTTGAGGTAACGTTGTCGCTACTGACCGATAATGAAGCGGTAATCTGCTAGGCGTTTGCGAGCACCCTTGCCGATCACGCACTGGAATGGTTCTTGGCGCAGCCAGCGGAATCAGTGATGGGGTATCAAGACCTCAAAAATAAGTTTTTGGCGAGATTCAGCGGGTCAGGAGCGCAGCCCGCTCAAAAAACCGAGCTGTGTAGTTTGAAGCAGAGTGAAGGAGAGAGCATTTCAGCTTTCACTGATAGGTTTATGGGAGTGGTGAATCGAGTTGCCAACGTCAGTCAAAGCGAGATTATTATGTTGTTTAACTCAGGGTTGTTGCCTGGGATTTTTAAGGTGGAATTCTGCATGCGGTTGCCCAAGACAACTGGTGAGTTATATGAAAGGGTTAGAGCATATTGCAGTGGTACTAAGGAAGAGGTAGTCAAAGTCTCCCCTCCAGCGACAGGCTCCGGCAGGAAGAGTGTTAAAGAAAGAATAGAAGTCGTGAAAGAGGAAAATAAAGGTGAGGTAGGAGGTCGCAGCGGGAATCGTTCTGGGGGTGGAAGAAGTGGTCGAGGTCGGGGCCAGGGTCAGGGAAAGATGATCAAGTTCAGTAGGCTGGATACTACGTTAAGCGAGATCCTGAGGAAAGAAGAACTCCCAGAGCCATATCCCATTAGAGAAGGATCTTATGCGGCCCGGAATCCAAGCCAGTACTGCGACTATCATAAAGATAGGGGACATAGTACAGATGATTGCTACAATTTGAGAAGGATAGTGCAGGGAAAAATTGATAATGGCGAGCTCAAGCAATACCTGGAAGGGAGTAAAGCGCGAGATGAAGGAGCGCGACAAGAGAAAACTCGGGATCGGAATGTAGTTGATGTGATCCAGGATCCATTGCCCAGTGTTGCTCAGTTAGATAATCAGATTATGATGTTGTCACATAGTTTCGACATTCCTCCGTTTGCCGCTAGCGAAGACAGGGTGATTAGTTTTTCTAGAAGCGAGCTTGCTGCGACAAAAGGTCATGGGAGCCAACCAGTGATCATCACCATTTGTCCGGGAAATAATGTCAGGCAAATGCGGTGATGGTGGATTCAGGAGCTAGTAGGAATGTCTTGTATTATGAAGCTTTCAAAAGGATGAACTACACTGATGCAAACTTGGTACCCTATAAGGGATATCTCGAAGGATTTACAAATCATTCTGTTAAGGTTAAGGGGACAGTCATGCTGGAGGTGGAGATCGGCGAAGGCGATCTGGCGAGAAGTGAGCAGGTGGAATTTATGGTGATTGATTTAGTTTCCCCATACAATGCCATAGTTGGAATCCCTTTCTTGTTGAGTTTTGAAATGGTGTTGTCAATCCCGCATCAGAGAGTGAAGTACCCAACTTCCAAGGGTGTGGGGTGCCTAAGGAGTGAGGCTATAACAGTGGCGAGAAAGAAGAAGGAAATGATGAAAGCCAAGGGAACTGCTACCAGTTCGATGCCGACAAAATCTCATTCTAACCAGTTGAGAATTAACATGATTGAATTTGTGGAGACTGAAGATAATTGGGTAGTAACTGAAAGTATGGAGGATGGCACAGCTTTGATTGTCGCAGGGGAAAATGATGAGGCCAAGCGAAATGAAATGATGGTTATGCGGCAACCTAGCTATGTAAACGTTGAGCACCATGTCGCAGAAGAGTTGGATCTCGGTATAGAAGTCGCGAAAATGAGGACAAACCTGAGCTACCCGGGGGCAGTTCAATTTGTTCAGATGAAGGAGCCCAGAATTGAGGAAATAGTGGTAGAAGACATTGTCACTGAGTCTGATGAGGATTATGAGACAGTGGAAGTTGAGGATGAGAAGGGGCGACCTACAGGCCACTCGTTTGGTAATCCTGTGAAGGTGATTCCCGCCAATGCCCCAGTGAGTAGAAAGCGGAAGAGAATGGAGGTGGAAACTTTAGAGACAAGGGATGAGCCCGAGATACAGGCAGGTGAAGAGTTGGAAGAAGTCGAGATCAACCGATACTTTCCAGAGCAGCGGGTTAAAATCGGGAAACAACTATTCAGGGATGAGCGAGAAAGGTTAGTTGAATTCTTGAAGGATAATTTGGATGTGTTTGCATGGCGGCCCGAGGATATGAGAGGGATCGATGAGAATGTCGCTTTGCATTGCTTAAATGCCGATCCCAATGTCGAGCCATTCAAGCAGAGGGTTAGGCATTTGTCGCCAGAGAAGGAAAGCGCAGTTATGGAGGAGGTTGACAAATTGCTAAAGGCGGGAATCATAGAAGAGATCCAGTATCCTGTTTGGTTGGCATGTCCTGTTATGGTCCTAAAGTCGAACAAGAAATGGCGGATGTGCATTGATTTCACTGACTTAAACACCGCCTGCCCAAAGGACTGCTACCCACTGCCTAAGATTGACAAGTTGGTTGATTCGATTGCTGGGCACAGGGTTTTCAGCTTTATTGATGCTTACTCGGGGTACCATCAAATTAAAATATGCGAGAATGACAAGGCGAAGACAGCTTTTCGAACCCCCAAGGGTAATTTTTGCTACAAGATGATGCCTTTTGGCTTGAAGAATGCCGGGGCGACTTATCAGCGAATGGTAAATGAGGTCTTCAAGTCGCAGATTGGGCGAAACTTGGAAGCTTATATTGATGATATGGTGATAAAGACAAAGGAATATGATCATGTGTTAGATCTCGCCGAGACATTTGAGAATCTAAGGAGGAACTCAATGAAGTTGAACCCGAGTAAATGCACGTTTGGCGTAACGGCGGGAAAGTTTTTGGGTTTTCTGGTGAACAGGCGCGGGATAGAGGCTAATCCCGAAAAGATTCAAGCTTTATTGGATATGTCGCCGCCTAAGTCGATTCGAGAAATCCAGAGGTTAAATGGAAGGATTGTCGCTTTGGGGAGATTCATTTCCAAGTTGGCAGAAAGGTGTTTGCCGTTTTTTAAGGTTTTGAAGGGGGTAAAGAATTTTGTTTGGAATGAAGAGTGTGATGTCGCTTTTGATCAGATGAAGACCTATCTAGGTAAGCCGCCTATCTTGTGTAGCCCTGTGGAAGGGGAGGAGTTGTTTGTATACTTAGCTGCTTCAGATTTGGCCGTGGCCGCCGTCTTGGTGCGCGAAGATAAGGGGGGTCAGAGGCCGATTTACTATATTTCGAAGGCATTGAGCGAGGTCGAGTCAAGGTACTTCAATGCCGAGAAGCTGGCTTACGCCTTGGTAGTGGCGGCGCGAAAACTAAGGGCTTATTTTGTCGCGCAGACCATCGTTGTATTAAGTGACGCTCCTCTTAGGAAGATTTTGCAGCGGCCAGATGCCGCGGGAAGATTGTTGAAATGGTCTATTGAGTTGACTGAGTTTGATCTGAGGTACGAATCCCGCCGCACAATCAAGGCGCAAGCTCTGGCTGATTTTATAGTAGAAACATCCTTTGTAAGATCGCAAGATGAAACTAGCGAGAATAAGGAGAAAGAGAAAGGGGAGAGTCAAGGTGGGCCTAGTTCGATGATAGAAAGGGTGAGGCCGCCTGATTGTTGGGTTTTGTATGTTGATGGCTCGTCTTCAAAAGAAAGGGGCGGCGCAGGAATCACCCTGACTTCGCCTGATGAGGAGGTTAAGTGCGAGAAAGCGTTGAGGTTCAACTTCAGTGTTTCAAATAATCAAGCTGAATACGAAGCGTTGATTGCCGGAGTAGAATTGGCGCGAGACATGGGGTTGACTAAGATCGTGATTCATTCAGATTCCCAGTTGATTGTTAATCAAGTGAAGGGTGATTTTGGAGTCTTGAGCGCTGTTTTGATGAAATATTGTAATTTGGCGAGAAGCCTGTTGAGAGCATTCGAATTTTGGGAATTGGTTCAGGTAGACAGGGCGGATAACTCGCGCGCAGATGAGTTGAGCAGGACAGCGGGATCATAGGGGCAAGATTCAGCTAGTGAGCCGCGGTTGGAATATGTAGATATGCCGGCAATCGACAGGCCGCGGGTTGAATAGATTGTCGATGCAGGGAAGGATTGGGTCATAGAGATGAAGGAATTCTTGCTTACAGGAGAATTGCCGCCTGATGAAGATAAAGCAAAGTTGATTAAGGCGACATCTCCGAGATTCACAGTGCAAGACGGAGTGGTATATAGGAGATCCTTCGCGAAGCCGCTAATGAGATGTGTTGAGCCAAGTATGGTGCAGAAAGTGTTGTTTGAAATTCATGAAGGCATTTGTGGAGGTCACCCTGGTGCGAGAACATTAGCTGATAAGGTATTGTTTCATGGATACTATTGGCCAAGTTTGAGGAAAGACGCCGAGGAATATGTGAGAAAGTGCGAGAAGTGTCAGCGATTTGGCAATATTCCCCGACAACCAGCTACAGAGCAAACGCCTATAGTGCCGACCTGGCCGTTCGACATGTGGGGAATTGATTTGATAGGGCCCTTTCCGAAAGCCAGGGGTGGCTGCCAGCACGTTGTTGTCGCGGTAGATTATTTCACGAAATGGACGGAGGCAAAAGCTTTAGCGACAATCAGCGAAGACCAAGTTATCAAGTTTGTGCAAGAAAATATTTGGTGTAGGTATGGGGTTCCCCGAGCAACCATTTCAGATCATGGTACTCAGTTTGGAAAGAAATTCTCGGCAGAATGTGCAAGAGTTAATGTTAAACATTGGATGTCAGCGGTATACAGGCCACAGTGCAACGGTCAGGCGGAAGCGGCAAACAAGCAGATTATTGTAACTTTGCGCAAAAACCTTGAAGGAAGGGGAGGAGCATGGCTTGAGGAATTACCTATAGCTTTATGGTATGTGCGAACCACTGTCAAAGGCTCAACAGGGGAAACTGCCTTTGCCCTTACATATGGATCAGAGGCTATGGCGCCTGCCGAGATGGCGCTGCCGACATATCGAGTTGCTTATTATGATGAGGCGAGAAACGGACAAAGGCGGTGCTATGATTTAGATTTGATTGATGAAAAGAGAATGTACGCGAGAATGAAAATGATCAATTACAAGCAAAGGATGAAGGCCAAGCATGACAGGCGAGTTAATAAAAGATCTTTTGATGTCGGGGATTGGGTCCTGAGAAGTGCAGAGGTGACTGGAGCCAAGCCAGGTTTTACCAAGTTGAGCGAGAAGTGGGAAGGTCCATTCCAAGTGTCGAGCGTGGTGCGAGAAGGGACGTACAAGTTGCGAAAACAGGATGGTGAAGAGCTGAAGAATGCTTTGAGTGTTGACCATCTCAAGCGATTCTATCAATGAAGCCGCAGCGACCATATTTTGTCCCCTTTTTTTGATTGTTGCCATAGATCATAAAAGTTGTATAACTTTTCCTTGCTGGTATTTTGATTGTCGATAGGGAGGGGAAGTTATGTAAAATTTGTAGATCTGATGGCATGTAAATTTGTATATAGCATGAAAGTAATGGTGGGAGGTACTTTCAACATGATTGTCGCGAAATTAGTTACTCATGAAGCACTGATGAGTTTCCTCTTTGTCAATGATTTCATGAACCGGAGCGAGAAGGTTGTTGCCGCTAAAGCTGCGACAAAGTTGATAAAGGTTGTTGCCGCTAAAGCTGCGACAAAGTTGATAAAGGTTGTTACTGCTAAAGATGCGACAAAGTTGATAAAGCTTAAAGATGGATTGATAAAACTTGAAGACAGTTGATAAAACTTGAAGATGGAGGCGACCTGGGGACATTGAGGCCCAGGCGCGGCGTCTGGAGATAGTGGTTCCAGACGTCTAGAAAAGTCCCAAAATTTTTATGGGCGAGATAAAAGGGGCGGTGACCTAGAAGAGCGAAATGCTAGGCACCAAACCTTGCGACCTGGAGGAGTGAAATGCCAGGCGCGGCGACCTAGAAGAGTGAAATGCTAGGCGCCTAGAAAAGTCCCAAAATTTTTATGGGCGAGATAAAAGGGGCGGTGACCTAGAAGAGCGAAATGCTAGGCACCAAACCTTGCGACCTGGAGGAGTGAAATGCCAGGCGCGGCGACCTAGAAGAGCGAAATGCTAGGCGCCTAGAAAAGTCCCAAAATTTTTATGGGCGAGATAAAAGGGGCGGTGACCTAGAAGAGCGAAATGCTAGGCACTAAACCTTGCGACTGGAGGAGTGAAATGCCGTGCGCGGCGACCTAGAAAGAGCGAAATGCTAGGCGCCTAGAAAAGTCCCAAAATTTTTATGGGCGAGATAAAAGGGGCGGTGACCTAGAAGAGCGAAATGCTAGGCACTAAACCTTGCGACCTGGAGGAGTGAAATGCCAGGCGCGGCGACCTAGAAGAGCAAAATGCTAGGCGCCTAGAAAAGTCCCAAAATTTTTATGGGCGAGATAAAAGGGACGGTGACCTAGAAGAGCGAAATGCTAGGCACCAAACCTTGCGACCTAGAGGAGTGAAATGCCAGGCGCGGCGACCTAGAAGAGCGGAATGCTAGGCGCCTAGAAAAGTCCCAAAATTTTTATGGGCGAGATAAAAGGGGGGGTGCCTTTGAGATAGTGGTTCCTTGGCACCAAACCTAGCGACCTGGAAGAGTGAAATGCCAGGCGCAGAACAAGAAAAGTGAAATGCTAAGTACTTAGAAAAATAATTTCCATGTAGACAGCGGCTTCAAGTCGCTACTTGGGAAAACCCAAAAAAGAAGTATAATTGTAGCCAGATAGATAGTTGTTCACTAGGTATGTTGTTTATAATCCTAGTAATAAAGTAAGGCTGCCTAAAGACAAGCCTCACTCTTTTGGAGGGAGTAGTATGTATATAGATAAGAGAAAGGGAAGAGAGTCTTCGATGAACTGTCGAAGCAAAATTGGCAACATTTCAAAGAAAGTTTAGTAAAGGAGAGGAGTCGAAGTCGCATTGCGACATTCAAATAATCTAAGCAGGCGTCAAGATGCATGCACGATAATCAAATGCAAAGTAAAGTCGTTAATAGCGACATTGAAGTAATTACGAAGCAAAAAGTTAAGAGAGCCACATATAGAAGCAGAAGATAAAGTATTAATTCGCAAACTGCGACTCCACAAGAACGGCAAAATGTAAGTCGCAAACCGCGACACCAAACCAAAAAGTAAGATGTAAATGTCCAAGTCGCAAACCGCGACACCATCAAACCAAAGTTTTAAAGACAGAAAAATAAATTGTCTGAGGCAAACCACAAAATATTGTACGCAAAAAGAGAATCAATGTTGTTTAGGGAGCAGAGGGTTGGCTTCCGCCAGCAGAGGTTCGGGCAGCACGGCGGGCTTCGCGAGCAGCGTTTTTAGCGGCTAGGAGAGGTTGACCTTTTTCGCCAATTAAGTCCACCCACATTGACAAAGCATCTTTTTCGATGGTAGCAGGAGGTTCCCAGACCGGCTTGCCTAGAAGCTCGTCTTCCGCAGCCAATGCACTAAGCTCTCCGTCTTCATAAGGAACAATGGGGTGACCGCAGAGACAAAAGTCACTATAGATCTGCTCCGAGCCCCATTTTGCTATAAGCTCAGGAGTGATGGCCGGAATGTCCTCAGAACTTGCCGCTGCCGCCCGCATGACATGGAGTAAAGCTTTGTCGTACATGTCCATCGCGTCAGTCTCTGCTTTCTCTTTGTTGGCGGCAATTTCTGTGATCAAATCATCATTTTTGGTTGCCATGGCCAAGTTGTCGGCTTCTAGGGCCCGAACCTTCTCCTCCAACATCAGCTTTTCTGAGAAAATCTCTTTGGCTTTGTTTTCAACTTCCAAAACTTTGTCCTCGCTAGCTTTAAGTCGCTCGGCCGCCTTCAGTTTCTCGCCTTGAAGTGACGCCAGCTCTTTCTCCATCTCCCCGCACCTACTTTTGTATTTTTCCTTGTCAGCATTAGCTCGCTTGCGAGCTCTATCCATCTTCTCAGATTCATGAACTGCAATTTTGTACTTATCCCTAAACCCACGCAAAGTACTCGCTATCTGTAAAGGATTTGGGAAAAAAAAAAGTTAGCACTTCGATGAAGATAGTAAAATGTAAGTAAAGAACAGTGCGACAACACTTACACCGCAAATCTGAAGGCCGGCAAAGTTCAAAGACAGGTCGGTGTCCTGATAAATCACTTCCTTTATTGCCGCCTTGTCGCATATCCTCTCAAGCATGCCGGCGCCAATAAGACTGTTGTGACGGTCTCGGGAATGGAGGTTAAAGCCTTGCAGTTGGGGAACAGAAGCAATCTCTACGCCAAGATTATAAAATCCTTCTCTCTCCTTCGGCATCTCAAACCCTTCTCTAAGCCAGCTCACCAGCTCGGCCTCACCCTCAGTTGATTCTTCCACTGGCTCAGCTTCTTCCTCAGTGCGCCCCCTTTTGTGAGAGCGGGAACCAGAGGGTTGGGGGGATTTGACCGGTGGGATAGACTCTATCACGACAACCTCAGCATCCTCTGCACCAGTCTCTATTTCCATTTCTTCTTCTTGTTGCGAAGCGGCGAATGACCTTAGGGGAGTTTTTGCTCTGCTAGATTTTCGCGTCTGCCCCGCTGCTCTCTCAGCGGCAACCGCGGCCTTCTCGCGGGCTATCGCCTCTGCGTCATCCCCCTCACGAGAGATTGGGAGCTCCAACTCAGCAGCCTTAGATAAGTCGGCCTGGCGAGCATTGGTAAGCCGCTTTCGGCGACCATCAGACCTGGCAGCAGCATGAGCACGCCTATCGGAGATGTCCATTAGTCGAAATCCTGAATGGGAAAGAGACATTTAATAAAGAGAGATAGAAAAAAACAAAGTAAAAAGTATAAAGGCGAGATACATACTTAAGACCTCATACATGGCATTGCAACAATGGCCTTCCACTTGGCAAGGCCCACATTCGGCGGCAAATACATTCTCAGAGTGAAGGTCCCAACCAGGATAGGGATCAAGTGGCTCTATAATCAGGCGAGATTCGCTGGTAGGTTGGCGGTAATCAGGTAAACCGACTTTCCTAAGTAATGAAGGGCGAGATAATATATCTCGCCACGAAAACAATGCCAACCCTGTGTCGGAAGCATCCTCTAAAACCTTGAAAATTTTAGCTTTTAGCCTAGTGTCACCAGAAACTAAGGCATTGCGGGTTAAAATTTTGGGGTAGATATCGCCAAGGTCACAAGGATGAGTCCAACCTATGCGAGATGTAACTAGCAGCGGGTTAGACTGCCAGTTGTGGACTTTTCTAGGAAGAGGGGTAAGAAGCCTAGGTTGCTTATACTTAACTGAAAGTCGGTTTTCAATAACACAATGCCTCTGGGATACGGCAGTATAACCATCAAATAAATTAACGAAAAGGGGAACAGTGGGTTCTTGTTTTAATGCCCTACAAATCACCAAATAACTCGTAAGGATCCTGATAGCATTGGGATGAAGATCGACAATGGCTGCTTGGGCATGGATTAAAACGGCGACAAGGAAGGGGTCTATGGGGATCCTCAATCCGGCATCTAATTGGGATGTGAATACTATAACCCCATCATCCCTATTTCGCATAGCAGCCAGCGACAAGTCCCCTATATATGGCTCTACCTTATATATGTCCGGGTTAATCCCATACTTAACATGGTAATGGGTTTGCAAGTTGGTGTGAGAGGAACTGCTGGAGCCAGCGACCTCAGGGTTGGAAGAACCCTGCGAGATGGGTTGTCGCTCTGAGGTCTCGGCCGCCAGGGTATCCGAGACATCGTGATCAGAGGTTGAGTTGGAAGAAGACATGACCTGTGAATAGAAGGGAGGACCAAGTAAATAGGGGGCTATGATAGCGACAGAAAATTTAGTTCAAGAAAAGATAGATGTCGCAGGCACGAGTGGGGTGTAATGTTGTGTAGAAAATACCCCAAAGGGTCAGATGTGCATAGGAAAAGGGGGGGGGAACCCTTAGTTTCTTAAGGCCTCCATAGATGGCGGCATCCGACTCATGTCGTCCAAACATAAAAGAAAATTCCATAAGTGAGATCTAGGCCCATGCCCTTATCTCCTTTTTTCTTAAAACCTTCCCCCCATCTATTGCGCTATAACCAAGGTTAATAGGTTTCGGAAAACGATTTTATTATTCATGAAGACAGAAACTCGCAAAAGTGAGAATTCACGCGAGAATTCAAGCGAGAATTCAAGCGAGAATTAAAAATTAAAAGGCAATTATCTGGAAAGTTGCAAACTGGAAGGAAAGTCTGAAGAAGTAGCCGGAAGGGGAGCTGGAAAGCTCTATACGCCACCTGTTCTCCTCTGGAATTCCTTGGAACGCTCCGGAGTATATAAAGAAATCGAAAAAAGAAGGGGGGTCACCGGAAATTGGGACGTTTTCGGTCTGTAAGAAATGAAGGATGTGAGATGATGGTGAAGGGGGGTTTTAAACTCCAAAAATGTAGGAGGGGAAAGGTTTAGGGGAGTGTGATTTTTGAAATTTCCCCCCCCCCATTATTGTGAACATTTAAAAAAGAGACGGCTCGTTCCCCAAGGTAAGTGTACGGCTGCCCAACCGTCTGGCTCACCCCCATTACGACACGTGTCACATATGTGACGGACAAAACCTGTTCCTCGCCAATGCGAGGAAAAAGCTGCGAGAATCATGCGACATCAATAAAAGTTCTCGCCTGGACCATAAATAGTCCGAGGCTTGAACTTGGGGGCTTCTGATGCGGTCCTATAAAATAGATTGGGCCCGAATAATAAGAAATCAGGCCCAATAGCTAGTTACGAGCCAGGCCCACTAGACCTGGACCATCCAAGGAAATTTTCCCACTTGGAGCGACATTAAATAAATGCCCCATGGGCTATGATAAGGCCCAAGCAAGGAGGAGCGTGGGAATATGGTATTGCGGGCAATAGGGCCATGCGAGAAGCATGGCCGAGCCATTGTAGATTTAACGAATATGGGAATAGGGAGAGTATGTTGCCCGCAGGCTACCTAGGTTAGGGCGACATGACCAATGTTGTCGCCTGGGCTAGGGTTGTCGCTTATGCGACATGGGATTCTGAGCGTCGCCAGGACGCTGGGTCGATTGCCGCCCTTAACCCTAAATCTTAGTGATGGTTGATTGATGTGACAAGGTGAATAGTGAAATCCCACTAAGTTAAGGTTGGTTGGGAGTCCTTCCTTGGATGATTGACAAGTGTCCCCCCCCCCATGTGCAAGGCACATGGGGGGGCTTGGGAGTATATAAAGGGTGAATAGTGTTCATTGCATGGTATGTATCTCTCTCTCTAAAACTCTCTCTCTAAACATCCATTGTTATACCTTCTTCCTTGTCCATCTAACCTCATTCTCACGCCGGAGGGGGTACGCCGGAGACACCCCCGGCTTAGTTGACGTATGTTTCTTGTGTGTAGGCGAACCATCAAAGAGGAAGCCGCCGAAGTATCCATTCCACTTCAGTTCCTGTGCAACCAAGTTTTCTCATGGTAGCATCAACTATGTAATTTAAATAAAAAATAATTATCTTATTAAAAATCTAAAAATTGTTATTGATAGTATTATTAATTGTGATACAATAACATTTTGTAAAATTTTATGAGGATAATTATTTTTTACTTAAATTACTTACTTAAAGTATAATCAAGTTTACCAAAATTCTATTTCGAGCATAACACAGAGGGAAGTATATTTTTTTTTGACAAGGACTTGCAAATAGTTTTTAAAATAGGCTCTATTTGTTTGTATATTGAATGCTTATAACACCATAAAATTATATTAGTATTATTATTTTTTGTTATAAAATGTACTCCATATTTTTTGGAAAATAAATAAAATAAAATTTGATATCTATTTGAAACATTCTTTTTAAACAATATTTTTCTTACATTTTTTTTTATTATTTTAGATGAAAATAATAAAATCCACGCCAAAATTCGTGATATTGCATGATTTTAACAAGGAAATAAATGTCCAAGTACCTACTACAAGCAAGCAGGGGCGGATCCAAAATTTTTGAATCGCGTGGGTTTGATATTTAAAAAATATTATAAACAATAATAACAGTGAAAAATAACTCTATATATAAAAAAAAGTTACATATAGCCGATGACTTAGATAAAAATAAAAAAAATCTAAATTCTGAGATCACGTCAATTACGTACTTAGATCTATCTGCCCAACTACAAGGGATAGATTTCCCAACATATACACAAAAAATCACTCACTCACACACACACACACATTACAAGTCTAGGTTTTTCGATTATACATGTACAGATTGAACCTCTACCATGTTACACACGATCCAATGGAGCAACTAAGATGGGTTTTTAAGCAAAAAAGAAAAATAAAAACTCATTTTGTGTAAAATATCACACAAATTAGTAAGGGTTGTAGGGGAAATATAGGGTCTTGATCTTGATACAGAAGTCGGATATGTGATTGAATCGTGTATAATCCACTTTCCGAATAAAGTATTTCGACCCTTAATGCCTGGGTTACACAAAATCTTTATTGGGATAAGACAATCACGCAATTTGTTTTCTAGGCAAAGAGAACAAATCAAAACTTGAGAATTGTGTTGCTTTTGTTATTGTTGTATCACTTGTGTTTTTCATGTATATACAAGCGAGATCAATCCACAGTATATATACGAGATGGAGAGGTATTAGTTAAAGGGTACAATCAAAAGACATGACTTTAGCCAAGCGATGTGTCTTTTCATTTTGAACTGGCACCTGTTCAAGAACTGCTCGGCCGAGTCAAGGGACTCGCTCGGCCGAGCAAAGATGTCCCATGACAATTTGCCCAGCTGCACGGCCGTGTCATTTGAACTGCACGGCCGAGCAAGGCATATGCCTCGGCCGAGCAAGGCTGTCCAGAAACTTGGACAATCTGCTATGCTCTGCTCGGCCGAGTCAAGAACTCTGCTCGACCGAGCACATCAGCAAAATGTGCTACCCTTTAACTTTTACTTCTTTATCGAGGTTGACTTCGTTTTAGCTCAAACGAGTGTGTACTCCACACTTTTCCTTACTCGTATCCGAGTCTAATACGAATCACATTGATCTCTAGTAAATCATCATTACAATAAAACAAGTTGATGACACTAAAATCACCAACAAATCCCCTCCATTTTAGTGTAATCCTTTGATTTACTAAACTTTATAAATAACGAAACAAACGAATGCATAAATGAAAATGTCTTGCAATTGAATTTTCATCTTAGTATAATACACATTTCAAATACTCGAGAATCGGGGTGTCGTAACGATTGAACCCGTCAACTCATATGAATACCTGAAGATACTATACACATAAGTTCAGTACAATTCTCTTTGTTTAATCTTGACACTATTACAAGCCATGTGTCCATATCCATTAGTGAACATATAGGAAGCCAAGTCCTAGCTTCTTGAAGCGGCAAAACTTCATGTCCACATAGGTAGTTCCTTTTAAT
This sequence comes from Adenophora triphylla var. japonica, assembly GCA_022495995.1. Classification (NCBI taxonomy): domain Eukaryota; kingdom Viridiplantae; phylum Streptophyta; class Magnoliopsida; order Asterales; family Campanulaceae; genus Adenophora; species Adenophora triphylla. The sequence goes on along the minus strand of JAFEMH010000537.1, from coordinate 28,659 downwards.
CTTGCACCTGCATTTGCAATTTTTCAAAGGAACTATTAAGAAGATATTCTTCAACCTAACCTTTACTTTGGTGCGAACACATACCTTGGGAAAGATAATAACATGTGTTCCAATCTCCAGCTGTGAGGCTTTTCACATTGAATTCAAGCTTCTAACGTTGTATTAGAAGGGAATCTGGGTATCTCACAATTAGAGGATTAAATGGACTTTAATCCCATTCCCATTCTGAGACTTATTTACCAAGTCTCTGGCTAACCCCTTCGTCAAGTGGTCGATCCAAATTTTGTTGCGACCGAACAAACTCAAGCTGATATCACACCATTCATGATTAACTCCCGAATCATACTATGTCGACACCCAAGTGTCTAGACTTGCCATTATAAATTTGACTATAGGCCCTAGCCAGGTGGCGGCACTATCACAATGGATAGACATTGGTGATATCGGTTTTGGCCATAATGGAATCTCATATATCAAGTTCCGAAGCCACTCCGCTTCTTTTCCAGGCGGAATAAACGGCCAAAGCTGCTACAAACTCCAGGATTCCATTGTAGAATGTGTAATATATGTCTGCTTTTTGGAAGCCCAAGAAATGACACACCTCCTCCAAGCAAGAACACCCAACCACTAGTAGAAGATGAATCTTCTTGGTTGATCCAACTAGCATCGGTATAACCTTCTAATATAGAAGGATGTCCACTATAACACAAACCATAGTCCATAGTACCTTTTAAGTACTTGAACACCCTTGTTATAGCATGCCAATGCTTTGTCTACTAGGATTACTAGTGAACTGCTCAATCTTCCTACGCATAAGCAATATCGGGTCGAGTGCCCGTCATAGCATACATCAAGCTGCCTATGGCTTTTGAGTATTCGAGGTGATACGAGGTTTACAGGTGTTTGACACAAGTTTCTCAGTAGGATCCATGGGAGTACTAACTTTAGAACAATTATCACAATTAAACCTCTTGAGAATTTTCTCAATATAATGAGATTGTGTGATTGCAATTCCTTTGTTCATCCGCTTAATCTTTATACCAAGAATTACGTCGGCTTCTCCCATATCCTTCATAGAAAACTTTGACGACAAAAACTTCTTAGTTTTATCAACTACATTTTGAGTCGTGCCAAAAATCAACATGTCATCTACATATAGGCGAGATGATTACACCTTTACCGGATTCATCAAATCTGCTATATACACATTTGTCGACGATTTAATACAAAACCATTCGACAAAACAACACTCATCAAATTTTTATGCCGTTGTTTAGGTGCTTGCTTTAGCCCATACAATTACTTAATTAACTTACATACCTTATGCTCATTACCTGGCATAACAAATCCTTCGGGTTGTTTCATATATACTTCTTCTTCCAAATCACCATTTAAGAATGTTGTTTTGACATCCATTTGATGGATCAATAGATTCTTTATAGCTGCCAAGCTATCGGTAATCTAATAGTAGTGATACGAGCAACCGGTGCATAGGGTATCGAAGTAATCGATCCCTTCCTTTTGTCTAAAGCCTTGGATTACCAATCGAGCATTAAACTTGTCGATAGTTCCATCGATTTTCATCTTCTTTTTGAAGATCCATTTGCACCCCAAAGGTTTACGGCTGGTGGTAAATCGAGGCCAAGACCCATGTATTATTTTCCACAATAGAACCAATCTCATCATCGATGGCTTCTTTCCAAAAACCGGCATCTCGAGATTTTTATTGCTTCATCATAGGTTCTTGGATCCTCCTCTCTATACTATAACAGTAAGAGTATTGAGATTCAATTTGATCTCTTGATCCCATAACTAAATATAGTTGAAAATCGAGAACCATATGATTTAGCTTTCCTTGTTCTTTTACTTTTACGAGGTTCGGGTGTTTCACTTGGTACATCAATTGAATGATCATTCATTTGAGATTTAGCCGAAATTGGTATAATATCCTTTGGTCTAGGTATTGAAGAGAAGCGTTTCTCATCAAGATTGCATCTCTCAATTCTATAATTGTGTTAATAGAAATGAAATTATTAGAGTTCTATAACATAAAATCTATATGCCTTGGAATGCTCAACATTATCCAACAAAGATGCGATCAATACCTTTTTCTCCCAAACTTTTTCCTTTTAGGGTCCGGAAGTCTAACCACGACCCTACACCCCCAAACTTCGCAAAAATGTCAAGTTGGGATTCGTTTATGCTATACCAGAAACTTCGTATGGGGTAAGTTTGTTCCTTTTATTAGGGAAGCTCTATTCCAATAAATGACAAGCCGTGCTAACATGGCTTCTCCCCAAAAACTTAGATCCCGTCACTCAAGCCCGAAGTAATATAACATGGCATTAACCATTTCTTCAAAGGAGTTCTATTTTCCTTTCGGCCACACCATTACATTGGTGTTGTGAGTACATGGGAAGGAGCCGTAGTTTCATGAATTATCCACTACGATTTGGGAAATATTTAGGATCATAATATTCACCACCTCTATCCCAGGGTGTGTAAGGTTTTAATCAAGCCATTCGGTTGAATTTCAACTACATTTTATAAAATTTAAATTTATCTAGGGCTTTATCTTTTGCATGCGGCAAGTAAATATAGCCAAAACCTAGAAGGCATCATCTATAGAAGTGACAAAATACTTTTTATTGCCTAAAGATGGAGTTGCATGAAAATCACATAAATCACTATGTATTAATTCCAAGTTTTCTGATTTCCTTTTTAACTTACATTTTAAAAGGTTTTCTAGTGATTTTGTCAACATGCAAAGTATTACACTTTTCCGATATTTTTTATCAATAGTAGGAATCAAGACCATCTTTGGACATTTTCGAAACATTCTTTTTTATAGTGCACGTAATGTCCTAACCTGGCAAGGCATGCCATGATGAGAAATTGATAACAATAGAAGTCATATAAACAGAACTAGAGTCAACAGGGAATTTTATTTAAATTCAACATAAACAATCCCATTGATTATAATAGTCAAATCCTACAAATACACGGACTTCGATAAGATATACTTATCGGATTCATACACAACTTTGTTTGTATCCACATTTGTTTTTAAAAGCGAGGACCCGGGAAATTATAAATTCTTACGAAGTTTTTGGTACATACAATGACTATTAAACAAAGAAATAGTTTTTCCCAGTGAATTCCAACACCACACTTCCTTTTCCTTGAATAGGAGGCGGAATGAGTCATCACCCATGTAAGAGGAAAAATCCGTCTTCCATTGGTTCATATGTCTTAAACCAACAACGATCTTTACAAACATGAGTTGTGGCACCGGAATCAATCCACCACTTGCAATAGCATCATCCACTGCACATAAAATGCTTCGAGAAATTAGTGAAAGCGGAATTTTTAATAAATATGTTCCAACTATCAGTACTTTAAATTCGAGCCTTGGTGCTTGAGAATGGTCCTTAGACCCCTTTCACGAACCAACTTTGGTGCTTGCGCCCACTCTTTTGTTTCCAACACAACAATCCTTCTTAAAAGTGACCGGTTTTGCCACACTTTCAACTTATGCCAATTTAGGCTTTTCTTGTTGGGACGAGAAGACCATTGTCTTTGAAACTACATTTCTTTCCTTTGTTTTTATTGTTTCCACCCTCATCAAGCATATTTATCGAGGTCCGGCAACTTCTTTTCCTTTGCCTTTGTCATTCTCTTGCGCCCTAAGAGATTCCTCTATGCGCGAATGACTACCAAAGATTGAACCAAAGACGGATCGTCTTTACCATGTTTCAAAGAGTGTGTTTGAAATCCTTCCCGGGAGGGAGGCAACTTGTAATCCTGCACTTGAAAGCAGAGATATTGACTCATCCATCTTCGGCCCAATGTTGTGTAAATTGTCCGAGGATTCCTAAAGGAGTTCATTGAATTGTTCCATGATAGGCCTTGAATCGTGACCATCTGCTGTAATTATTGAAATTACTTACAAAGGAACTTCTTACTTTCGAAGCATCCTCTGCGCATGTACTTGGATTCAAAGAGAAGATCCCACAATGCTACTTGACGAGATTCCTCATTACGATAAATATGTGAAAGCGAGGGAGAATCGAACATAAGGATTTAATATGTGTCCTCATGCGGATGTAGTGCATCCGTTTTCCCAGCTTTGATGCTGCGTCATTTGCTTCCAGAGATTATCATCTTCTAACAATTCACTGGAATAGGGGTAGATAGAACATACACTACTTTTAACGTTGTCAAAAGGAAGTGCATCTTCTTACGCTTGACGCCTAAAATCTTGCCCTTCAAATTTGTCCGACTTCCCAAATTTAGTCGTCATCTCCTTCACAAGTACTTCCTCCCGGCCATGAGTATCACAAAAATACTTTATTCGTTTGTTGGGGATATAGGGTCTCGGTGTTGATAATAAAGTGGATATATGATTGAATCGTGTATAATCCACTTTAGAATAAAGTATTTCGACCCTTATTGCACAGGTTACACGAAATCTCTATTGGGATAAGGCAATCACACAATTTGTTTCTCGGCAAAGAAGACAAATCTAAACTTGAGAATTGTTTTGTGTTTTCGTTGTTGTTGTATATCTTGTGTATCTTATGTGATATCTGAAAGGAGATCAAACTTCGTATTTAAACGAGATGGAGGTATCAATTAAAGGGTTTAATTACTTGAGTCATGACTTTAGCCAACCATTGTGTCTTTTCGGCTTGAAATGACACCGGTTCGAAGCTTGCTCGGCGAGTCATGTGACTTGCTCGGCCGAGCAAAGATGTCCAAATACTTTTGCCCGGTGCTCCCGGCGTGTCAAGTGAGCTGGACGGCCGTGTCAATCATTACGCTCGTGAGCAAGGCATATGCCTCGGTCGAGCATGAGCTGTCCAAAAACTTTGACAATGCGCTATGCTATGCTGCGGCGAGTCAAGGCTCACGCTCGGCCGAGCACATCAACAAAGTGAAATGTACTGCCCTTTAACCTTTACTTCTTTTATCGAGGTTGATTTCGTATTAGCTCAAAGCAGTGTGTACTCCACACTTTCTTACTCGTATCAGAGTCCAATACGTAATCGCATTGATCTCTAGTAAATCACCATTACAATAAAATAGGCGATGACACTAAAATCACCAACATTGTCTAGCCTAAGAAGAAGCCTTACAAAACTTGAAGTCTTGAAGTATCCGCCCCATTATGAGCTAAGTCACATTTCATCTCTAATGCTAGTAAAGGAGAAAAATTTTTCTAGCCTATTGTATTGGTTGTTAATATAATTGATGGGTGGTTGTAGCACCTTTGTAACAATATACTGTATTACATTGTAGTATAATGTATAATATACTATACACCTCTATGCACCAATAGTAATCACAAATAGTAAACACTATTTGTAAAGACGATGCTTGTGAAAACTTGCCTATAAAATACAGTTTAGTAAATGAAAAAGAGGCACCAAGATACATTCTCCCAATTATCTTCTTGCTTCCTCAGTCCTTTCTTACTTTCTGATTTTCTCATTTCCCGAGTACAACCCTCTCGATCCATTCCTTTATTTCTAAGTCCCAAAGTTTAGTTAAGTTTGAGGCTTTCCTTGTACTTTGATTCCTGACACTTTATCAACACGCGTGTTCTACAACTTCACGATTTTCAATGCAGCAAGAATTCCCTCACTCTAAATATTATGTTTACACTTTCATTTCAAATATCACAAAAGATTGGCTATGCGAGAATAGTAAAATGACAATGCTAACTTTAATTTGTTACTAACAATTCTAACTTTAATTTATTCTTTTGTCAATACTAATTCATTATGACAATACTAATTTATTACTGACAATACTAATTTATTACTGACAAGGCTAATGTATTACTAATAGTACTATCATTAATTTCTTCGTATATCACCATTATGAATTTGGCTATGTCTTCGTGGTGAGATGATGATTTTTTCTTTTATTTTAATACTCTATCCCAAATATTACTAATGATAGACTCGACTTCACCTATATTATTTTGGGGAAAATATAGAAATATGTCCTTGTAGTTAGGTTAATGATTCAGATATGCCAGTATACAAGTTAATTGCCATATTAGCCCCGTACTTAAGAAAAATGTGTGGATATTTGGACACGCGTCATCTTTCCATCCAAATTCTAACGAAATTGTTATTGGGCGTCTTAGTTGGCTTCTCGAATCGACTACGTGTAATAAAATTGCCCAAGTGAAATTTTCGAAGTATGAAGAGCTTGAAACTACGTCGTTTTGATACATAAACTAAATGACAAATTCGTTAAATATTTAACATATATCTTAAATAATTGATGAAATAACATATTTTTGCCACTTCAGTTAGCAAGTGTTGTTAAAATTGTCAATTTTCTTAATCATACTCATCATCTACAACACCTTCGCTATCGCCGCCCACCCACTACTCGGTCACAACCATCATTCATCATCACCACCAAAATCAACACCACCATCACTACGAAAATCAACACCACCACAACACAACCACAACCACCACAATCAAAATCTAAACACAAATTAAGATATATCATAAGGCAATATAGATACGAAAAGTCTCAAATACCAATCAAAGCCAAAATCAATTTTTGAAAGAAAAAAAAAACAGTTTGTCTAAATTTGAAATAGATATGAGAAGAAGAAGAGATGAAATGTCTTTGGGGAAGGGAAAGGGGAAGAACAAAGTGGCCATGCTAATTTGTGTAAATAACCCAAAATGCGAAATTAATCGAGCCGAAATCCTCAAAGTAGATCCGGATCTAGATCTATATCTTTAGAGTATGCAAAAATGGGGGTAGTGCTTGAAAGACAATTGGGGCAGCGGAAATTAGGGAGAAAAAAAGGGTGGGTGAGAAGCGACGACAACTTTTGGGTAAAAGAGGCGGTGATGGAAAGGGTGAAGAAACGACGGTGGTGTTGGGAAAGCGAAAAGGGATGAAAATGGAAAAGAAAGTGGAAGGTGAGGAGCATTGACAACAGTTATGGGGTGGAAGGGGGAGAGCAGAAAAGAGGGAGGAAAGGTGTTGGGGAAGATGGTGGTAGGGATTTGGCTGGTGGTGGGTGGGTGGGAGGAGAGAGGGCACTACCAGAAAAAGGTCATTTAGCGACGGAAATTTCCGCCGCTAAAATTATATTTCCGTCGCTAAAATAAATCACCGACGGAAAAATTCCGTCGGTGGTCCGCGCTACCGGCTCGTCGCGGTGCTCAGACGGGTCAATTTCCGCCGCTATTTTTCTTTTACCGACGGAAATTAATTCCGGGTGAATTAATGGTTTCGGCGACGGAAAATTCATTGCTATATTAATTTAATTTAATTAAATTTTCATTTATTGGCGACGGAAATTTCCGTCATTGTAATAAAAATTAATTTAATTAAATTAATTTCGGCGCGGAAATTTCCGTCATTTGTAATAAAATTTAAATTAAAATTAAATTATTTCGGCGGCGGAATTACAGTCATTTGAAATTATTTAATTTTAATTTAAATTTTATTACGGCGACGGAAATTTCCGCCATTGAAATTAAAATTAAATAAAAATTAAATGATTATAGCGGCGGAAATTCCGTCATTTGAAATTAATTTATTTAATTAATTTTAATTTCGACATTAATTTCGGCGACGGAAAATTCCGTCGGCGATTGAAATAAATTTAAAAAAAATAATTTAAAATATCAATAAACCAAAATTTTTGTACTGATATAACATTTCAATTTATAAAACTAAAACTATAAAAACTAAAATTCAAATATCGGCGTACCAAATAAAAACTAAATACCACCGTACCAATTCGGGAGGGGAGGGGAGAGGGGGAGGGGGAGGGGAGGGGAGAGGGAGAGGGGGAGGGGAGGGGGAGAGGGGTGGAGCGGGGGAGAGGCGGGGAGGGGCTCCGCGGGTACCAAATGTCTCAAATGTTTACAAACAAGTATAAATTAATACAAAAATGTCTAAAAATGTCTAAAAATGTCCGCAATCAACTTTGGGGAGGCGGAAATTACCACAGGAGTCTGGCGAGATGAGCCATCAACGGCGCCAATTGTCTTTGAGTCTCTACATCTTTGTCTCGAATCTGCGCATGACGTCGATCGTTCTCCTCCTGCATCTGCGTACGAGCGCCAGAAAGCATCCGCAAGCTTTGCCCGCTCGCGTTTCTCCTCCTCCAGCGCGGCCTCCAGGAGTGTCGACCCTCGGATCATGAAACGTGGGGCTGGGCTACATTTCGCCGACGGCCGGTCGGCGTCGACGGGCATTGCCGCCGTAATCCCCATCCTAACACTCGGGCTCCTCTCCTTGGATGTCCACGAGAGGTGACCTCGTGCCAAACATCGAGCACGAAGGGGACGGGCTCGCCGGGAGGCGTTCCTTCGGGAACAACGGCGGCTTGATATGCGGCTTTGAAAAATAAAACAAACAATTATAATCATATACACAATGTAAGGTACATAAATAAATTTACATATTCAAAATCAAGTCATTTAATGGTAGTTTACTTACAAAGGCGTGCTTGGATCGATCGTCGACCCATTGCGGAGGTTGATCGGGCGGCGTAGAATTCGAATATGGGTGCTAGCGTAAACATCCACAAAAGTGATATTCGGACCATACTCCCTTTCCTATAAATAAAATAAGCGAGATTATTACTTTGAAATTGTATATATAAATGCAACATTTAAAGCTGATTTAAAAGCATGCATACACTACATTTACACTAAAACTATGGATTTCATAGCATCGACATTGGCTCCCGGCTAACATACGTACATAAACCTATTTAAAAGCATCCATACACTACTACATTTAAATTAACATACATACCATGCGGTCGTGATGCTCGGCGATCGTGAGCGTCCCCCGGTATGCAACGCCGCCGACCACAGGAGCTGCTCTATTGGCCTTGGCTGTTCGGATATAGCCTTCGCCGCGGGCGCTCCCAATATTCGCAAAATTGACCAAACACCTCATCGGTCATAAAAGTAGGACACAAGGGTGTTCTCCCGCCGCGAGCCGAGTAGTATAATAATTTTTCTTCGTGGTACCTATAAAAAATATGAATATCTTGTAAACATATAATGATGACATTATAAAATTAAAAAGTATAATCATTGTTAATTAAACTAATTAAGGATAGATAAATATGTTACAAATAAAATCCTTAAATAGCTTGTGAGCACTGCGATCGAAAACATATCTAGCCGTCGCCTCGGCGTGATCTACGGCGCCCGATAATATTTAGCCTACAACATATAATGATAACATTACAAAACTAAAAGAGTATAATCATTATTAATTATAACATTTTAATAACAAACTAACATTTAAGTTTTAAATAAAAACCATTAACACATTACCTTAAACTCATCCCACGCATCGTCCTTACGCCTCTGTGGCAATTTTTCCGTTAGGCCAAAACTTCGGTCATTTTCGAGACCGCCGGTATGTGCCCGATCTTGAGTCCTGGGGTGGGGTATCCACCTACAAACCTGCCAAGTATATTTATACAATAACATTTTAACTTAAATAATGAATTATATATAAAGCAAAAAGGAACCAACTTATATCAAATTAATGAAGAGTTACTTCTTGGTCATAAAGTGATGATATCACGACAAATATCCTCCTCGAGAATCGACGGTAGTGCGAGTATCGGCCCCGAGGTGGAGCTAGTACTCTTGCGTGAGGGGTCGACATCATCGCTACGGATCGGGACGGTTGCGTCCCGGTAATCAATGTGTAAATAGGCTTAGTCTTCTTACCCTTGCCCTTTCTACTAGAACTCATATACGTATTACGGTAAAAATATTAAAATATACAACTTTAACAATAGGAAACAATATATTCACAATACATCTAAAACTTTAAAGTTCTAATAATCTAAAGCATTCACAAATACATATAAAACTTTAAACTATTAATAATATAAAGCATTCACAATACATATAAAACTTTAAAGTTCTAATAATCTAAAGCATTCACAATATATATAAAACGACGGATATTAAAAATAATCTAAAGCATTCACAATACATATGAAACTTTAAAGTTCTAACAATCTAAAGCATTCACAATACATATAAAACTTTAAAGTTCTAATAATCTAAAGCATTCACAATACAATTTTAAACTTTAAACTATTATTAATCTTCGTCCCCATCATCATCCTTTGGACTACGAATTACTACAAAACTCGAGTTCTTCATCTTCGTCTTCGGACTACGATGAATCAAACTACGGTTCCTCTTCCTCTTCCTCTTCCTCTTCCTCTTCCTCTTCCTCTTCCTACGATTCATCAATATCAATGTGCGCGAGATGACACGAACGAGGCGGGGAGTTGGCAAATTCATTTGGTAAGATATCCTCCTCGGGTTCATCAACATTTTGAGGAATATGAGTGACATCATCTAATGGATGATTAGGCGATGAAACGTTAGGTGGCACTTTGGCATTTCATCCTCTTGATAGGGTGTTTCTAATGACGACTACGTAGTTGTCGACGAGGGTAGGTTGTCAATCATGCTCCTAGCCTTGGTCATCCAAACAGCCCACAATTCGTCGGGTCGCGGACGCGGGTAGGGAGTCATGTATACCTGTTGTGCTTGAGATGCTAAGATGAAGACGCCGTCGCCATTATGTACTGGACGAGTCCTTTACATCGACGAGGTCAAATATGGGGTGCTTCTTAACACCTCGCACGGCATCCCGCCAATCACAATTGAACAAGACAACCTTTGTTTCTACCGAAATACTCCACCTCGACTACTTCTTTCGGGACGCCATAATAATCATTCCCTATAAGCTTCACACCGCTATTCCACGTCAATTTAGAGCCCCAGTAAGCTTTGGTATGAAACACATAGCCATTCACGAAATAAACGTTGTATAAATGAACGTTCAAGTACGGAGATGATGCTAAATGTCTTAACCTCGCGGCTTTGGCATCACCGGATGTTCGGCTATCTATAAGACAATATTGTAACCAATTTAATACAATTTTAAGATTGAATGTTTAAAGAAGTGTATAGAATAAATTTGAATGAAACGAAATATTTACATATTTCCTTAGCCGGTTTGGAAATTCTCTTTACGTCCTAGTTGCGATGAGTTACGGAGATAAATCTGAGCTAAATCTTCAAACATTACTGGTAGGGTTAAACAAGGCATTTCATATGCGGGTAATTAAACATGCATAATTTAATCGACGAGGCGTAAACATAACATCAATGACTTACTTGATATATTCCCAACCTCGTCGCAGTTAAGAAGAACATACGTTTCGACCGCGGCAAACTCTTTAGCGGTTAACGTACGCGTACCAACCCGTTTGCCGAGCAACCGAGCCGGGGATGAAAATACGAGAGATGTTTCCCTTAGACGGAAAACCACCATCGTAATTGCGGCTGACCCTAGTCAATCTCGTATCAACATCGGGAGGAAAATATGTTCCGACAAAGGCAACAATCTCATCTATGATAACGGCCTGCGAAATTGAGGCCTCGACCATGGCCCTATTGCTCATCTTCCTTTTCAATTGGCCTAGATACCTAAAAGTCATTCGTAGATTAAAACATAAATAATGTTAAAGAAGGTATATTGTTAACGCGCAAATTATTTAGAAATAGAATAAATTCAATTACCTCTCAAATGGATACATCCATACGTATTGAGCTGGACCACCGACTCTAGCTTCGTATGCCAAGTGGACCGGTAAATGCTCCATAGAATCAAAGAATGAAGGAGGAAATATCTTCTCAAGTTTGCACAAAGTCACTACGATGCTCTCCTCAAGCTTTTTCATGTGATCAACACGCGGTGTGGTCGATGTTAACGCTCGGAAAAACTCACTTAACTCTGTTAACGCCACCCCGAGATATTGTCGGGCAATAGACCCACTGAGCAATCGGAAGTAGCCTATCCCGGCCAAACGTGGCAATCGTGACTCTTGAGCCACTGCACTTTCCCCTCCTCTACATTGACACTGATTACCAATGTTAGACGCGTAACCATCAGGAAGCCTTAAATCCTTGAGCCATTTCGGGAGGAGGAGCTTCTTTTCCTTTGTAAGCACGTATTGAGCCATCGGTCTAAGCTGGTTTTACCATTGACGTATACCAAGTCTAAGGCCGGCCGCTTACAGATTTCCTTAAGGTCCTTTCGAGCTTTTCGTTGTCTTTAGTTGTTCTCTTGAAATCCATCAACGTGTTAAAAACATTATCGAATACATTCTTCTCAATGTGCATCACGTCAAGGTTATGTCGAATGAGATTTGTTTTCCGGTATGGCGGCTCCCAAAATATACTCCTCTTGATCCGGTTATGGGTAGTCCCAAACCCTTGTATTTTGGTCTTCGAAAACTTTTTCCCCCACCGAGGATCGGGCAATCTAGATACCTCCTCATAGGCCGTGTCACCACTTAAACGAATCGGTGCCTCATCATGGTCAATCTTGTTCTTTTTAAACGCATTCTTACGGGTCTGAATGGGTGGTCCTCACGGAAGAAATTGTCTATGGCAATCGAACCAACATGGTTTTCCGAGTGCGTGAGCGTGAAAGACTTTGTGTCACTCATACAATACGGACGGAGGCCAACTTCCCGTGGGTGCTCCAACCCGATAACATCCCATATGCGGGGAAGTCATGCTTGTCCACATCAACGCAACCTTCATCTTTGAAATTCTCTCGCTTGAAAGCATCCCACGTTTCGACCCCATCCTCCCAAAGGCTGCTTCAATTCGTCCATCAAAGGTCGGAGATAGACGTCAATGTTCCTCCCGGGGCTGTTTGGGCCGGGGATGAATAACGACAAGAACATGTAGGGATCACTCATACACAACCGGGCGGAAGATTGTAGGCAGTGGCTATAACCGGCCAACAAGAGTAAGATTTTGCCCCGAGGACCAAACGGATTGAAACCATCGGAAGCGAGATGCATAGCTTAGTATATTTCTTGCTTCGAGCCTTGCAAAGTCGAGGGATAAGTCTCATCAAAGTGTTTCCATGCCTCCCCATCAGCATTTGGGATGAATCAACACACCCTCTTCACGCAAACTTTCCTTATGCCAACGCATTGCCTCTGCGGTAGATTTAGACGCGTAGAGGCGTTGCGGTCTTGGAATCAACGGCATGTAACGCAGCGCTTATGTGGTCTGTTTTTCTTGTGTTTTGAACTCCCCCTCCGATTTGGCTTATATCTACTTTGTCGCAAATTGAACACTCTGTCTTACGTGAATCTTCCTTGTAGAATAGCATGCGATCATTCTTACACGCATCAATCTTTTTCATAACATAGCCCAATCATGCCCAACCAACTTCTTTGTCTCATAAAAGTTTGTAACCATCTTATTCTCTTTCGGCAACATCCGCTTAATTGCTTTCATGATACGATTATAAACGGGCGGCTAATATTGCAATCGGCCTTTATGTTAAGGAGCTCGGCCACGGCCTCCAACACTGCGATCTACGCAACTGGATAGACCTTCTCTTTTGCGAGTCCATAGCATCAATAAATTTCTTGGGCTGCGGGGTTGGTTCTTCTTTGTTGGTTCTACGACCAATCGAAGGAAGGACCCATTTGCATCCTAACCATATCTTCCATATTCAAAGGTGGTTCTTCATTGTCTGAATAATAGGTTCGGGTTCGGGAGGTACATGAATATTCTCGGGGGATTATTCGCAACATTTGTGCGCAATCTCGGCTCACCATGACGGGTCCACCGTTTGTACCCAACTTCAAACCCGTTACGCAAAGATGTTTTACGAGTCTCGATCAAGCTTAGATACTTGACATTACAACACTTGTCGCATGGACACCTAATCTTACCATCCTTATCCATGTGACCGGTTTTATTTAATTGAGCAAATTCAACAAACCCCTTGACCCTCTATAAAACTCGGGATTGATACCGCGTTGATTCGGCAACTTCCGCTTATACATCCAACTACGATCATCGTTAACGAGACATTACTCTGCATTTGCAATCCATATATTATACGTACACTCAATTTAATCGACGGATGAAACAAAATCGGGATGTTAATAATTATTGGATTTCATAATATATTAACGATCTATATAGAAGTAATTAACGTATTATCATTCCCTAAATTTGAATTACAAACTTAAAAGCAACACGAATCTTCTTAAAATAAATATAAAGCTTCTAACTCATATTTAACAATATATTAACGAGGTCTTCTTAAAGTGTCTAGGAACTCGTTCCGCTCCGAACTCGAATCTCTACTCTTCCTCCGCCTCGGTCCCAGGAGGTCTTTGGTCTAGGTATGTTGAAAAAGTCGGTCGGACCTCGTCTGGCTCGGGTATCGTGTGAAATTTGGTGGATATATCGGTCTGGTAGCTCTCGGTCTTGCTCTTTCCTGCCTCGAGGCCTCCCTGCGAGCTATCACTTCGGGATCATTTCTCAAAGCGGCTCTCAGAATCTCCCGTCTCTCATGTCTGGCTGCAATGTCGCCGGTGATTTCATCGGGGTTGCTCTTGGCCTCCATGCCTCTTAATGTCAGAATTTGGAAGAATAGTACGCCCCAAAACACTCTCGGCGTCGAGCCTCATCATCATTTGTACGGGACCTTGCTTGCTCCTCGTACCATGTCGGATACTCGGTGGTCGAAATGTGCTACCTCTAGTCGACGGAGTAGTGGTCGTATCGGAAGAAAGCCCTCTAGAAATGCTGCGCAAGAAATGTGTAGTACGAGGCTCGGTCATAATCATCGGCATTGTATTAGTCGTCAAGCTGCTCTCTCAAAGTCCGAGATGGTCTGGCTGCGGGTATCCGTCTTTGTACTGCTCACTAGAGATGGAATGCAAAAGGATGATACATGTAGTCCGGAAGTCGGACAATAGCGGCCCGTCTGAATATCTCTCATAGTACGCAATCCCCATGCCGGAATCCAATAGTACGGGTTTGCGGTCTCATATCGGGCCAAGAGCCGACCTCCTATGCCAACTCTCGGTAGCGGCATCCCTCAATATCTGCTTGGCTGTCCGGTCACCCAAGGTAATGCCGTCTGCCCCTACGCGGTGGCGAGATCAGCGAAATCTCTCATACGGCCACAATGATAGTAATGCAGAGTGCTGAACCAATGTACTCGGATCCTCAGGCTAATCTATCAATGCTTAGTGGTATGTCTCCGCTAGCAACGGTGGAATGATGTCCATCGCTCCTGTCCAGATTGAATATGCCGGATGTCAACTCCTCGATCACCTCTCAGTGCTGATGATCTCTAACAGCGTAGCTGGACACGCTCCGATGTAGCCGCGAAGTAGTGCGCGAGACGAGAATGAGCAACATGAATATATCTAAGGAAGTGGATAGATCAAACGGTCAGGGGCTGGTCCGACTCAATACGGCTATATGAGTCAAGTCTATGAATCTATCGTCAACGACAATGCCCGATACCCGGTCTGGCGATAATCCCAAGAATTCGAGATAGTTGCTCAGTAGCGATCGTGTCTCGAGGAAATGCCACGAGTCCTCGACTTCGGCCACACCGATCGGTGCTCGAAAATCCTCCATCGTTGGCATCGAGATCGTTTGTACGATAGGGTGAACACATGTCGCTCAGAATCCCAGCACGAAGCGGCTCGGAGCGAGATCCCAATCAATCTTCCAATCTTTTAGAGACCGGATGCATGGCATGCTATACCTCCTGTCAATAAGTTTCCGGTGTTGTTTTTGGTGAAAGCGCGTGAGTTCAAGAATGTCTTGTTGAAATTGAAACTCGCGGGAAACAATTTCTCCATTGTAATGCTCCATCTTTGCCTTAAATTGGGGGCTGCTTGGGACTTTTACCTATTAATATTGTGAATAATTGTATCAACAAATCTTGAGCTCTAGTTCAAACTAAACTAAAGGATAATGGTGTCCCTACCTAACCACCTACTCTGTCCTTTAAGTGCATGTTTGATAAACCTATCCCATCCCGAAATGCATGATTATATGAAATGCAAATATCACTTTGCCTACTTGCTTTATAATCGAAAATAAAGAAATTTCGGCTTTTGCATAGACCTAAATTATTACTATTGTGAATAATTTTAAATATTAATATTTAATTCTTTGTTGTAAAATATATAATTTTACAATGATGAATTAAATTAACATTTATAAACAAGATAAGAGTCGTTATCATCCATGACTATCAAAACCCTATCTCGGCTTAGACCAAGAAAGATAGAGCAAATAAGTTCTTGTCGGTTTGAGCAAAGGATTTTTACATTTAATATAGGTTTTCCGGTTTCCTTTGTCCTCCTCTCTAAGAATCTCAAACATCACGGCCATGTCTTGACGATTACTGTTTTACTCTTCATTTGGTGATATACGGTCACAAGTAAAAACAAGATAACGGTATAACACCGGTGAAGAGAAAACGAAATTTCCTCCAATTTTTCAATCTCCACCTTCCATTTACCCAAGATCGATTGCGAGAATCTTCCTCGCCCAGAGCACAGAAAGGCGGCGGTGTTGCCCTCAATCTCACGGTTGCACATGCCCTCAATCTCACGGTTGCACATGCGAAGCAGCCGTGAGATTGAAGCAGCTGCCGGCTTTCAAGCTCATGAGGAAGATCTGCAATCAGATCTCAGTAAATGGAAGGTGGAAGATTAAAAATTGGAGGAAAGATTGTTTTCTCTTCCTTTGGTGTTATCTTTGTTACCTTGTTTTTACTTGTGACCGTCTTCATGATGAAGTAAGCAGGCTGTGACAACATGGCTGTGATGTTTGAGATCCTAGAGAGAAACAGTGAGCTGGAAAAACTTTCTTATTAAACGAGAAAATCCTTTGCTGACCATTATTTGCTCTATCTTTCTTGATCAAGATGGACGGATTTTGATAGTTGTGGGTGAAAAGGCTCTCATCTTATTTATATTTTAAGATGTTAACCACCAACCACAATACCCTAAGGTGCATCTAGGGTGCCGGGATTGATATCGGGCGCTCGAAGCGTAGGCGATATTACATCACCGTCCGCGATGCCGTCAATCGCCCCAAAATGGGATCTAGAACCACTAAGGTAGTGTGCGGTTGAATATGTTACATTATTGATACATTCACCCCCTTTCCTCCCCCTTTGACTTTAAAAGACTTGAAAATTAGATATTTAGTAACTTATCTAATTGTTGCATATGTAATATGTTATGTTTACTAATTGTTGCA
The DNA here is from genome assembly GCA_022495995.1 of Adenophora triphylla var. japonica. Classification (NCBI taxonomy): domain Eukaryota; kingdom Viridiplantae; phylum Streptophyta; class Magnoliopsida; order Asterales; family Campanulaceae; genus Adenophora; species Adenophora triphylla. The sequence goes on along the minus strand of JAFEMH010000537.1, from coordinate 11,494 downwards.
TATGTAATATGTTATGTTTACTAAATATGTAACATGTTATATTTACTAAATATAACATGTTACACCAGTGGAAAATATCAAGTCTATTGCACAAGCATTTGGCCCAAAGATTGAAACTTTAAAAAGTAGATTTACTATTATAATTAATCGAGAAAACAAGAAAATCCCCAAGCTGCGGTTTTGTATCTTCTACAAGGCGGAAGTTGGGGATTTTCTTATTTTGATTAATTGCTAAATCTACTTTCAAAGTTTCAATCTTTGGACCTAATGCTTGTGCAAACTGAGATTTTCCACTCGGCATAACCCCATGGTAGTGGTTGTACGTGATAGTAGTGGGGTGGAAAATATCAAGTTTGCACAAGCATTTGGCCCAGAATTGAAACTTTGAAAGTAGATTTATTATTATAATAATTAATCAAAGTTTCAATCTTTGGGCCTAACTGCTGTGCAAAAAGCTGAGATTTTCCACTCCGGCATAACCCCATGGTAGTGGTTGTACGTGATAGTAGTGGGGTTGGCTTCTATCCCATCCCGAAATACACGCATGAATTGCAAATATCACTTTGTCTACTTGCTTTATAATCGAAAATCAAGAAATTTTGACATAACCCCATGGTCTCCAAGTGCACGACGTAGACTAGGTCAATCAAACACTATCGATTATAATCGACGGTGTAATCAACCATATATGTCTAGTATACACTCGAGAGAACAATAGGATTAATGCAACAGAAATATTTCAACTATCGACAATTCAAGCAATTTTAATAGACAATAATGATATTTATATATATACATATATGTATATTTTTATTTTTATTTTTATTAAATATAACATGTTACATATTTGATTATGAGTACGGTTATTTATCGTTTTCTTTATAGTGGCATATGTTTTCTTCTATTCGTTAATATTACTAACATATGTTTTCTTCTATTCGATTAATATTACTAAATATGTAACAAACTAGGATACGAAGCTGTATCCTAATTTGTTTCATATAAGGTGCATCTAGGGTACCGGGATTGATATCGGGCGCTCAAGCGTGGCGACATAATCACCGATCCGCGATGCCGTCAATCGCCCCAAAATGAGATCTAGAACTAGATGTTCCTAAACTATTTCATCCACGGTTTTCTTACTTATTTGTTTGTAATTGAGATCAATTAAAGTCTCAACTCATGATCATTCGTGCTTACTTTTATTAGTTTAATATATTTGTTTTATTAGTTTAATATATTTGTTGGGTTATCAAAATTGTTATTATTCTTCCTAATTCTTTCATGATTATCCACCTTTAGGTAGTTAAATCTTGTTAAAGTGAGTAGGGTTAAGGCATGATATATGATTCATATTATTGGAAAAAATGTATCAAAAGTACCTCATTTTAAAGCTCAAATTACCTAAATTCGGTCAAACTATCTTCGGTAATGCGATATCATTATAAATTTGAACAAAAAACCTAGTTAAAATCCCCAAGCAAAATTACAACCTCACAACTTCCTAACTTTCCCATAGAAAATATAATTGAAGTAAGCATCCTTCAAAGGAATGAGTAGTCATGCTAGGCAAACTCAAGCACGATATTATGATCGAGTGTTTGACCTCCGATTTTCGGGGTGACTTAGAAGCGATATCAATGTTGGCAAACTCGGGATTAGATGTCTTTGCTCACAATATTGAGACGGTGAAAAGACTCCAGCGAATCGTTAGAGATCCACATTTGGGTGAGTATGGGTGAAGTTTCTTACTTTCAGTTGGTTTGGTGCGAACATCTGCTAAAAACATATGTTTATTTTCAAAATGCTAACATATTTAAGATTTCAGCTTCTAGTTCGACACCCCAAATTATGTTTGTCATGACTAAACATAAGCTGGTGTAATGTCAGGTTCATCATTGACATTACCATAACCTGCTATAGAGATATACCTTGGGGGAAGCCCATAAACTGCAATGTTACTTACTATAACCTAAGTAATAGAAAAAAGTAACAATCCAGAACATTTAGTACAAATTAAAAAACCTTATACAAGTCATCACATAGGGGTAATACAACATATAAATAACCCTACACAATCATTATACGACCTTGAACAACTTCCCTTTAGAGTTCAGGTTCATTTTCCCGAGTCTTAAAAACTTTGGCTCAAGTTTCATAATCGCCTCTCAAGCATTTTTGAGACATTATTTAAGGACCTTATCAATATTTTCTTGGCCCAAATTAAACTCCATTATGTAGTACTAAAGCTATACTAAATACATGATCAAAAAGTGTTCCAATCCGAGTTGTTTATCCTAGGTTTCCGATGCCTCAGACATGGACCAAGACTACGGGGTAAAATAGTTCAGCTTTCAAACATGCCTGCTTAAGCAACTTTAGGTCAATATTTAAAGCACTTCCCTTTAACCAATTGGACCATTTCAAGTTCCCTAATGTAGTACTAAAGTTGTACTAGATATAGGATTAAAAATCATTCAATTCCATGTTGTTTAGGCTAGGTTTACAAAGCCTAGAAAAAGCATCCAAGCTGCAGATTTACTTAGTGCAAGTGCCAAAACTGCTTTTCAAGCAACTTCATGCCACTACTTAAAGCTCTTGCCAATATCATTTGGCCCATTCCAAGTTCTAAATTATAGTACTAAATTTGTACTACAAGTATGGTTAAATAGTTATTAAATCTACACTCATTAACCTAGATAAAATCCAGATGAACTGTCAAACTTTCAAAGGCCAGCACATTTAGTACAAATTAAAAAAAAAAAAAGATAATTTATACAGAAATAAACAAAAAAAAAAATCAAAATTTCACCAGCCAATTTCTTGAAGCCATGCCTACTTGTAACACGGCTAAATCCGACAAATAAGAAACCCGGCCAGATTCAAAATCAAACCAAGGGGCGTGCACTCAGTAAAATAAACAAAAAAAACTTTTTTTTTAAGTTTGAGTAAAAAAATTGACAGGGTGCATCTTTCTTGAAGGAAATCAGCACTATAATTGATGAAAAAAAATACAATCGAATGTAGTTTAAGGGAAATCACGTACCTTGAAGAGAGCTAGGATTGAGAAATTGGATCGCTATACCGAGGGAGAGAGAGACGCGAGATGGTGAAGACGGTGGAGATGGTGGACGGCGAAGCTTACGTCACGGCGGAGAGCGGTGGAGAGGTGGACGGAGACGGCGGCGATTCTTCTTCTTCTTTCCTCTTAGGTCGCGAGAGAGCGGGAAGAGAGAGAAAGCGGGAAGAGAGAGAGGGAAATGATACGTAATTGATAAATTCGGGGATTAAATGAGTATTTATAATTTCCACCGGCGACGGAATATTCGTAGCTAAATATTAATTATAGCGGCGGAAATTAAATTCCGGACGCTATAATTAATATTTAGCGGCGGAATATTCCGTCGGCTGTAAATCCGGCAGCTAAACTATACGTACGGCTCACCTGGATCGATGACGTGGCACTCTCCATTAGAGCGGAAATTTCAGCCGGCGATTTTAAATTCGGCGACGGAAATTTCAATATTAATAAATATAATTGTTTTCATTATATTTTTGAAAAAATAAATAAATCATTAATATTTATTAATTTTAATTTAATAAATATCATTATTTTTATTTATATAAAAATAAATAAATCATAATAATTTATGATATATTTATATAAAAATAAATAAATCATAAATATTAATTAATTTTAATTTTATAATGGCATTATTTTTATTTATATAAAATATGAAAGTTATTTTAAATTACTCTCAAAAAATAAATATGAGTCAATAAATATTATTTTTGAAAAATTTTTAATTTAATAAATATCATTATTTTTATTTATATAAAAATAAATAAATCATAAATATTTATGATATTTTTTGAAAAAATAAATAAATCATAAATATTAATTAATTTTAATTTTATAATGCCATTATTTTTATTTATATAAAATATGAAAGTTATTTTAAATTACTCTCGAAAAAAATAAATATGAGTCAATAAATATTATTTTGAAAAATTTTTAATTTAATAAATATCATTATTTTTATTTATATAAAAATAAATAAATCATAAATATTTATGATATTTTTAAAAAAAAATAAATAAATCATAAATATTAATTAATTTTAATTTTATAATGCCATTATTTTTATACCACATACCTATGCCCACTATACCTATACCTATCTGTTTATACCACATACCACATACTATACCCTATACGCACACTATACCTTTATACCTATACCTATGCCTATGCCTATACCGCATACACTTATGCCACATGCCTATACCCCACATCCTCTCGAGTCCCGGCTAGAGATTTGGACAAATTTCCTTTTGGGCGTCCCATTCGAATTTGAACCCAAAAATGAAAGTTTATAATAATAAAAAAATGGGCATGCAGCTCATCAGTAAGCTCGTGCGCTGCTTTCATTCTCCGTATATACAATTTATTGACCAATCGCTCATAGCTTCAACAATTCCTGCTCTCTTGGTTTTCTCTACACATTTTTATTATCTTATTGCATTATTTATTTGCTTGTCTCGCGTGTAAAAATGGCTTTGTCCCAGGTCGGTCGGATGGGACGGAGGGTATAGCACTTTGCATATGCCTGTACTTACTATCTGCCATACCCATACCCTTACTATGCCATATCTGGCTATACCACATGCCACCTTTTATGCACACATACCACTTTATACACTATACATGCCTATGCCACATGCCACCTCTATACACTATGCACCTTCCACATGCTGCTATCTGTTTATCTGTTATCTGTTTTATACCACATACCACATGTACCACATGCCACATGTCACCTATGCCATTTATACCTGTCACATGCGAAACGATGCCACATGCCAACATCGCATGCCATACCTATACCTTTACATGCCGCATGCCACATATCTATACACTATATCCCACATTTGCCACACTCACACTTATCTGCTATCACACCATGCCGTATACCCACATGCCATATGCCCCCATACCTATGCCATATGCCACTATCTGTTATCTGTTTATACCCACATGCCACCTTACATACCTATACAGCATGCCCACTATTATGCACACATACATGCCTGTGTACATGCCACTATACCCTATCACCAACATACTACCCCCATCTGGACATATCTGCTTATACCACCATGCCACATGCCACTATCTGCATACCACATACCTGTATACCACATACCTGTACCACATACCTTTTATGCCACATGCCACTATACCCATATAGCCATCTGTTTATACCATCTGTTTATACCACATACACTGTCCCGCCCCTATACCACTACCTTTATACCTACCATCACCTTTATACACTATACATATGCCACATACCCATATACCACATGCCATCACACTATATATACCACACATGCCATCATACGGTATACATACCACTATGCCCACACATACCCACTTGCTATCCCACATACTGTTTATCACAACATACTCTTATATACCACACTTTATACCACTATACATACACATGCCACTATACCACACATATCACCTATGCCTATACCACTGCACCCTATACCTATACTATTTATCTGGTATACCCTCTTATACCACATATCACATGCCACTATTACCACCATGCCATATACCACATGCCACACTATGCTGCTATGCCTATCTTACTATACCACTGCTCTGTTTATCTGACATACTGTTTGCCATATGCCCCATGCTATATGCCACTATGCCACATACCTGCATGCCTATACCCTATGCCACATGCCTATGCCCTATGCCTATCTGTCTTATCTGGCTATACATACCTATGCCACACATGCCTATGCCCACACATACCCTATGCCTGTTTGTATGCCATTATCTGTTTATACCCCATGCCACAGTACGCATGCCTGCCACTATGCCATGCCTATACCAACTGTCTGTTCATGCCACATACCACATGCCACATGCCTATGCCTATGCCACATACGGCTTTATGCTGTTTTAACATACATTTCATGCCTACTATGCCACCTATACCACTATACCATACCTATACACATGCTATCTGTTATACCCTATCTGTTTATACATACTACTGTACCACATGTGCCTATACCCTATACCACTATGCCCTCACCTCATATGTTATACCACATGCAGCATACCCCATGCCACATGCCCTATACCCACATGCACATTATCTGTTTATGCCATTTATGCCACATACCACATGCCACTGTGCCCACATGCCACATGCCTTATGCCACCATGCCACTGTATGCCGCATGCCACAGCCTACATTTGTGCGCATCACGAGCATCTGTTATGCCGCATGCCACTATGCACACATGCCCATGCCTATGCCACATACTGCTATGCCACATACCTACCTATGCTTTATCACCCATGTACCACATACACTGCCTGTTTATGTACCATGCCACATGCCTATACCTATGCCCTATGCCCTACATGCCACTATCACAGTATACCCTATGCCACACAATGTGCCATGCCACATACCGCATATATGCCACATATCCTGTCATTATGCCCCATATCCCTATGCCACATACCTATGGGTTTAGGGTTTAGGGGTTAGGGTTTAGGGTTTAGGGTTTAGGGTGGGAATTTAGGGGTTCCAGGGGTTGGGGTTAGAATTTAGGAGTTAGGGTTAGGGTTTAGGGTTAGGGTTAAGTTAGGGTTAGGACAGGAATTTGGCATTTAGAAGTTAGGGAGTTGAGGGTTTAGGGTTAGGGGTTAGGAGTTAGGGTTTAAATTTAGGAGGATTGGGTTGAGAGATTTAAGTTTGGAGTTAGGGTTTAAATTTGGGAATTTAGAAGTTAGTAGGGTTTGGGGTTTAAGTGGGGTTTAAGAGACCAGGGTTTAGGGTTCAGACTGGGGTTAGGGGGATTAGGGAGTTGGGAGGTTTAGGGTTTAGGGAGTTTAGGTTTATCTAAAACAAGGGAAGCCTTTGAGCTAGACTATTAGGCAATGGCGCTCTGGAGATTATTGTCACTGCATAAGTCATAACTAAGATATCCAGGAAAACAAAGACCCACATCATTCTTTAGGCTTTGAGCCTGGCTGCCTTTCTTTGGCCCCTTGCGTCTGAGTATCGTGTCATCGTAAATCGTTTAGCTTCAATGTTGACATCGTGAAGGGTTGTCTCCTCGCACTCATCCCAGGCTCCGGGTATACTGTCATGCTGCGGGATGAAGGCTTAGGAGCGGCTTACACACACCCTTTCACAGGGCCTTGCATTGTACGGGGAGAAGGAGTTAAGGTGCTTTGGAAGTGGGTTGTGGAGAAGGGTATGACAAATAGACAAACATTCGGAACGAGAAAATTACATATCCCACACAAAGAACCCCATCATTGCTGGCTTCGAGTGAAGCTCCGACACTGCCCCACGACTACTCTTCACTGGAGACATAGTCTTTGTACTACAGTGAAGAAGAGCACCCCGAAGTTCAAGCGACGAAAAGGGGTGATGACATATTTGTTAGGGGGCTAAATATCCTTTGAGCACTGAGCCAAAACTTGTCAAACCAACTTAATGGACACCTCTGAAATCCCACTCTCTCCCACGTCCTCTCTCTCTCTCTCTCTCTCTCATTTCTCTCTCAGTGACAATTGAATTTGAAAAAAACAAATATCGAGCCGCTCTTACCCTGGTGCTTTATTTCATCTTTAATTTCGGGTAATTCCACATTTCAATTCTCTCCCTTCTATGCAGAGTCCGAATGCGGGTTAGAGCTTCCCAGTTATGCCTTGCATCTTTAGAACAATACGAGGCCACTAGAGAGGTGTCTTTTGCCTCCTAAGCCTTCATCGCGGATGACGGATATGGAGCTTGATGATGAGTGCGAGGAGACTAACCCTTCTGTGATGTCAAGCATTAAAGCTACGATGTAGATGATGACATGTTGCGGTGGTGGAGGGCCGGGGAGAGTACAGTGTGCTCAGCGGTAATGATGTGGGTCTTTGTTTTACGGATATCTTAGTTATGACTTATGAGGCTGATAATCTCCGAGTGTTGTCTAATAGTTGGTTAGTTCCTTGTTTTGGACTAATCTTGTTTTTGTTTTATTTTGGATACTCCTCGACCTACCCATTTCCATAACTTAACCCCCGAACCCTCGGAAATCTCTTTAAAATCAAAAGGTTTTTCTTATTGTTTTCCTAAATAAATGATAAGTGGCGAAATTAAAATTTAAATTCTTTGTCGAAACAAAACGTACATGAATGTTAAGTTCAAAACAAAAAAAGAACATGATGACGCCACAACTTTCGGGATCTCACAAGGATGAATAGCGCTGGCTTGATAAGAATGGCAGGTACTTATAATGGCATTAAAGAATTAAAATTAATAAATATTTATGATTTATTTATTTTTTTCAAAAATATCATAAATATTTTATGATATTTTAATGTTTTTTTAGTTTGTTATTTTGTTAATTAGTTACAAAAATAAACAAAAGAAATTACATTTTGTTATCGACAGCGAAGAATTTCAAATCAAGTCGCCGATAAATAAAAAAATATTAAATTATCGGCGGATAGGAAATATTCCGTAGGTGTTTTAATAAAAAAAAAAAAAAACATTTAATAATTTCACCGTCAGGAAATATTCCGTCGGTGTAATATTTCAAAAGAAAAATAAAAAATATTTTAATTTCACAGTCGGAATATTTCCGGCCATTGATAAATAACAAAAATAAAAAATGATATATTTTTCACTTACGTGGGAATATTTCCGTTCTTTTGATAAAAGATTTTAGCGGCGAATATTCCGTCGGTGAAGATCAACTTCCCTTAAATTAGCGGCGGGAAATAAGCAGAATATTCGAGGAATATTCGTTTTAGCCAGCGGAGGTAGCGGCGAATTAAATTCCGTCGCTAAATTTGACGCCAAAAATTTTCCGACACTAAAGCCTATATTCCGCCGCTTATTTAGCGACGGAATGCAATCACGTCATTGATAATTCGAGTGTTTAAAATGACTTGTTTAAGGTAGTGATGATACCTATACTTTATACATCTTGTTTATACACTATACCTGTCACCCTATACTTATACCATACCACATACCACTATTCACTATACCTTATCTACCTATACACTATACACCTTTATACCACATCACAACATACATGCCACCTACATCTGGCTATCTGTTTATATCCTGTACCTATGTATGTTCACTGTAGGGTTTAGGGTTTAGGGGATGGAGGTTTAGGGTTTAGGGTTTTCAAGAGTTAGGGTTTGGGTTTAGGGTTTGGGATTTGAGGTTTAGGAGTTTAGGGAATTTAGGGAGATGGGGTTTAAGGGTTTAGGGGGTTAGGGTTTAGGGTTTTAGGGTTTAGGGTTTAGGGTTTAGGGTTTAGGGGTTTTTAGGAGGTTAGGGTTTAGGAGTTTAGGGGGTTAGGGTTTAGGGTTTAGGGTTTAGGGTTTAGGGTTTAGGGGTTAGGAGTTTAGGGTTTAGGGTTTAGGGTTTAGGGTTTAGGGGTTAGGGTTTAGAGTTTAGGGTTTAGGGGTTAGGGGTTAGGGTTTAGGGTTTAGGGGTTAGAAGTTAGGGTTTAGGGTTTTAGGGTTTATCTGAAAACAAGGAACTAACTAAACCTAATACCACTATGCTCTTGTCTGCCCCATATATACCACATACCACATGCACCACATACCTATGCCTGTGCCACATGCCACATGCCCATACTATACATGCCACATGCCTACATACCCTATGCCACTTATGCCACCTACTCTGCTATGCTGCATGCTACATGCCACTATACTACATGCTACATGCCACTTATCACCATATACTTTATATCTTTATACCGTATACCTATGCCACAATACCTTTTTTTTATAGTGTATAGGGGTATAGAAGTCTAGGGTATAGAGATTATAGGGTTTAAGTATAAGGTATAGGAGTATAGATATAGTGGTATATGGTATAGGATATAGGGTATAGGGTATAGGGTATAGGGTATAGTGGTATAGTGTATAGGAGTATAGGGTATAGTGTGTATAGGGGTATAGTGGTATAGGGTATAGGGTATAGGGTATAGGGTTTAGGAGTATAGGGTATAGGGTATATGGTATAGGATATAATTGTTTATAGGGTATAGGGTATATGGTATAGGGTATAGGGCATAGGGTATAGAGGCGTAGGGTATAGGGCGTAGGGTATAGAGGCGTAGGGTATAGGTAAGTAGGGTATGGGGCATGAGGCATCAGGCGCATAGGGTATAGGGCGTGGGGCCGGTATAGGGTATAGGGCATAGGGTATAGGGGTATGAGAGGCGTAGGGTATAGGGTATAGGGTATAGGGTATAGGGTATAGGGTATGAGGTATAAATTTATATATAGTGTATAGTATATAGAATTATTAGGTTTAGGGTTTATAATTTATTTATTTTTTCAAAAATAATATTTATTGACTCATATTTATTTTTTTGAGAGTAATTTAAAATAACTTTCATATTTTTATATAAATAAAAATAATGGCATTATAAAATTAAAATTAATAAATATTTATGATTTAGTTATTTTTTCAAAAATATCATAAATATTTATGATATTTTAATGTTTTGTAGTTTGTTATTTTGTTAATTAGTTCTAAAAATAAACAAAAATTACATTTTATTATCGGCATGAATTTTCCGTCGGCGATAAATAAAAAAATATTAAATTATCGGCGGCGGAAATATTCTAAGAGTCGGTGTTTAATAAAAAAAAAAAAAAAACATTTAATTTCACCGTGGGAAATATTCGAGTGGGTGTAATATTTCAAAAATAAAAATAAAAATATTTTAATTTCACCGTGGGAATATTTCCGACGCCCATAAATAAAAAAATAAAAATATGATATATTTTCATAGGCGGAAAAATTCCGTCGATAAATATTTAGCGGCGGAATATTACGTAGGTAAATCAGCCTTGAAATTAGCGTGAAATAAACGAATATTCGAGGAATATTCGTTTAGCAGCCGGGAGTAGCGGCGGAATATTCCGTCGGTAAATCAACCGCCAAATTAGCGGCGGAAATAAACGAATATTTAGGAATATTCGTTTTAGCGCGAGGAGGTAGTGGCGGAATTAAATTAGTCGCTAAATTTGGCATAAAAATTTTCCGACGCTAAAGCCTATGTTCCGCCGCTATTTAGCGGCAGATAAATCACGTCAGTCGCCGACAATTAAGTCGCTAAATGGCACATTTACAGTAGTGAGGGTGGATGGCTGGTGATGTGAATGGAGGAGGAGAGATGAATAAAGAGATATTAATAAAATGTTTGATTTTTTCTTGGAAATTGGGTGATAGGAGTATTAGGGTTTTTGTATTTTCATTCTAACCCTTTCATTTCTAACACCACTCACTGTATGCCCTTTTTAAAAAACTTCCACATACGACATTTTTCTCAATTCTTTTGGTTTTCCGCGTAAGTTAACATAGTGACATCATGCAGTACCACGTAAAGTAGATTTAGCGAGGAATAATGGACATAA